>JBAHVR010000343.1:0-599200 GCA_036898135.1 Oncomelania hupensis
GCCACTCCCGGACCAGACAGACCTATTTGCCAAGCTACAGCGAGCGAAGTACTTCTCACGCATCGACCTCAGCAAAGGATACTATCAGATACCAGTACAACCACAAGTCCGAAAGTACCTAGCTTTCAGCACTATGGAAGGACACTTCGAATTCAACGTGCTTCCATTCGGACTCCACAACGCACCCAGCATCTTCAGCGCCATGATGCGAAAACTCCTGGCACCCCTGAGCAGCGAGCACCTACATTCGTTTATGGACGACATCCTCATCGCAACACCTACGTGGGAGGAACATGTCACGCTCCTACAGCAACTACTCGCCCGCCTCAGAGACACGGGATTGACGCAAGACCCACCAAATGTCAGATTGGATTCACGGAACTAGAATTTCTGGGACACACCATCAGTCAAGGAAGCCTGCGACCGGTAGAAAAGACAGTGAAACGCCTACTCGACGCTCCTAGGCCCAAGACCAAGAAGGAAGTGCAGTCGTTTCTAGGACTCTGCGGCTTCTACCAGAAGTTCATCCCCAACTACAACAGCATCGCCGTACCACTGACAAATGGAACCCGGAAAATCGCCCCGGACAAAGTCGTATGGACAGCGGAATGCGAGACAGCCTTCCAAACACTCAAGGACAGAATGACATCGGCGCCAGTACTCCATCTACCCGATTTGACTCAGCCATTCGTTCTTCGCACCGACGCAAGCGACTTAGGCCTCGGAGCAGTACTGCTACAGCGCGACCCCAAGAATGCGGAGACGCTATTCCCTGTCGCCTACGCCAGCAGAAAATTGAGACCCGCCGAGACCCACTACGCCACGTCGGAGAAGGAATGCCTTGGACTAGTCTGGGCCATACAGAAATTCCAACTCTACCTGTATGGGACCCACTTCACAGTTCAGGTGGACCACCAACCACTATCGTTCCTGGCAGCCTCCAAGTCTTTGAACTCTCGCCTGATGAGATGGGCACTCACCCTTCAGGCATACTCAGTCCAAATCTACATGAATTCGAATAGAAAGTGCCCGATGAAGATATAACAGCTGCCTAGACTATCAGCGATCGAACTATTAGCAGTGACTGAGACATTTTAAGTTAGAGTAGTACTTAGAGAATCTTGTATAGAGTAGAAGAAATAAATGTGTGATTTTAACTGTTATCAAGTGGCTGGACTACATATGATTCATAGCCGTGTGAAAGCTAGTGTGACAGTATTCTTTTACCATTTTTCTATCTATTTCTGTACCCCAACCTTAACACGGAACGAGCTAAACAAATAAATTTATTAAAGTAATTCATAGGGTGACTTACTAGCAGTTCCCACCGAATATACGTGAGGGTCCATAATTCCATTGTGCAGAGCCCATAAACCCCACGTGACACATTTTCAGAAGACTGCAAACCATGGGAACCAGATCCAGGGAAGCCAGACGAGCCAGAGACAGACAGACTCCACGCCTCCTCCCAGGGAAGGGCATTCGAGAGGCTGTTTCACCTGCAACGCTACAGACCACAGAGCGGCTAACTGTCCTCAAAACAAAAGTAGCGGACAGCGGAGCAGTACGGACAATTCAGCGGCGGGCAACCGGCAGAGGCGGTTCTCCAATCAACGGCAAACCAGTAGATCTGACCATCAAGTGTGCGGCGGGAGCGTCATTCTTCCGAGTGAGACCGAGCGCGCAGCTACTCCCGCGGACGTGCAAGAGTGCATAACCGATGGCCAACTTCTCCTTGCCAACGGGAAATCCATCCCCGTCGTCGCCAGCGCAGCTGTGACCGTACAGAACATGCCTGTTTCCAAGGGACGCGTTGGAAATCATGAAGTGACTGTTTTAAGAGACTCTGGCTGCAGTGGGGTCATCGTCAGAGAAGACCTAATCGCTAAAGAACAGTTCACTGGCGATTCAAAATGGACACTTATGGCCGACAGCAAATGTGTGAAAGCGCCAGTTGCAAAAGATTCATGTCAACACCCCTTTCTACATAGGCGAAGTCGAAGCGGTTTGCCTGAAGAAGCCGCTGTATGATTTGATGATCGGGAATATCGACGGCGCGAGACGACCCGACGACCCCGATCCAGAGTGGAGTCCTGCCTCAACCCAACACGTCGAAGTTGTGGAGGAGGATCCATTGCCGTTTCCCGATGGAGACCTTACAGAGCTGCTACGGGACAATGTGGTTACTCCGGCTCAGCCCTGCCGACCAGAGATCGTCGGTGCTGTTACTACCAGGGCCCAGGCCAAGAGAGACAAGACGTCTACGCCACTGAAGGTCGCCGACAACTCAAAGCTGCCATCGTGGACAGAGATAAGCTGATCCAGCTCCAGGAAGCTGATAGTACTTTAAACAAGTACAGGAACCGCCAAGACCACGTGACCAAAGGCAGTGGTACGGTCTATTTTGAGGTGAAGGCCAAGATCCTGTACCGAATCTTCCAGCACCCGAGGGTCAACGGAGGGAAACCACTACGTCAAGTCTTGGTACCGTTACCCCTAAGGCGCCAGGTGATGGAAGTAGCGCATGACTCAATCATGGGAGGTCACCTGGGTATCAAGAAGACGTCGGATAGAATCCAGGCGGTGTTCTACTGGCCAGGACTTCATGCGGACGTCAGCCGTTTCTGCCGATCATGTGACATTTGCCAGAAGACCATACCTCGAGGAAGGGTCCCGAAAGTGCCTATGCAGAGGATGCCTCTGATCGACCGACCTTTCAAGAGGGTGGCCTTAGACTTAATCGGCGAAATAAGACCTCCGAGTGAAGAAGGTCATCGGTGGGTACTGACTTTAGTGGACTATGCGACTCGGTACCCAGAAGCAGTGCCACTGAAGAAGATTGACACTGAAACTGTAGCAGAGGCACTGGTGGACATGTTCAGTAGACTTGGAGTGCCTGAAGAAATTCTGACAGACCTCGGGACGCAGTTCGTCTCTGACTGCATGAAGGAGGTCAACAGACTGCTGAGCATCCGGCATTTGACTACGACACCCTACCATCCGATGTGCAACGGGCTTGTCGAAAAGTTCAATGCTACGCTGAAGTCCACCCTGAAGAAACTGTGCAGCGAGCAGCCCAGACAATGGCATCGCTATATCAACGCCTTACTTTTCGCCTACAGAGAAGTACCGCAGGAGTCCACCGGCTTTTCTCCGTTCGAGCTGCTGTACGGAAGAACCATCCGAGGGCCGATGCACATCCTAAAAGAACTGTGGACGAAAGAAGTAGACACCCCAGAGGTGAAGAACAGCTACCAGTACGTGTTTGAGCTACGGGAGAAGCTGGAGCAGACTCTCGAGATAGCCAGAGAAAACCTGAAGAAGTCCCAGGACTGTGGAAAGCACTACTATGATCGTAGGGCTGTGAACAGGAAGTTTAAAACCTGGCAACAAAGTGCTGGTGCTGCTACCTACCGATCATAATAAGTTGCTGATGCAGTGGAGAGGCCCGTACGAAGTGGAGACCGTGGTGGGGATCAACGACTATAAGGTGAAGGTCGGCCAGCATTCCAAAATATACCACGCCAACCTCCTTAAGCTGTACGTGGAGAGGCCGCCAGAGACTGTACATGCAGCAACAGCAGCTGTGACCGACGACAGCTTTGACAGCGAAGAACTGTTGGAACTTGGAGACTTCCACAGCAAAGAAGGCATCGATGACGTTAAGCTAGGACCAGGCTTGACGGAAGGTCAAAAGTTGGAGCTCAAGGACCTTATGGGCGAATTTCCCCATAGCTTCAGCGATGTCCCAGGCTCTACGACTTTGGTCGAACATGAAGTCTACACCCAGACCTTGAGGGAGCTGTTCCACCGTCCCGCAGAAGCCAACCTGACCGTGAGACCCAGCGAATGCATTCTGGGAGCTGACAACGTCGACTGCGTCGGACATCCGACGGAAGAAAAAGACAACGGAGGACGCAATGATTCCAGGGAAGCCCACGTGATCATCGTCTTTGACCCTGGGCCGATGACGACCGCAACTGACGAGGGCGTCGATTCCTTGCGAACGAAAGAACATTGACTGTGTGGACGAACTAAGAATATTGGTAATGACATGATCTGTGAACATTGACAGTATCCAGAAAGATTTGCAGATGAGAAACATTGACTCTGTGTGAATGAACTGTGAACATTGACAATATCCAGATAGACTTGCGGATGGAAGAACATTGACTCTGTGTATATAAACTGAGAACATTGACAGTAAATGAGACAGTCTGAAGTAAGTTTTAATTCTGTACATTGTTTGTGCATTACGTTTCAACGTTGTTGAAAGAAATTGGGTAAATTTCTTCTTGAGTGGGGGGTTATGTTACGTTGAAACGCGTACGAAAGTATGTCGAAAGCGTGTACGATAGATCTAATCGTTTCGATTTGCAAAGTATTCAATAATAGAGTTTATTTACCTTTGATTTGAGTTTGCATTGTTGTTAGGAGTGGTTTTGTATAACGTTGATAATTTTTGTTGGTCGATATTGTTGTAGAATCTTCTGGATCTGTTTGTTTACTATCGATCGAAGTTTCTTGATGGTCGTAGATAATGGAGAACATTCTTTTGGCAGGAAGAGAGAGAAGTATGACGTAAGTCAGTGATGACGATCTTTAGTTCGATTGGTGGCAGTACGTCATTTCTACGGTATTCGAAATCTTTCCGGAAAAGAGAGAGGTTATTTAATCGTGCGCCGAGATTGTTGTAGAGAGTAAAGTTGTTGATAGTGATTTAGAGAGTTGCTGTGAAAGTTGTTGAGTTGAGTTGAGAATTGTATGCAGTTGTTGATGTGTGCTGAATAAAAGTGGAAAACTTCATACGTCGACTTTGTGACTTGTATGCTGTTTGGACGGGCTGTGTGAATAAACGAATCTGAGTTACACAACTATCAGGAATTCAAGCATCGGGGCTGAATCAGATACTGATAGAAAACACCAACATCGAACTAAGTGTAACACTAAGTAATGAACATTGTAGACCCTAAACAACGAATTATATAGGTAAACAAATCATTATTTAGAAACATTTCTAAATAATGCATTATTTCACACAATCTGCTGAATAAGGCATTATGTAGGTAAATAATTTCTTATTTAACAACAATGCCTTATTTACCTATACAATGATTATACCTATACATAATATATTATGTAGGTAAATAATTAGTTATCTACGGAGAAAATAAAGTATTTAGTGAAGACGTACATTGTTTATAAACAAACACAAGTATATCAACTAACAAGTTAGGATCTCGTATTGCCCCCAGTCGACGTGCGGTGGTCCCGTTTAGCCACAAGCTGAGACGGGAATATCCCAAACCTAAAAATAGAATAGAGAATTCTGGGAAATCTGTTCTCGCGAAGATGTGCTCGCTGAAATGAAACGAAAGTTGGGAGAGGAACTGCATATTTCTGGTAGTGAACAAAGGCAGAAACTTGTCAGCAGTATTATCAGCGATGGAGTTATAATGGACGAAGTGCTCCATACCTATGAGGTTGCCTTTGCTCGAGCAAAGAAACTAAAGAAGGATTTAGCCGATGTTATTTCAGAAAAGGATTTCTCTACCCATAATTCCCCTGGGTTTTGAAGTTTCTAAAAAGTTTTTCAGGCCGACGACGCTTTATGGGGCGCAAAGCATGTAAAGGGAAGCAATCGGTTGTACGCGCACGTCGATAGAGACATAGAAGAGAGATGCTAACTTGTTAGTTGATATACTTGTGAAACAAATGATTATTTAGACAATATGCTTCTAAATAAAAATTATTTAGCGGACAGTGGTGAAAATAAATATTTAACGAAAGGAATTTGATATATTTGCTCTTACTCAGCGATCAAAGTCGATGGCGTCAATTTTTGGCTGAACATGTTTAACTAGCTGAACTGATTTGGATGATTTTTGGTGTACCCTGGGTTTGTCAGCTCATTCATGACAAATTATTCTGTGTATCGGTCAGTCGATCGGTCGATGTGAGTACTTCAGTTCTCTGTTCAAACTAGTTTTTATATTGCACTTCCAAAAAATAACTTGACCAATTTATATGTTATTGTTTTAGCAAATACTTTTCACCATTGTACATCATTCATATATGGACTTGTGTCAAATGTCAAGGTCGCTGAGATCCATCATTTATACAAACATTTTGCGCGATGAATCTAAAACTTGCACAAACAGATTTTTATAAAGTTTTGTTGCATATAGTTTAGATGACATTGCGCAAATCGTTCGATGCATTCGTGTTGCTATTTTAAGGTAATGTGCATGAGTCTCTGGGAATACATTTGAATGGCTTGTCGTCATGTATTTTCCCCTTTATCTTTCTCTAGAATCCAGACTCATATTGGTTAGTTTAAACTGTTGAAGAATGCAACACGACTCTTGCAAAATTATTCTTCAACTCTTGTGTTTAAATATTTTGGGGGGGGTACTTCACGACTTATCTGAAAATACTTTGAAATAGTCGGGGTGAATCAGAACGAGCAAAATTTCGGTGGGTCGGTCCGTTGGAAGCCATATTTCAAAGACCTTTGAATGGATTTTAATCAAACGTCATTTGAACATTACTTACTCAGTGGGATGCCCTCCGTGCCATCATATTTGCTTTACCCGCAAAGCTCAAGGTCATTGTTGTCATTTTGTGGCTAAACACGTTTTTGCTTAATATCTCAAAAACGGCTGAAGCGATTGTGTTGAGTTTTGGTACTTCAAATCATGGGCCGTCCTTCAGTTGCAGTTCGGCACACGTTTTTGTTCAAAACATTTTTTGGGCCCTATCTAAAAACAATTGAACCGAAATTCACCAGTTTTACTTTATGGATACTTATCTACTGCTAAACATGTTATATCATTCGTATTTGTACTTCCTCAAAGGTTAAGGTCATTGAGCTTTTCCATTTTCTGTGTGTGCGTGTATGGAAATACTTTTGAATGGGTTGCTCTCTTATTTTCTTTTTTTACAAATTTCTTTGTTAGATCAGCCAACATATTGAACAATAAATATATCGAGCTTTGCAATAACGACCCACGAGTACATTTAACTTCATTGTTAAACGTCATTGTTGATCACGATTAGATGTAATTATAATTATTTCTCTCTCTCTCTCTCTTAGCAATACTGAGTGTTAAAATCTTTACTGTATTTTTCATCCGGGTAGCTCAAGGCTGGAACGTTCGCCGGGCGTTCTCCTTCCCCCATTCCCTCAACCCTCATTGATGGCCCAAGTTCCAATTCCGTGGAGGGCAACATACAAGTGGCCTTTTTATACTGTCCATCTTTGCAGCCTGATTGCTCTGGTGGTTCAGCCCCATCTGCCATATTCCCCATGGTGGGTGTAGAAGTTTAAATTCAATGTTCTTCTTCACCTTTCTGGGAAAACCAGCTTACAACTGCAATCATTCGCGCGCCCGCGAGGAAAGCTGCTTCGATAATTAATAACGCCAAAAGCATTTTTGTCATCCCGCGGAAATCTAAGGCTAACCCCCTTACCCCCACCCCCCCTTACCCCCCACCCTCACCACCACCACCCCAATGCTTTATTGGCGGGTCCAGTTTTTGTTGAAAAGTTAACTTAATTCACGCATAGTCATGGAAGTGCAGCGTAACCCAGGATAAGAGGGATCATGACTAATATAATAGCGTGAAGACAAGGGGTAAGTTATGTCCCAAGGCCTTAATTAATGTGTTGTTTCTTCATGGCTTTAAAATCGCATTCCTGAAATCATCCTTTACATCATCTCCTTCACAGCCCTTTTCTTTGCTCGTCGTTGCCCCCTTCTCTTTGTCCGTCTTTGTCTGTCTGTCTCTCTTCCTCAACCTCACCCTCTCTTCCTCTCTCTCTTTCTACCCCCCCCTCACCGCCACCCCTCCCTCTTTCTCTCGCTCTGTCTCTCTTTCTTTCTCTCTGTCTCACTTTTATATCTATCTTTTTTTTGTTTCTTTCTCTCCCTCCCTCCCTCCCTCCCTCCCTCTCGCATTCCCTCCCCCCTCTCTCTTTCTGTCTCTGTTTCTTTCCTATTTTTTCTCCCATGCTTCTTTCCACAACACTCTTTCTCGCTTTCCCCATATTTGGTGCATCAGTCGCTAATCCCTCTGTAATTAATGTTCAGTGTGTCCCTGGGTGATTTAATTTCCAGCGCGGCATTAGTCTCTCGTTTGAAATCATTTGCATAGAAAGCACCGCGTCTTGTTCCTTGTAGAAAATGGATTTATGCGTTGCCTGGATGGCTTTTAATACCACGCAGTGTTTTTAAATCGAAGGAGCCCAACATCCATTATTGTTCAAATTCGGCGCAACCCAGGGCAAGAGAGAACTTTACAGCAAAAGGCGGTTTTTATTCGAAGATGAAACCACAGCCATCACCTTCGATTTTAAGCCCTACGCAGGACGATTCAGAACAGGAAGCGAATCCTTTACGCACTATTTCGCTGACAGTATTTTGTTTGAAGGATGCTCGAGAGGCAGATATCTTTATATTACGACGACATCTTAGAACAAATCTTCCAAAGTCGAATCCGTTAAACCGTGCTAACGCCTTTTTAATTCCAAGAGTGCGGGTTTTGTAATAAAATAATTTTGGTCATCTTTTACTTTTAATCTTACGGCGCAAAGCAGGACAAGATACAACAGATAATATGGGTAAATCCTTTTATCACAGCTGACATTTGTGTATTTCTAGATAAGTCTGAAAATTCATTTAAATAGTCTGGAATCAGAACGAACCAAATTTTGGTCTGTCCCTTCATCTGTCGGTCGGTGCGTTGAAAGCGGTACCTATAAAGTGCGAAAAGACAACTAAAGACGGCTAAAGACAACTAAAGACGGCTAAAGACAACTAAAGACGGCTAAAGACAACTAAAGACGGCTAAAGACACCTATGTATAGACAACTAAAGACAACTAAAAGTTGTCTTTAGTTGTCTTTTCGCCCTTTATAGGTACCACTAAAGACAACTGAAGATGGCTAAAGACACCAGGGGTAGAAATTTTAGAGGGTATACAAGGCTACAAACAACTTAAGGAGCCCAAAAACAACTGCCATCTTTGAAAGACATTGGCTATGGCAGAAATTTGTTGCCGCGTAGAAAGTACAACGGATTAAAAAAAAAAAAAAAACAATAATATTTTTCAAGTATATTATATAAGATAATTGATTTAGATACAAAGTGAAAGCGGTTCTGGGTGATTGTGTAGTCGGATTTAATGAAAATGCAATGCCCGATTCGAAACTGAGGCTATTGTTGTTTATAGGGATAGGGTTAGGGTTAGGGTTAGTTGTCTTTAGTTGTCTATACATAGGTGTCTTTAGCCGTCTTTAGTTGTCTTTAGCCGTCTTTAGTTGTCTTTAGCCGTCTTTAGTTGTCTTTAGCTGTCTTTAGCTGTCTTTAGTAGTCTTTAGTTGTCTTTAGTTGTCTTTAGCTGTCTTTAGCTGTCTTTAGCTGTCTTTAGCTGTCTTTAGTAGTCTTTAGCTGTCTTTAGTTGTCTTTAGCTGTCTTTAGCTGTCTTTAGTTGTCTTTAGTTGTCTTTAGCTGTCTTTAGTAGTCTTTAGTTGTCTTTAGCCGTCTTTAGTTGTCTTTAGCTGTCTTTAGCTGTCTTTAGCTGTCTTTAGCTGTCTTAGTTGTCTTTAGCTGTCTTTAGTTGTCTTTAGTTGTCTTAGTTGTCTTTAGCCGTCTTTAGTTGTCTTTAGCCGTCTTTAGTTGTCTTTAGTTGTCTTTTCGCCTTTATAGGTACCGGTCTTTAGTTGTCTTTAGTTGTCTTTAGCAGTCTTTAGCTGTCTTTAGTTGTCTTTAGTTGTCTTTAGTTGTCTTTAGCTGTCTTTAGTTGTCTTTTCGCACTTTATAGGTACCCGTTGAAAGACATATTTCAAGAACCACTGAACGGAGTTTGACCCAAACTTCATAGGAACATTACCTAGGTTAGTGTCATGCCTTCCGTGACATCAGATTTGCCTTATGGCAAAGGTCAGGGGCAATGGAGTCGTTTTGCTGCGAAACACATCTTGCTCAATATCTGAAAAGCGATTGTGTTGTTTCACATCTTCGTTCAAGGCACACTGTTTACCTTTGTGCCTTATCTGAAGAATAACTGAACCAAAATTCATTATTTGTACTTGGCGGACACTATTGCGAAGCATGTTAGATTATTGTACAAATTTTGTACTTTCTGCAGGGTCAAGGTCATTATCCTTCCCCATTTTCTAAACACGTTTTGCATTATATTTAAACAATGTCTTAACCGATTTTGATCATTTTGTTTTGCCTGCAGCCAGTTGAGATAGTGGCGTATCATTCCATGTGTGTAACGTCATAACAAAGCCAACGTTATCATAGTGCAATGTCATAACAAAGCCCACTTTATCATAGTGTAATGTCATAACAAAACCCACTTTATCCTAGTGTAATGTAATAACAAAGCCCACTTTATCATAGTGTAATGTTATAACAAAGCTCACTTTATCATAGTGTAATGCAATAACAATGCCAATTTTAGGGTAAACTCGTTTTTGCCAAAAGTAAACAAGGCCTTCCAATTGGGGCCTTTTAAACCGGCAAATCGATCTATGAAATCCATGAGTTTTAACTTAATACAGATAAGAAGCTCAACAGCTATAACATTTTCTTTAAGGCGCAAGTCAGGACAAACTTCATGTTTCAGGCAGTGCTATAATATATTTTAAATTCGTGCCTTTTTTTGTAAATCGAAGATATTGTCATGAACTGGCTAGTTTTAACTCTGCCTATTACTATTCAGCCTTGTGTAGTAATTGTAACAGTAGAGAGTCAGTAAGCTACACAGCAGCAATTAAGATTACACAGCAGGCCACACACGGCGATCGAGCCACCCACGCTGCGCAGTGAGTCAGCACTTGAGCTTTGAATCGGACCGTTTAACCAATGACCAGCAGGCTAAGCGGGTAGAGCCGGTTCTGATGGGTCAAAACCTACACACAGTTTTGGTCAGTCGTGTGTGAGACGAGGAAGAAGTAACATCTACCTAGATAGCTAGAGAAATCTCTTCACTCATAGACCAGGAAGCAGGACTGAAGAATCTTAGAATTCTCTCAAGTCATCACGGGCCTGAACTTGTCAAACAGGTAAATGAACACCCTTCTGTTTCATCGTGATATATTTATATTATTGTTGAAATTATGTTTGTGGAATTTGCTATGCATAAATGTGAATTGTTAATCCGAATTTGCGTGACCATGTGGAAAAGCCGATCACGTGGCGAAACACGACCGGTTGCGCCGCCATGTTGTATGCTGTACGGAACCACGGTTGTTTAACTTATATGTATGTTTGCAGACCAGTGGCTGTACCACTGAAGGTTTTATAATATTATTAATTCTGTATGTGTATAGTTAGCCACGATTGATATTTATGTATGTATAGGAATTTAGAGTGAGATTCCAGTGGACCCCGGAAGTAGCAGAATGTTCGTCGCTTATGTATAGAGATGTGGAGCTATCACTGAGGGCTACTTTGGCTTTCAGTGAGACGCTCTGCACAAACCGATTATTCAGGGTTGTGCAGAATTTCGTCTCTTATATTACAGACGAGCAGGCGAGCTATCCTGTGCACCCCACTCCACAGAAACGACGAGTTGGTTGAGGAGACCTCTACCGCACAAGTCGGAAAGAGCTACCGGAACACCCTGTCAGACCCCACAGCGTGGCAAGGGAACCCAACTACACAACGACAAAGGTGTACCAGAAGCTACCTCACAGAAGGACTTCGCACGCACCATCTAGCAGTTAAGTGCAAAAAACGAAGGTGCACTTAAACTGATCGAAACAGGACCACAGTAGTCCAACTCTTCAGAAACTGTAAAACGGACCACAGTAGTCCAAATCTACATGAAATATAATAGCAAGTGCCCGAGGAAGATATAACAGCTGCCTAGACTATCAGCGATCGAACTATTAGCAGTAACTGAGACTTTTTAAGTTAGATTAGTACTTAGAGAATCTTGTATAGAGTAGAAGAAATAAATGTGTGATTTTAACTGTTATCAAGTGGCTGGACTACATATGATTCATAGCCGTGTGAAAGCTAGTGTGACAGTAATCTTTTACCATTTTTCTATCTATTTCTGTACCCCAACCTTAACACAGAACGAGCTAAACAAATAAATTTATTAAAGTAATTCATAGGGTGACTTACTAGCAGTTCCCACCGAATAAACGTGAGGGTCCATAATTCCATTGTGCAGAGCCCATAAACCCCACGTGACACTTTAATTGGCGAGCCTAGCTAGGATGTGTGTATAATAGGAATTGGGTATAACCGGATCTAGGTACAATAAAATTAGATAACAGTAGTAGAAGTAGGATAACTTAGAATAGTGTAAGGGTATAACACTGATCAGTTTTGGTGCACTATTCTTTACTTAAAAACTTTTTTGCTTCAAATATTTTTGTGTTGTATGTTGCATTGTTCTTTTGCAGGTTTTGCATAAGTAACTGTTGTATGCCATTTGACTTTTGTTTTATTCTATTATTGATTGCGAATTTTATGGTCTTTGCATTGTTTTTATTGAATTGCAATATTGCTAGTGTTTTGGTATTCCACTTGAGTCAGAGGTTGTTCATAGACACTTTTGACAATGTCGGACCCAGTGGCCTTGAGATTGCGCTTCAAGGAATTAGGAGAAGCTTTACACTTAGCAGGGGGAGACCTAATTGCGTATATCAATGCAGAGGTAGAGAAACAGGAGGCTAAGGCAGAGAGAGCAGCCGAGAGAGAACAGAAGAAACTCGAAGCAGAACAGAGAAAAGCAGAACTAGAAGCAGAGCAAAAGAAACTAGCATTAGAAGCAGAGCAGAAGAAACTAGCATTAGAAGCAGAGCAAAAGAAAGCAGAGTTAGAAGCAGCAAGAGAACAGAAGAAATTAGAATTAGAAGGAGAACAGAAGAAGGCAGCATTAGCAGCAGAGAGAGAAGCAGAAATTAGGAGGTGGGAGTATGAGCGGGCAGAAAAAGAAAAAGAGAGGGCAGAAAAAGAAAAAGAGAGGGAAGAAAAGGAAAAAGACAGACAGCATGAGTTAGAGCTAAGAAGATTGGGATCAGGAGCTTCAAGTTCTTCCTCAACCCCTTCCCACTCAGATCAGCTAGATGTAGCCCCCAACCCCGTACAAGGAATGTCATTTCCACTGGGAACATTCAATGAGAGAGAAGAAGGTCTAGATCTCTATCTGACTAGGTTTGAGCGTCTAGCAACAGAGTACAAACTAGATCCCACTCATTGGTCTTTCAAGCTTAGTCAAGGGCTTAGAGGAAAGGCTTATGACATCTACAGTAAGCTACCGACTGACAGAGTGACTGACTATCACAAAGTAAAAGAGGCACTCCTAACGGGATTCGAACTAACAGGAGAATGCTACCGGCAAAAGTTCCGCACCAATCGGAGAGTGAAAGGAGAGAGCTATGCGCAGTTCGCGGATCGGTTGTCCACAACGCTGGATAAGTGGATTAGCCAGTCAGCCACGGCTAAGACGTATGATGGACTGACAGAACTGTTAGTATGGGAACAGCTACGGGAAACCATGACCCCCGAGCTGAGGACATTCTCAGTAGAGCAGGGCGCGGAAAGACTGGAAGATCTGGTCAAGGTCGCAGATAGGTACGTGGCCGCCCACGGAGAAGCCAAGAGCTTCAGGCGAGACCTAAAGCCTAACGGGAAAGAGGCACAGAAACGAAGCCCTAACCGGGAAGAGCGCACCGCGAATAAGCCGAATAACCCCAGACCTGGGCAAAATAAAGGACCCAACACGGAATTCGGGAAAAGAGGTCCCGCAGAACAGAGACGGTATTGTTCGTTCTGCAACAGAAACAATCACTCCACCGCAGAATGTTTCAAGTTGGCCGCACAACGTAGGGAAGAGCGCGAAAGCCGGCCAGCGCACAGAGTTCTAACTCAAAGCAGCGGTAACAAGCCACACACGATCGGAGATCACCCATCGGTGACAGACACGGTCAAGGTCAACGGAAAAGAAGCGAGCTGTCTGTATGACACAGGTCTATCATACGACGCGATAGTCAGCGAATCTCTTGTATCGCGCGCGGACTTGACAGACAAGACAGTCGACTTACAAGGAGCAGACTTGACGAAACCGACGACTACTTGCCCAATAGCATGGATAGAAGTAGAGAGTAGGTACGTCACAGGACGAATCCAAGCAGCTGTTTTACAGAAACCCCTGTATGATCTAGTGCTAGGTTGTAGGTATGTGTTCTTAGGCACGCCCCCCAAAACTGTAGAGATGGCTGCAGTGCAAACCAGGGCCCAAGCTAAAACCCAACCACCCCAGCCCGAGTTCGCTCCGAATCCAGGACTCGAAGAGATCAAAACAGCACAGAAAGAAGACACCTCGATAGCGAAGTGCTTCCAGAAGCTACCCAAGACGCACACATGGATGGCCATCGCCATCGCGGAAGAAGCTCACCCCCAACTACAACAGCACCGCCGTACCACTGACAATTGGAACCCGGAAAATCGCCCCGGACAAAGTCGTATGGACAGCCGAATGCGAGACAGCATTCCAAACACTCAAGGACAGAATGACATCGGCGCCAGTACTCCACCTACCCGATTTGACTCAGCCATTCGTTCTTCGCACCGACGCAAGCGACTTAGGCCTCGGAGCAGTACTGCTACAGCGCGACCCCAAGAATGCAGAGACGCTATTCCCTGTCGCCTACGCCAGCAGGAAATTGAGACCCGCCGAGACCCACTACGCCACGTCGGAGAAAGAATGTCTTGGACTAGTCTGGGCCATACAGAAGTTTCAACTCTACCTGTATGGGACCCACTTCACAGTTCAGGTGGACCACCAACCACTATCGTTCCTGGCAGCCTCCAAATCCTTGAACTCTCGCCTGATGAGATGGGCACTCACCCTTCAGGCGTACTCATTCCAAATCGAGTACATCCCCGGCAAAGAGAACCACGGAGCCGACTACCTCAGTCGCCATCTCGTGGAGGACACAGCAGCTGTCGCCCACCCAACACAACTAAGGGCCACAGCACCAGAATTCGTCCCCGCCCAATAAAACCCTGTCACTAGTGTCCATAGCTACCTGGCATAGCATTGCAGCTCAGGTAGAGCAACTTACTTAGTTTGTTAATAGGACCCTAGGATAGTGCAGTGTTAAACTAGGCTCTGTAGTAGAAAAAGGTCGAATCCAGTAGTCATCGCCTTTTTTCAGTTGAGGGAGCCTGTCATGAACTGGCTAGTTTTAACTCTGCCTATTAATATTCAGCCTTGTGTAGTAATTGTAACAGTAGAGAGTCAGTAAGCTACACAGCAGCAATTAAGATTACACAGCAGGCCACACACGGCGATCGAGCCACCCACGCTGCGCAGTGAGTCAGCACTTGAGCTTTGAATCGGACCGTTTAACCAATGACCAGCAGGCTAAGCGGGTAGAGCCGGTTCTGATGGGTCAAAACCTACACACAGTTTTGGTCAGTCGTGTGTGAGACGAGGAAGAAGTAACATCTACCTAGATAGCTAGAGAAATCTCTTCACTCATAAACCAGGAAGCAGGACTTTAGAATCTTAGAATTCTCTCAAGTCATCACGGGCCTGAACTTGTCAAACAGGTAAATGAACACCCTTCTGTTTCATCGTGATATATTTATATTATTGTTGAAATTATGTTTGTGGAATTTGCTATGCATAAATGTGAATTGTTAATCCGAATTTGCGTGACCATGTGGAAAAGCCGAACACGTGGCGAAACACGACCGGTTGCGCCGCCATGTTGTATCCGTACGGAACCACTGTTGTTTAACTTATATGTATGTTTGCAGACCAGTGGCTGTACCACTGAATGTTTATATTATTATTAATTCTGTATGTGTATAGTTAGACACGATTGATATTTATGTATGTATAGGAATTTAGAGTGAGATTCCAGTGGACCCCGGAAGTAGCAGAATGTTCGTCGCTTATGTATAGAGATGTGGAGCTATCACTGAGGGCTACTTTGGCTTTCAGTGAGACGCTCTGCACAAACCGATTATTCAGGGTTGTGCAGAATTTCGTCTCTTATATTACAGACGAGCAGGCGAGCTATCCTGTGCACCCCACTCCACAGAAACGACGAGTTGGTTGAGGAACCTCTACCGCACAAGTCGGAAAGAGCTACCCGGAAAAACACCCTGTCAGACCCCACAGCGTGGCAAGGGAACCCAACTACACAACGACACAGGTGGACCAGAAGCTACCTCACAGAAGGACTTCGCACGCACCATCTAGCAGTTAAGTGCAAAAACGAAGGTGCACTTAAACTGATCGAAACAGGACCACAGTAGTCAAACTCTTCAGAAACTGTAAAACGGACCACAGTAGTCCAAATCTACATGAAATATAATAGCAAGTGCCCGAGGAAGATATAACAGCTGCCTAGACTATCAGCGATCGAACTATTAGCAGTGACTGAGACTTTTTAAGTTAGAGTAGTACTTAGAAAACCTTGTATTGAGTAGAAGAAATAAATGTGTGATTTTAACTGTTATCAAGTGGCTGGACTACATATGATTCATAGCCGTGTGAAAGCTAGTGTGACAGTAATCTTTTACCATTTTTCTATCTATCTCTGTACCCCAACCTTAACACAGAACGAGCTAAACAAATAAATTTATTAAAGTAATTCATAGGGTGACTTACTAGCAGTTCCCACCGAATAAACGTGAGGGTCCATAATTCCATTGTGCAGAGCCCATAAACCCCACGTGACAGATATCCAACATATATCGCCTTTGAATCACGGCGCCACCCAGGACAAGAAGGGAAGAAATGCATCTTTAAAGCATGCAGCACTAGTAGGATAGTTTAATTCTCGGAGACGATGGGTAACCTTCAGCTTTAGTTTGCAGTACCACGTAAGCCAACTAGAGGACGGAGACTAAATCCTTCCGCACTGCCGGCGATTTTATTTCGAATTGTTCCAATATATGATGCTTGGCAGTTATGACCTGTGCATCAGGCAAGGCACTATTCAGGACAAGAGAGAAAGAGGGAGGATGTGACTTAGGTGGGAGACGTTCAGGTTACCATCGCATAGGCTTTACATATCATGACGCTCAGGTTACCATCGCATGGGCTTTACGTATCATGACGCTCAGGTTACCATCGCATGGGCTTTACATATCATGACGCTCAGGTTACCATCGCATGGGCTTTACATATCATGACGCTCAGGTTACCATCGCATGGGCTTTACATATCATGACGCTCAGGTTACCATCGCTGTGACAGTGGGTCTATTGTTGCTGGGCTCTGCACAATGGAATGCTATTACCCACTCGTCTTTCGTCTGTGGAGATCGGCTAGTTAATCGCCCGGTGACTAATCTTTTTACACATGTATAAGTTAAGCTCGGTCTGTGTTAGGATGGGGTTACAGAGATAGGGAGAAAATGGTAAAAGATTCACTGACACACTAGCTCTCACACGGCTGTGAAACATAAGTAGTCCAGCCACTTGTTAGCAGTACATATCACACATTTATTTCCTCTACTCTATACAAAATCTTCTAATCATTATACTAACTTAAATGTTCAAATTCACTTCGAATAATTCGCTCCTTGATAGGTCTATGCAGCTACTGTCTCATCATTGGGCTAATAGTGCCTTCTGTCCAACTGGTCAGTTTTCTGGAAGAGTGGACTATTGATGTCCTTCTAGAGCAGTTTTGGTGCACGATTTCAATTAACTTAACTCTCTTGTAGATGAGCGGTGTTGTAGTGGGGTCTTCTCCTGGTTGGTAGACTATTGGGCTATCTTAGTTCAGTGCTAGATGCTCCTTTGCAGGCCGAATGTCAGGGTGGACTCTTAATGGTCGAACCTCTGTCGAACGATGCCTGCTCGTCTGCAAAATATGAGACGAATTTCTGCAACACTGTGTTCACTAAAGGTGTGCAGAGCGTCTCACTGATGGCAGAAACAGCCCTCAGTGATAGCTCCACTTATATATATGTCACGTGGGGTTTATGGGCTCTGCACAATGGAATTATGGACCCTCACGTTTATTCGGTGGGAACTGCTAGTAAGTCACCCTATGAATTACTTTAATAAATTTATTTGTTCAGCTCGTTCTGTGTTAAGGTTGGGGTACAGAAATAGATAGAAAAATGGTAAAAGATTACTGTCACACTAGCTTTCACACGGCTATGAATCATATGTAGTCCAGCCACTTGATAACAGTTAAAATCACACATTTATTTCTTCTACTCTATACAAGATTCTCTAAGTACTAATCTAACTTAAAAAGTCTCTTTCAATGCTAATAGTTCGATCGCTGATAGTCTAGGCAGCTGTTATATCTTCCTCGGGCCCTTTGCTATAATATTTCATGTAGATTTGGACTACTGTGGTCCGTTTTACAGTTTCTGAAGAGTTGGACTACTGTGGTCCTGTTATGATCAGTTTAAGTGCACTTTCGCCTTATGCACTTAACTCATGTGTGGGGTGTTCGAAGTCCTTCTGTGAGGTAGCTTCTGGTCCACCTGCCTTTGTGTAGTTGGGTTCCCTTGCCACGCTGTGGGGTCTGACAGGGAGTATTTCAAGGCAGCTCTTTCCGTCTTGTGCGGTAGAGGATCCTCAACCAACTAGTCGTTTCTGTGGAGTGGGGTGCACAGGATAGCTCGGGATAGCTCGGGATAGCTCGGGATAGCTCGCCTGCTCGTCTGTAATATAAGAGACGAAATTCTGCACAACCCTGAATAATCGGTTTGTGCAGAGCGTCTCACTGAAAGCCAAAGTAGCCCTCAGTGATAGCTCCACATCTCTATACATAAGCGACGAACATTCTGCTACTTCCGGGTTCCACTGGAATCTCAACTCTAAATTCCTATACATACATAAATATCAATCGTGGCTAACTATACACATACAGAATTAATAATAATATAAACATTCAGTGGTACAGCCACTGGTCTGCAAACATACATATAAGTTAAACCACAGTGGTTCCGTACGGGATACAACATGGCGGCGCAACCGGTCGTGTTTCGCCTCGTGCTCGGCTGTTCCACATGGTCACGCAAATTCGGATTAACAATTCACATTTATGCATAGCAAATTCTTCAAACATAATTTCAACAATAATATAAATATATCACGATGAAACAGAAGGGTGTTCATTTACCTGTTTGACAAGTTCAGGCCCGTGTTGACTAAATAGAATTCTGAGATTCTAAGTCCTGCTTCCTGGTCTATGAGTGAAGATAGTTCTCTGCTAGCTAAGGAGATGTTACTTCTTCCTCGTCTCACACACGACTGATTCAAACTGTGTTAGGCTCTGACACAGTCAAAACTGCTCTACCCCCTGAGCCTGCTCTGATTGGTTAAAACGGTCCGATTCAAAGCTCAAGTGCTGAGTCACTGCGATGTGGGTGGCTCGCTCGCTGTGTGTGGTTTAATTGCTGCTGTGTAATCTTAATTGCTGCTGTGTTATATACTGACTCTCTAAGGGTACAATGACTACACATGCTAAATAGTAAATGTGCAGAGTTAAAGCTAGCCAGTTCGTGACAGGCTCCCTCAACTGAAAAAAGGCGATGACTACTGGATTCGACCTTTTTCTACTACAGAGCCTAGTTTAACACTGCACTATCCTAGGGTCCTATTTACAAACTAAGTAAGTTGCTCTACCTGAGCTGCAATGCTGTGCCAGGTAGCTATGGACACTAGTGACAGGGTATTACTGGGCGGGGACGAATTCTGGTGCTGTGGCCCTTAGTTGTGTTGGGTGGGCGACAGCTGCTGTGTCCTCCACGAGATGGCGACTGAGGTAGTCGGCTCCGTGGTTTTCTTTGCCGGGGATGTACTCGATCTGGAATGAGTATGCCTGAAGGGTGAGTGCCCATCTCATCAGGCGAGAGTTCAAAGACTTGGAGGCTGCCAGGAACGATAGTGGTTGGTGGTCCACCTGAACTGTGAAGTGGGTCCCATACAGGTAGAGTTGGAATTTCTGTATGGCCCAGACTAGTCCAAGACATTCTTTCTCCGACGTGGCGTAGTGGGTCTCGGCGGGTCTCAATTTTCTGCTGGCGTAGGCGACGGGGAATAGCGTCTCTGCATTCTTGGGGTCGCGCTGTAGCAGTACTGCTCCGAGGCCTAAGTCGCTTGCGTCGGTGCGAGGAACGAATGGCTGAGTCAAATCGGGTAGGTGGAGTACTGGCGCCGATGTCATTCTGTCCTTGAGTGTTTGGAATGCTGTCTCGCATTCGGCTGTCCATACTACTTTGTCCGGGGCGATTTTCCGGGTTCCATTTGTCAGAGGTACGGCGATGCTGTTGTAGTTGGGGATGAACTTCTGGTAGAAGCCGCATAGTCCTAGAAACGACTGCACTTCCTTCTTGGTCTTGGGCCTAGGAGCGTCGAGTAGGCGTTTCACTGTCTTTTCTACCGGTCGCAGGCTTCCTTGACTGATGGTGTGTCCCAGAAATTCTAGTTCGGTGAATCCAATCTGACATTTGGTGGGTCTTGCCGTCAATCCTGTGTCTCTGAGGCGTGCGAGTAGTTGTTGTAGGAGCGTGACATGTTCCTCCCACGTAGGTGTTGCGATGAGGATGTCGTCCATAAACGAGTGTAGGTGCTCGCTGCTCAGGGGTGCCAGGAGTTTTCGCATCATGGCGCTGAAGATGCTGGGTGCGTTGTGGAGTCCGAATGGAAGCACGTTGAACTCGAAGTGTCCTTCCATAGTGCTAAACGCTAGGTACTTTCGGACTTGCGGTTGCACTGGTATCTGGTAGTATCCTTTGCTGAGGTCGATGCGTGAGAAGTACTTCGCTCGCTGTAGCTTGGCAAATAGGTCTGTCTGGTCCGGGAGTGGCTCTGGCTGGAACTGCGTTACCGCATTCAGGAGTCTGAAGTCGATGCACAGTCGATGCTCTCCGTTGGGTTTTCGCAACAATACCGTGCCTGCGCTGTAGGGTGAAGTAGACTCTGAGATGATTCCGGCTGCCAGTAAGGTGTCTATCTCTTCCTTGATGGCTCGCTGCTGAGACAGTGGCATCGGGTAGAGCTTCTGGCGGACGGGTGTTGGGTCGGTCACCGTTAAGGTTACTTCGACGAGGTCTGTCCTCCCTGGTCGGTCTGTGAGCACAGTCTGATGTTGTCGAATGACCTGTAGTACTTGCTGTCGCTGTTTAGCGGCTAGGTCTCCGTTGAGTATCACGTCTTTGTAGGTTTCTTTGGAGTGCAGGGGATACTCTACTGCATTGGTCTCCATGCTTTCTCCTTCTTCCGCGATGGCGATGGCTAGCAAGTTGTGAGTGCTGGGGGTCGCTGGTCGGTCCGTATACTTCTTGAGGAGATTGATGTGGTGGTATCGGGCTCTCCCGTTCACCTCTACTTGGTAGACTGTCTTGGATTTCTTGGCAGTCACCCGGTACGGTCCTCTCCAAGCGATGTCCAGCTTGTTGGTTCCACTTGGAAGTAAGAGTAGCACTTGATCGCCGACTTGCAGTTCTCTGTCCTTCGCGTGGCGGTTGTAGTACTTCGCCTGACGGGCTCTTGCCTTCTTCAGTGCTTCACCAGCTTTCTTCCACGTTGCTTTGAGGGTTTCCTGCAGGTCTGCGACGTACTTGGTGGCACCTCTTGGTGTGTCGTCTATCTTGGCTTCCGTCCAACTTCTGCGTAGGGCTTCTAGCGGTCCTGCTAGAGGTCTGCCGAATAGCAATGTTGACGGGGTGTAGCCTGTGGCTGCATGGGGCGTTTCTCTGTATGCGAACAGTGCCGCATTCACGTAGGTGTCCCACGCTTCTGGATTGTCGTCGGCGACTTTCCTGAGTATGGTGAGAAGGGTTCCATTCAGTCTTTCTACTTGTCCGTTGCTGGCTGGGTGGTATGGTGGTGTGCGAATGTGATGAACTTGTATCAACTCGAACACGTCTTGCATCAGGCGGCCGGTGAACTGAGATCCGTTGTCCGTTCTAATGCTGTCCGGGAATCCGACTCTGGTAAAGATGGCGATGAGTGCATCTGCAATCTTCTTGGTGTCGATCGCTGGCAACGGGACTGCTTCGCACCACATCGTACATGCGTCGACGAGTGTGAGTAGAAATCTGTTCCGCTTCTTGGTCATGGGCAGTGGTCCTACTATGTCTACTGAGACTTGCTGGAATGGCACGCCGACTACTACCGATGGTCCTAAGGTAACTGGTACGGTGTGATGTCGCGGGGAATATCGTTGACATTGGTGGCAAGATTTCACGTAGCGCTTGACATCCTCCGTGATTCCTGGCCAATAGTAGTGTGCGCTGATTCTCTGCACTGTGGCTCCAATTCCCATGTGTCCGCTGAGTGGCATGCTGTGGCCTAATTCTAGTACTTGGGCTCGAAGGGTGGCTGGTAGTACTAGTTGGGTGTGATCTCCATCTCCTTGTCGATGTAGAACTCCCTCTTCCATGTAGAAGTCTCCCTTGTGCGGGGGTGTGTGCGCCTTGGGTAGCTTCTGGAAGCACTTCGCTATCGAGGTGTCTTCTTTCTGTGCTGTTTTGATCTCTTCGAGTCCTGGATTCGGAGCGAACTCGGGCTGGGGTGGTTGGGTTTTAGCTTGGGCCCTGGTTTGCACTGCAGCTATCTCTACAGTTTTAGGGGGCGTGCCTAAGAACACATACCTACAACCTAGCACTAGATCATACAGGGGTTTCTGTAAAACAGCTGCTTGGATTCGTCCTGTGACGTACCTACTCTCTACTTCGATCCAGCTATTGGGCAAGTAGTCGTCGGTTTCGTCAAGTCTGCTCCTTGTAAGTCGACTGTCTTGTCTGTCAAGTCCGCGCGCGATACAAGAGATTCGCTAACTATCGCGTCGTATGATAGACCTGTGTCATACAGACAGTTCGCTTCTTTTCCGTTGACCTTGACCGTGTCTGTCACCGATGGGTGATCTCCGATTGTGTGTGGCTTGTTACCGCTGCTTTGAGTTAGAACTCTGTGCGCTGGCCGGCTTTCGCGCTCTTCCCTACGTTGTGCGGCCAACTTGAAACATTCTGCGGTGGAGTGATTGTTTCTGTTGCAGAACGAACAATACCGTCTCTGTTCTGCGGGACCTCTTTTCCCGAATTCCGTGTTGGGTCCTTTATTTTGCCCAGGTCTGGGGTTATTCGGCTTATTCGCGGTGCGCTCTTCCCGGTTAGGGCTTCGTTTCTGTGCCTCTTTCCCGTTAGGCTTTAGGTCTCGCCTGAAGCTCTTGGCTTCTCCGTGTGCGGCCACGTACCTATCTGCGACCTTGACCAGATCTTCTAGTCTTTCCGCGCCCTGCTCTACTGAGAATGTTCTCAGCTCGGGGGTCATGGTTTCCCGTAGCTGTTCCCATACTAACAGTTCTGTCAGTCCATCATACGTCTTAGCCGTGGCTGACTGGCTAATCCACTTATCCAGCGTTGTGGACAACCGATCCGCGAACTGCGCATAGCTCTCTCCTTTCACTCTCCGATTGGTGCGGAATTTTTGCCGTAGCATTCTCCTGTCAGTTCGAATCCCGTTAGGAGTGCCTCTTTTACTTTGTGATAGTCAGTCACTCTGTCAGTCGGTAGCTTACTGTAGATGTCATAAGCCTTTCCTCTAAGCCCTTGACTAAGCTTAAAAGACCAATGAGTGGGATCTAGTTTGTACTCTGTTGCTAGACGCTCAAACCTAGTCAGATAGAGATCTAGACCTTCTTCTCTCTCATTGAATGTTCCCAGTGGAAATGACATTCCTTGTACAGGGTTGGATGCTACCTCTAGCTGATCTGAGTGGGGAGGGGTTGAGGAAGAACTTGAAGCTCCTGATCCCAATCTTCTTAGCTCTAACTCATGCTGTCTGTCTTTTTCCTTTTCTGCCCTCTCATACTCCCATTTCCTAACTTCTGCTTCTCTCTCTGCTGCTAATGCTGCCTTCTTCTGTTCTCCTTCTAATTCTAATTTCTTCTGTTCTCTTCTGCTTCTAACTCTGCTTTCTTTTCTGCTTCTAATTTCTTCTGCTTCTGTCTTTCTGCTTTGCTCTGCTTCTAGTTCTGCTTTTCTCTGTTCTGCTTCGAGTTTCTTCGCCTCTCTCTCTCTGCTCTCTCTGCCTCTGCCTTCCTGTTTCTCTACCTCTGCATTGATATACGCAATTAGGTCTCCCCCTGCTAAGTGTAAAGCTTCCCCTAATTCCTTGAAGCGCAATCTCAAGGCCACTGGGTCCGACATTGCCAAACGTGTCTATGAACAACCTCTGAATCACGTGGAATACCAAAACACTAGCAATATTGCAAGTCAATAACAACAATGCAAAGACAATCAAATTCGTAATCAATAATAGAATAAAACAAGAGTCAAATGGCATACAACAGTTATTTAAGCAAAACCTGCAAAAGAACAATGCAACATACAGGCACAAAAATATTTGAAGCAAAAAAGTTTTTAACTAAAGAATAGTGCACCACAACTGATCAGTCCTTGTTACCACTATTCTAAGTTATTCTACTACTCTACTGTTATCTAATTTTATTGTACTTAGGTCCGGTTATACCCAATTCCTATTATACACAGATCCTAGCTAGGCTCGCCAATTAAAGTGTCACGTGGGGTTTATGGGCTCTGCACAATGGAATTATGGACCCTCACGTTTATTCGGTGGGAACTGCTAGTAAGTCACCCTATGAATTACTTTAATAAATTTATTTGTTTAGCTCGTTCTGTGTTAAGGTTGGGGTACAGAAATAGATAGAAAAATGGTAAAAGATTACTGTCACACTAGCTTTCACACGGCTATGAATCATATGTAGTCCAGCCACTTGATAACAGTTAAAATCACACATTTATTTCTTCTACTCTATACAAGATTCTCTAAGTACTAACTAACTTAAAAAGTCTCTTTCAATGCTAATAGTTCGATCGCTGATAGTCTAGGCAGCTGTTATTTCTTCCTCGGGCACTTGCGATAATATTTCATGTAGATTTGGACTACTGTGGTCCGTTTTACAGTTTCTGAAGAGTTGGACTACTGTGGTCCTGTTATGATCAGTTTAAGTGCACCTTCGTGTTATGCACTTAACTCATGAGTGGGGTTCGAAGTCCTTCTGTGAGGTAGCTTCTGGTCCACCTGTGTCGTTGTGTAGTTGGGTTCCCTTGCCACGCTGTGGGGTCTGACAGGGAGTTTTCCGGGTAGCTCTTTCCGTCTTGTGCGGTAGAGGATACTCCGCCAACTAGTCGTTTCTGTGGAGTGGGGTGCACAGGATAGCTCGGGATAGCTCGCCTGCTCGTCTGTAATATAAGAGACGAAATTCTGCACAACCCTGAATAATCGGTTTGTGCAGAGCGTCTCACTGAAAGCCAAAGTAGCCCTCAGTGATAGCTCCACATCTCTATACATAAGCGACGAACATTCTGCTACTTCCGGGTTCCACTGGAATCTCACTCTAAATTCCTATACATACATAAATATAAATCGTGGCTAACTATACACATCCAGAATTAATAATATTATAAACATTCAGTGGTACAGCCACTGGTCTGCAAACATACATATAAGTTAAACAACAGTGGTTCCGTACGGGATACAACATGGCGGCGCAACCGGTCGTGTTTCACCTCGTGTTCGGCGTTTCCACATGGTCACGCAAATTCGGATTAACAATTCACATTTATGCATAGCAAATTCTTCAAACATAATTTCAACAATAATATAAATATATCACGATGAAACAGAAGGGTGTTCATTTACCTGTTTGACAAGTTCAGGCCCGTGGTGGCTTGATAGAATTCTAAGATTCTAACGTCCTGCTTCCTGGTCTATGAGTGAAGAGATTTCTCTGTCAGCTTTCTAGCTGTTAACACTTCGGTGTATTCCTCCCAACTGACCAAAGATAAGCTAGGTTTGGACCCAGTCAAACTGGCTCGAACCGCTTTGCGTAAGCTCCCATTGGTTAAAATGTTTACGACTCTCGTAATTACGATGATGTCATGGCCTCAGCCAGCGTCAACTATCACTGTGTGTATGATCGGCAGTATGCTACCGCTACGCTTGATTACTTTCATCGTCTGCTCCTAACTTTGAAATTCTAATATTATATATACTAACCAAGCTAAATATTAAAATAAGCAGAGTTAATACTAGCCAGTTCGTGACATTAAGAAACAGTATAAGTCATCACATCACATTAAGGGAAGACGTTGGTCAACCTTAAGTAGCTGTCAGGTTACGCCTGAGCTTTTCAATAGCCTTGGTTTCGCTTCAGTGAAGCGGCAAATCACTGAAATGTCGCGTGTAAGACAGTAGATGCTATATCACGCAGATAAGACAATTACGGCCAACCACATTCATTATGGTTAGAAGCTATTTTTCAAAAAGTTGATGGTCATGAACACTAAATTATAAAATCTTTTGTAATATTACCCCCAAATGTAGATCTAAATGCTGTAGTGTTTTGCGTTTTTTGAAGAAAAAATACGTTAATGTAATGAAATAGCGCTTTTCCAGCTGAACGAACTGCTCACGGTCTTTGCTGTATTTATGTAGTAACAGAGTGGCATCATGTCGGATACCGTTGCAGATCACGATGGCGCCATCCGCATAGGGGCAGAGCAATCTCCAACCTCTGTTTTGCGGATTACTTTCATAGATTGGCTGGAGAGGAACAAGACCTTGAACAACTGCTATAGAGGCTTAACAACACTTCCAGAGCCTTTGGAATGGAAATAAGCACAGAGAAGACTAAAATGATGACCAACAACACAAAAGGCATCAACACGGAAATCAAATTCCAAGGCCAATCCCTCAACAAGGTGCATGTGACGGTGGGTCTATTGTTGCTGGGCTTTGCACAATGGAATGCTATTACCCACACGTCTATCATCTGCGGAGATCGGCTAGTGTAATCACCCTATGACTAATCTTAATACATTTATATGTTTAGCTCGGTCTGTGTGCGGATAGGGTTATAGAGATGGGGAAAAAAAAAGGTTAAAGAGTCACTGACGCACGGCTATGAAACATAGGTAGTCCAGCCACTTGTTAACAGTAAATATCACACATTTATTTCCTCTACTCTATACATAATTCTCTAAACACTCTATTAACTTAAATGTCCAAATTCACTTCGAATAGTTTGTTCCTTGATGGGTCTATGCTGCTACTGTTCTTGATATTTGCTACTGTCATCATTGGGCTATTTGTTCTGGTTGGCCTAATGTTTCTTTTCAGGAGAGTGGACTACCGCACAGTCCTTCTAGATCAGTGTTAGTGCAATTCTTCTTGCACTTAGCTGATTCGTTGAGGTATGGTGATGGTGTCTCCTCCTTGGTTGTTGACTATTGGGCTATCGGAGCTCAGTGCTCGATGTTCCCCTGCAGGCCGAATGTCAGGGTTGACTCTTAGTGGTCTATTTCCTGCATCGGACCAACAAGCCTGCTCGTCTGCAAAACATAAGACGAGTTTCTGCAACGCCTTGTATACTAAAGGTGTGCAGAGCGTCTCACTGATGGCAGAAATAGCCCTCAGTGATCGCTCCACTTATACAAACAAGGGACGATCATTCTTCTAAGTCCGTGGTCCACTGGAATCTCCAACATAATTCCTATACATACACATATCGTGGCTAAACTAAACACATGGAGAAGTAATTAACAATATACACATTCTCCGGTACAGCCACTGGTCTGCAATAATACGCATAGGAGAAACAACAGTGGGTCTGTAGGGGATACCTCATGGTGTCGAAAACCGGTTGCGTGTCAGCCACGTGGTCAAGCAAAGTTTTGACTAACATTCACAATGATAAAACATGGCAAGACTTCACAAACATAATCCAACAATATTATCAATAAATCGCGATGAAACAAAAGATTGATCATTTACCTTTTTGACAATGTCAGGCTGTGGCTATACTGCGATGAATGAATTTCACCCGTCACCTGCTTAGTCTTCAGCTAGAGAGATCTTTCAGCGTGCGTCCTACTTGGTTGAGATTCAGACAAAGACTGACTACCTAAACCCTGTGGTCAAGCTAAAGCCCGCGAAAATTCTCATGAGACCTGAGCGCCTCCTAGCGGAGGGGGGGGGGGAGGGGTGGGGAGTTGGCTATACGTCAGCAGTATGAGGTCACTGCCTACCTACCCTAATGAAGAGTTAGCTTACACATGCTTAGCACAGTCCTGACTTCTGTCGTCTGCTAGGCAGCGACTTTAATTTACAAAGGCTACAGCAGGCTGAACTATTTAAGGCGTGAAGCCGTAGTGCAGGGTCTAAAATAGCCTCTCGTGACAGTGCATAGCTTCAAATAGTTAGGAGCAAATGCATCAGACAATGGGTCCCGACATGAAGTTCTCTGTAGGATCGCACAAACAACTGCTGCCCTGACAAGGTTGAAGCCCGTTTGGAAAGACAGGACCATCAGTCTACATTCCAAAGTAAGACTGCTGCGCTCCCTTGTCATCTCCATCTTCCTATTATGCTTGCGAAACATGGACCCTCACAGCAGATCTACAACGAAGAATACAAAGCATGGAGATGAGGTGCTATAGAAGACTTCTGGGCATTTCCTATACCCAAAAAATCACCAACGACGAAGTCCAACAGACCATCACAAAAGCCATTGGACAACACGATGATCTGCTCACAGTGGTGAAGAAACGGAAACTCCGATGGTATGGCCACGTCACCAGATCATCAGGCCTTGCAAAGACCATTCTGCAAGGCACAGTGCAAGGAGGTAGAAGAAGAGGGAGACCGAAAAAAGAGGTGGGAGGACAACGTTCGAGAATGGACTGGTTTGACACTGAGCGAAGCCATCAGGGCGGCTGAGGACAGAGAAAGATGGAGTATGCTGGTTAAACGATCATCTGTGGTGCCCCTACGACCTCCGAGTTACGGGACAGGATAGGATAGGATAGGATGCCTAGTGTTCTTAGTGGGCTTTGCTCAGTGTGTCGCTGCATCTAAATTAGTCTGTAACCAATGATAGCAATCCTTTTAGACCTTCGTTTTTTGTCCTGTGGGTGTTAGACGGGTATTTAGATTGGTAGTCTAGTCTTATCTTGCTAGGGAAGCTTTGATACGTCTGTTGTATGATTTGTTACGTTAGTGGCTGGAGATAGATCGTGGGATCTAATGGCAGACTATGCTTTGGCGGAAGTCTTGCCGTTTTATAGTATTGTAAATACTAGTACTACTAGTTGTAAATACTAGTACTACTAGTAGTAGATAGTCTTGGGGTTTGGAGGAAAGAGATAGGTTTGTTGTTCATTTGAAGAACGTCGTAGCCTCTTTCTCAGGCGGCTAAAGCTTCATCTGAAAACTAAACTAACCATGCATGTTGGTGTTTCTCTCTCTCTCTCTCTCTCTCTCTCTCTCTCTCTCTCTCTCTCTCTCTCTCTCACCCTCTCTCTCTCACCCTTTCTCTCTCGCTCTATTTCCCTCTCACATTATTTTCTGAAAACTAACCATGCAAGTTGGTTTAAGTTTTGGTTTGAATTCTCTCTCTCAATCAATCAATCTTTAATGTAATGTCTCTTTACACATTTAGGTAATATCAGACATTGAAAATCGAACTTTTAAAACATTTTAACTATTGAAAAATACAATTTCAAAACAGTCTATAAAAATCCACCAACAGGAGATTTAGCAATAAATTTCACAACCTCTGTAACATTTGGATGATACAGAACCATGTCTACAGAATGTTTATATTCAGTTATGTTATGTCCATTTACTTTTAAATATGTCTTTTAAAACTGAGCATTCAAATAGAAGGTGATGTACTGATAGACTTGTATGATATTATACATTTAACATCTGCAGAGTAGTGTTCCATGCGTTTATTCTTAATTTATATATTAGAGTGTGGTCTTGAACAATTTAGTATAGATATCTTATTAATGCTATTATCATGATACACTGCCTTTTCTAGTAAAGAAAACATTTTATGATTACACATATTCAAATTTGTTATACTTATAGTTATTGAATTGACGACCTTTGTGCTCCCTCCTTGGCTAGTCTGCCATACCTCATTCCAATGAATTCCGCAATGTGATGGAACCCAACAGAAATCAATATTTATTCCTCTAGAAATCACACAATGTATCATATGTTTAATTTCATATATAAACTCCGTTCTACATTTACTGTTTTAGTGCATATAGAACCGATTTTGAATAAACACATACTAATACAGTCAGTTCTTCATGAGGCAATTTATAACGTTGCATTATAAATAACAAAATGTTTGTACATCCAAAAAAAGACTAAGAGCGTGGTCATAACGTGCAAACAGAAACACTAGAGAACGCCGCTCTGCCTTGACCTCGTGGTTGGGACCGATGTTGCTGAACAAGTTAAAACTCTGCGTGCTTGGAGTTATTATTATTGATCATAAACTTAGATGGCATAAACATGTAGAGTACATTTGCAAATTTGTCTCCAAAAATTTCTACCTTTCAGGTAAAATAAAATTTGTTGTCGGTTCCGATGGAGAATCATTTTTGGACGTCCTACTGTCTTTCACACCGCAGTTATGCGTCATCAGTATGGTGCAGGAGAAGTGCATATGAGTAAACCAAACTCATAGCACCATAGAGCAGGGAAGATTATCATTGATGATCCCAGTCTTTTATCATCAGAAAAACTTAAAGCAGCAGACCTAATGTCCTTATAACATCAGTTTTCATGTAATATTGTCACTCTCTTGTTTAAAGTGCACAATGGCCTGGCACCAACCTTATTTAAGCAATCTATTAACTGCTGCCACAGAACGTTACGGGTCCAATAAAAACATCCTGCCTCGAGCACGAATTGACCTGTTTAAGAATAGTTTTGCATTCTCAGGACCCTCTAATCTGGAACTTCCTTCATTTAAACATTAGATCGTGTATTACTTCTCCCTTCATTCAAGCGAACATTAAGGCAACATTACCGTAATACGACCTAACCACTGATTCTGTCAACCGTTTCGCAATGTGCTACTTGATTATTTGATAGGCATTTGATGCGCCTTAGAATGTGTGTGTAATTGTACCACTTGATTATTTGATATGCATTGGGTTGTTTGTTGTGTGTTGTGTAATTGCAACACCAATACTGATTGTCATATATCTTTTTTTATGCTGAATAATAGTTCTTATAGTTATTTGTCTTACCGTTGGCATACATGACTGAAATTGCGGAATGTGAGTGTGAATAGGCCTAATACGAGAAACGATTGTAAGATTATGCTCCCGCCTAAAATCTATATCCTTGTCTGAGTCTCTCTCTCTCTCTCTCTCTCTCTCTCTCTCTCTCTCTCTCTCTCTCTCTCTCTCTCTCTCTCTCTCTCTCTCTCTCTTTCTTTCTTTCTTTCTTTCTCTCTCTCTCTCTCTCTCTCTCTTCTCTCTCTCTCTCTCTCTCTCTCTCTCTCTCTCATCCATTGTGGTCATCTATTGTCTTCCCCGGCCCTCCACATTACATATTTACAACAAAACAAAAAGACAGTACAGAAATAACGTAATACGCGAATTCATAAAAAGTGCTAGTCAAACTGAAAGATTTAAATGACAACGAATAACATAAAAGTGAAAACAAAGAAAACATATTCACATATGAATTACACAGCCTACCTTTCATACTTTCTCACCTCACCAGTCAGCTACCCACCCATCCCCGCTTTAAATTTTCCCTCTTTCCCGCTGGAGCTATCATGGACGGACGAATGTAGGTTTGTTTTCAGTATAGCGATTTCCATTGATTAATTATCCAATTTGTCCGGGGGTGCCAATCAAGTTGATGAAGAATGTCTGAGTCCTTCTTCCATCTTTCTGGGTCTTCTTTCCGCTTGACCGCCTCAGACTGTCTGCTGTCAAAGTGAACGGCATTTTTGCTTAAATCCGTTCCTTTTGTCCACTGTCTTGCCTCCCACCTTAACAACCACCCCCGCCCTTACACACATACCTCACCCCACCCCCACTCCTCAACCCTCCAGCATTGAAGAATCTTCCTTTATATTCGTTTTTTTTTTGTATGAATGGTTTGGGTTGATTATCCTGTATTACGGTGGTGCTTTTTTAAATTTAATCCTACAACTGTTCCAAAATATGTCAACACATTTAGCTCTTGCTGTTATTGTGGCCCTGGGGTGGTATCGATGTTGATAATGGTGATGATTATAATGGATAAGGCTGAGTTCGTTGGAGGGACCTGGAGGCAGATTTAGCAGGCAACCTTCTCAATGGCATTCTGTTGATGGCTGTTGATCCGCGGGCATGGTCATGTCCGTCTACGCCTTTAAAGTGAGTCTGCGGTCATCTTTTGAAACTTTTACACACTAGATACCACAATACCATAAGTCAATACAAGTTATAGAGGTCAGCTGTCAGATGAGCGTGTAAGCAGTTTAAAAAGACATTATAACGTCACTGCGCCAGTCTAGCAAAGCTGCCTCACTTCAGCCTGCAGGCAGCATTGTTTCGCTTGTCTATCCTATCCTATCCTATTTCGTAACTCGAAGGTCGTTGGGGGCAACACAGATGATCGTTTAACCAGCGTACTCTATCTTTCTCTGTCCTCAGCAACCCTCATTCGCTTGTCTAGTCCACTGAAACTCATTGGAGCCGGTTGGTAATACACGGCTGCACTTGTTTGTTGTTTGTGAGTGCCTTTGTTTTAAGGGAAATAAACCATTTGCTACTATAGCAGACAACCAACCTTCTGGACGCTCGGACAGACCCTCTAGATATAAATATATAATGCTAATGGTCATTTTAAAAAGTAAATTAAACATTTTTTGTCAGTTTTTGTGCAAATTTGATCTTGACCTCAGACGCACTTTAAGGTTGTCGGACCAGCTCTCTCTCTCTCTCTCTCTCTCTCTCTCTCTCTCTCTCTCACTCTCTCTCTCTCTCTCTCTCTCTCTCTCTCCCTCCCCCTCCCACTTTTCACTCTCTCTGTCTCTCTCTCACGCGCACACAAAAAACACGCACATACCATTCTCATTGAATCTTAAACAAACATTCTGGAAGTACACAGTTAATTGAAAAGATAAAACTATCATGGCAGTGGTTAACCTTTCTCTTTTGCGTCTCATTCATACTGGTAAAGAGAATGATAAGAAAGGAGAGAGAGTGAGAGAGAAAGAGCGGGGGGGGGGAATAGACACCCTCCCCCACATACACCACACACACAAACGTGACATCAGTGCAAGAACATTGATGATGCCCGGAATGGAGGTAAAGCACCCGTTCATTGCTGGCAGGATTGGGGCAATGAAGGGAAAAGTGGCAATAAAGATATAACAAGGAAGTTGGCCACCAGATCAGGTGAGGTCAAGATAAAGCTTTAAGATGCCAGAAAACCATCCCTCCTACCCCATCTTCTTCTTCTTCTTCTTCTTCTTCTTCTTCTTCTTCTTCTTCTTCTTCTTCTTCTTCTTCTCCTTTTTCGTAATTTCTTGTTTATGTGGAATGATCTACAAGAAACGTGATCAATAGGTGTAGGAAAAATGAACAAAGGTTTAGGAAATGTATATTTGCAGATCCACAATTAATGTTATAAAGTACTAAATAAAAGAATATACTGTACATGATTAACAATGCAGACTTGGGAAGTGTTTAATATAAGATATAAACTTCTGAAATCTACAGAATTAAGGAAATAAATACAAAGAAACAAACAAAGTAAATTTAAAAAAAAGCAGTGTCCTTTTATGCAGTTAATTCTATCCTTCGTTCCCTTGATCCAACATCTTTTTTCCCACCTTTACATTCTGCACCTGGACCTCAAATAATACATGGATTTTCCATTGTTATTTAAATGAAATCAATTTAAAAATGAACAACACATAAAGATCTTGAAGCAAAAACACTTATACCGACATAAAATATGAATGTGTGGGTGTGAACACTTTATCTCAATAAAATGTGAAAATGTTATGAAAGTTATGAAACGATTTCCTTTAATTGAAAAAAATCAATATTTGGAAGCTGACTTGCGAGTGCAGAAAATATAAAGCATTCTAAGCTTGACAACATTTTATTTTCCTAGCACTTAGCAGTATTACTTTTGCACAAGTTTGACATTTAATAGTGATGTCCTGGAATAGAAATTGCAATTAGAACCATAATAACTTTTCCAAACGTTAGACCTCTCTAGAAGCTTTTTCTACTTTTTTTTTTCCTACCTATTATTAATGTAGAAAATTAGTTTTACGGAGAGATGGTCTGCACTTTAGAGCTTATTAAATATTCATATTTTTGGTATTTCCAGACTAATCTGTGAACACTTTGAAATGGGAGAGGGGGGGGGGGGGGGATCAGAACGAGCCAAATGTTGGTCCTTCCATCCATCGGTCTGTCTGTCTGTCAGTTGGAAGCCATATTTTAAGAGACACTGAATGGATTTTGACCAAACTTCAAAGGTCATAGGACCATTACGTAGGTTATTGGCCTGCCTCCCATGCCATCCTAATTGTTCTCTCACTGAGGTCAATATCACTGCAGTCATTTTGTTGCTAAACACGTCGGGCTCAATATCTTTAAAACGGCTTCATTGAGTTTTGGTATACAAGTACTTCAAATCAAGGGTCATCTTTCAGTAGCAGTCCGGTTGTTGGTCAGTCCGTCAGTCTATTACTCTGAATTTGCACTTACATCTTTAACCTTATCTTAAAAATAAGTTAACCGAATTTCATAATTTTTACTTTACAGATACTTTAACTACTGCTAAACATGTTAGATCCTTCGTATTTATATTTCTCAAATGTCAAGGTCATTGTGCCTCGCGACATTCCAAACACGTCTTGCGCTATATTTAAAAATTGTCAAAGCCGATTTTGATAATGTTTTGCTTGCCGATAGTTTTAGTAGAAGCCTGTGACTCTTTTTGTTGTGCATTGTTGGGATAAAGCTGAATCACCACACCGCTAAGAAAATTAACACTTTTGAAAATGTTGATGTTTTGGCTACTACTACTACTACTACTACTACTACTACTACTACTACTACTACTACTACTACTACTACTACTACTACTACTACTACTACTACTACTAATCCAATCCTATCCTATCCTATCCCGTAACTCGGAGGTCGTAGGGGCACCACAGATGATCGTTTAACCAGCATACTCCATCTTTCTCTGTCCTCAGCAATCTTGATTGTTTCGCTCAGTGTCAAACCAGTCCATTCTCGAAAGTTGTCCTTCCACCTCTTTCAGTTAAACGATCATCTGTGGTGCCCCTATGACCTCCGAGTTATGGTATAGGATAGGAGAGGATTAAAAAAAATTTTTTTTAACAAATATGTGTGTCTGGGAATACATTTGAATTGCTTGCCATCTTGTTTTCTCTCTGTACATATTTCATGTTGGGTTTGATCATTTCAGACAGTTGTATTATCACCTCCACCCTTATCCACTTCCTCTCCATTTCTCAGAACAGTTGACAGATCTTCACAAGAACGGTGCCTGTAGTTTAAACAATTTGAAATACATTTTAAAAGTTTAGCAGCATGTAATCAACTCTACTGTAATAGTTCAAGCTTGATATTAGTCTGTTTTGCATGTGTGCAGTTGAGGCGTGCACAAGGCATGTGTGGGGGACAGTTTGTGATGCACAACAAGGCACCATTGTGGAATGAAAACAGCCAGGTCTATCAGCTAGACTTTGGGGGTCGTGTCACGCAGGAATCTGCCAAGAACTTCCAGATTGAACTACAGGGTAAACAGGTACAGGATTTTATGAGCAACATTAAATCATAGTCGTCTTCAAGATGCCACAATGATAAGGGGACTTGATTGTGGGCCTTCAGTTCAGTGTAAATAAGAGGAAGATGATACAGAGAGAATAGATTGTGTAATAATACATCAGTAGATTGGGTAGTAGGACCTTAAGAAAGGGAAATGGAGTAAATGAATTTTGGAACTTTGTTTTTTTAATTTCACACAACATGATGTAATAATTCAAAGTGACAAGAGGCTCGTAGCCTTGGGGGCTGTATAGCCAAAAAAAAGGGGGATTTGGGGTAGATTGGGATACACATAGCATTCATGAACAGCATTGTATAACACTGCAGCTGCATTATAATATATGCAGCAACTGGACTGCTGTAGATCGGCATAATACATTACAACAAACACTAAGGAATTTACTAAACACAAAATAAGTGTAGCAGCAAAATAAATACACAGAGTGATACCAATTCAACATCACAACAATACAACAAAATAAGACAAATAACACGTAAATCAGACAAAATGAAAGAGCGTATTGCACTTTTAAATTCAAGAAAGATTCACCAAGAAGAAGGCAATCTAGAGGCAAATTCTATTCTATTTCAGTGTACATAATCATAATGAGACATTGAGAATTTGTGAAACATAATCCTTCATCAAGTTCTAGCATGGAGAGAGAGCATTAACCTTATCTGTTTTTCATGGTTTTTGTACACTTTTCAACATGTCATATAGCTAAGATGTTAGAATTGCCATGCTGTTTTTTTTTTTTAATATTGTAAAATCAATACCATGCAGATTTAAATAAGAAAATGAATAAACTAATAAATGATATTATCACATATTTTACCACTGGTATTTATTTGTAGAAGTGGCACTAAATATTCATTTCCATTCCAGCTACAGAAGCTTGTTCAATAGGAATTCACTATAGAAATCTTTAAATGACAAAAATTGTGTGATCTGTTTCAGGTCATGCAGTTTGGCAGAATTGACAGCAATGCCTACACGTTGGATTTCCAGTACCCCTTTACGGCACTGCAAGCCTTTGCAGTGGCTTTAGCCAATGTCACTCAGAGACTGAAATAGCACAGATTACCTAAAATAAAACTTGTACTGAGCTGAAAATCCCACCAAAGGACAGCTTGATACAATTCTGATCACATGATTTAAGGCTTTAAATGGCTGGAATAGCCTACCAATGACATCCAATCAACAACAACTGTGCACAGTTGTAATCACTTCATTTTCCAGTGCACATAGCAAGAGGCAAGGTTCCAATTAAGCTTATGAGAACTGCATGAGATTACTTCAGAACTATGGAGTATTAATTATGTAGTGATCATTTTGAATGAGGAGATATGGATTATACTTTGAGAATCACACTGTTAAGTTTCACATGACATATGATACATTACAGGCTTTGAATGGGACAGAACTTGTGTGTACATTCTTACCCAGATGCATAAACCATACATGAAGTGTGGTGTACTAGTAGATTCATTGAATCAGCAGAAGGCATTGTATGGTGATCAAATACTACATTTCTAGATCCACTCAAACATTGTCATTAAAAACTGTCTTCATTGTTACCCACAGAGGTATGAAATGTAACACAGGGTGTGATGTAGGATCTGCATTTGAGAGATTCATCTTTATATCAACAGCATTTAGGATTTAGCACAAGATGTGACGTAGTGATCTACATTTGAGAAATTAATCTTTATATCAACAGCATTTAGGCTTTTATTCAACAGCATTTAAGACCTACTTGATAAAAAATAAATATTAATGGAGTCACAAATTGTTCACAATATATGACATTAGATTATATTCATTTGGCCAGAGATGCACACAGTTACTCTTTAAAAAATTGACATGACCTAAGATGGCTTTGATTACATCACCAATGCTTTGTTGTATTAGTTATTCAAGGAGAACTGGAGTAGCTGATGTAGATGTATGGTGAGTAGAAGCAATGTATGATTATTATCAGAAGTTGTTAGAAACGATAGTGCAAAGTCGGTGAATACTATGCGCTCATCTATTGGAAAGGCTTGAAATGCTGATCACAGAACTCTTTTCTTCTTCACCGACAAATGGACAGATGAACTGTACTGTTGCACAAATGCAGTCAACAGTAATCAAGAATGGCCGTTTATTTCTACATTGTTAAGTAATAAGTAAGGTGATGTTTGTGAGCATGACATTTTTGCAGTTTGGAATATACCAGAAAGTTGAATTATTTAAAACATGACTTATTATATATTATTATTATTACATGGCGTATTGATCTTCAAATGGCAGACTTCTTATAGAGGTTTAATCTAATTTCAAATGAACTTTAAAGATACCGACGCCAAGACCTCACCAGCAAATTAAAAGGCATGAAATCAAAAGGACACAACCATACTGTTTTGTTCGCTCATCCTAACTTCATGTATATTATCGTGATACTCTGATAACATTCCTTTCTGTGTATGAATTTTATTGCGGAGATTTTTAAGGTGTACAGTATGATTTAGAAGTAATGTAACTGTACAAAATTCATTAGAACAAATTCTGAAAATTATGTTGAAAGAATCGGTCCTTTAGAGAGGTGTGTAATAGCTAAATAATGTTCTCCCAAGATGTAGAGGTTGCATCTGCTGACTTTTGTCTTGGTGATTTTCTTTCTTCTGGAAGCTTTTTTGCTTTCAATCATTTCGCCAACTTTGAAGCTAATGTAATTATATAAAATCACATACATATAACAAACTCATGGATCATGATAGTGGAATAATACAATTTCTTTATAAACTTTTGAGTTTACATTTGCAGACCTCTGGTCCATTTCATTCATCTTTAAATTATTCAGCTTTTAATTCTTTTTCTCATACCATACATTTGTCACTCCTAAATCATTCTAATATGAGTTGTTGTCAGCTTGATGCCCAAAACTAAAAATCTTTGTTTTAAATTGGAGTTGTTTTGATGTTTTAAAATTTCATTTTATTATAGTATTTTTTATTCTGTTTGATTTGTAATGGTTAGATCTTGTATCAGTTTATCATGCAATGTCCTATTAAAAAGTACAGTTCACACAAGTTGGCATTTTTTGTGATTTAAATCAAAACAATTGCAGTAAAAAATTAACAGATAAATATGCTGCTGCTCTGCTATTCATGCGTTTAGTCAAACAAATATTTCTGTAAATGTTTATATATTAACTCATTCAATTTATTGTGGGAAAATTTTAAAACTAAAACTGAAGAATATTTAAATCAGCTAATTGTTTTAGGTAGGTAGGTAGGTAGATTACCGTCCCCGGACACAATAGCGTATAGGGGACTGCTTGTTGTGAAGTGAAGGGCACTCTTTATTTTAATTCAAGGTCCAAGGGAACAAACTCACATGATTTAGGTCTTTGCCTTCCGATTGCTGTCATACATTAATATTGCAGCATTCTGCAGATTGTTTAAGTTTACTAGTGTACAAAATATGAACTTGTCATTTGAAATGTAATTTGGAATACATTGGAAGTTTTTACAATGGAAAAGCCTGTAAAGTATTCAGCCATGTTAATTATAATTATGAAGGAAGTGTATCCAGTTTTCTTTACCAACAAATGATCAGCAACTATTGTCTAGCAGTGCCAGTAGTACATTTTTTAAAATCCTTTGTGAAAGACTGTGGCTTGGTTGAAAAGAGCTGAATTTTTTATAGAATAGATGTCAAAATGATTGGGCAGATAAATCATGTGTATATTTAAAAACCTTTTGTTAAAAACAAGCTGAACTATGTTTATAAGTTAATTGCTGTGAAGTTCTTTATAAGAAACAGAAATTATTAGAAGACTTTATATATTGTGAGTTTTAAGTGTGTTGCATAAGTTATTATGACAGAATGCCATCTTGTACTGTGCACACAGTACACTGCTTGTGAGAGGTCAGCTAAGCTATTCTATGTGGCGCTGGCATACCTCAATATAGTGTAGTGTATACTGTCAGTGATTTTGATTTCATTATTATACATTCTGTTCTCAGGTGATATTTGTGAATCACATACATGTAGCAATGTTAGTCTGATATACTGCCCCCAAAATAAACACTTTCCAGATTTTTACAAATCTGAGCGCTATGAGTTCTAAATAATTCAAAAATGACATCTGTTCATATATCTGTCCATCTGTTTGTCCGCATGTATGTGCAAACACTTTAAAGTGGCAAATTACTCGCAACCTATTTTATCAAGCACAACTAAATTTGGAAGGAGGATGTATATCCAGAGCTCAAATATTATGGGTTATTGAAGACCTCACTTGAAAATCAAGGTCGCAAGGTCAGCAGTGTAAATACAACAAAACCTCCTACCCCTTTTCCTTTTTTTTTTAATTTTTATTTTTATTTATTTTATTACTTTTTAGTTTGTAAAACTTCCTACTGGGCACTTATTGATGTAGAATATTACGAATATATTCCTTAAGAAGTATGTGAGTCATGAGTGAGTCTTTGCCCTTCTAATTTTACATAATCTGACTTTATCACTAAAAAATACATTTCTTTTTTTAAATTTGAAATTGCATAACATCATTGAAAATAAAGTTTGCTGATCATGAAATATTATTAGTAACGCTATATGTATACAGCTAATTGATGTATTTTTCCATTACATTTATCGTAATGATTTTAAATCAAAGTTTGGTCATTTCAAACTGTTCTTTGTCAGAATGCATTTAGAAAATCATGTATTATGTAACAATTTGGCTTATTATTGTGAAGTTACAAGCCAACTGGAAAAATTCATTTTCTGGAAGATGTATGTTTCATACCATGACCTCTTATTAATTCTTACTGCTGAAGCCATTTTTCAGTGAGTTCTTTTTAATAGATGTGGTAATTAAGGTAGATCCTATTTTTTTCTAACATCATTTTGAAGGATTGTGGAATTACTTTCCCAGTTTTGCTGAATATTACACAACTAAACGTGACAACTGTATGAGTCTTGTGCAGAATAATGTACTGTATATTTTTTTTGGTGAGGCTAAGCTTTGAATAAATATATGATCTTTAGCCTAATTTGACCTACTAAATTTTCACTGTTCACGCTTGAGATGATTTTCTTTCATGATGATGGATGGGTAGGGGTTGAAAGGAAGCACTCTTTAGTGTTTCTATTGTCAAATCTTGCATAGATAATTGAAATATGAGACTACATGCTTTATGATAAATAATTCATCAATTGGAGTGCTTTTCTAGTGCCATTAGCAGCAATGTTGTTGTGGAAGTATGTGTATTTTGCAGTTATTGCTGAAACGACTCCAATCGACACATTTCACATTCCACTGTGTATTTAAGATTGTAAAAAAATATTTTCAACGGATGTTCATATTGGGTAAAAGATATGAGTTCAAGTCATGCGACATAAAATTCTTTTTTGAGGAATTTGTATTTTGTGTGTGTGCATGGTTTCTTCAAACTGTCTTTTTTTTTTTTATGGTATTTATTATATTTCTTCTACTTCAAAAGCAAGTTTACAATTTTTGTTTTAATCTCTGAAATTGTTTTGTTAAAGAGAGCTGTACTGTTCGTGAAATATATTATGCATTTATATGTTATTGTTGCTGTGACAGAAGTATACAAATACCGTTCTGAAAGTCTTGCCTTTGTAGGCATGACTAATTCACTGCGGCAACAGTTCCCCCCGTTGGAGTGCCGGGGGTTTCAGTATAAATAGTATCCCCACTTTCTGGAAATTTAGTGCTTTAAATTCCCACTGTCGCTGTCTTCATTATTTGCTCTTTCCCATTCCTGATCTGTCCTATCACTCTGCTATACTTTCTTCTTCTTCGCTAGATCAATGACCTACCTTTTTTCTTGAAAACTCTTCCTGGACAAGACTCCTTGTTTGTGTATGAGGTCTGTTGGATCAGCTTGGGAGTGTTGGACGCTTTCTGCCGGGTGGTCACTCGGGCTTCCTATGATTGTACTATTTAGCACTATAGGCATTTTATATGTATGTGTTTGGTTAATGATTTATAATGATGTTTGTATTCTATTTTGTTTTTGTAACCGGGGGGGTTCGCGTAGTTGAGGTCAACCCTCAGCCGTCCCCCGCGTGGGATGTCTTTATTGTAAAGTGACTGGCCGGTGGAGGGCATTCAATTTTCCCACTGGGGTTGTTTCAGCAGATCTTTTATGCGGATCGGGGGTTGTCCGGTCCTGATTTGGCTCGGAAGAGTCCGCTGGACCTAAAGCAACAATAAATCAATCAATCAAACCGTTCTGAAAGTTTGCATCTATTATTGTGCTGACTTCCAAGGGAATGATTGTGACAAGTAATTGTTAAGAAATATATTTATTGGTTTGGTTTTTTTCCTTCTGTTGAATTTTACTTCATTTATTTGTAAGTTTGATTTAAATTGTTTAAACCAAGTCGTGGGTGTTTTGATTATTTTTATTTAATTTTATAACTTTTTCTTGTTTGTTTGTTTATTTTCCACTGTGGAAGGCATGGATGGAGGATCGGTGCCAGGAGGTGGAGATCGAGCAGTCTGAACGGAAGCAGCAGCAGGAGGGCCTGCCAGGGTGCGGGCCGGCTGATGGGTGTTGGATGGCCTAGGGTCTCTGCGATACAGAGCATGTTTGACATGTGTCTTGCATAGGGATGGGGGGGGGGGGGGGGGGAATGGATGGACAGAGTGCTGCTCTGACCTTTGCGGCCACACACTAGGCAGCGACACATCGGCTCTGGCATGTCCCAAGAGGAAAGGGGGATTCCTCCAAGTTCTCCAAGAGAAGGTTGGAACGGCGATGCGGTCGCTGGGTAGTGGGAGGTTGGCGGGGGTGGACGGCATGCCTGCAGGGTTGTTTCGGGCGGACCATCCTGCAAGGCACAGTGCAAGGAGGCAGAAGAAGAGGACACAAAAAGAGGTTGGAGGACAACATTCAAGAATAGACTGGCTTGACACTGAGCGGAGCCATGAGGATTGCTGAGGACGGAGAAAGATGAAGTATGCTGGTTAAACGATCATCTGTGGTGCCCCAAGGTCTTTCGAGTTACGGGATAGGATAGGATTGTTTATTTGTGTGTGTGTTGTTTTGATTTTGAACTGTTAAATCTAGTTTTTGCTTGACGAACCTGGCTTCACCATTTGTGAGTGTGTTTGCATCTTTAGGTACAACACTACTTGTGTTTTAGATTATGCCTAGTCAGAACCAGTTTTGTATTATATTGTAATGTACACACTGCCCTCCGCTACTACCCATGACCCACATTTTCTCTTTCTGGGTTTGCATTTTAGTATTTGATCATTTTGCTCCTTGAATCTCTGTAATGGTGAGAAATGTTTCCATTGTAACAGTGTAGTATTATTATTATTATTATTATTATTATTATTATTATTATTATTATTATTATTATTATTATTATTATTTTTATTGTTGTTGTTGTTGTTTCTGTTTAATTATCTGAAATGTTGGTACTGTCTGTTATTTGTTTTCCAACCAGCCCACCCTTGTTTTATAAACCCAAGATAATTTTTTTTGTACTTGTACTTGAACATGTCATTTTAAAATGTTGTCTGAACTGTGAACCCCTTTTGCACCATTAATGATTGATAGCTTGTTGATGTTGTGTGACTGTATGCAATTCAACAGTGTTACAAGTTGTTTGCAGACCGATGGAGATAACTTCTGTTCTTGTTCTATCCCTCCCTTAACCCTTGTAATATTGCAGTCTTTAAAGATTATATCCTAGATGCTATTATTACTGCATAGTTGTTTCCTATGGCGAAACCATTTAGTGTTTTATGCACATTTTGTGTCAAGCATCTAAGTCTGCTGATTTGGTGAGATACGACTGTGCATACGGTATTACTTGCTGGAGATTGGAGGATGCAGTGTGTGATTGTAATGATATTTGCGTTATCTTATTTGGTGGCTGGTATTACATCTTTATTTTGTAGCTCAGATAGTTTGTGTATATCTGGCTCTGTAGGCAAGATCTCCAAAATATTTGTTCCATAAAAATTGATGATATCAGCTGCATCCACAAAATTTGTGTTTGTGATTGTTCTGAAAATGTCAGCATGTTTTAATGGATCTCTTTAATTTTATGAGAAAGTGTGCAAGTTTACTTTTTTTTGGACTGTTCTGTTGCTATAGTATGCCAGTGCACAGCATGTTTACTGGTTAAGCTTCATGTTTAGATTCTTTTAGGATATAAATTGCAGCTGATGTTTTAAATTTTATATGTTATTGTTGCTTTGACAGAAGTATAAAAATACCGTTCTTTATGCGAGTTTCTAGGTCCCAGAATTTTTGTTCTCCAAGTATTGGGTTTAGATTTATAACTATGTATGTCTGGGAAACAGTTCAATGTTAGCTACCAAAAACAGGACACTCATTCAGGAAAGGAACTCTTTAACTCGGTGTTCCTAATGAATACTGTGAATATATTGGCCTAGCCTAGGTAGTGGTAATAGTATTGGTTATGATGCCGGTCAAAATCATAAGATAAAGAGGTGAAGAAATAAATGTACATTGAAAACATATGAACATTCAAGCTTCTTCATGCTGGACTGTTATACCTGCACTGATATTACTACAGTGATATATACATTGCAAAAGTGATAATGTTTGTGCGCGTCTACACATGTGTGCACTTGTCTGTTGTATAGCACCATTGTTGTGGAAGGCACATGTGTGTTGACAAAACTTTTGATGTTCAAACTTTTGTTTATAACACAGGGAAACAAGATGGCAGGTTCTTTTTGAGTTTCAGGATTGTTCTAGTTCTCTTCCCCTCTCCCCCCCCCCCTTTTTTTCCTCTTTTAATTTGAGCATAACAATAACTATTTGCTATTCAGTGTTTCTGATTTTCTCTGACCCTATATACATTTAGTTAGAACCTTCAGCACCTAAAATTAAATGTATTGCTTTCATGACTCTTCCTACAAAAGTTACCCTTGATTCAATTTGCTGATCCTGTCCTGTGATGACTGTTATTCCGTGTTTTGTTCAGTGTTTTCTTGCCTTCTTCTGATGTCTCTTTTGATTGTTTCTCCATGTGGTAGACCATAATAATTATATCAATGTTAATATACCCCCTGTGATGTTTTTTCAAACTGTTTCCTATTTATTATGGTAGTCTTTGTTCAAAGCTATGCTGTGCTTTAGATGTTCAGTCTGGTGATTGTCAGAGTTGTTTTGATAATTTAAAGTCATTTGCTTTACTTTCTTCTATAATTATATGGCATTAAGGGGGAAAGAGAAAGGGAGGGAGTTCTTTTTAAGTCTTCTGTAATTTAATTTCAGTATAGGCATGTTTGGTGTTATGTAATAATATGTTAATATACATAGTGAACGCGTTTCATGTGATCAATTTCCGCATGTTCACGTGAAGAGCGTTGAGAGTTGCCACATGGGGGAGTGCATCTACACTAGGCATTGACCTCTCGAGCCTATGATGTTCAAAATACTTGAAGAGCTGCTGACTGGGGCATTTTCAAAACAGAAGAAATGGTACACTGCTTCTTCTATCTCCTCATCCTCTCTCATGTTCAGAAGAAGCCCAAGATTTTTGATGTTCTTGTTTTGTTGATAAACTTTTTTTTTCTGCTGTTTTCAAGGCCTGTGTGTGACTATTGTGTATGCAAGTGCTTATATGTTCAGTGCGGCATATGCTGTATAGTTTTTATTTGTGCATTCAGGAATGCATTATGATATGAGATTTGTATTCTAACTGGTTGATGCTGTATATAATATTAGAGGCTTTCTAGCTGTGCATTTATTTATTCCTATTTCCTAAATACTATAAATTTCTTCTGTTTATTGATATTCTTAATTGTGCAATTTTAATTTTGCTGAAACATTGGGTTTCTTCAGTGCCTGTTTGTGCATTCTTGTTATTTCATATTGCATGCCTGCCAGTTTTCGCAAGTTAACTTTGCAGCTTTTGTGCAATTTGTTGTGTAATGATACTAAATTAATTAATACAGGATGACTTTTTATTTTGTCCATTTTAAGTTCTTCTGGATGTGCAGCCATTCCTGTGCTGTGTTTGCAACTTTATATTTTGTATGAATTTATTGTTTTTAAATATTGTATGTACGCAATCATGCGCAATGTTTTCGCCCCACGATTTTATGGCTGTTAGAATACTGATGTAAAATAATGATAGAATTTTGTGGCATTTCAGTAGTGTGTGCAGTATAGTGTGCGTTGTAATTTGTTCTTGCTAATTTACTCAAGGAAAAATTTGATTCCAGTCAGATTCAAAGTATATATATATATATATTTATATTTGCGATTGATTATGAAAACTTATAATCATTCCATGCGTGATTTTTGTTTTCCTTTATGTCATGTGTTCATTGATAGAGTTGTGGTGGACTGAGTTTTGTATGGTGCAATTTTATCAAACGCTGTATATTGCAAGAGTGGGATTGTGCATTGTCTGTAGAATTAACAAAAAAACTTTCTAAGCTGCTGTACAATGTTCTTTATAGTGGCATTGTCGATAGTGTTAATTTTTGTGGGGTTTTTTGGTCACCTCTGTTTTGTACTGTACTGTTTCAATTTGACAAATTTAATAAACTTTTTTTTTTTTTGGCTGTTGCAACTATTGAGTTTTCAGATTTATTTTCAAGCAAAAGTGTGTGTGAATGATTTAAAACATTTTTTTTAAATATATGTTCAGAAAGTGGATGGATCATTTACATAATAAATAAAGCAGCAAAATAGAGCGGATAGAGAGCATTTTACTTTGCACGTGCACCTACACTTCTTAGCTTAGCCTAGCTGAGGCTTACGTTCGTCTCTTCGCGCGAGTCTCAGCTACGCAGTGTTATGTGCCGCAGAACATTCCACACAAATACAAACAAATAAATGCATGCAAAATTATTTATAATCTCGTGTATATAAAATAACCCACGACCAAACAGGGGAGTTAACGCGCATACTTTTGCGCGTGTTACAGAACAACCAGGCGAGGTCACTCTAGCACAAAACAACAGCATGGTGCTAGATTTCATCAATCTGTAAAGATGAAAGAACACGCTTTCAGGATTTTCTGCCCGCAGTCACATAACTCTTCACAAGTAATGTATGCATTTACTGCACAGCTGTGTGGTCGTTTTATATCACAAACGAAACAATGTTTTTCTTCCAGATCGTTTCAAACATTATGCTTGACTTCAAGGACAAACCTATTGTGTCAGTCTCAGTCCCAGACTCTCTCAAAGCTCCGCCATCAACTTTCTCGTCGAAAAACTGTCGTTTTGCAGTGTGCGCGTGAATCATCAACGGGTCTTAGCAGAAACAGGGTAAAGGGTCTTATGTACGCTACTTATGTGTCTGGCACGATAGGATTCCTGCTGCTTTCAGCAATAGCCTACAGATACTACGGACGCTTTCAGAAGCGAGCAAGAGGAATCGAAGAGCTGGATGTTCCACAGTACGGACGTAGGAGCAAGGTATTCTGTCGTTACAGAGGATATGTTCTACCGTCAAGTTTGATCAACACCATCAGCAATGACGTACCTTGGTTTGAAGTGAGACCTGATGATGTTTGGGTTGTCAGCTTTCCCAAAGCAGGTAAACCGTAAGGTCACTTCTTCTAATTTATTATTATTATTTTATTTATTTAATCGTTCTTATATAGCGCTTTACCAGCTCAAGAGCTGCTCAAGGCGCTGACCGATAGAGGATCTAACTCAAGCCGCCCGAGACGCCTACCCGCAGCCTTTGGGCGCATGGTCTGACGCCCGTACAACTGAGCACAATCCTGGGCAGCCAGGGATGGGGGAGAAGGACTTAAGTGCATGCTGGGTGTGTTCTTGTCACCGGCACTCACCCGTCTAGGACATGAGTGTCAGGATCTTTAAAGTCCGTTATGATGGAATGTATGCGACACAGACTAGACCTCGGTTTATACTCTCATCCGAAGGAGTATATTATAATTCAAAATACTGTGGATATTCCGTCTACATGAAGAAAAACCTCCACAACTTTGTTGTCACATTGTTATTGAGCCATGGATTTAGACGTTAAAACGAATGCATCAAATTTAAAATCATTAGCCAGAAAGCGATGTATTCACTGGTTACCTGTTTTAGAACGCATAAAGTATAAAGCAGCCTCTATCTGCTATAATATCATCACTGCATCAGCTCCCGAATATCTTAATGAGTTAGTCACTATGTACACGCCTTTTTGCACCCTTCGATCTTCAAGCGATACTCAACACTTCCGCGAAAGCCGCTATAAACGGAAATCACATGGTCTCTGCTCTTTTTCTGTCTATGGACCTTAGCTCTGGAACTGTCTTCCCTCCGATGATAGACACTCTACCTCAATTCAAAGTTTTAAACGCAACATTAAAACCTTTCTCTTTTGGCAGCACTTTACTTAATTTACATTCTTTCTTCATTTAGTATTCTTGTTTTGTGTGTGTCTGTGTGTGTGCATGCATTTGTATGCTGTCTAGTATTATATATAAAACATGAATGTATGATTATTTGAATGTTGGTGTGTGGGTGCCTAGATCCGCAGGGTAGACGCCTTACAAATGCTAATTTTTTTTATTTTTTTTTTAAAGTGCCAGTAAACCTTCCATTTATTTTAAATAAAAGTATATGTTGATTCCTTCCCCACGATCACCCCCAGCATAGTTCTTTTCTAGTGTAAATACATGATTTTTATCCTAAATGTTAGGTAAATTTATATTCTTCTAATTCATTAATTTATTATCAGTATTATGCTTGTGGATTTTTTTTGTGTTTTTTGTGTGTGTGTGTGTTTTTTCTTCAGATTTTTTACCCTAATACCCCAAGCCAATATTTTTTTAAAAATTATATTGGTATTTTATTGGAATTTTTTTTAGGTACCACATGGCTTCAGGAGATTGTGTACCTGATCAGCACAGACTTTGACTATGAGTCAGCATCGACCAAGACTCTAGAAGACAGGTTTCCCTATCTGGAGTGGCCATACCCTGACCTCAAGTCTCTGGACAAATACCCATCTCCTCGCTTCATCAAGTCTCATCTACCTTTTTCGCTCTTGCCCAAGCAGATTGAGGAAAAGAAACCCAAGGTACTATGTATTTGACTGATTGTATGAATATATATCCCGACTAGCTATTACAATATCTGTGAACAAAATAATCGCTGAAGAAATTGAGAAGTGATAAACAACAGAGCTCAGTAGTCTCAATGATGACTGAATGATGACGTTCAGTAGCATTTGTCATGTGCTGTTTGTGACAGCGGTGATTTGAGTGCTATGAAGAAGTTATGATGATTTATCAGAGAGACCATGATAGGTTACAATAATTATCCTTAAAGATTATAACAATAACAAAGATTTTGGGGATTGAGTTTGGGTAATAGTTGTCATCCTTGTAGTTGTTGGTATAAGGCTGCTTTCTCAGCTAAGGCGTGAAGCTGCTGTGCAGACCTAGCTAGAACAAAGGAAACATGGAAAACAAACAACAATGCACAACCCTCTTAATTTAATCATACACCTAATCCCATCCACTCACACTATGCACTGAATTATCATTGCAGGGCAGCCTGGACTTCTCTCTGATGACTAGATGACGACTCTAAGCATTCGTTTTGAAGTTGCAGTTTCTGCTGCTGACAAGACTTGAGTGCAATGATGTCTTGATGAAGTCTGAGAGATCTTTACTAAATAAAGTCAAAAGTGAAAACTGTCTTTTTCACTTGTTTATTTCTTTCTAACGCTTCAAAATGTTATGGTGGTGGAAGATGCATTGTTTGCATAAGAGTAGTAATCATAAGAATGATTGGGGTGGTCTTCCCAGTCTAATTTCCATGACATCCATAGCATGCTCAGTTTGGTTTATAACTGTTATACATGTGCATGTATTGTATCTGAAGGTCATCTACATCGCACGCAATCCAAAGGATACGGCAGTGTCTCTGATGGCGTTCACCCAACTGCTGAACTACTTCAACTTTCATGGCTCCGTGGATGATTTTGCTGACCTCTTCTCTGAAGGCACAGGTAAACTGTTAATTTTTTTCTTGTTGTAAATGTAAATATGTGTTTTTACCCCTGTTTATAGTTTGATTCTTGGAATAGGAGGGGCAAGGATGGAAGTTAAGAGTTTACATGATAGGAATTATTGACAACTGGTGCTGCAGAAAAGTGGGAGAAATAAGATGCAACCTGTACAGTCATTATAGACACTAAGACTATCTTGACTTGTGGGGCTCAACTCTAGACACCTACTGGTAATTGAGACTTTGAACTTGTTTCTTTTAGCTGGCTAGACTGTATTTTGCATGCATTTTGTCTTTTCAGCATATTTGTCATTTGGTACAAGAGAATTTATTGCTTCTTTAAGCTCTACAATTGTGTGTGTGTGTGTGCAGCAATGTACGGGCCATGGTGGAAGCATGTCCAGGAAGGCTGGGAACGCAGAAACGATGAGAATGTCCTCTTCATTACTTATGAAGATTTACACAAGGTACATTTCATTCTTAGTGTGACGGAAAGTTCCGGTCTTTCTCTGTGATGGCACGATGATGGGTCAGATGTGTGTACTGTGGTCAGGCGTTGTCACAGGTGTTATGGCTTTGTTCTGACTTAGAATGTTTTATGAAGACTCTGAAGGGTTGCCGAGAGATATGGAGTTCATTTAAAAATGTAGCAATTTAATTTGCAAAAGGAAAGGTGCATAATTCTACTAGTGCACAACTCTGTTACACAGAGATGTGCTTAGGGCATGAAAAAATAGGGTTATGTTTACTCTTTAAGATTTATATGATAATAAAGATAGACTTTTTTGCGTGACAAAGGATCAACGATTTAAAGAGTAGAATTATACTGCAAAACCAATTATTAGAAAACTGTAATTTTGCATGAGTCATAACCATATTTAGAGATAGTCACTTTTGTTTTCAAGTTCAGTACTTTTGTCTGTCTGAAGAAACATCACCACTAATTATTGAGTTTAGGCTTAGGTTAAATAAGAGAAGCTACAGTTTTTGAAAAAAACTATTATATATTGATTACATCCTATTTTCAGAATTTTCGTGGCACTGTGAAGGACATAGCCAGCTTTTTGGGAAAGACTGTAACAGAGTCCCAACTAGAAGAGCTTGAGCGACACTCCAGTTTTGCAAGTATGAAGAGTAACGACAGTGTCAACTACAGTTGGCATCAACAACAGGGAATGTGGAGGGACAAGGGGCATTTCATGCGCAAAGGTAATGGGACTAAATTAGAACTGACAGAATGTTAGACTCTATGTTTGTTCGTAATCAATCATCTTATAGCAACTTTCCTATAACATACAAGTTGAAGGGATGTAACTCCGTCAAAGGCATTAGTTTGTGCAAACTGTAAACATGAAATAAAAATAAATAAACACCTTTTAAAATTAGCTTATTAGCTTTGTATTATTGTCAACACATCCTTGTTCTATGTGATACATACCATTGTGCTGTAGATAAGATATTAAAGGCAGGAAAACAAAGCAAACGCTGACAAATTACACTGACAGAAAATAGCTTCTATTCCAAGGGCCTATGGGTTAAATAGCTGCTAACTGAAATAGGAAAATATAATATAATATAACTTCTGTTGACATTTTACAATTAACATTTAGAATGTCATTGTCTCTATTTCATTGCTGAACAGAACATTGTTTAAATAATGTGTAACTGTAAGACTCGTGTAAAAAATTACAAAGAATTATTTCCTAGCTGTACTGTCAGTGCTAATGACTTCAGTTATGGTTGTTTTACAGGAGAAGTGGGCGACTGGAAGAACCACTTAAAACCAGAAACGTCGGCAAAGCTGGATACTTTGGCAGCCAAACTGGAAAATCTGGGCCTGAATTTTATCGACAGTTGATGAAACGTTCGATTTAGAAAAAGTTTCCTTTCAACTTGACAATGTTTTTGATTAAAATTGCATCCCTTTGTCCCAATGTGAAGTAGCCTTCATGCAGACTGTTTACCTGCAGATTCTAATATCGACATTATTCTGTGATACTGAAATTTTATGATGCAATTGATTGATTGAAAAAATGATAGTTAATGAATTACTTGTGGATAATTATTGTGATTGCTTGGCACATGTTTGTTGTGTTGTAGTAACTGAAAGAACAGTCGCAGTGGTTAAAATGGCTGCTGCTTTAGAACTGTAATCCTTAATCAAGTAGCACAAGTATATCAACTAACAAGTTAGTATCTCGTATTGCCCCCAGTCGACGTGCGGTGGTCCCGTGTAGCCACAAGCTGAGACGGGGATTTCCCAAACCTAAAAATAGAATAGAGAATTCTGGGAAATCTGTTCTCGCGAAGATGTGCTGGCTGAAATGAAACGAAAGTTGGGAGAGGAACTGCATATTTCTGGTAGTGAACAAAGGCAGAAACTTGTCAGCAGTATTATCAGCGATGGAGTTATAATGGACGAAGTGCTCCATACCTATGAGGTTGCCTTTGCTCGAGCAAAGAAACTAAAGAAGGATTTGGCCGACGTCATTTCAGAAAAGGATTTCTCTACCCATAATTCCCCTGGGTTTTGAAGTTTCTAAAAAGTTATTTCAGGCCGACGACGCTCTATGGAGCGCAAAGCATGTAAAGGGAAGCAACCGGTTGTACGCGCACGTCGACAGAGACATAGAAGAGAGATACTAACTTGTTAGTTGATATACTTGTGCAAGTAGTAATTGAATAGTTGTTTATGATGGCAAGACTCAATTAGGGCACTGGTGTTTTTCTTTTTTTATATATATTTAAAATAAACTCTGTTCGTTTTTGTTGTTGTTGTTGGTTTAGCTGTTTTTATTTTATTATTATTTTAAATTTGCTGTGTTGAAAATTAGACTTTTAATTTGTATGCAGTTTATGTGGAGTTTAAAGTGGTTTTAAAAGAAAAATTAGTTTTCTGAAAGAGAATTAAGATTTTAATTTTACTATCTTTAATTTTGAAACAGGTAGTTTACGTAGAAAGTCGAGTTTGAAAGTACTTTTAACTCTTCTCTTGCAGTTGAACATAATAATTTTCGGATTTCTTTATCATCTGTAGAATTTCAGCATCACAGATCCTTTTCAAATTCACAGTGATTGTTGCCCCTTCGCAAAACTAAGATTAGGCTAGAATTTTAAAAAATATATTTGAAAATGTACCTCTTTCTTTTGTACGGTTTTGATGTAAATCAATAAATTACTTTTTTTAAATTGTTAATAGCATCAAGAGTGATTCTAAAAAATAGTGCCGCTTTGAAAGACTGTGTAGTAGGCTTGTTTGTTTATGAAGCAAGGAAGAGATTACTAAAATTCAAAGTTTACGGGTGAGTTTGAGTAGCGATAACCCATTTTATTTTATTTTCATGTGACATAATGCAATGGATGGAATTTGTCAGTGTTCAGTATGAAAAAAATAGCATTTTTTTGTTATAATAATGCATTTGTGGAAGTGTTGAGAATTAAAAAAAAAAATTATACTCCTTCATTTTGGTTTTGTTTCTTCGTAAAAGTTATGTAGGCCCCCTCTCCCTACCTCCTGCTCCCCTCCCCCCCCCTTACCTTACCTAACCCCAACCAACCCAAAAAGAAAAATATATATATTTTTAAATTTATATATACCACACACATACACACACATATGCACAACTCAAAACACATAGAGAAGCAAGTATATTTCTATTTTAAAAAAAATGTTAGCATGCAAACATAAATAAACATTTTAAGTACCTGAATTGATTAAATGAAAATGCTAAGCAACGTAAGCTAAATAATTTAGTAATTTCAATTTCATGCACCTATGAGTGAACAGGGTCATATCACTCGAGATTCACGTGCTTCACGCATTTCTTGCCTGATTTTGGACTAGTCCATTTTTACTTGGGGGAGAGAGTAGCTTTTCTTGGTGGAAGAGTCGATGTTAAGCTAGTGGAGTGAAAACATAGGGGTGACAGGTAGGGCATCGTTCAAAATCTGCAAAAGATGCACTCTTATAAAAGTACATTAGGTGCATTAACAGTACTTTAAGTGCAGTAAGAGTACTTTGGGTACATTTACAGTACTTCAAGTACTTTTTCACAAAATCCAAGGTTTTTACCCACATTTCATGATTTTTTTAATTTATTGTTCTTTTAAATGTATTTTGTTATATTTATTTTAGTGTGTTTAAAGCTCTTCTTGAATGCTGATTTTATTGTTATTGAGAAAAATACACAAATTGAGAGACAGAAAGAGAGATAACATCAAATACAGTGACAACAAATCTATAATAAGTAAACAATGAACGTATTTTGAAATATAAATTTATTAACTGTCACATACAGTCTTTCAATGCATTTACAACATTTACCAATTTCATGCATTAGCCGCAAGGGGAAAAACTCAATGTAGCTTCCAGTCACACACCAAAAAACTAAAGTTTCTTACAAAATTATAGAACTGAATTTTTTTTATAACTTTTTGTTTTTTCAAATCCGGTCCTGATTTGGCTCGGAAGAGTCCGCTGGACCTAAAGCAATAATAATGTAATGTTTTTCAAAATATCCCGGGATCAACTAGTTTTGTTTGTTAAATAATACACTATGATAGGTGAGCAGCAGCATTTTAAATAATAAAAAGGTTAAATTAATAACGAAGGGAGACCAAACATTTGTGCATAAAGTACAACTTAGAAAAAATGCATATACCAATAGAAATCTGTCAGTCCCAAAACAAAGTTTGTAGAAAGCAGAAAATACATTAAAATAAATAAATAATATTATTTTAACTAATTCATCTATCTTTTTTTAGTGTAACAAATCAAATTGTCTGTAATGGGAGGCACGGTGGCCTAATGGTAGAGCTTTGGCTCGCGGATCTGAATGTCCCGGGTTCGAGCCCAGGCCGGGGCATTGTACTGAGTCCTTGGGAAAGACACTTTACTCCCATTTCCTACTCCTTCGGATGAGAGTATAAACCGAGGTCTAGTCTGTGTCGCATACATTCCATCATAACGGACTTTAAAGATCCTGACGCTCATGTCCTAGACGGGTGAATGCCGGTGACAAGAACACACCCAGCATGCACCTAGGTCCTTCTCCCCCATCCCTGGCTGCCCAGGATTGTGCTCAGTTGTCTGGAGCGTTATTACGATGCGCCCAAAGGCTGCAAGTTGGCGCCTTGGGCGGCTTGAGTTAGATCCTGTATCGGCCAGCGCCTTGAGTCGCCAAGAACGGTGAAATATGTGCGCTATACAAATACCCAATAATAATACTAAATAATAGGTGCCTAACAGTGTGTCCACATCACCATCAATATACCAGTACACAAAATGTCTATGGAGACAATCTATATGCATGCAAAAAATGTTACACTATTCCAATGTACTGGTACTTTAAACACATACAAATATTTCAGTAGATTAGGGTATTTCAGTAAGCACTGACTGTAAAAAAATGCGTGTAAGAATGAAAGATCCTGCAAATCAGTTTGCTCTTTGCTATGACTGAAACTGGGCAATTTGCCCATACCAAGTCCAAATATGCATTTTTTTTGCATGGGTCTTGACAATTTTAGTCACAGTAACAAGTGCATCACTGTGCACATTTTATGGCTAAACTGAAAACGTTCAATTTAGTGGTGTAGTACTCATACCTGTTAGCTTTCCAATTGCTGCACTTTATTTAATAACCCCAAATAAACAAACCAAAATCATATTTTACAACAAACATTCTACAAACATTTTTACTTTGTAATGTTCATGTAATTTCGTCAAAGTCTTTCAATGTATATCTGGTTTTAAAATATTATTCCTCTCCAGTCACTATAAACTTGTTATTTAATTAAATATGTTCTGCCAATTACAACCAAATAAAATGCACAAGTCTACAAAAACAAAGCTTTCCTGCACAGACAAACTAAAGTGTAAAGATTGTTTCACTGGCAAAATTAATTATCTGAGCCGCACTATATATTGAAACTCTGTAGTCCTTTAACCGCGTAATATTATCTGAAGGACAAAGAAATGCTGAAGATTATCATCATTGTTTTAAAATGTAATCTGGCAACAAGTCACAAATCTGAGTTTTGCGCCTGTCACTCAGCTGCCAGTATGAAGACGCAGAAGACGTCTGATGCGACGCACGATGGCCTCTGTGAAGCTGTAGTGGGTGTGACTCTTGCCATAGCTCTGCAGACAGAAAATATTGGCATCATTAATTAGCGCAAAACGTAAAGAAGCGGTACATCTGCAACTATGGCATTTCATTTCTTATCCCTAGTGCACCTACACAGTACAGTGCTGCACAATTTCTCCCGTCTTAGTTCAGGCTCCTTTCATAGTTTAGTTCAGCAGTCACATAAAAAAATGGTAACATAGGAAATCACGAAGAGAATCTGCACGACACATTATGTTGCATTCACATCATCTCAGTAAATATGTGATGGATCATCTGTCATTTTTATTGTGTACTACCTGGTTAATGTCCAGGACTTTCTTCAGTAGAGTTTCATTGATGGTGGATGGAGCCGCTTTCTTCAGCACATCCAGGTCGGTGCGTGTGATGCCTTGTGCTGCCTCCTCCAGTTCTGGAGCCACACCTTCCAGATCTCCACCTCCCTGCTGGGGCCAGTTTGGATCTGAAAACACAAGAATAAGATTCAGAACGTTCTGGGTTTCATGAACTATTGTGGGTTTTATGAAACAAATTATTCTCTGCATAAACTAAAACGATACTTTTTCAAGTAATTTTAACCTATGTGTTACAATTGAGACTCGCACGATAGATCCGATCATTTTGTTTTGCAAAGCATGCAATGATAGCGCGTATTTTCCTTTGATTTGATTTTGCGCTGTTGCTAGAAGCTTTGTATAACGTTGATAATTCTTGTCGGTTAAAATTGTTGATAATTTTCTGGAAATACTTGTTTATTATCGATCGAAGCTTCTAGACCTTGCAGGTAAAAGCTGGTCAAATCTAAACAAAACATGACGTAAGGCAGTGCATACTTCTGGTGACGAGTTTTATTTTGACTGGGTATTATTGCGTCATGCTGGAATGTTCTAATTTTTTCTCGATTGCAAAGAGGCTATATAAGTAATGCACTGTCTGCTTGTAAGGATGATTTTTGATTATGATTATTGAAGTGATTTTCAGAAAGCGATCTTGTATGCAGTTGTTGTTTTGCTGAATCAAGTTGGAAAACTTTATACGATGACTACTGCCTTGTTGCTGAGTGAACATGCTGCGTGGATAAACGAATTCGAGTTACACATATCAAGATTTAAGCATCAGGGCTGAATCAGCTATTGATAAATAACCGTGTAACACTTTGGTGGTAGACAACATTATTGGTGTTAAACATTTCATGATCATCAAAAAGATGCTACAACTCACCTTGCAGACGCCTCATTTGATGCTGGCGGTGTGCTGTGCCCTGGAAAGCCAGTGGCTGCTGGTCTGCTGGTACGCAGCGCAACAAGTAGTACTCCAGATGTCGCCACAAGATGAACAGACAATTCTCTAGCATATCTGCTTACAAGTGAAGGAAAAATGATTGGGACTGCTAAAAATGTTGTACAGATGCTACGATCTAACAGTAAATAATATTATTACATTAAAGCTTAAAAAACATAGGAGTCAAAACAAAATTTCCTCTCTCGGCTGTGGACAAAACTTTTGAAAACACGATTCCTCTTTGCAGAAAAAGTGTATCTTGGGGCAGCTTGGAGACGATTCTAACTTTAGAAAACTATTGTGTGCGTACTGGATCTTAGATCCTATCATATCCTATCCTATAACTCGAAAGTCATTGGGGCACCACAGATGATAGTTTAACCAGCATACGCCCTCTTTCTCTGTCCTCAGCAACCCTCATGGCTTTGCTCAGTGTCAAGCCAGCCCATTCTCGAATGTTGTCCTCCCACTTCTTTTTTTTTTGTCTCATTCTTCTGCCTTTTTGCACCCTGCCTTGCAGGATGGTCTTTGCAAGGCCTGATGATCTGGTGACGTGGCCATACCATCACAGTTTTCGTTTCTTCACCACTGTGAGCATGTCTATAAAGTGCACTACATCATGGCAAAACCGTAAACAAAAAGTTGGTCTTTTTTCTTTTTCCATAATCATACTCTTTATTCCTAAAGCATCTAAATTGTTCACAAAATTTAGCGCATGATGTACCGACAGTACAGTAAGCATCACTTGGCCAAAAATCAAAAATTTTTTTTTTTTAAACTAGAATTGTGAAACCTAGAATGTCAATTATTCCTCATTTTTAGCACAAGTAGCACAAATGAATTCAAACTACTCCTTTGGATGAGAGTATAAACCTAGATCTAGTCTGTGCACACACACATTCCATGGCATGGACTTTAAAGTTGTTGACGCTCATGTCCAAGATGAGAGAGAGAAAGCCAGCGATACAAATACACCCAGCAAGCACTAGGTCCCTTCTCCCCCATCTCCAGGAATGTGCTAAGTTGCCTGGGTACCAGACTATGCGCCCAAAGGCTGCAAGTGGGCGTCTCGGCGGCTAGAGTTAAATGTTGGATCGGCCAGTGCCTCAAGCCCCAGTCAGACCTACAGATTTTATTGCACTGCAATAAGTTGCACGACAAGCTTACGATAAAATCTCATGCAAATCCATCGTAGATTCAGAGGACAGAACATGTTCTAATTCCTGCAATGAAATCATAAGTCTTCTGCTTTTTGGGGTGAGCCAGGCTGTCATTGTTTATAGGGTCCGGTGGACGGCGAAGCCGAATCAGGACCACAACTTGGTTGAAAGAGGACTCACTCCTGATCTGTATAAAAGATCTGCTGAAACAACCCTAATGATAACACTGAAGGCACTCAAACAGCTGGTCACATTACAATAATGGCATCCCATGCAGGGGACTGAGGTTTTACTCTAATTTATCAAACCCCCGTTTATAAAAACCAAATACAATATAAACATCATTATAAAATATTTAAAAAACATATACATAAAAAATGCCTACATAGCTAAATAATACCATAGAAAGCCATAGAGAACATTTGACAGAAGGGGTCCAATAGCCCCAACACACAAATGAAGAGTTTTGGGAGAGTTTTCAAGACAAAAGGTAGGTGACTGGTCTCGCGAAGAAGATAGTAGATTGATAGAACCGATTACATTACATTACATGATTATTGCTTTAGGTCCAGTGGACTCTTCTGAGCCAAATCAGGACCACTGATCCGCATAAAAGATCTGCTGAAACAACCCCAGTGGTAAAACTGAAAACTATCCACCAGCCAGTCACTTCACAATAAAGACATCTCACGCAGGGGACGCTGAGGCTGTACTCTAATTTATCGAACCCCCGTTTACAAAAACAAAATAGAATACAAACATCATTATAAATTATCAACAAAACACATACATATAAAATGCCTACATTGCTAAATAATAACATCATATGAAGTCCTAGTGACCACCTGGCAGAAAGCGTCCAATATTCCCAAGCTGATCCAACAGACCTCATACACAAATAAGGAGTCTTGTCCCGGAAGAGTTTTCAAGAAAAAAGGTAGATGATTGGTCTAGCGAAGAAGATAGTATAGCAGATTGATAGAACAGAGCTGGAATGAGAAAGAGCAAATGAGAAAGACAGCGACAGTGGGAATTTAAAGCACTAAATTTCCACAAAGTGGGGATACTATTTATACTGAAACCCCCGACACCCCAACGGGGGTATAGAACTGATTAGGAACGAGAAAGAACAAATAAGAACGACAGAAACAGTGGTAATTTAAAGCACTAAATTTCCACAAAGTGGGGATACTATTTATACAGAAACCCCCGGCACCCCAACAAGGGAAGGGGAAAAGGGGAAGGGGGGGAGAGAGAGGAGGAGGGGAGTGTTGTGGCAGTGATTTGCAAAGTGTGGTGGCAGTAGTAGCCAGCAATCCTGTGTAGTTCCTTTTCAAATTCATCATGCTGTTTTATTATAGGCTTAGGTGTCTGAGGACAAAAAAATCTAAACAACAACTTCCTACCTTTCAAGGGAACTATTCTTTACATCTATCTATTCAGAGGTGCCAACCCCCTAATCTTCTTGTCAGTATTTCCGGACCCGTTTGTCAGTATTTTTTAACACTTGTCAGTATTTTTTTTTTCTCGCAAAACCTAGCCTATGACACTATAAAGTAACGACAGGCTTCCCTCTGAAACAGAAGGCTATTTTCAATCCTCTAAAATCACAATAAAAATCAGCTTGTTGAATACCACACTTATTTTACTCTAAAATCACCATAAAAATCAGCTTGTTGAACACAGCGACGTTCAGTGAGTGCAGGAGTACTATTATGAGACCAGAAACCGGTACAGAAGCACCGCTGGCAAAGATAAACGATCGGCAACTTTTCCTCCGTATTTTTATAAAAGCTACCGTATTTCCGTATTTAATTCACTTCGCCGGAATTAAATACGGTCAATCCGTACTGGTTGGCACCTCTGTCTATTCTTTATAAGGAAAAAGAACAGTTCGGGTTGGACCATGTTTTCATGGTTGGGAGTCAGCTCGACATCATAAGAATGATTAAAAATAAATAAATTAATTAATGTTAAAAAAATTAATTAAGTTTCAATCTAAATTTCCTTTAATACAAAATATTCTTTCTCTTTCCCCTTTATTGAAAAGTGACACTACAACAACCCAAAACATAAAAGCAATATTAACTACCCCTACCAGGTTCTGTCTTCAAAAAACCTTCCATCACAAGGCAAAAAGAGAAAGGATACAGGACAGATGCTGCAGCTCCTTGGCCTTGCAGCGTACTAAATGCTGCAGCCGTCTGCGAGCCACAGCCTGTCTTTGCTGAGACGACAGTTTCTCCACTCCCCTGGTCTCTGACAGCTGTAACACAACCTAATAACTACACATCAAGGCAAACGCTATACAATTTCCCAGTGACTAAAACAATTTCATAATTATGATGGTATAATGAACGCTCCTACACTACAGTTTGTTTCAATTTCAATACCCATCCATAATCACGGTATGCAAAGTATGAACTTACTCATAGTCAATATATGAGCTTCTTCTTTGTAAGAGAAATCTTTGCACAACATACTTCAACCTGTTAGCAGCATACCTGTTTCAAGTCTTCAGTGCTGAGTTCATGGATGGAGGCCAGCTTTTGCTCAAACTGTCTGTGGGCTTCAAAGATGGTGGTGAACTGTGAGGAGCACTGGCGAAGCTGATATACCACTACACCAAGGTTGGGTGCTTTGAACATGGACAAACTTACTATTGTTGACACTTCTGAAACAGCAGGAGGAAAGATAATGGCATCAAATATTGGATCCAGTAGTCACAAACGTAAAAGAAACCCAATGGTTCTAAAACCGCTGCGGAGGCTGTGGACATTTAAAATGGCTATCAGCTTTGTATTAAACCAAAACAGTTAGTTAGTTAGTTATTCATTGCTTACAGGGTCCAGCGGACTACAAAGAGCCAAATCAGGACCACAAAATCAAGACCACAACTTCGCTGAAAGGGGACTTACCCATAAAAGCATAAAAGATCTGCCGAAACAACCCTAATGGTAACACTGAAGGCACTCCACCAGCCGGCACACCAGCTCAATTCCTATGTGAGCAGCACTGTTTAGTGCCTCCACATTTTGCTTGTTGAGGGCTATTTATAGGTTGCCTGCACCCTCCCTTCCAGTGAAAGGAAAGGAAAGGAAGCATCGACAAAGCTAATTATAGCAAGCCTGGCTGACCTAACCTCAAAATCTAAAAAGCTTTGGTTGCGTCCTGTGCCGGTCACTTTACAATAAAGACATCCCACGCAGGGGACACTGAGGCTATACTCTAATTTTTCATACCCCCGTTTACAAAAACAAAATAGAATACAAACATCATTATAAAATATCAACAAAACACATACATTGCCAAATAATAACATCATAGGAAGCCCCAGTGACCACCTGGCACAAAGCGTCCAATATTCCCAAGCTGATCCAACTGACCTCACACACAAATGAAGAGTTTTGTCCCAGAACAGTTTTCAAGAAAAAAGGTAGGTGACTGGTCTAGCGAAGAAGAAGATAGTATAGTAGATTGAAAGAACAGAGTAGGAATAAGAAAGAACAAAGGAGAAAGACAGCGACAGTGGGAATTTAAAGCACAAAATTTCCAGAAAATGGGGATACTATTTATATTGAAACCCCCGGAACCCTCACAGGGGAAAACCAAAACAGCACCAATCTGCTACCAATAAAACCCACAATAAAGACATCTTGTTTCTGTAATGAAACAATTTCTGTCAAGAGTTCTTTATCCACTGACTAATTTATCAAAGAATGTAAAGATCACAGAACATATGTTGTACACTGTGCAATCTAGTTACAAACAAAACCTACCATCTCCATTGTGAAGATCTCTGGCTGAGGCCTCCTCCAAACTGGGACCAAACAGGATACGGCTGTACTGGTAAGTTGGACCTGAAAAAAATAACAAAATGTTAGTGATGAAATAATTTCCCAAAGTCAAACTCCTTGCAAACACTCACATTTACACTTAAATATCAATTGGCATTTTAGCCATTACTGAAAATGTTTAAATAAATAAGCAGCAAATTCTTATTGCAAATATTGCTTATTGCAAAACAAAACCCTTACTTGACTCAGTGATAACTGCTCTGCAGAAAGCGGTGATGTTGGAGGCAATTTCTTGATAAGCCAAAGAAATATCTGAGGCCACATCTTTGCCATCAGTGGTTGCTGACTGACTGGCAGCCAAGTTTTTTAGTTGTTTGTTGAACTTCTCGGAGAAGCAGAATCGTGGTAGAAGAGCCAACATCTGACGATGAAGGCGAGATCGGTGGCTGGCAAACTCCACCTGCGCTGTCAGGCAGTCTAGAAAATCGGACGCCAGATCTTCTGCATTGAATCAAAGAAGATTTTTTATTATAGTGATGCCATGATAGGAAACAAAATTCTTATACCGTTTACTGCGTGGTCCTGATTCGATTCTTTGTAATCCGCTGGACCATATAAACAATGACTAATTAACTAACCGTTTACTGCAACAATAAAAATAACATCCAATATCCCCACTCAATTCCAGCATTTTTTCTATAAACACAACTACGACTACATATTGTTATTCAGAAAATCAGCTCGTTGGAATTTATCAGTCTCTTTTGTCTCCTTTGTAAAATCTCTCCAGCAGTCATCACCTTCTCTCTCTTACACACACACAAAACATCCTTAAAATTACCCAGGCTGCATCCTTTGATTCTACAATATTTTAGGTCTATTATTCTTTGCCACAACGTTGGATCCCTTCCTGATTCTGCTGCCAGCTAAGAAACCTGCGCACTCTCCATCCAAGAGTTTCTTCATACTGTTGGCATCAACTGCTCGATTTTCCAGTAGCACCATTTCACTGAGCTGATCAGCAAGTGTTGATTCAATAACTGCACACTCTCAAAATTCCTTTTTCCATCAAAAATCTGCCTCTCACTATGCAAACTGTCACTGTCAACATCTAGTCTACTGCCTTTTCAGAAACATTTGTCTGATTACAAACACCTTATTACAAAAAAAAATTGTTTTACTATTTAATTACCTCGGCAGTTGGCTCGTGCAATAACAGCTGTGACCAAGGACAACTCTCGCATGGCAGGCAAGTCAAGGCAGGGGGCGCGACTTCGTAGAATGGTGTTAAAAACATCTCCATGACTGATCACAAAGAACATCACCTGCAAGCACAATTATGATACTGTGTTAGTACAATCAACTATATTCCTATATTGCTCAATAGCTGAGTGTTACTGATGTTCTGAGCAGATAAACACCAACGTTCAGTCTTTAAAATTAAAGTTATCATTTTACTTTATCTCATCATCAAGACCTTACCTAAGAAATAAAACTTACACAAACAGAATGCAGGTTATTCAAAATAACAAGTCATCCAAATGTATTCCCAGACACAAATACCTATACATTTGCAAATCTTTACAACTGCTGAAGTTTCACATCTAAGCTATCAATGTAAAATGATAAAGCGGCTGATTGATCAAGCATCCAACTGACGGAGGGAGACTAAATCCTGAAGAAAAATATTTCAAAGTGACTGCTGAACAGTGTTAGGTCTCCTACTGTTGAGAAAGGGTACAACTGTAGCAGTCACCTGTGTGGCAGCTTCCTTGTTCTCCAAGCCCAGAGAAGTGAGAATGGCAAGGGACAGGCGCATGGCAGAAGACAGCAGGAGCCGGTATCTTGCTAAAGGGTCAGGTACAAATCCTTCTTCCCCTTCTTCCATAGCTGTGGTGGTACTGCACATTAAAAAACAAAATGGGTGCGGGATTAGTGTGTGTGTGTGTGGGTGCGTGCATGTGTGATAATATTATATAGAAATAAGTGTCAACAGACACAAATAATAATCATGACAGTTAATTCAAACTTACGGCTTTGGTCAATACATGCTAAAAACATAATATAAGTCAAGAAACAAATTTCCAAAAATGTCTTCATTGATTATACAGTCATATTTGGTAATTTAAGAAAAAGTTATAAAAGCACAGAGAAACAATACATTCAAACATAAAAGTACTGAATACAAACACCTCACCTAAAAATAATGACTAAAAGTACAACAAATGTGGCAAAAAACACTTACCTATCTCTGTCCGGGCGCAAGTCAAGAGCAGACAAGCCTGCAAGATTGCGCAAAACACCACATCTGAGCAAAGTTCTGGATCCTTCTGCAGTTTCAGCTAACCGTGTGAACATGGACTGCATAAACATATGAACCACTATCAAACATTAGAACCAGACAACACATAAATTTGGTACAGCACACGGAACCCAGCATTTTCAAACAGAAACAAAATTAAAAGAAAGGTAAAATAACTATATACTGATGTCGGCTGAAAAAAAATAAATTGAAAAAAATAATAAAATAATATTTTCCCTTCCTCTTTCTAAATGACTGATAATAAGTCAAATCTCAACAAGTTAATACAAAAGTTGCAATAATTGGTAATTTTACCCACAATAAAACAATTAGATAAACAAATTAAATTATCTGAGATGCTACACAAAACATAAATAAATGTCATCAAATCTTATTTTACCAAAAAAATAAAGGCACAGTTTATTTAATCGTTCTTATATAGTGCTTTTCCAAATAAAGAGCTGCTCAAGGCGCTGGCCGATACAGGATCTAACTCAAGCCGCCCGAGACGCCCACCCGCAGCCTTTGGGCGCATGCACAGGCGCTTGTATCAGGACACGCGAGCGCCTATGCCTGTGACGCGTCTCCCTTTGGTTATCTATAATACAAGGTACCAAACAGAACCAAGCGGAACTGGCGGGTCATCGCAGTTTTCAAATTTATATGAACAAACTCGAATAGTTCTTCCCAAAGAAGGCAACTCATTCATTTCAGCAGTGATTCACGCAAACAAACAAAATAAGAACTATGCTCTGTCTATTTTTAAACCCGTTCAATTTCGATAAAATTGTCAAAAAATCGACCTTTTCTGCGATCGCTTCACGGAAACGCACGTTTTGCCAAGACTAAAACTTAAAAGGGAAATTACTCCTCATTCGTTACAACCTCATGGCTTTCAGCATTGCAGTGTCCGAAAAATGCCTTCGATCGGATAATTTCTGGGCCAAAAGTGGCTGTTTTAGGTCAAGCAGGCAGTGTCAAAACATTTCTTTTGCGAGGAAGTGCAATGGTACCTGGTAGATTGAGAAAGAAAGTTGCTGTTAGTGTTACTGTTTCAAATGGAATAGCAGCAACGCCAATGGCAATGGCGAAACTTTGCATCGGTGACGGTGGGCAAGCATCATTGATGGGAGATACACTACAGAGGAGGCCGTCTCAGATGTCCGTTCAAAATGCAACAAATTATTAACAACCAATGTGCTGATTGTTGATGAAATCAGCATGATGAGCGCTAAAATATTTGATCAGATAGGTTTCTTTTTCAAATGTTATTATTGTCATTCAGGCCTTAATCATTCATTGTGCTAATCAATAATCACATGTTTTCAGTGTAAATTACAACAGTAACCAGTAAAAGATAAATTTATTAGTTATCTAGGGATTTTATGCATTGGTGGAGAGGGAAGGGGGATGGTTGAGTGGAAAATAAAACACTTTTTAATCCATATTCATCAAGTTTAGTGGGTGACACTTTTTGTGTATTTATCATTATGCATGTGAGTGTGTGTGTACTACTACTAATAGTACTATTGCTGAATATATGAATTTGGTTTTAAATATATGTGGAAAGTTTAATTGAGCTATTGTAAAGGTTTGTAATTATGAGACGTGCAATGTTGTACTAAGATGTGCAATGCTCTAGATGGTAGGTGTGTGTGGATCACTGGATGGGTTATATTATGAGGGAGCACTTGGCTGTTGTATTTCAGTACTGGGGTTGTTCATATTTTATTGGGGTGCCTAGGGCTGCTTGAGTTAGATCCTGTATCGGCCAACACCTTGAGCAGCTGTTGAGCTGGAAAAGCGCTATATAAAAGTGATTACTTGAAATTATTAAATGAATATATATATTATAATGTTCATGTATGTACTTGAGCTGTATATATATATATATATGAATTCCATTATTAACTACTATTTTTCAGGTTGAACATGCTGTACTGACTGTCCTGGCATCAGGGGAAGCAAACAATGTTGTGGTGGTCTGTAGTTATTGTCATAGGAGATTTTCTACAGCTGCCTCCAGTCACCAATGGCCTTTATAAAGATGAGGGCTCCCATGTTTTCCCCTCTACAACATTCCAGATTGGAGTTCCATCAATGCATCATGATGTGAATTTTCACTGCGTATGTAAATATTATAGATAATGTTCATTTGTTGTTCTTTTAAGTTATTGTTTTAGTATTATGTATATATTGCTCTTAAACTTGTAGTGCTTTTCGAGCTCAAGAACTGCTCACGGCATTGGGTGACAGAGGATCTAATTCAAGCCCCTAGGGCGCCAACTTGCTCATTTATTCTTCTTCTTCTTCTTCTTCTTCTTATTATTATTATTATTATTATTATTATTATTATTATTATTATTATTATTATTATTTTTATTATTATTATTATTATTATTATTTATTATTATTATTATTATTATTATTATTTTATTTTTATTTTTTACTGCCTATCGTCTTACACCAGAGAGCTGAGGACAATCTTGGGCAACCGGATGTGGGGAAAGGGACCTAGTACTTTCTGGATTTTTGGGGGGGTGTAAGTGGCAATGAGTGTCAAGCTATTTACAGTTCATGCAATGGAATGCATTTATGCACAAACTAGACCTTATACTCTCATCCAACGGAGTTTTCCAAAGGCAAATTTCTGTATCTTTTTATTTTTTGGACAATAAAGTTGTATTATAGTTTATATAAATTATACAGTGAAATGTACAAAACCAATGTTATCAAATCCTTAATCAGTCGAGTCGTGCAATTTTATTCTGAGTGGAAAATGGCTGCAAGACCAAAATGGGCTATAGCCTGAACGCCTGGTGAGACTTGCATGTTTGTGTTATGAAAACAAAGTACTTTGAATGCCGTAACAATGATAACCAAACAAAGAAAAAAATACTGACTTGCCTGTCTAAAAAGTTAAGTTTTGAAAATTTTTGGACATGAGGTAACTTTGCCCTGTAAATTTGTAAATGAGGATAAAGCTTCATACTGTATATTTTTTTTGCAGGCTATGATAAGACAACATGTTTCATATCAGCCTACCAGACCAAGGACATGAGATAACAATGACACTTATGACTGTGAGTCTGGGCAAGATGAGCTGGACTTGAAGAGGTAGAGCTAATTTAAACTGCTATTAAGTATAATAATAATAATAATTATTATTATTATTATTAGACATGGATGCTGAAAGTCAGAATGCTACGTTACTCTTTAACATTAGTATTAGATTTTATAAGAGCCAAAGATAGTAATCTATAGAAATATGTGCAACCTGTTGACAGTTTTCAGAATGCAACTCATATTTGTCTGCAAATAACTTGAGAGGCAGCTTTTTTATTCAGTGATACTAAAGTTGATAGAAGCTTGGTCAGCTTAAAAAAAACAAAATGGCTTGCGTTGGTGAGACAAAAAGATTGTATATGGTTTTAGAAACTACCCCCCCCCTCTTCCCCCTCCACTACCCTCTCCCCCACCCCACCCCCATTTTATTTTTTTATTTAAAAAAATGAAATGCAATTGTCTTTATCCTTCTTGCTACAATGGCTCACAATTTTTTTCAGATAGTTCTTTATTGCAGAACATTAGTTTCACCAGTTTATAGAACGATAAGGACACTATTACTATTGAATAGGAACAGACACACACATAGTGAAACATACACAAATTCATGTAAACCCTCTTATAGGACACTAATATAAACTGTCTGCAAGCAAGAAATTATCAAAAATCGGCTCATCCAATTTTTAGAAAACGTGTTTTAAAAACGGAAAAGCACAATGACCTTTACCTTTGAAAAAGTACAATGAAAATTTATCTAACATGCTTAGCAGTAATGAAAGTATCCATCAAGGAAAACAAATAAATGATAAATTTGGTTCAGTTCTTGAGATAAGACAATATTTTTGTTTTAAACAAAACTGTTAGGCCCCTCCCCCAAGAAATGTCCTTTTACGATATTCAGACCAACGCTAATTTTTGGGCCCGACCTAAACTTTTTTTTTGGGGGGGGATGGGGGGTTCATCCAGTATAAATAGTATCCCCACTTTCTGGAAATGTAGGGCTTTAAATTCCCACTGTTGCTGTCTTTTTTCATTTGTTCTTTCTCATTCCTACTCTGTCCTATCAAATCTATTATACTATCTTCTTCTTCTCTAGACCAGTCACCTACCTTTTTTCTTGAAAACTTTTCAGGGACAAAACTCCTCATATGTGGGTGTGGGTGTGTGTGTGTTTTTTTTTGTTGTTGTTGATATTTTATAATGTTTATATTCTATTTTGTTTTTGTAAACGGGGGTTAGATAAATTAGAATATAGCCTCAGCGTCCCCTGCGTGGGATGTGGTGCCTTCAGTGTTACTACAAGGGTTGTTTCGGCATATTGTGGTCTTGATTTTGTGGTCCTGATTCTGCTCTTTGCAGTCTGCTGGACCTTGTAAGCAATGAATAACTAACTAGCGTTCTCTGGGGAAGGCGTAGTCGCCCAACCTACCTAATATTAGTAAATTTTGCTGGGGGAGCAAATTGGTACCCGGAGAAAACCCCTGAAGTGTTGCCCGAGTCGAAAGTAAATAACATTCTGAGAAACATAACGCCCAGATGCTGGATCGATCCCACACCTGTCAGGCGCCATTGGTTTCTGGCCTGTGGACAAGGCAAGTTAGTCCCGCCTTAGACCTTTGGCTCCTATTAAGTGTGGAAATAAAATAAATATACATATCTTGGTCTGTATAATTGAAATCACAGTTCTTATTTCTTTATTTCCACAGATTTCCAGCCCAGAACATGTTTTGGACACCACACCTGTGTTTGCTGAGCTAAATAAAAGCAGACTAGTGACACCATAACAACATTGGATTAACAACTGCAGCCAGTGGATGAAACAGAGTGCAGTTGCCCAGATGCAGACTTACATCAAGCTACTGGATTAAATAGCCTCACTTCGCCAACAGACCGCTGAGCAATACAAAATGAATTAGGATTATTTTAGTAATACCCCCACCCCCACCCACCCCCCAAAAAAATTATAATTTATTTAAAGTATCACAATCTTTTTTAAACATGTTTTTATGTCACTTTTAAAATGAATAAAAATTTGCTATCCCTCAACACCCTTCCTCCATCCCCCTTCAAATCCCCCACTTCCTCTTACACCCACTGCCGTATCTTGCTGAGTTTGGGCGAAGTTTATTGAGATGTTTATTGGATAGGGTTTGTTTACTAGTTTACCAAAGTTTTGAGACTTAAAATTTCATTAATCTGTTCCTCGGAAATGAATCATTGTTGACAACTTGGTGCATTTTTTATTTTTATTTTGACACGTTATTTTTATCAGGCAATTCTGGGCTGCTTTCCATGGGTAAGGCATAGTCATAGCCTGTGGCACGCCAAAACCCAACGTACTGAATATTAGTTGTGGTTTTGAACATTTGCTGGGGGAGCAAACTGGTAGCATGTAAGCTCTTACAATTTATGTCATAATGACGAATAGTTTTAAGCAAATTTGACTATTTTGTGTCAGATTCATACAAAAGTATGGCAAAGGTGAAATATAATTTAGAAAATAAAAATAGTATTACATGTTTATTAACAATGTAGTGTTGGAATGGTATACCAATATTGTGATGAACAGTGTGTGGCAATCATGTTATGCAGTGTCCCAATACACCCAATATCCTCTTCAACAAAAATTAGCTGAAAAGCTAAACATTTGTTTTGTGACGTTCTCTTTGTCTAAAGAAAAACCTAAATAATACTTAATAAAACATACAACTTTGTACTTGAATTTTATTATCACAAGTTGTCATGCTTTGATGTTCCATGGTTGGCTTGAGGGCAGCTGCTATATCACTACAAAATATTGGTATGACTCACTGAAAAATTCTGGTAAAGTTCTGCTTGTTTTGCTGTATTATCCCAATACTAGTGAAAAGAGAAAGGAAAAAAGTGTTAAAATACATCAATAACTTATATTTTAATGAAAAAAACAATGAATATTATGAGATCCATTTATTAAATTAATTCAATTCATGTATTTTATTGCTTGTGATTTAGTCTTCACATACATAATTATTATGAGAAAGGTATGTGTAGCGCTGTTGACTAATTACACAGATTTTAGTTCAAAATTATGAGAGAAAACATTTTAAACTGCGAATAATACTAAAACAGTGTTCAGTTATGTATGTATGTGTATTTACTCATTCACTCCAAATAACAGTGGTGAAGGGGGTAGGAGGGGGGAAGAGTAAATATCAGGGCTTCCAATGGTCTGAGATAAAAAAGGCGGAAAATGACCGAGTGACGAGCCTCACGAGGTCACGAGCGCACGATCCGTAATTGATTTCGTTCGAGCACAAGACGCAAAACGCGTGTCCGACACGTGGAATCTTTCGGATATGTTGACTCAATTTTTCTTCTTCTACCTCCACCTCCATCCAGTCCCATCTCCACTTGTTTTTGCAAGAAACGTCGTCAAACTTTTGGCCGCGTTGAACAAAAATTCGACCCGCCATTTTTGCCTATTCGCAAACAGAACGATGATCCGTTTCCAGTCTTCGAAACCAGCCAATTACAGATCAACCAAACTGAGACTGTGTTACGGATATTTTGGAGCCCCTATGAAATTTTTACCTCGGCAGTTTTCTACGGCGGAACTTTAAAATTTTTCGGCTGAAATTTTTTTTAAATGGCGGAAATTCGCCGAACGGCGGAAGATTGGAAGCCCTGAAATATACATGTCATTGTGGGAGGAGAAGGGAGAGGTGGCATTTTAGTATTTTACTGTGTTATTATCTGTGCTATTATTTATCTGCATGTTTATACTGTAATGTATGTAAAGACTTAAAAAAATGTTTAATTATGTGCTATATTTATTTTTATGTATATACTGTAATGTCTTCTTTATTTAAAAAAATGTGAGCTTTTTTCTTGTTAACGTGAGCTCACATTTGTAAGTGTGGTGTGAGTGCTTTGGGCAAATTGTCAGTTTGAATTTGCGCTTTATAAAATACATTATTATTATTATTATTATTATTATTATTATCATGAGCCATTCTTCAGTAGAAACAAGGTTGTCCGCCATTTGCTCGGTCCATTGCTCCGAATTTCTTTTTTTTTAATTCAAACACACTTTTTGCCTAATCTGAATATTAATTTTACTTTGCATATACAATATCTGTTTGTTTATAATTTAATGTCGTTTATAATTTAATGTCTTTCAGAAATGTATTCCTTTTTTGTAAAACGCATGTGAGTGTGAATGCGTGTGAGAGCTTAGAGCAAAGTATCAGTTTTAATAAATTATTAATTTTATTATTACACATTATCGGAAAGAGCTGTATAGTAATATTGACTGATTACACAGATTTTCTTATAAACTTTTTTGTTTCTTTTACATTTAAGCAAATAATACTAAAACAATGTACAGATATGTATATGTGCGTATTTTCTCATTCGCTCTACATAACGGAAGTGGGGCAAAAGTACGTAAATGTAATAATATAATAAATATACGTATAAGTGGATAGTAGATGTTGCATCGTGTTATTATTTGTTATGCCAACACTTCTATCAACTTCTTTATTTTTTATTTTTTTTTACTATCTCTCTCTCTTTCTCTCTCTCTCCTCTCTCTCCATGTTGTCCTTTTTTTTTTTTTTTACTCTCTCTTTTCTTCTAACTGTTGTGATTACCTAGCTTGCATTCACCATATCAACTGGAAACTGCACACAACCAACACGATATGATCGTTTACATCATATCTTCCGCACCTTTCAAATCATTCTATAATCATTATGAATAATAATACATAGAATTATATAGCGCCATACACACACACAAAAAAAAGAATGATTCAATGTGATAAATAACATGTAAGGTGCTGGGAACATTCCAAATGAATAAGTAAATAGTTGAATAAAGCAAAACACACAAATACAACAGACTTTCCCACAATCTACTGTCAGAGGAAATGGTTCTAGAGGTGGTGGGGATTAATTAAACACAAACAAGTCTCAAAGGGAATGAACAGCAACTGATAGCTCGTTTATAACACGGCTGAATACTTAGTGGATGATCTTGCCACCCATGTACAGCCTACATAGATCTAGGTTTCAACTGCGACTGTGTAGTGCAGTGGGCTATTTTTCATTCATCGTCGTCATTTTTATTCAAGCTCTAAATTAGCAGCATCAGTGACAGTGGTGTTTGCACGTATGCTACATTTTAATCTTTCTCTTGTTATGAAGCACTTCAAAGAAAAAAACAAATCTTTGCATGTATCCCGAAAGCGAAAGTGAACGCACAACCAACAGAAGTTGACAGTTCATGCTAAAACCGAAACCGGTTATTACCGAGTTGATAGTTTCGGTAAGAGAATCCAACTTCCGTGAAGTGATTGCAGAAAAGGTCGATTTTTTGGACAATTTTACCGAAATTGAACGGGTTTGAAAATAGACAGAGCATAGTTCTTATTTTGTTTGTTTGCGTGAATCACTGCTGAAATGAATGAGTTGCCTTCTGTGGGGATACACTTTGTAGTTTGTTCGTATAGATTTGAAAACTGCGATGACCCGCCAGTTCCGCTGGCTTTTGTTTGGTACCTTGTTTTATAGATAACCAAAGGGAGACGCGTCACAGGCATAGGCGCTCGCGTGTCCTGATACAAGCGCCTGTGGGCGCATGGTCTGACGCCCGGACAACTGAGCAAAATCCTGGGCAGCCAGGGATGGGGGAGAAGGACCTAGGTGCATGCTGGGTGTGTTCTTGTCACCGGCACTCACCCGTCTAGGACAAGAGCGTCAGGATCTTTAAAGTCCGTTATGATGGAATGTATGCGACACAGACTAGACCAAGGAGTAGGAAAACAGGAGTAAAAAGTCTTTCCCAGGGACACAACACAATGGCCCGGCTAGGGCTCGAACCCGGGACCTACAGATCCGCAAGCCGAAGCACTACCATTAGACCACAGTGCCTCCCACAGTTTCAGAAGTTTGCCAAACAGTAAACTCACCATCTTAGTCTGGAAGATGTAGAGGGGTCTGAGCTGGGCAGGGTTGGGAGCAAGAGCTGAGTGCAGACCAGTATCATCCGATGGCAAACTGTCCACCAGGTGTTGCAGGTAACCTTTGGTTATCAGGTACGACAGCCACTGTTGCTGCCAGTCCTCAGACATAATGGAATCCAGCACTGACAATGCCAGCATCTGTTAGAAGAACAAAAATCAATTAGGGGTAGTTGGGGTGTTTTGCAGGCAGACATCAAGCGACTTGACTAAAAATAGCATCGGGCGACATGCACAGACTTGATAGAAAAATGTTGCTGTCTGGGTAAATGGACTTGTAGTGTTTAGAATCATTGTAAAGGTCATTGCTCCTACTTTAACCATGTTTCATTTTTGTAAGAGAAGAAGGTGGGAGTACAGAATTAGTAGCTTCCAAATGTACCCAAATGCAAACGACATCACATAGCACTGTGACTGCAGTAGTAAGCTCTCAGCGCTGGGAGGAAGTGTTTATTTTTAGCGAAAGTGTGAACTTGGTCATGCCAGCGGCTAGCTCCGGAAGGGGAAGAGGAAAAACTAAATGGGTTGTTGCACCAATTTTTATTCATCAGATTAACATAAGTTGTACTGATCAAATGTACTGTACTAAATGGGATAGAGCAAGTGCAAAACACCCATGCACTACACCAGTGATTGTTATTATCTTTATAAATTTAAAAATCTCACGACCGACTCCAAAATGGACTTCAGCATAATATGTACTTTAAAAGGTGTTTGGACTATTTTAAACTTTTCTTGCGCATATTTTGCAAAAAACAATTTTCCCCCACTTATTTTGCAGTGAATACATATTCATACTTGCTGCACACATGTGATAACCAATAAATACATAAAAATAATAATTGATAGATAAATTAAAATTTTATCTCTAAATTTATTATTAATAAGCATACTTACCATGACTCAACAAGTGCAATGTTTTGGCGTTGCTAGGTGATAGTGCCCTTTTAACGGAAGCTGGCAAAAACAAATCCAACATAGAGTTGCTTCCCCTGCACCAAACCGTCCCGTGCCCCACGTGCCACAATACGCGTCTAAGCGCTCACGGCAAAGGACAGCACACCTCATTTCTTATTTGGAACTGCGGGGAGGTGGGAGGGATATTAAATTGAGTCATGGTAAGTATGCTTATTAATAATAAATTTAGAGATAAAATTTTAATATTAATTACACATACTGTACCATGACTCAACAAGTGCAGATTAGCACGAAAAGGACGGAGGGAAGCAACTTTATCTGAAACAAACTTACCGTGAACAGGCTGGAGAAGAGGACCGGGACTGTAGGGCCATGACCACAGAACCGACTCCAAGAAGCCATCCTCTCGAGTATGGCAGGACAGAAACAGGAAGCAAGCTGGAACCGGCCGAGGTCTCCTGAAGCCCAGAAAGCCCCTATAGAAGGCCGGACAACAGCCAAGCGTGAAGACGGAGAACGCTTGGATTGCCGTGTGGAATCCCGGATCGAGGCTGCAGAAGCGATCGCGCCCCGAGAGCGAGAGGAATGCACCGCCCCTGGGAAAGACGAAGGAGATCGGGGAACCAGGGCTGAGCAGGCCAAAAGGGAGCCACGAGAATGAGAGAAGGGGACTCCTCTTCAGCTTTCCTGAGAACCCGCGGAAGGAGGGGGAATGGAGGGAAGGCATAAGCCTCCAACCCCTCCCAAGAAATGGACAACGCGTCCACCGCCCAAGCCAGGCAATCTGTGACCGGCGACACAAACAGGGGTAGCCTGGAAGAGTAACGAGTGGCAAAAAGATCAATCAGAGGTTTAAACCACTCCGCCCAAACTGGTTGAAGAACAGAGTGGGACAGCGTCCACTCCGTGTGGACCACACAATGAGGGCGACTCAGAAGATCGGCCAAGACATTGACAGAGCCGCTGACATGCTTGGCCACAAGCGTACAACCGAAATCAGCTAACCACAAAAGGAGGCTCTCCACCATCATGGAAAGAGCAGGGGAATGGGTACCCCCGAAGTGGTTGATGAGAGAAACCACAGTGGTACTGTCGGAGCGAACGAGCAAGAGGCCCCGAGGCAGGGAGGGAAGAAAACGATGAAGAGCCAGGCAAACGGCTTCCATCTCCAGGCGACTGATATGCCAAGACAGCTGGTCCTGAGACCAAAAACCGTGGGCTGAAAGGCTGCCAGTATGCGCACCCCAACCGACCAAAGACGCATCCGTGAAGATTTCGGCCACCGGAAGCGGAGGGGAGATAGGCACCCCCGAAGAAAGCCACTCAACATTCCGGGAAGCAGAGAAGCGCGAAGGTCCGCCGTGACCGGAAAAAGAGCGTCCCAGGAATCGCTGGACTGACTCCAACGGGAAGAAAGCCAACGTTGAATCGGCCGCTTGCGAACTCCCGCGAGGGGAACCAGAGGAACCATAGACTCAAACGACCCCAAAAGAGAGGCCATAAATCTGGCTGACACGAAATCCTGACTCTCCAAAAGTAGCAGAAGGGACTGAAGCTTCTGCACCCGACGAGCCAAAGGGCGGACCGACCAATCGCGAGTGTCGAACGACATTCCCAGGTAGTTGAAAACCTGAGATGGAGACAACTCAGACTTGAGAGGGTTCATAGAGAACCCCAAGCGCCGAGCCCAAAGGAGAACGAGCCTGGTGTGCACAAGACAGAGATCGTGAGAACTAGCCTTGACCAACCAGTCATCAAGATAAGCGGAGAACCGCACCCCGAGTCCGCGGACTACGGCAGCAAGTTCTTTGACAATCCTTGTGAAAACCCAAGGACTGAGAGACAAACCAAAGGGAAGGGCTTTGAAATGAAAAACCCGATCTCTCCAGACGAAACGCATCCAACGCCTGTGAAGAGGATGAATAGACACATGGAAATAGGCGTCAGAAAGATCGATAGAGGTAGCCCAATCCCCCGGGCGCAGAGACATACGCACCGCAGCGGGAGTTTCCATGCGGAAACGAATGCGGCGAAGAAACTTGTTCAACGAGGAAAGATCGAGCACCGGGCGCCAACCGCCGGATGCCTTCGGGACAACGAAGAGGCGGCCGTAAAACCCCGGGGAGTGAGGGCAAAGGACCTCCTCTATAGCGCCCTTCTGGAGAAGGGCTATGACCTCCGCATCGAGAATCGCCTGAGCCTCAGGAGGAGACAGGGGGCGAAACAAAGGCGGGGAGCGACGAAGAGGGGGCCGATAGGAACCCCACTGAAGTTTGAACCGAATCACCTCTAGAACCCAACTGCTAGCAGAGGGGAGCCAAGCATGAAACTGACGAGCCAAGCCACCTGCCCGGAGGGGTAGAAACACCTAGGGGTGGACAGATGGAAAACGCGCCACTGCGTAAACGCTCACGGCCTACCTCAACCCCTGCCACGGGGGAGGAGAACGGCCCACCCGGCCCACCCCGAGGGGAGACACCTGTGGACAGCGATCTCGACACTGTGGAAAGGCGCCAGGGTCACGGCCTCCCGCGAAACCCTCGACTGGGGTCCGACTCACGAAAGAGGAGAGAGACCACGGACCAAGCGTCCGACACGAGGAAAGAAAGCGGAGGCAAGGGTGTCTGAGCCCAGAAGGCGAAACCAACGACGAGGTCAACAGAACAGCTGTGCAACATAAGGACCAAACAGAGAGTCCAACCCACCCGAAGCGAGGAGGACAGAGCGGAGGCCAGAAGACGCTGCAGAAAAGCGTCAGCGCGCAAGAAAGGTTGACATAGGCAATAGCCTGCGAAGCAACCCAGAACGATGGAGGTACAGAGGGCCTGCAACAAGGACCTCACCGAAATCAACAAACCTCCTCGCAGAAAACGTGCCCAGAAAGAAAAGCAGAAGACAGCGCAGCAGAAAGTGCGTCAGCGAGAGAAGTATACTCAAGTGACCTAACAATAGCCTCCTCTATCTGTGCCAGACCACCGACTGGAACAGGAATCGATGAAGGAGGCAAAGGCTTGAGGCCCCCCAAAAGAGCAAGATCATCCTGGGAAACCGGGAGCGATGATTTCGGAAGAAACGACCGAGAGAGGAACCTCCCGGGAACACCGGTCAATGAAGACAAACTCAAAAAAGAGCCCACAGCGGAAGCTCTAGGGAACCGAGGGACTTCCTCAAACGAAGAGGAAGGGGCCTCGCCCTCTTTAAGTCCTCTAGCCGTAGAAAAGGCCCAATCCACAAAACGTTTAACACTAGGAGACTCCCTGAATACAAGGCAAGCCTCATCAGACTCGGCAGAAACAAAAGTCCCGCCTAGGAAGGAATGGAGGTGTGGTAGGGGCACCGAAACCTCCTCCACCACCTGAGGACAAAAAGCCGCAGCGTGTTGAACCGCCTCTCTAAAAAGAGCCTCAGGGTTAAGGGCCGGATAGAACGCCCCAGCACCCGGGAAATCAGGAACTAGGGTAGGAGGAACCAAGAGTGCCCCACCCCCACCAGAAGGCGGCGCGTACAAAGGCAAAGCGGCGTTCGCATGTAATCCGGAGGAAGGTAACGAAAAAAACGAACCAACAGCACCGGAAACCAGTACCCCCCGACCCACAACCGAAACCGGAAGTGACAGAGGTCGAAGGGTGAACAGGGAAAGCTTGACCCAAACCGGAAACGGAAGGGGGCCACGGGCAAACCGTACCCCCCGATCCGGAAACCGGAGCCCCCGCCCCACGACCGCAAGCGGAAGTGGAGTACAAAGGAGGATGAGAAGGAGAATCCAAACCGGAAAAGGAAGAGGGTGACGGGTGTACCGTACCCCCCGTACCGGAAACCAGATCCCCCGCCCCACGACCGCAAGCGGAAGTGGAGTACAAAGGAGGATGAGGGGGAGAATCCAAACCGGAAAAGGAAGAGGGTGACGGGTGTACCGTACCCCCCGTACCGGAAACTAGAGCCCCCGCCCCACGACCGCAAACGGAAGTGGAGAGCAATGAGGGCTGGACTGGGGAGATGAGGGACAAACCGGACGAACCGGAAGCCACACCCCTTGTCGCAGCTGGACGTAACACTGCGTGCAGTGCTGTACGTGACCCAAGCTTGACATTAGCCCGAAGGCCCGACCCGGTCTGAATCCCGCAGGAAACAGAAGGGAAGGCTTCGGCAGGGAGCTTATCCGGCCGTGCCGGGGCGTCCCTGCCGGACATTTAATGTGGTCCTAAACTAGGGCGACCACTTATATAAGCCAGAAGTCCCGACCCGGTCTGAATCCCGTAGGAAACAGAAGGGAACGGCTTCAGCAAGTAGCTGGCCCGGCCGTGCCGGAGCGTCCCTGCTGGAAAATGTTATGTGGTCCTAAACTAGGGCGACCACTTATATGTTTCTGGTCGAAACCGTGACCAGAAACGGCCCCAAGGTCACTTCTGGCAAGACCAAGGAGCCCCTCTCACCTCACTACCACCACTCCCCACCTCTTCACCACCAGTTCTACTGACCTGAAAGGCAGAAGACAACGAAGAAGGGGGCGCAGGAGTGGACAAACAGCGAAGCCAACGAAGCAAAGCGGTAGTGAAGACGGCAGAAGAGGGGACGAAAGAAATCCCGGACGTAGCGGGAGCTGCGCTAACAGCAACAGAAGGGACCGTAAACCGACCTATCTAGCGTGAACAGACGACAAAGGAGAGACACGCAGCAACGGGGTGGAACACGACGAATCGCTGCGGTAATAGGATATTAAACCAGCGAAATGGAGAAAACCTTACAACTCCGCCGGCAGCAGCAATAACGAACTACCGGGCGAACGCAGTAAGCCAGCAAAAAGAGAGCTACAATAGGCACAACCACTCTAACCAAGTGCCAAATAAGAATTGAGGTGTGCTGTCCTTTGCCGTGAGCGCTTAGACGCGTATTGTGGCACGTGGGGCACGGGACGGTTTGGTGCAGGGGAAGCAACTCTATGTTGGATTTGTTTTTGCCAGCTTCCGCTAAAAGGGCACTATCACCTAGCAACGCCAAAACATTGCACTTGTTGAGTCATGGTACAGTATGTGTAATTAATCTATATCTTTGTCAGTTAAGTGTAATCTTACCCGTCCAATATCATGACCATCACAGGCATCACGGCATACAACTTCCATGAAAGCTTCCCCAAATGTGGAGATAGTGGACAGGTTTTCTTTGCACAGCTGATCATATTCAGAATCTTTGCCTGCTAGGATCCGTTCTATACCTTGACTATCTGGATAAAAATAAAAGCATCAATGAAAAAAATAGTTGTAACACATTAAATGCCCGGGGCTTCTTCATCCCCTTACTTACGGATATTCACATCAACACAACACTCGACCTGATAGGTAATAGGCATGACCTCTGTCCTAGTTAGGTCTTTTAGTCTCTGCTCTTTTTGACAAGGTCAGTCTGCGATGGTCGGTTGATTGTATCACACTTTGACCACGAGCAGAAGGGCCAAGGTATAAGCTGTTTATTACAGTGGCGTTGCTACAGCCTGGTCTGTGTGTCTATTCAACAGTTTTAAGCCTGGTTGTGCTTTGTTTACTACCAACTGAATGTTAATGTGATGAAATTTGAATGTGAGGCAAACTTTTTACCAATCATAAAACATTACAATGACTGTTTCAGTACTGGGAATAATCATATTATTTTGTAAATTGAAACCTCTCAATAAGCTAAGGATAGGGGTCCTTGTAACTTTTAGAGCCAATTTATTGGTCACTTTACCCAACAGGGGAACATGAATATCAAACAGCTGACTTTTAGGGCAGTCTGTAACTTAAAGTGCCTTTAAATTTGATAGGAATATTGCCGCTGATAGAAATGCAATGTCAATATTTACACTTGGGATAGATGTCTCAATCCATGTTCATTTGTAATACTTTATTTCACTCTGTTAATTTTCACCAGATTTCATATATGTCAACATTTGAACAAAGCATCAAAACATGGTTACAAATGAGTATATTTTCGGACTGATCACTCAAAGCATGTCAAGCCAAATCAAAACATGAAAATGAGACCTTCTTTACCTGATCGCTGATCTTCAGTGAAAGGCTTCTGAGCAATCTGGAGGTAAAAGAGCAATGCACCATACAGGTTCACTCGTACCCTCTGCAATCCACTGCCTTAACAAACAAAAAAGAGACATTATCTTAAGAAAAAAATGAAGTAGCAATTACAACTTTCAAAACAGTCTTTAGTGACAAACCTGAACACATTAGAAGCCTAAAAGAAAGACCCACTTACGTACATGAAATAAGTAAACATGAAAAGATTGTTTGACCCATTTACATACATGAAATAATAAGGTGCCGACTATTATCAATGCACAAATATAGTAAAAGCAGGACCACAAACACAAGGTGCATAAAGATGCACACTTGCTACATGGTAAGCCGGACCACAAACACAAGGTGCATAAAGATGCACACTTGCTACATGGTAATCTGAAGGTAACACAGCAAGCACAAAGCAACTGACCAGAGCTAAGAATGTACTCAATGAGGCCTTTAAGCACCATCTGCAGGGAGGAGGAAAACAGCGTTTTGGATGAGGCCCCTTGGCTCCACGGTGACTGACGGCGTGTGGAGTTGCTGAAGGCTGCACTGTGGTCAAGTAAACTGGTGTAGGCGGACTGTGACTGTGGTGAGTCATCCCGCGGCAAGCGGTCAGTGAGGAAACACTGACGCAGGTTGGCCATCAGAGTCAAGATAACGCCTGACACTGGAGCTGTCGACTCTGGTTGGGTCTCTTCTTCAGACACCTGTAGCAGAGAGCACCATTTTATCATCATAAGATTTTTGTTGCACTATTGTACAAAGTACCTTTGTATGGCTTCCTGAAGGCAATAAAGTTTATTTCAACATGCAAAGAAGATGTAAAAGCAACACGCTAGAGAAATAGTCCTCACTGCAACTGACAAATTTCAGACAATACGCAATCAAATCTTCTGCTAAAAATGTTTCCATGAGGATATATGATGCTGTCATAATTTACGAAAGGTCTGAACAGAGTACTGGATATCTGAAGCAATTGTCTCAAGCACTCTTTCATATTACGTTCAAACGTGCAATTAACTCTATTAACCCTGAAAGGTATTACGAGCTCTTCGCAAAAATTAAGAGTTTGTGACAATTTTTCCAGTAAGAGACTTTATGGTCGATGAGAAAAGTTGTAACTGCAAATTCCCTTTCTTCATTAAATACATGCATAATTTGTAGTTAAAGTTACTTTCATAAAATAACTTGATGAAAGGACGGAAGCTTAGCGGTGCTTGATAATTTGTCAGGGTGCAAGGTGTACTGATTCAGTATCTCTTTAAGCTTTGAACAGGTAAAACAGAGAGAAAGGAAAGATAAATGTTTTCAATATAATTAATTATATCCTTGGCTGTTATTTAATGTGTAGTGACTGATACCTTGCAGAGCAGCTCCTGCAGCAACTCGAAGATGACAGTCTGTCGTAACTCCCCTGTCAGCAGGTCCTCAGGGCAGGCAGTGAGCAAGACCTCCGCCACCTGACGCCATGCCTCAAAGTTCTGTCGCTGTTGATGCTGGCTCTCTCGCAATGCATTCCGCTCCACCACACACTCTAGCAGCTTCTGAATCTCCTGCAGGAAACAATGAAGTGGTCAAAAATTAAGCAACCCTTCTAAACCAAATCAGCAAGAAAATAACGGTAGAATACAATCCATTTGAAAAACAAACGGATACAAATTCTACTGTGTAAATCAAAATGAAAAAGAGCTTTCACATCAATTTTAGGAATATCAGCTATAATGTCTAATACCTAACACTTCAAGATTGAAGCCAAACATATTTAAGACTGCTGTGAAGACTGACATGCTACTTATCCCACACTTGCTTCTTACAGAAGACAATATTTCAGTTAATAACTCACGTCTCAAGAAATCCAAGAAGTCAAAAATCAGTGGGTGAAACATAAAACCATCCCAAAGCTCTAAAATTATGCAGTGTATAAACAAAACTTCATGCAACTCTGTATTAGGATTGAACTTTACTTTGCACCATCACTGCATCATATATGAAATCAAAGTAAAAAACTTTCAAACAAAATGCTGCCACCTACCTCCATAATGAGTGGTCTCTGACCTGCCATCATGGGCCCTTGCTGGCTGTCCAGCTCAGACACCAGGAGTCTCCTCAGTGCTCGTACATCGTAATAAGCCACACCCTCTGCATCAGTCACTTCATGACTACTCAGGACCCCCGCCATCACTTTGGGGTTGAAGAACTTGAGCTCCAGCTCATTGGGCACCTGATAGGAAAAACTCACTGTGTCCAGTATAGACAGAAGCTTGCTCCTCATTTGCTTGCCTGCAAGACAATCACACAATGTGTGTAATGTTAAATGTGTTGCAACGCAAAAGGTACATTAAATGCACGGTTATATTTTAAAAGGCTTCCTCACCTAAATGATAAGACAAATTGCTTTTGTCAAACAAATGTAACCAAGGATTAAAAAAAAAAAAGGAGAAGATGAAGACGATGATAATGATGAATGATGAGGATGAAGAATTAAAGTGAAGGTAACAATAACCTGCAAAGGCAGTGGAAGAAGCCATACGTGACTGCTCAGCGTCCCAGCCAAGTGTGTCCGCATCCTCTAGGCCTACAGGACGCAAAACTTGGGTCTGCTCTTCCTCCTCATCTCCCAGCAGTAATTTTATCAGACGCTGGCAGTGTGAACGTTGCCTGTTCAGCGAGGTCAGTCTCAGCTCTATGGCCACTGTCTTCATTAGCCAAGACTGGTGTTCTATCACCGAAACTTCTGCAAATAAAACATTCTAAATCTAGATCATCCTCTATCTTTCTGTTTCTGCGAGCGAAGTGACAAGTTCTCAAGATACTGATTATAGAAGAGGAAAAAAAAATCAAGAAAAAAAAAATCCAAGTCATAAGTCAAAGTAATAATAGCAAAAGCACGTAAATGAGTTAAATTTCTTTTGTTCAATTCAGATTAACTAGATCATCCTCTATCTTTCTGTTTCTGCGAGCAGAGTGACAAGTTCTCAAGATACTGATTATAGAAGAGGAAAAAAAAATCAAGAAAAAAAAAATCCAAGTCATAAGTCAAAGTAATAATAGCAAAAGCACGTAAATGAGTTAAATTTCTTTTGTTCAATTCAGATTAACTTGAATGCCACTTCCAACCTTCTTCTCAATGTACAGAAGTTTGCTTTTTATGAGACGTTTATATAATTTTGTAGGTCAACACTGTTCATCTTACAGCAAATCATTTGAAATTTGAAGAAGAACATGTTTTAATTTTTTTAAACATTTGGTACACACAAAAAGCTATTTTTAAGCACAAAAGAACATTATTTATGGATGTACCATTCACTGTAAATTCAGTCTCTCAACTTTGAATAATTTTTTAAAGCGCTCATCTTCTGTTGTTCAAGCATCAAAGTATGAAAAAAATATCTATCATTAATATTTTGAGCCATGAATAAAAATCAGGCATGCCTACTCTCAATTTGAAGTTTCAGTATTAGCTTTTTCAAATTTCAGTATTACTATTACTATTTTCGTATTTACTTTTATTGCCTATTGTTTTTGCACTCATCCTTTTTCATATTATCAGACATGCCTACCCTCAATTTGAAGTTTCCGTATTAGCTTTTTCAAATTTCATTATTACTATTACGATTTCCGTATTTACTTTTACTACCTTGTTTTTGCACTCATCCTTTTTGATATTATGCGAAGAATCCAGTGATAGATTGATTTGCTGCCACAATGATCTTTTTCTTCTCCAAAGCCTCGTAATTCTTCATATACTGTGGGCCTTCCGCGTGCCGCTTGATGTCGTTCATATCACCGGCGGAGATGCCAAACTGGTTGGCACAAATCGTACTTTTGAGTCAGTGCTGCCGCGAATAACGAAAGGACACTTTTCCGAATACGAGGCAAGAAATGTCCGCCCCTTGCGCGTTTTTGTTTTAAAGATTCAGATTCACAATCACTTTGCTTAGCCATTCGTTTGAACGCCATGTTTTAAATTCTGTCTTACGAGCACCGATCTTTACCGCGACTGTGCAAAAACGGGTTCGGCAAACTTCGGTGCCTCTACCGGAAACTTCGATGTCACAGGTCTCCACTGCGACTGCGCATTGCGGCATTAAACCTTCGGAAAAAGGTCATGCGGTGCATTACCACAGGCCAACGATTTCGATTTTTTTTCTTATCATTTTTTTAAATTTCCGTACCGTAAAACAAATATCCGTATTTTCTTGCCGAGTTTTTCAAATTTCCGGAAAAAATACGGAAATTCCGTACGGGTAGGCATGTCTGTATTATGCGAAGAATCTTAGATTGATTTGCTGCAATTATCTTCTTTTTCTTCTTCAAAGCCTCGTAATTCTTAATATGCTGTGGGCCTTCCACATGCCGCCTGATGTCGTTCATACCACCGGCGGAGATGCCAAACTGGTTGGCATAAATCGTACTTTTGAGTCAGTGCTACCGCGAATAACGAAAGGACACTTTTACGAATACGAGGCAATATATGTCTGCCCCTTGCGCCGTTTCTTTGAAGATTCAGATTCACAATCACTTTGCTTAGCCATTCATTTGGACGCCATGTTTTGAATTCTGTCTCACGAGCACCGATCTTCACTGCGACTGCGCAAAAACTGGTTCGACGAACTTCGGTGCCTCTACCAGAAACTTCGATGCCACGTGTCTCTACTGCAACTGTGCATTGCGGCATTAAACCGGGTTCAACTGTCTTCAGAAAAACGTCACGCGTTGCATTACCACAGGCCAATGAGTTCGATTGTTTTTAATCCCAATGTTGTTTTTAATTTATTTCCGGACCGTGAAACAAGTATCCGTAGCGCTTGCCGAGTTTTTTAAATTTCAGTAAAAAAATACGGAAATTCCATACAGGTATGCATGCCTGAAAATTTTTATTTATTTCTATTTTTAATGATATTTTTTATTTCGAGCATAACATATTCCATATGCGCAGTTACTTCCCTTTGCTTGGGATATATAGCAACTAGGCACAGAGTAGGCTCAAACGAAAGAGGGCTAACCCAAGTTTCTTCCCTATCTTTCTATCAGAGATATATAATCTCACTGAATCTCATTTCACTATGTCATGTTTTACTCAATGAATCAACTATCTTCTCCCTATCTGACAAATGACAAACAGCTACTCACTGTAGTCGGTCTGGTCAAATGGCAGATGCCTCAGCTGCTGGAAGAGGAAGTCATGGGTGGTGCGCAGGTATCTCAGGGTGGGGGTGGAGGTGTCACGCTGGGCACACAACTTGTAGATGAGCTGATAGGCAAGTTCCGCCAGCTTGGGTGCATCGTGCAGACACTGTGGCCCTGGTCCACTGTCAACTCCTTGTTGTAACAGCGTTAGCAATGCGTGCAGGCAGGTCCGAGGCTGACCCATCACACCTGATGTTAACAAACAGCAAGATGACATTTTACTAAAGGAAAACATATGACCAATGTTCCATTTTGACTGCTGATGTACTTTTTCATCAAGACAACTATTTCAGTCAAAAAATGCATGAAGCACTATCCACTAAGCAAATAAATCCATCCACAGCTCCATCTCATGATAATTTTGTGTGTGCTCATGATAATAAAAATAAAATTTTACATGAAAACCAATACAGTAGCTACCTTACATAGATGGATTTTCTTAGCACAAAGCTTTCATAAACTGTGAATGAATGCACCAACAAAATATTTTGTCAGAAAAAAGTTTTTTTGCTGCACAATTCAGTCAGTGGGTACCTGGATCCTGAAGAACAGTCTTGGAAATTGCTTTCTGTAACTGAAAGCCCAGCAGCCAGTGTGCCAAGTTGGGGCCTGGAGACTGCAGACACTGTAGCAGCAGCTTGACAATCTGTTGACGTGTAGTGTTCTGTACCTTGCCTATGGACCATGAATCTGAAATGACAATGCAGCAAAACTGTTGTTATCCTGAGAATTCTCTTAAGTACTGCATGGGTGTCGGATAGCTCAGTGGTTGGAGCACTCGCTACTGTGTCGCAAGTTAAGCACCCTCCAGTGCGGTTAGCACTTGGATGGGTGACCGCAAAACGTGAAGCGACAAATAACAACGCCCCCAGTTGACTCAATTGTGATTAAATACCTACTTGCTTAAGGGTGGGGAAGGTAAAGCAGCGAGGGAGAGAGATGGGCATCACCCTCACTACGCTGGCCCAAGATAAGTGTGATCTCCAACATCACGCTCCCCTACGGCCACAAGGTTATGGGACCACCTTTACCTTTACTTTAACTGCATGAACTTAATATTTTCTGTCAAAATATAAATATTGGCTGCTTGATACATTAGACTTGACATTTTGACAAAGTGCATCACTAAGCTATAATAAAATGTTTAATATAAATCTTAATTTTATTCCATACAGGAGATAATATACTAGCAGATACAAAATCTAGCTCAATCTGCTGAAGGCCCCCATATCATTGTGGTACAAATGAAGTTCAATATTTCAGCACTATACACACTCACAGCTTAGGCAACTGTTGCACTTCCCCACTCAAAACAGCTACATTTGTAGTTGTTGTATCAATTTTTATTCATCACATTAACATCAGTTTTACTGATTACCAATCCAATTTTCACATGTTTCACATACTTAAATAATGTCTCAAACAGTCAAACAAACTCAACAATTTACTTGAGCCAATAATCAAGCCCTGTCACATCAAATCCATTTATTACAATAACATTTTGCACACACCTTCAGATTCTAGAATTTCTTGTGATTCATCTTCTGCTTCCTCAGCATATTCACAGTCCAGGCACTCCAAAAAGCCATGCAGCAGCTCTTGACTTGTTTTCTGAACAACAACGCATTATACATAAACTTGAGACTGAATACTATCAAAAAATAATTCCACAAAATAAAGATATATCTACACAGAAATTTTATTAGATTTCAGCAGGTCAGTCAAAATTAAAGAATGGACTTCTTGACATGACAATTAAATGACTAAAGCCACAAACTTTGATTTAGGAAACAACTTTCTTACGACCAAATCTTTGGGATTTGCGCGCTGAAGTCAGGGTTACTTATTACAAAACAAAAATCATATTTATCTGTAAAAGAACATCTATGCAGGAAACAAAGAAGAAGATCATCATCTAGAGTAAACTCAATAAAATACTGACAGCATCAGCAGTGAAGAGGTTGATGAGGTCAGACTGTATGGGAGCCAAGCGACTGACCACAAACAGAATTTTCACTGCAGCCAAAGCATGATGAGACAGACTGCTGTTAAAGATCACAAACCTGGACAGACACAAATGTAATAAGTAGAAACAGGCATAAAAATAGATTATATGTTGTCATTTTTTATGTAAAGCACTGCGAGTTCTTGTTAGGAAAAGCACAATAACATAAATTAAAATTTTATCTCTAAATTTATTATTAATAAGCATACTTACCATGACTCAACAAGTGCAATGTTTTGGCGTTGCTAGGTGATAGTGCCCTTTTAGCGGAAGCTGGCAAAATCAAATCAAACATAGAGTTGCTTCCCCTGCACCAAACCGTCACGCGCCCCACGTGCCGCAATACGCGTCTAAGCGCTCACGGCAAAGGACAGCACACCTCATTTCTTATTTGGAACTGCGGGGAGGTGGGAGGGATATTAAATTGAGTCATGGTAAGTATGCTTATTAATAATAAATTTAGAGATAAAATTTTAATATTAATTACACATACTGTACCATGACTCAACAAGTGCAGATTAGCACGAAAAGGACGGAGGGAAGCAACTTTATCTGAAACAAACTTACCGTGAACAGGCTGGAGAAGAGGACCGGGACTGTAGGGCCATGACCACAGAACCGACTCCAAGAAGCCATCCTCTCGAGAATGGCAGGACAGAAACAGGAAGCAAGCTGGAACCGGCCGAGGTCTCCTGAAGCCCAGAAAGCCCCTATAGAAGGCCGGACAACAGCCAAGCGTGAAGACGGAGAACGCTTGGATTACCGTGTGGAATCCCAGATCGAGGCTGCAGAAGCGATCGCGCCCCGAGAGCGAGAGGAATGCACCGCCCCTGGGAAAGACGAAGGAGATCGGGGAACCAGGGCTGAGCCGGCCAAAAGGGAGCCACGAGAATGAGAGAAGGGGACTCCTCTTCAGCTTTCCTGAGAACCCGCGGAAGGAGGGGGAATGGCGGGAAGGCATAAGCCTCCAACCCCTCCCAAGAAATGGACAACGCGTCCACCGCCCAAGCCAGGCAATCTGTGACCGGCGACACAAACAGGGGTAGCCTGGAAGAGTAACGAGTGGCAAAAAGATCAATCAGAGGTTTAAACCACTCCGCCCAAACTGGTTGAAGAACAGAGTGGGACAGCGTCCATTCCGTGTGGACCACACAATGAGGGCGACTCAGAAGATCGGCCAAGACATTGACAGAGCCGCTGACATGCTTGGCCACAAGCGTACAACCGAAATCAGCTAACCACAAAAGGAGGCTCTCCACCATCATGGAGAGAGCAGGGGAATGGGTACCCCCGAAGTGGTTGATGAGAGAAACCACAGTGGTACTGTCGGAGCGAACAAGCAAGAGGCCCCGAGGCAGGGAGGGAAGAAAACGATGAAGAGCCAGGCAAACGGCTTCCATCTCCAGGCGACCGATATGCCAAGACAGCTGGTCCTGAGACCAAAAACCGTGGGCTGAAAGGCTGCCAGTATGCGCACCCCAACCGACCAAAGACGCATCCGTGAAGATTTCGGCCACCGGAAGCGGAGGGGAGATAGGCACCCCCGAAGAAAGCCACTCAACATTCCGCCAAGGAAGCAGAGAAGCGCGAAGGTCCGCCGTGACCGGAAAAAGAGCGTCCCAGGAATCGCTGGACTGACTCCAACGGGAAGAAAGCCAACGTTGAATCAGCCGCTTGCGAACTCCCGCGAGGGGAACCAGAGGAACCATAGACTCAAACGACCCCAAAAGAGAGGCCATAAATCTGGCTGACACGAAATCCTGACTCTCCAAAAGTAGCAGAAGGGACTGAAGCTTCTGCACCCGACGAGCCAAAGGGCGGACCGACCAATCGCGAGTGTCGAACGACATTCCCAGGTAGTTGAAAACCTGAGATGGAGACAACTCAGACTTGAGAGGGTTCATAGAGAACCCCAAGCGCCGAGCCCAAAGGAGAACGAGCCTGGTGTGCACAAGACAGAGATCGTGAGAACTAGCCTTGACCAACCAGTCATCAAGATAAGCAGAGAACCGCACCCCGAGTCCGCGGACTACGGCAGCGAGTTCTTTGACAATCCTTGTGAAAACCCAAGGACTGAGAGACAAACCAAAGGGAAGGGCTTTGAAATGAAAAACCCGATCTCTCCAGACGAAACGCATCCAACGCCTGTGAAGAGGATGAATAGACACATGGAAATAGGCGTCAGAAAGATCGATAGAGGTAGCCCAATCCCCCGGGCGCAGAGACATACGCACCGCAGCGGGAGTTTCCATGCGGAAACGAATGCGGCGAAGAAACTTGTTCAACGAGGAAAGATCGAGCACCGGGCGCCAACCGCCGGATGCTTTCGGTACAACGAAGAGGCGGCCGTAAAACCCCGGGGAGTGAGGGCAAAGGACCTCCTCTATAGCGCCCTTCTGGAGAAGGGCTATGACCTCCGCATCGAGAATCGCCTGAGCCTCAGGAGGAGACAGGGGGCGAAACAAAGGCGGGGAGCGACGAAGAGGGGGCCGAGAGGAACCCCACTGAAGTTTGAACCCCGACCGAATCACCTCTAGAACCCAACTGCTAGCAGAGGGGAGGCCGAGCCAAGCATGAAACTGACGAGCCAAGCCACCTGCCCGGAGGGGTAGAACACCTAGGGGTGTACAGGCAGGGATAGGACTGGTGGAAAACGCGCCACTGCGTAAACGCCTACGGCCTACCCTCAACCCTGCCACGGGAAGAGGAAGTACCACACGGCCCACCCCGAGGAGAGAGACCACGGACCGAGCGACCTCGACACCTGTCAGGAAAGAAAGGCGGGGCCGAAGGGGTGTCCCGAGCCCAGAAGGCGAAACCAACCGACTGGGACCGGTCCGACTCCTCGCGAACAGCTGTGCGAACATAAGGACCAATAAGAGAGTCGGGTACCAAGGGTCCCACCCGAAGCGAGGAGGACAAGAGCGGAGGCAACGGAGACGCTGACTGAAGAAAAGCGTCACGACGCGCAAGAAGCAGGTTGACATAGGCAATAGCCTGCGATTCGCAACCCAGAACGATGGAGGTACAGAGGGCCTGCAACAAGGACCTCACCGAAATCAACGAACCCTCGTCACAGAAAACGTGCCCAGAAAGAAAAGCAGAAGACAGCGCAGCAGAAAGTGCGTCAGCGAGAGAAGTATACTCAAGGGACCTAACAATAGCCTCCTCTATCTGTGCCAGACCACCGACTGGAACAGGGATCGACGAAGGAGGCAAAGGCTTGAGGCCCCCCAAAAGAGCAAGATCATCCTGGGAAACCGGGAGCGATGACTTCGGAAGAAACGACCGAGAGAGGAACTTGCCGGGAACACCGGTCAATGAAGACAAACTCAAAAAAGAGCCCTCAGCGGAAGCTCTAGGGAACCGAGGGACTTCCTCAAATGAAGAGGAAGGGGCCTCGCCCTCTTTAAGTCCTCTAGCCGCAGAAAAGGCCCAATCCACAAAACGTTTAACACTAGGAGACTCCCTGAATACAAGGCAAGCCTCATCAGACTCGGCAGAAGCAAGAGTCCCGCCTAGGAAGGAATGGAGGTGTGGTAGGGGCACCGAAACCTCCTCCACCACCTGAGGACAAAAAGCCGCAGCGTGTTGAACCGCCTCTCTAAAAAGAGCCTCAGGGTTAAGGGCTGGATAGAACGCCCCAGCACCCGAGAAATCAGGAACTAGGGTAGGAGGAACCAAGAGTGCCCCACCCCCACCAGAAGGCGGCGCGCACAAAGGCAAAGCGGCGTTCGCATGTAATCCGGAGGAAGGTAACGAAAAAATCGAACCAACAGCACCGGAAACCAGTACCCCCGACCCACAACCGAAACCGGAAGTGACAGAGGTCGAAGGGTGAACAGGGAAAGCTTGACCCAAACCGGAAACGGAAGGGGGCCACGGGCAAACCGTACCCCCCGATCCGGAAACCGGAGCCCCCGCCCCACGACCGCAAGCGGAAGTGGAGTACAAAGGAGGGTGAGAGGGAGAATCCAAACCGGAAAAGGAAGAGGGTGACGGGTGTACCGTACCCCCAGTACCGGAAACCAGAGCCCCCGCCCCACGACCGCAAGCGGAAGTGGAGTACAAAGGAGGATGAGGGGGAGAATCCAAACCGGAAAAGGAAGAGGGTGACGGGTGTACCGTACCCCCCGTACCGGAAACCAGAGCCCCCGCCCCACGACCGCAAGCGGAAGTGGAGTGCAATGGGGGCTGGACTGGGGAGAGGAGGGACAAACCGGACGAACCGGAAGCCACACCCCTTGTCGCAGCTGGACGTAACACTGCGTACAGTGCTTTACGTGACCCAAGCTTGACATTAGCCCGAAGGCCCGACCCGGTCTGAATCCCGCAGGAAACAGAAGGGAAGGCTTCGGCAGGGAGCTTATCCGGCCGTGCCGGGGCGTCCCTGTCGGACATTTAATGTGGTCCTAAACTAGGGCGACCACTTATATAAGCCAGAAGTCCCGACCAGGTCTGAATCCCGTAGGAAACAGAAGGGAACGGCTTCAGCAAGTAGCTGGCCCGGCCGTGCCGGAGCGTCCCTGCTGGAAATATTATGTGGTCCTAAACTAGGGCGACCACTTATATGTTTCTGGTCGAAACCTTGACCAGAAACGGCTCCAAGGTCACTTCTGGCAAGACCAAGGAGCCACCCCTCACCTCACTACCACCACTCCCCACCTCTTCACCACCACTTCTACTGACCTGAAAGGCAGAAGACAACAAAGAAGGGGGCGTAGGAGTGGACAAACAGCAAAGCCAACGAAGCAAAGCGGTAGTGAAGACGGCAGAAGAGGGGACGAAGAAATCCCGGACGTAGCGGGAGCTGCGCTAACAGCAACAGAAAGGACCGTAAACCGACCTATCTAGCGTGAACGGTCGACGAAGCAGAGACACGCAGCGACGGGGTGGAACACGACGAACGGCTGCGGTAATAAGATAACAGACAAAATGGAGAAAACCTACAACTCCGCCGGCAGCAACAACGAACTACCGGGCGAACGCAGTAAGCCAGCAAAAAGAGAGCTACAGTAGGCACAACCACACTAACCAAGTGCCAAATAAGAATTGAGGTGTGCTGTCCTTTGCCGTGAGCGCTTAGACGCGTATTGCGGCACGTGGGGCGCGTGACGGTTTGGTGCAGGGGAAGCAACTCTATGTTTGATTTGATTTTGCCAGCTTCCGCTAAAAGGGCACTATCACCTAGCAACGCCAAAACATTGCACTTGTTGAGTCATGGTACAGTATGTGTAATTAATCTAATTTTTACTATTATTTCAATTTGGCCAATTGTACAAGAGAATGACAACAGACCAATTAATGGCGATGCTACTACTAGTATAAAAGATGTAACATGGTATGGTAAATAGCTTGGGGATGGAATGCCAGTACATCAAGAACCAACCAACCACCAAATCAATGAAATAAATCCATGATCAACTTACTTCGACACTGTGACAAGATAGTCAGGTCTCCTCGTTTTAGGGTTGATGCTGAGCAGCAGTTTCTCCATGGACGTGATCAACACAGAGGATGAAGTGTTGCGAATCAGGTTCTCGATGTCTTCCTGCTTCTCCACAGCAGCCACAAGGATCCTCAGACACAGTAATGTGGCTCGCTCCAGTTCCTGGCGGCCTGGGAAGGAGGTGTAGGTCTCAAACTGGTTGATACCCTCCTCCAAGATCCGCATTACCTGCCAACATTTTATTTGCCTTTACTCAGATGTTTGATAGAGAAGACTTAACAACATTAAAAAACAACAACAAATGATTATCACCTTCTTGCATCAAAGGCTATAAAAATGACCACATTCTACTAAAAACAGGAGGAAAATAGCCTTTTTGTTTGCAAGTATATCTCACTCAAAGAGCAGAGGGCAAGGTTATACTAGTAAACATTGACCCAGTTTTACATTAGTTAGAATTTGTTATTGAAGCTCATCAATCTTTTCGAGCATTTTCAATGTCAGAAATATTTCATTTTCAGTAGTAGTTGGTGATACTTATTATAATGAAAATTATACAATAAAATAAAAAGGCAAAATTAATTTGACAGGCAATTAGAAATCGCTACTCCATTAAAAAAAAAAAAACTGGCAAAAGAAAACTAACTAAATGTACATGTATATGTTTTCTCTATGTCCTAAAATAATACTACGCATTGAACTACTTCCCTAAGACTTTACACACAACATTTTTCTTTATCCTTCATAAAACTGTGTGTTGGACTGACCATTTTGAAGAGTGGCGAGTCGTTAAGCATCATGAGCAGGATGGTCAGGCCTGGTGGTCTGCTGGCGGTGATTATAGACCCATCAGGCAGCTCCAGAACCTCATCCTTAAAATCGTCCTCCTTCACCTGATGCTCTCGCAGCTGCTTGCACAAAATGCTCAGAACTCCTGTCACCACTTCCCACTGTACAGACACAAGGTCAAATATAGAGGCCCAAGTCGGTGGAAAAACTGCACAAATGCATGATTTAGGAGCAAGTATAATCTGAATAAAATGCCTTCTTTAACCCTTTGTGTACTGATCATCCCACTGTCTGAACAAAATCAGCAGCCTGGAGTCCCCATGCTCAAAGAGCTAATAAAGGGCAACATCAGAACAATGTGTACAGATTCTTTGTTTGAAGGTTTTATGCTTAGATATTCTACAAATATAGTGATAATACCATGTACTTTGTTTTTTTATAAGCTGTGTGGGTGCTGCATGGCAACTCTACTGAAAAATAAAGCGATCTGTCCTCAACTCAGGTTGCCTTAAGGATGGTGCTATTTACAATAAACTAAACTAGTAAATGCCAATTTTATGGCTCGAATATCTTTCTTCATATGCTAAGTTTCCTTTTTTTAACAGATTATTCTCCCATGCTCACACCTCGAATTCGAACACGACCTCTCCTACATGAAGAACCAGGCCTCAGCTCCCTGCTTGCAGTGCTATCAGCAGAGTCACTTTCGCTTTTATTCTTACTGTTGTTCGGCAAAAAAGTTTAAGAATCGCTGGAATAATCAGCAACAAAGTTATCGTCTTTCTTTCTATCCATAATAACTTCACCTCCATTTGGATCCCAAGACTATCTGACATTGTTAGCAAACAAATATATTTGTCAACCACGCTTTTGATTTGCCGAAGTGTGTGAGAACCAAAACAAGGGAAATAACAATGAAATACTTGGAAAACATAAACCAGTCTGGACTTGATCTGAATATAGTCGTAAAGCAGCAGCAATGGCAATCTATTTTGTTATGACTATCCACAACACAACTGTGGTTGTTTTTTTATCAGTAGTTGATTCAGCCCCGATGCTTGAATCCTGATAGGTGTTAACTCATATTCGTTTATCCACGCAACCTGTTCACCCAGCAACGAGGCAGGGGCCGTCGTATGAAGTCTTCCAATTTTATTCAGCGTACGTCAACAACTGCATATAATCGGTCAATCGCTTTTCCACTTTTAACTTTTTCAACTCTAGAGAACGTTCAAACATTCCAGTGTGACGCAATGACAGCCAATCACAATAAAATGTGTCATCAGAACAATGCACTGTCTTACGTCATATAACCTTATTTAGGTTCGAAGAATGTCTCAGCTACCAGTAGATCTATCTAGACGCTTCAATCGATAGTAAACAAGCAACCCTAGAAAATTCTCCAATAATATCGACCCACGAAAATTATAAACATTATACAAAGCTTCTTCCAACTACAACGCAAAACCAAATCAAAGGTAAATACACTCTGTTATTGCATGCTTTACAAAACAAAACGATCGGATCTATCATGTGCGTCTCAAATGTAACAATGTAGGTAGACTGTTTGTAATCTGTCAACATTTGAAACTAATCAAATAAATGATGCCAGCTTTATTTTCAACTGTTTCTGTGAACATTAATTTTAGCTCTTCAGAAGATTGTACCAAACCTTGGGTACTTCCAATTTGGCTTCAACAGATACGTAATTAAAACAAGATCACTTTGTTAAAGCAAACGTAAAACATTTCAACACTTGCTACTATATAAAGTAGTTGATAGCTAAATGTTGTCCAGTACTTTCAAAAGATGGCATAGTGTGAGTAGCAAATAACTCTCAGCAGTATGAAACCCTGCCATCTATAACTGAAGACATAATTACATATTTCAAGACAGATTGGCAAAACCAACAAACAAGTTCTTTCTACTTCTACAATCCCTACCTTTTCACCAGCTTCTTTGTAAGCCCTGGTGTTGAACTTGAGCAGGACACCACCGATGAGAAACTCAAGGTAAGGATCGAACCCTGGGGCACGAAGTCCTGCACCAAGACCTGGTGGAATGGGGATGTCTGTCAGTGTATCCAGAAGTTGCAAGAATGCTCGCGTCATGGGATATTCTTCACTCCTGCTTTCAATTTCCTCCAGCTCGACCTGAAAACAAGAACTCTTGTCTTATCAAAGTGAAGATAATTTGAATTAGAAATGTTTTGTAAAACAAAATAAAAATCATCAAAAGGCTGTGATGTTTGGTAACATAAAGATCAAACCTATAAAAAGTTTTGAACATTAAATTTCATATGTACTGTACTGTACTTCATGATTACTTGTAATATTTGGGATGCTAAAGTTGCCATTAACAATGACAAATACCATGCAAAAAATGAATTTCAAAAGAAAGTGACAGTCTTAAAAAATACAAAGTTTTACTCACCTGAATGCCTCCTTTCTGCTCTGAAGGAATTGTGGGAAGAATCTGTAAACAAGCAGCATTACAAAATAAACAAAACAAGCTAAAACAAATACTGCATGTTACTGGTCATAGTTTCAAGGTAGGCTTTTGTTTGTTTTACCAAAATACAGCCCTGTTCAGAAATAACATAAGAAATTTATTTGTCCAAAGATTACATTGGAAAAATTAGTTGAGGCCATAAAAAATAATAACAATCATAAAAATAATAACATTCGTTATAATGCTAGTTTCAGAATAATAACAAGTTACTATAAAAATAATGGTAATGACCCTAAAGTTGATGTTGATGATGACAACAAAGTTGTAAATAATATCGATCCTATCCTATCCTATCCTCCTATCCTATCCTATCCCATAACCCGAAGGTCGTAGGGGCACCACAGATGATCGCTTAACCAGCATACTCCATCTTTCTCTGTCCTCAGCAGCCCTCATGGCTTCGCTCAGTGTCAAACCAGTCCATTCTCGAATGTTGTCCTCCCACCTCTTTTTCGGTCTCCCCCTTCTTCTACCTCCTTGAACTGTGCCTTGCAGAATGGTCTTTGCAAGGCCTGATGATCTGGTGACGTGGCCATACCATCGGAGTTTCCGTTTCTTCACCACTGTGAGCAGGTCATCGTGTTGTCCAATGGCTTGTGTGATGGTCTGTCGGACTTCAACGTTGGTGATGTGTTGGGTATAGGAAATGCACAGAAGTCTTCTGTAGCACCTCATCTCCATGCTTTGTATTCTTCGTTGGAGATCTGCTGTGAGGGTCCATGCTTCGCAAGCATATAGGAAGATGGAGATGACCAGAGAGCGCAGCAGTCTTACTTTGGAATGTAGACTGATGGTTCTGTCTTTCCAAATGGGCTTCAACCTTGTCAGGGCAGCAGTTGTTTGTGCGATCCTGGAGAGGACTTCCTGTCGAGACCCATTGTCTGACACAATGGCTCCTAAATATTTGAAGCTGTGCACTGTGTTGAGGGATTGGCCTTGTACTTTGATGTCCGTGTTGATGCCATTGGTGTTGTTGGTCATCATTTTGGTCTTCTCTGCACTTATTTCCATTCCATAAGCTCTGGAGGTGGTGTCAAGCCTCTGTACAAGCTGTTCAAGTTCTTGTTCCTCTCCAGCCAATCCATCAATATCATCCGCAAAACGAAGATTGGAGATTGCTCTGCCCCCTATGCTGACTGTGCCTTCGTGATCTGCAAGAGCATCTGACATGATGCGCTCTAGGAAGATGTTGAAGAGTGTTGGAGAGAGTAGGCATCCTTGACGCACACCGATTGTTGTTCTGAACCAGTTCCCGATGACGCTGTTATGGAGGACTGCACTGGTAGCCTTGTCATACAGGCTTTTGATGACTTCTATAATTTTAGGGCTGATGTTGTACACTTTCATGGTTGCCCATAGAGCTGCATGCCAGACTCGGTCAAATGCCTTCTTGAAGTCTATGAACACATGATATAGATGTTGTTGGTGCTGTAGGTATTTCTCACAGATTATTCTGAGGTTGAAAATCTGTTCAGTGGTGCTTCGCCATGCCATTAATCCTGCTTGTTCTTCAGCTATGATTTGTTCAGCTTGTGGTTTCAACCTGTTGAGTATTATTTTCAGGAGGACCTTGCTGGGATGGCTGATGAGGCTGATGGTCCGGTAATTTTCACACTCCTGAAGGTTACCTTTTTTGGGAAGAGTGATGACAAGCGACTGGGTCCATGGTGTAGGCCATTCCCCACTCTGCCAGATCTTGTTACAGATAATGGTGAGAGCATCAGTCATCGCTTCTCCTCCTGCTTGTAGCAGTTCCGCTGGTATGTTGTCCACTCCCGCTGACTTCCCTTTCTTCAGCGATTGCACTGCTGCCTCAACTTCTTCCCGGAGAATTGGGAGGATTTCTTCTTCTTCTCTGCTCTCGGGACATGCTAGAACTGATGGGTCTCCATTTGGTGTATGGTTGTAAAGGTCAGAGCAGTACTCTGTCCATCTGTCCAAGACTTCTTGTTCTTCTGTAAGGCAAATGCCAGACTTGCTTTGGATAGTGGAGACTTTGGGCTGTTTAACACTTGTCAGCCGCTTCACAGTCTGGTAGGCCTTCTTGCTGTTGTTCTTGTTCAGATTGTTCTCTATTTCCTGGCATTGATCTTCTATCCAGTTCTCCTTTGCTGTGCGCATGCCTTTTCGGATGTCATTGTTGATTTTTCGGTAGACATCAGCTCCCTGTGAGGTATTCTTTTTCTTTTTTAACTCTCTTCGTTTATCACACAGATCCAAAAGTTCAGGTGTGATCCACGGCTTCTTCTTTGGTCGGTGCTTGCCAAGGATCCCAGTGGCGGCATCTGTTACAGCTGAGTTGAAGGTATTGGTCATGGTGTTGACATCTACTTCGCCTGCCCCCAAAATAAGCAGTGGTGCAAATTTCCCTCCAATTGTGGCCTGAAATATTTTTGCCACCTCCGGGTCTTGCAGTTTGTCCAGGTCGAACTTCAGCCTAGTGCACTTTGCTGTATTTACTCTCTTCAAATGGAGCCGGAAAGACATCATCACGAGATCGTGGTCACTTCCAATGTCTGCTCCTGGAAAAGTGCGTGTCCTGCCAATGTTGATGCTTGATCTGAAGCGTTTCTTGACCATGATGTAGTCGATCTGGTTGTGATGTTCCCCGCCGGGACTGTGCCATGTCCATCGTCTGGATTTTTTGTGGAGACCAAGCGTGTTTGCCAGTACCAGATTGTTGTATCTGGCAAACTCCAATAGCCTCAGACCCCTGTCATTTGTCTTGTTGTTGCAGTGGGGTCCGCATGTGTCTCCCCAGTTGTGGTGCGCATCTTGGCCAACCTTGGCATTCCAGTCGCCTTGCACTATGACTATGTCCTTCTTCGGCACTTGGTCAAGGACCGCCTGTATATTTTCATAAAAATCCTCCACTTCGCTGTCTTCATAGTCTGATGTTGGGGCATAGGCCTGGATGATGGTAATGTTGAAAGGGGTTGCTCTCAGACGGATGGTAATGAGTCTACTGGAGACTGGGCGGCAACCCATGACAGTGGCTAGAATGTTCTTGTGGACCAAGAATCCAACGCCGTGTTCGTGCCTGTCATCTCTACCGCTGAAATAGAGCTTGTGGCCTTTGTCAGTCGTTGTTTCACCTAGGCCTTTCCAGCGCAGTTCGCTGATACCTAGAACGTTCCATCGATAGTGGTCCAGCTCGTGGGCCAGTTCTTCTAATTTTCCTTCCGCCGTTAGGGTCCTGACATTCCAGGTTCCTATGACGATGTTGTTTCTCGTGCGGATCTTGCTAATTTGTCCATCAGTAGCATACTTTTCACCTCCGTCCTGGTGGCCAACGGAAGGCGCGGTCCTTGTGTAGCCGGGCGACGACCGATCCGGCATGGAATTAGTGGATAGCCTCATCATGTGTTGTGTCTTGGGCAAAAAAAGACCTGGCAGGGCCCAATCCTCTCCAGGCTGTTGGCCACAGCCGAAATCCACGAATACAGTGTGGCTCGCCTTGGCCCTGAGCACGTGGTCGTTGAACCTGTAGTAATGTGAGGTTCCTCCGCCCTGGCCGGTGACTTCTGTGTAGAAGACTTTCGCCCAGTGATGCCGTGCTAACATCACCCCTGTTAGTCGCCTCTTACGACACGCCGGGAAACGTTGGGTCTATTCTATTTGCCCGAACCCACAGAGCATGATATATAATAATATCGATGATGCCCAAAAAACAGAGTACTGTTCTGCATGCATGCCTCTTAAAAATTCATTCAAGGTAGAGTACGAATATAGCAAAATTTGTCTTATCTTTTAATGACAAGAAATTTTCACCAAACCAGGTATTTTCTTCATAACAGCAGGAAAATGAGATGCGACATAGTTACCAGAACATTCATAACATGAGGGGGATGCAATTTTGACATTACCTGCGAAGCCTCCAGAGTCTGCCAAATGTTAGCGGCTATCATGGGCGACTTGGAAACGGCAGCCAGAGTCAGCAGCAACTCTTTCTTCAGTGTCACTGCCACGCTACAGCCCAGCAGACCAAACAGCGTCACCACCACAGACCAGTGTTGGTTCTCACACAATGCCCCACGACACACTTCATTCTGAAACATTCACTCACTTATTTGTATTATTATGTCATGTTATATGCAATTAATAAATTATTTACATTGTGGAATCAATTACTGGTTGCAAGTGGGTTCAGCTAATTTATACAGTCCTTCCAACACTCCACGTTGAATGTTAAATGATGGCTGTCATTCTACCAAATCAAAATGCAGTTATAACTGGTGCTTTATCAGGCATGGAAGACTGAAATCTAGGGCTGTCTGTGGGCATGCCCCCCATAAAATTTTAAAATCCACATTAAAATCTGTGCAATCTAGCACATTCTGGGGGTGTTTTCCATGATTTGTACACAGCCCAAAACTAACTAATTTTTAAACACATTTTTTAAATTCCATGAACAACCGTGGTGCAACCCTTGGGGAGCGCTATCGCAGAGTGCTTGCATTTTTCCAACAAAATTTAGTTGTATGATTACATAACAAATACATTTTTTTGCCTGAGGTGGGTCATCAATGCGGCCAGACAAAGGCTGGCTTAGGAAACATTTGTATCGCATGGAATGCACCCTGCTACACCCGGTATGTCAACCTTCCAAAAGTAGGTGCCCACCCGCTGTTTGCCTATTGTGACAGTCAGACACTCCCACCGCCATGAATTGTCCCTGGAACTATTGTCGAACGGTTGTCCATGCTGAATAAGTCGTGCGTCCACAGCCATTACAACTGCTATGAACCTTCTATTAAAAATCGCTAACACACGTGTAGCAAGTTGAACTCCAAGACTTGTCTGTGGCGTCTGTTGGAAACGAAGCGGCCATGTTCAGCCTTTTTGCTGTCCACAAAAGTAATAGTTGCTTTGTCGTGACCGTGTGGTGCAATGTTTCGTTTAGGATCACGTAAATGAAGCAGTCGGCGAACAACTAGCATGCAGGCTTGGGAGAGAGCGAAAGACAACCAACGAGCATGCCCGGCAGCAAGAAGTGAAATGAAAAGTGGTACTACGATTTTTTGACACCCCAGACTTTTTAAGGCGAACAATTTCTTTTTTAGGTGGAAAAGCAATTTGATTTTCGGCGGAAATGTGTCTTTAGACGGACAATTCCCATGCCTGTTTATATCTTTTAAAAACGTGTTCCACTAAATCTAAATACAACTTAGCTGACGTCTTTTGTAGTCCCTGTTTAGCCACTAAGCATTAGTTTGAACATTCTTAACAAAACCTAGGTACTGCTGTAAGGCTTACATATCAGTAACAACATAAGCAGCCTCTCTTTGTGTTTTTCTATACCTGATCAGCGACTGTGCGTGTCAGCTCTAACAATGAACAAAGCCCTTCCAGCTCTTGTGGTGTGATGGCGCGGACTGGTGGTGGGCGAAAAGGGGCGCCCCCTGACAAATCTCTGGCACTTGATGTCTCTCGCCGCATGCTGCCATAGTAACGCTGCAGTGACTCAAAGAAGTGGTCCCAGGATACAGTACTGGCTGATCCACCTACATACAAGACAAGCATGTAGCATATATTGCTGGCAACTCTTGGGAATATGACTTATAACAGTGCAAACAACATTATCTAGTGTAGGACAAACTAAATCATATCAAGCCACAGGCAACACCACTAGTCCCTGAGAAGATTGGAGATACTGGGTGTTAGCACCCTGTTATTATTATATTAAGATGTAAAGCGTTCTGTGCCTAGCAGTAGATAAATCACCGAGTAAATCAAATCATTTGGACATTCTTTTGATGGTGTGAATGAATAAGAATACGCTGCACTAAACACCGATATTTTCTGAGAAAAGCATTAACCCATTCCATACCAGGCGATTTTCGAGTGAACATGCCCTGCGGCCCAAGTATTTTTGCCATTTTGTGGCTGTAAACGGGTAGTCGCGCATAAAAATTCATATCTCATGTAGTTTTTATTTGATTTTAACACTGTTTTTTGCATAATAAAGATGAATAAATTCTGGTTAATTTGCAACTTGTTACAAGTGTGAATGTACATGTGAGAATAAATGGTAATGCAGTGAAAATGAAAAACAAAAAAAAACCACACATATTACTGGACAGGCACAAACACAACTTTGCACAATAAAAAAATACAAGTCCTACTCCTAGTACCTGTTTTCCATGATGTAATATCCATGAGCAATGCTATTCCAAAGTATTATCACTCTCTACTTCATTTTCACTGTCACTAGCCATACAAACCTCGTCTCTCACACTGTCATTGAAAATCACTCGCGTTCATTCTTCGTTTTTCACTTTTTAATCACACCTAAAACACACTTTTTACAGTGAAAATGGCCTACAAATGTTAAATAAGCTACTTCCGCAGGGGAGATAATATGCTACTTCCGCAGGGGAGATAAGCATCCCGTTAGCAACCACCCAAACCAAAACAGGTACACAGTGATCCATATGGATCACGTGGGAGCCTAGGAAAGTTTTGTACTGTATCCATATGGATCGCGTGGTACGGAATGAGTTAAACACATATGCTGCTCATTATCCTCAACTATCATCATTATTAATGTGCTTCCATTTCACACACCTGAAGCTACACCGTTGGTCTTGAGCAGATGGAAGGCACTTTGTGCTCCCTGCGGTGAGCTGGCCAGACCAGTAAGCATGTGCAGGTAGTGGACGAATAGAGGAGCTGGCAACAGATCCCCTGCCAGTCTCACAAACTTGTACAGGTTTACATTGCGACTGGATGGGCGATAGGATTGCATAGAGTCGTTGAAAGACACTGGGTCAGGGGGGCACCAGTACTCCATGGCCAGATCCAATCCGAGCGGGTTTTTATGGTACAGGTCTCCTATCTGAGGAAACAAAAAGACAAATACAAATATACTCCTCAAGACCAAATGCAAATTAAATCTAAATGTTTAGCTGTGTCATACAGTTTAAAGTAAACGCTCCTCTTAGACTGAATTGAATTGCATAAAGGAGAGGTACATCCAAGGCCAATCTCAATCAGAGCTGGATCTGAGATAGGTTTGAAAATGCATGTAAATCAGTTCCTACATCACCGAACTGTTGCCGATAAACAACCAACTTTTCAATCGTAAACAATTACCATCCTCGATGTTGCCCTTTAACAACCTGCCACAAAATAATAGAGAATTGTGCTTCTCTTCTCTGTTTCTTAGCCATTTATGCATTAAATCATACAGAAAGTGCATAGATAGCATCAAATATCGGAAAATGAATACAATGCTGACAGAAAATAAACAAGTTACTTCCCTGTCCTTTTTACAGAGAACCAAAAACTACACAAACCAACTTGGGCAAGGTTAGTGGAAAACAAGACAAACCATGTGCCGTCAAGACGGGGTTAACTATACTCATAACTGCATTGTTTCCAATCTTCCTCAAAAGCTTACTGATCCCTGTATGTTTGTATGAATGAATGACAACTTATTAATCGCATACAAATATCAACACCATACAGGCATTTTCACGGCTCTAGGACAAACTACAAAGACAACAACACACAAAAAAAAAAATCACCCATCTGCCAGAGCGTCAGGATATCTAGAAACAGATACGAGAACACGACGTACATGATACAAAATTCAATACTGTCAGACCATACTAATCACAGAAAATCCACCAAAAAATCAACCACATGCAGTAATGCAGCCTCCTGGCACATAATCAACTCACATCACACACAAATGTCTGTTCTTTTTCTCTTACATTAAAAATCTTACCAGCTTCAGCAACTATGTATCCATATTTATTCAAAAGATCTTTACCAGTTCCAGCAAGTACTGAAAGTCTTTTCTCTGTGGTGGAGGTTCATATCCTTCAGTCTGATGTGCCAATATGATCCTTGCTGTTTCATCACCACGGTTTCGCAGTTCTTTGACCTGCAATCAGTACAATGTATTTCAGTCAACACCTTTGAATGCTGAAAATCGTTTGCGCATTGGTCATACATCTATCTGAAATAGTCTTTATAAAAAGAATATTGCAACAATAACAAAAAGCCAAATGTTTTACCTTCAAAGGCATCTGAAGAATGAAGTCGGTCACCAGAGAATGCATTTTTCGTACGTAAAATTCCTGCAACAGGAAACAAAATAACAATTCAATTGAGGAATGTATATTGTATGACCTGCTTACTACAATTACTCTGCATGTACCATATATTACATTAATTTAAAATGCCAAACATCTATTTGCACACAAATAACAACTATTAGGAAAATCACAGTTATTGCATACTTCATACTAACATTGAATGATAGAATGATTTGTTTGTTACTTACCTTCAATGCGGCTACAATATTTCATTTAGATGCCAACACTCAAATGTATTATCTCCAACAGGTGACACTGATTCTTGCAGGCATTATAAGCAATACGAAGTATAAAATTACCCATGAAAGCTTTTCTTCACTCTATATGTTATCAAGTACCTCTGTGTGAAAATCTTGGGCAGTAAGGACAGAGTTGGTTAGAAACTCAAACAAGTCTCCTTCAATGGCCATGTCCACAAGCAGTTCATCTTCTTCCAGCAACTCTCCGCCACCTGAAAAGCAATGCACTTTTCTTGACATTCAAAAAAATCAAAGCAACGGCACACTCTTCCTGAAAATTTACTGCACAACCACCTGAAAGGCAACAAAGTTTCCTTGACATTCTTAACATCAAAGCGACACAATCTTCTTGAAATACGCACAATATACTTCACTTTAAGCATTTCCAAAGGTCAATAAACAAAATTTGTTACAGAAAAACATCCAATACCATTGGGAGAGTTTCAACATTCACCTGCTCTACTGCACTTCAAACATTTCCTAAGTTTAGTAAACCATTGCAGGTAGTCATAAAAATCGATAAGAAAATCCCTCTATGTAAATATCAAATATCTTTCAACGTTCCACATTCATTTTTCTACAATATGTTCTCTCCACATTCAACCATTTCCTGATTTCTCTCATGAACCATTTGCCTGTTCTTACAATGATCGACTCACCATTGAAATTTTGACATTGGGACAGCTTACGCAGCGTCAGGCCCCAGGCAAAGCGTGCCACAGACTGCATGCCTGATGTGGTCCAATTAGGCTCACTCCTAATCATAATGTGCACATCTGGCAGATAACTGCTGTCTGTCACCACTGGCAATGTACTCTGAACATCTGTGTGAATAAAAGATAATGGAAAAAGATATTTTTTAAATACAGTGCATACTAATAATTCTGTGAATCCATGCATTTTAAAAAAGCAACCATATTTAAACCAATTACCAGTAAATAGAATATGAATGTCTACAACAGCAGAAAAACCAACTATAAAATAACTTACAACTTAACACTTAACTTGGGGAGCTCAGTTGGCTCAGTGGTATATGCTACAGCAAAACAACTGAAGCATTTGATGTTAAGTGATAACACTGCAGCCTGCACAGGCAGTTGTTCCAAGTCCATTAATGACTTGAGTGCCGAAACAAAAAGTAATATGACCCTGAGACACAGTTGACTCAGTGCTGTACTCAGAGACCAAACAATTTACGCATTGAAATATCAGTGAGATAACATGGCAGTCCTTACGGTCAGTGGTTTAACTCTTTCCCTGCCAGGCATGTTTCCACGTTTGTGCCAGACATTTCTCTGGCACCAGAAAGAAAGTTCAGTACCTTAGGCATTTAAGCTACTGTTCTTTCAATAATAGTTGTTAAATAGACATATTTCATATCAAATTAAAGGTAAAAGAGTGAAGAATAAGAAAAAAAAAACACAAAAATGTTAATTTGATTATGTTATTGAAATATGTGTTTTGAAAGCATGTTGATCTTTTTGAAATGATAAAATAAAATAAAAATATTTCTACATACCACAGTGATAAAAAAAATCTGGAGGAATAATTCCAATCACTGAATCAGCTTCACACACCAGAAAGAAAATTTATTTAGGATCAAAATACACTTTACAGTTTGAAATTATATTGATTATTAGCAGAGTTTGACACACTGTCGATTGTGCCCATCACAATGCTTAGTAAAATGCACAAAAAAACACTCTAAAAACGAATCAATTTGAAGAAACCATGCGCGTGTCGATCGAGAACGAAAGTAGAAAGAGTTATCTCTCTTTGGTTAAAATAAAACTTGGATTGGACTGCGCAAAAAACCGGAACGAAACGGAATACTGAAATCGACGATATATCGTCGATTGGCACAAACATGGCGGCTCAGATCGACGATATATCGTCGATTGGCAGGGAAAGAGTTAAAGCTGGTGGACAACCGCAAAACACAAAGTAAAAAAACAAAAACATGACCCTACACTACTGCACACCTACTCCTTCGGATGAGAGTATAAACTGAGGTCTAGTCTGTGCACACACGCATTCAATGGCACAGACTTTAAAGACCCTGACACTCATGTCCTTTACAGGTGACTGCTGGATACGTAAATACACCCAGCAAGCATTAGGTTCCTTCTTCCCCCATACCCAGTCACCCAAGATAGTGCTCAGTTGCCTGAGCATCACACTATGCACACAAAGGCTGCAAGTGGGCACCTCAGGCAGCTTGAGTTAGACCCTGTTTCAGCCAGCTCCTTCAACAGTTTTTGTGTGGAAAAAGCGCTATATAAAAACAATAAATTAACACAAGCGTTATGCAGGCATGAAAGACCAAAGAAAGGAAATATTTTAGGGTCTGAAGAGCACAAGTTATAGACTTCGGCACGCAAACATACAATCAAATACATAGCTAATTCACTTTAAAACTGCTATAAATACATAAATAAGAAACTAATTCATTCATGTTTCAAAATAAACACATTATCTTACTCAAGTTAGGCCTATACAAATAATAGTGGGAGCTGGGGATGTGGGTGTGGGGGATGGGTCAGTGACAATCTCCCCCCCCCCCCCCCCCCCCCCAAAAAAAAAAAAAAAAAATTGTAACATAGATTACAATCTGTGCACTCTGGCACACCCTGGGAATATTTTTATGAATTTAAAGTAAAAAAAGTACACACTTTTTTTTTAATTTCCAGTAGTTACCAAAGATAATTGTAATCATTTAACTGAAAAAAAAAGAAAAAAAAAAGCATACACTGCTTTGAACACAGCAAACTTTCTACTTGTGTTTAAACTGATGTCCTACAGTGACTTTCAATAGCCACATATCCTCGGCTGCCATATCGCAATTTCTTTTCACAGGGCATGCAAGAGGTCTCTCCTTTCTCCTCTAACTTCCGAATAAAATCACAGACTCTTTCTCCATTAATAATTCTATCGAGCCAATAACAGTGCCAGCCGTTCCTCAGTACTTCTTTTATTCAAAAAGCCTTCCCTCGTTTTACAATAGAAGCCATTTTCTACTGTCTACGCATGGGAAGTTACTGTTCTAGTCTGACTGACTTTCACTCCATTTGGTGATCCACTTGAAGATTCTTTTCAAATGGGAATAAAGGCTGATGACATACTGAGGAAATAAATCTGTTTCACTAAAAACATTTTTAGAGTAAACGACATATTTTTTGGCGGAAATTTTTTTCGGCAGAGGTCTTTCATGCCTGATGATGTCAAGACTGCACAAGGAAAACTGACCTCCTTCCTCTTGCTCCAAAGGACTGATGTCAAAACAAGCCAGGAGAGTCATGAGAAGACACAGTGACACTGGCTCCAAGGCCACTGAGGCTCCCAGCCCACTGTCTGAACGTAGGAAAGCTAGCAGTCGCAAAGTGTCGGCCTTGTTCAGAGGTTGTTGGCAAGCCAGGCAGAAGAGGCATTCAGACAGCGCTTGCTGAATCTCTTTGTACAGATCCGTTACCTACACAGAATAATACAATTCAGTACTACCCAGTACACTCCATAAAACACATTTTAAAAGATCAGAGATTTTCAATGTTTACAACTACTACAAAGCACTCGTCACCTCAAAATTATATGCTTCAATTCAAAACACTACATATTTCAAACAAAAAACCACACAACTAGAATGGGCAAAGCCCATATGACTCACATGCTCATTATAGAACTTGCAATATTTAACATGAAAATGACTGCCCAGAAGAAAAAAAACCACAAAATGAAACTGTGGCATTAAAATGCAAAGTAATACTGACTTTGATCTTTTGATGCTCTTGACCTTGAGATGACCATGTCCTCTGGCTCCAAATACACTTATGTACAATCAAATAAATTACAGAAAAAGTATAATGCCAGAAAACAAAAAGTGACATTGAGATGACCCTGACCTTTGGATGACCTTGACCTTCACAGGACCTCTCATACCCATAATGATCAAACAACCCAATATTGTTGCATACTATGGATTAAATATAGAGCATTCCACTGTACGATGACACATTTTTAAATGCTTTTTTAAAGCCTAATATGACATTGATTTTCAAGATCAACACAAAAACTTATAGTATATGAAAGATCAATCTACTATCTCTAAATATAAGTTTGGATTTTATAACTGTTATGGTTTAGGGTCGAGGTCACTGCAAAGTATTTATACAAACTGACATTAGACAGCTCCAGTGACTATGGCCTTGGAGCAAGGTTGACCAAATTTGCATAGTATGTGTGTCTCATTGATATCTATCTATTATTCACCAAAAAATCATAAGTTCATAATCAATAACTTCAACAACAAAAAATTGACATTTTGTAAAAGAAAACTGTCATTTTTAAAACTAATATTTGATGACCTTGACCTTCATTATCCTTCACTATCATTTTTGAGGTCTAATGGGTGTACACATGGGTGGGAGCCAAAAATTTCTGCAGTACTGAAAAAAAAAAAAAGGCTGGCCCGGTCGGCGGCGCGCGGAATTGCAATGTAACACAAATAATAAATTTTATACAGGTCTACACACAAAACCCCATAAACATATATTATTTTGTAATTATTTCAGATAAAATTGTGTTTTATAAAAGATAAATCACCACACCTTTGCATGTGGTAACTGTAACTTTCTTTTTAAGGTGCACTATCCATCCTTGCTGACTTGAAGAACTGCCTGATGTCTCCCATGCTACTTTTTCTCTTTGTTTGCTGTGTCTTTCCTGGAAGGCACACCACAAAGTGGTTGGGATGCCACAGGTTTTCTGGCAGGTCCTTGCCAAGAGCCCTAGTCCACACGATGGTTTGGGGCCTGCTGTCACCAGCACATGAAGGAAGCCGAGGAGCAATGAGTCTCTGTAGGTAGTGGCGAACCTTGTGCCCACCATACTCAGGATAGAGTGTCTGGATGGTGGTGTGCAGAATGCTTGCTACAGCATGAAGATGCCAAGTACCCATGTAGGCACCAGATTCTGTACATTTCATCACTTCCTTTCTGAAGATATGCTTGATGCCCTCAGCATTTATTGAGCTCTTCTTTCCCAAAGTAAAAGGAATGAGATGCATAAAGTTCTGACCACAGAGGTGAAATAGTGGTGCCAGCGTACTGTTTATTTAACTCAGCATCATCAAGGTAGAACTGTTCATGAGCTGCCAACTCCACAGCCATGCGCACCCTCATCTTTACATGTGCATTCTGAGCACCAGTAGCCAACACAGCAGCACATCTTGGAAGGCAGTTTCCATCACCTTGAATAGAAATAGGTACAAGGGCTGGTTCTTTTGTTTTCCGTAACCATAAACGAAAAGGACGGTCGAGTCGGTCTTTTTCATCTAGCCACTCGTTTCTCCACTTATTTTTCGTGTTCACTCCGTCAATTTGCTGAGCCTTGACAGTGTCAGAAACGTCAAGCAGATCAATTTTGCGAGCAGCGAAGATTGCTAGCCTACTCGATTGAACGTTTTAAAGATCGCGGTGACTAGATGATGGAACTGGAAACTGCCGGAAGTCGTGATGTCGTTAAAGTCGTTAAAGCCGTAAGCAGCTTTCGATATCGATGTCCGATAGATTAAGCTTGCTAAAAAAAAAAAAGAAATTAAAAAAAAATTGCTGTACGAAATTCCGTCCTAGTACGGAAGGTCTCCCACCCATGTGTACACCATCCTACCAAGTTTGGTTGCAATAGATGAAATAGGTTTTAAGAAATTATGTCACTTGCAAGTTTTGCTCTGACAGACGGCATAAGGGAGACGAATTAATATGATTTTAGGACTCTATAGGACTTATCTCACATAGATTTTAAAAAATTCTGGAAAAATTTTTTTTTGGGGGGTGAGTACATAGACACTATGCATGTGGGTGAGTACATAGACACTATACATGTGAGTAAATAAGACAATATACACGTGAGTAAATAACAAGTGTCTTACCTGCTTCCTGTGTCGAGCTGCACCAAGTGCTCGCTGTTTCTGCAGTCTGTCCAACTCACTGGCCAAGTCCATGCTTTGTAGCAAATCTGGAACAAAACAGTTTTAACTGGTCACATTACTGACAACTTGCTTATTTAACCCAATGACAATCAGGCCAGTTTTGAGCTTTCCTTATTTAGTACTCGGCTCAAGGGAAGGAACTCTGCAAAATGTTCATACCTTGCTCAGGAAAAAAAACAAAACACTATGAAGATTTACACCTGTTTTAATGTGATGAAAAATACTATCAGATGTTGAATGTTCACACTTTGTGTTTAAAAGGCGTAAGGTTGGTACAAGAGTTTAGTGTTTTCACAGATGTCCGAATCAGAACTCCTTTTTGTAGGGCAGGGATAGCTCAGTGGTCAGAGCGCACGACTTGTGTGAGTGCGTCTTGGGTGACGTGGGTTCGAATCCTGACTTCAGCAAACTATTTTGTGATTGCTGGATATTACGGGCCAGCGCCTTGAGAAGCTCTCTGAGCTTGTAAGTGCGCTATATAAGAGAAATCTCTTTTTTTATTTTTTCTATTGTTCAGCACATGAATTCACAAAACAAGCTGTTATTAAAAGCACAAGGAATACTGATCTTAAAAAAAAATAAATTTCCAAAATGGAAGGAAAAAAATGAGGAAGAAACAGTGTAATAAAAATGTTACTAAAAAAAACTAGGGGTTTTTTTACTATCAAAAGGCCTACGTGTCTTCCTCGTTTAGAAGACAAGACAAACTAAGAAGACCGGGAGGCCTACTGATAGTCAAAAAAAACAGAAAGTAGAAACAAACTGTACAGTTTTAGCAACTTTGGTGTCTTCTTTACCCATTCGGACATTGACATAGTTAGTTGCTATAAACAATGACTAAATTACAGATAATCTGTCGGTCAGTTCTGTGAGTTCCGCTGATCGTCAAAATCAAGGCGATTTGGGGTTACTAATATATCCAAGTCAACATCACACACCTCTTCTTTCGCTATTTCTTCTAGTGTAAAGCCCAAAAAGTCACTGTTATTGTTGCTTTCACTGATAATCAAACACCCCCTCTTCCTGCTCCATCTTTGCAACACCAAAAATTGGGCCAAAAACTTTCTGGTTTTGAAAAAATCACTATGAAAAGACTATCGCCTATTGCACTGTGTAGATCTAGTGAAAAAGTTAACCAGAAACAAAGGTTTTTAAAGGGATAAATTTTAAAGCATTGTGCTTGACTGTTGCTAGACAGTTCCGACGCAGAAGACTAGTCTGCAGGCCTGAACGGGCCTTGCCAGAAAACAAAGGCACTGAAATTGCGGGCCTGAATGAGCCTTGCGAGTGGCAAAGGTTGAACCAATAAAAAAGATAAACTCAAAAATCAAAAACTCTGGAAAACTGTTCAGCATTCAACCATTGAAAGGTAGCACAACACGATCAATTTGATAACTGCAGCACAAAGATATACAAAAACCCACCCAGGATTTTATGGACCAATTTGTTCTCCAACAGTTGGTCAGTGAAATGTGTCACCAGGCGTACAAGGTCGGAGCTCAGGTCTAGTGTCCATGTGTGACCTTCCCGCGCTTGCAAGAGAGAGCGTAGAGAACACACCAGACTCCTCTGACCATCGTAGAACAAAATTACCGCCACCAGTCCACGAGTGAGGCCTGGATAATTGGGTAGCTGGTTTTCCCCTTGAAAGGAAAAAGCATCATTTTTAATTATCTGAGATGACAACACTCATTTTTGTCAACCAATGAAATCAAAGCCTCGCCACAGCAAACAAATATTATTGGATAGCTTTACAATTTTTAAAAAATCTCACTTAGTAGATTTAATAATAATAGTAATACTATTGGAAGCTATATATATATATATACACGATTTCCATTCATTTGAACTTCAACAACAAACCTGCCATTAGGAGTTCCACAGCAGCCAGCTCATCCATGGAGAAGAGGTCAGATAAAATAAGGGCTTCAGCTACAAACTGCTGACTGAATGTCTGCTTGGTTTGTGTGCCCTGGACCAGAAGTCCTTCTGTTGATGCCTTGAGTACCAAGTCTCTTGATCCTGCATTCTTCGGCTGCAAAAAGAAATTGCAATAGATAACACCAATGAAACTTATTTTAATATTTTTATTATTATCATATTTTATCATCTTTGCAGTACTTTTTTTTTTAATAAGTAATAAAATACAAAACATATATTTTTAAAAAGCCCGTTTAAGTTAACCATTCATATTTAATTCATGAATTTTGTATTGGAGATAATAATATAATAAATAATGCAGGATGCTATCAGTATCACATGCTTTTTCTTCAATCAAATTCAAAGCGCTGCGATCTGAAGAGATCGCGATTGCAAAACTCAGAAGTCAGGACATTAATCAATTTTTAGTTTTAAAATTTTAAATCGAATGCATCCAATATTTTTATTGAAGGTTCATGCCGATACAATTCAGCATTAACATTCTCTTGAAGTTCACGAAATGGAGCACAATGTCTCGCACGTGATACTGCAGAAAAGAAGTACAATAAAAGATAAGCTGATTTCTCTGTGAATCTCAAATTAACTAATTTCTTTTGGTCAATTCTACAAGTCACCCTCTTTTCTCCTTCACAAATAGTCAACTATGCACAAGGACACACTATCTTCACATACTCTGTACTCTTATATTAGGTACTCCAAAGTGATTTTTGATTTTCTTTAACTCAGTTTGGACACTAAAGTATTTACATAGATCTTTTTGTTCTGAACACAGTAGTATATTTTTTTCCCATAGGACAAATAGGTAAAAAGTTATTAATGTTGGAAAATGGCGAATGTTGGTGTTTTTTGGCAACTTTTATTTGGAATTGAAGAAATTGGCAACTTTGGAGTCTCAAAGTGAAGCCAATATTGATACCAGAAAGCTGATTTTTGACAGGTAACTCCTTCATATGTTATACTCCAAGCCCAATTTTCTTCAGGCCTATCTCATGTAATGTTTAGCTGTTTTGGTGCTTCAAAGTTGGGAAATCATCAAATTCGCAGTGTGTGCTGGCAAATTATAGGCCTACCAGTGTACTACTACGCTCAGCACTCGTTTCGCTGAATAGGCCTACAAGTTCGCCATGGCCGCAAGATAACCCGAACACCGTTTGTGTAAACTTTTCTCTGGCAAAGCGCACTGCGATAGAGTAATGCACAAATTAATAAATACCCTAGTTTTATAACGGAAAGTCTGCTATTTATTTCTTGCTAATTTTTAAAATTATAGTTAAAATCAAACTTACATCAAAATCGCTTTAACCACTTTGTTCGGCTCATAACAAATCTTTCACACATCAGAGCCCGCCATATTTCATATGTGAATGAAGCTAAGTATCCGAACTTCTCATTGGTTCTTATTTTTAGGCCATCCAATGAAATATCTTAAAGCACTTAGAGTTTGAAACGAGCCACCTCGCAGCAGACGCCGCTGACATTTTGTTTCACAGTGGCTTTCAGCGCTCGGATAGGGGCGTATTCAAAAGCTGTTTTCTCGGAATCTTTCACATAAACATGCATTAAAAACAGCACAGATGTAAAGATAAAGCTTTCAATTTTTATTTGAATACAGCCACTGTTCGTTTTGATGCAGTTTTACATTAATAATAAGTGTTGAAAGTGAAGTCAAAACTGAGTCAAAACTGCCGAGCGGACAAGAGCCAATGAAGGCTTTGGAGTACCTACTTAAAGTTATATAAATATTGATTAAAAAATGCTTACTGGGGTCTTCAAAAGCGAGATGAAATCTGGCTTATGCTTTCGCAGTGCGAGCTCAAGATCATGGAAAGAGCCAGATTCATGCCGATACAATGCAGCTTTAACATTTTCTTGGAGTGCACGGAATGGAGCCCAAAGTCTTGCATGTGATACTGCAGAAAAGAAGTACAATAAAAAAATATTAACATTTAAAAAAACAAACTACCCTAGCATCTGCTAGTGCTAGGAGCTGTTAAAAAACAGCATCATTGCGCCCCCTCCTCACCCCTACTCCTCCCCTCTCCCCCCACCCACCCCCCCCCCCCCCCGCCTTCCCATGGTTGCACCTATGCCAGTATAATTATGGATATCTATAGCAATGTACTTTACCAGAACCAGAACATAGCATCAACTGATCAACGAATGTGTACATGACCTTATAATTATATATACTAGCTTGACTAATACCACCCATGAATGCATGCACATCAAATTTGTCAGCCAATACTTCACAAACTGTGTAAAAAGCTTCAAGCTGAACTCATGAAATTGATTACTAATGTCATGACTGAATGGTTAGGCCTATTGATCTAGTAATAATAGCCTAAATAGGCTACTAGTAATAGTATTGCCCAATCAATAATTTTTTTTATTGGGTTTTCTAATAAAACTTAACAACTGATTATACTACAGTCATTATCATTATATTTGACTTAGATCATATATTAATGGTCTGCGTATATCTTTATATGTAGTATGTAAACAAAATTCCGTCAACCATGAATGTGATCAATCCGCAGCTTCACAAAACTGAAACCAAAAGCAGCTGTCGATTCATACGTCTAGCGATGGAGCACTGTTCTAAAGATGCATCAGAAAGTGATATTTCATTCCATTAAAGCATCAAAATTAACATGTTTATTCCTCATACTGTCAGGAACATAAAACACTTAATAATTTCGAAAAAACACCAAAAATGTCATTTATTTCACCTATGTTTGCCGCCATGCCGGTGTCTTTCCACCATTATTTTTAGGTTTTATAGAGTGGGATGGATTTTTGATGGGGCTCACTATGTTGTATTATTTTTCCGTCGTGAAACTGTCTAATTTAAATATATTTTGTAAGAAAATAATACATAATGTGTTTTTGTACGGGAAGAATTGTATTGACTGTTCATAAATAAAGTAATAAGATTGTTAAAAAACACCCATTCAGATGACTATACCAAGTTTAAAATTCAGATTTGGGCGCATGCGCACATTGGTGAAGAATTATTCTATAGCACGCGAAGTTTTTCATAATGATGATTTGATAAAAGTAATAAAACATCATCACAACCACCGCCACTATCACCACCACCACCAACTACAACAACAACAATTATTATTATTATTATTGCTATTATTATTATTATTATTATTATTATTATTATTATTATTATTATTATTATTATTATTAGCACACAAGTTCACACGTACCTTCATATTAATGTAATGCATCACACAGCCAACAATTCACATAATTGCATAATGTGGAATTTTTTTTTCGCCCTGAACATATATACCAGTGTGGAGTTTTGAGCATAACAAGTCAAAATCCCATCCTGTCCCGTTACTCGAAAGTCGTTGTTGCACCACAGATGATCGTTTAACCAGCGTACTCCATCTTTCTCTGTCATCAGCAACCCTCAGTACGTGTGGAGTTATGAGCACAACAAGTCAAAATAATAATTATAATCAACAAAAGCAAGGGTAGCACCAACATTTTTAAGGTTGGAGGCAAGGAATTGCAGACAGTGGAGGCAAAGAAACTGAAAGCTGTCCGGGCCATTGTCCGTGTTGTGTCCCTGGGAAAGACACTTTACTCCCGTTTCCTACTCCTTCGGATGAGAGTATAAACCGAGGTCTAGTCTGTGTCGCATGCACTCCATTATAACGGACTTTAAAGATCCTGACGCTCTTGTCCTAGACGGGTGAGTGCCGGTAACAAAAACATATATACCCAGCATTTGGCTGCAGAGTCCTCAATAAGCTGAGGGTGGCAGCCCCCAACGAAAGAGAAGAAGAAGAAGAAGAAGAAGAAGAAGAAGAAGAAGAAGAAGAAGAAGAAGAAGAAGAAGAAGAAGAAGAAGAAGAAGAAGACAATTGCATTGCTAAAAGTGATATAGATGCTGATAAATACATAATATTTAATTTACAAACACACATACATGCACGCACGCATGCACGCACACACATGCTGTGATCTGTCTTAATTTTTATATGCATTATTGTTGTTATACTTTACTGTTTTTAAAATGTGCTCGTTGCCATTTTTTTGAGGATGGTTATGGATGGTAATATAAACTGAGATGTCTGGTATGTACATGCATGCATTCCATCACACAGACTTTACAGATCCTGAAATGCATGTCCTAGACAAGTGAGTGCAGGCTACAAAATACAATCAGCTGCTTCACATTCATAAGTTAATTAGGTATGACAACCCTTTTATCGGTGGGTATGGTGGCCGCCTGCTCCAAATTCCCACTAGCTGTAATCCCTCTCTCAACTCCCACCCAACTCCGCCAAGGATGGTCCCAAGCCCGGCTGCAAAAGGAGGAGGGTTGGGAGTGGGGTTAGCATCCCCACCCCATAAAAAAAGACTACGCTACAGAAACGTAACAACAGAAGAAAGAGAAAACTTTATCCTGGGAGAGGAAGGTACGAAGACCTATGACGCGTTGTGGTGAAAGCCGAGAGGAAGCCACAGAGCCGACTATCTTTCTGTCAACCAGGAGAACCACCATCGGCACAAGGAATGTTCGGACCATGTACGAATCAGTCAAGGGCGGATCAGCAGGTTCACGCGAAAGGGTGCACTTTTTTTTTTCTTTTTTTCTTTTTTCTTTTTTTTTTTTTTTTTTGGGGGGGGGAAGACTTTAAATACATTAAACAACTTTTTCTTCTTCTTGTCCTTTATTATTATTATTATTATTATTATTATTGACCTCTATTCTTCGTCTTCTTCTTATTATTATTATTATGCTGCTGCTGCTGCTGCTGCTGCTGATGATGATGATTAGCAAGATGATTATTAGCATGATGATTATTATGAATATTATGGAAATTCTGAATATCCTTCTTCCTTTTCTTTTTCTCCTTCCTCATCTTTCTTCTTCTTTTTCTTCTTCTTCTTTTTTTTTTTTTTTTTGTCGTCCGTGGGGTGGTGCACGTGCACCCGTTGCACCCCCGCAAGATCCGCCCCTATCAGGAAAGACGGCACAGGTAGCAGCCGAGATGAGGAATAATGACCTGACCGTGTTAGGCATCAGCGAGACACGATGGACCCAAGCTGGACAAAGGCGACTGATGACAGGACAACTATTGCTGTACTCCGGGCACGAAGAAAATGATGCACCCCACACGCAGGGAGTAGGCTTCATGTTGTCCAATCAGGCACAGAGGGCACTTATAGGATGGGAGGCCCATGGCCCCAGGATCATAACAGCATCCTTCCGTACCAAGATGAGGAAGATAAAGATGAACCTTGTCCAGTGCTATGCTCAACCGAACGACAGTGAAGAGGATTACATTACATTACATAATTGTTGCTTTAGGTCCAGTGGACTCCTCCGAGCCAAATCAGGACCGGACAAACCCCAATCCGCATAAAAGATCTGCTTAAACAACCCTAGTGGGAAAACTGAAAGCCCTCCACCAGCCAGTCACTTTACAATAAAGACATCCAACGCAGGGGACAGCTGAGGCTTCACCCCAACTTATCGAACCCCGTTTACAAAAACAAAATAGAATACAAATAAATACATCATTATAAATTATCAACAAAACACATACATATAAAATGCCTACATTGCTAAATAATAACATCATAGGAAGCCCTACTGACCACCTGGCAGAAAGCGTCCAATATTCCCAAGCTGATCCAACAGACCTCATACACAAATAAGGAGTCTTGTCCCGGAAGAGTTTTCAAGAAAAAAGGTAGGAGACTGGTCTAGCGAAGAAGACGATAGTATAGCAGATTGATAGAACAGAGCAGGAATGAGAAAGAGCAAATGAGAAAGACAGCGACAGTGGGAATTTGAAGCACTAAATTTCCAGAAAGTGGGGATACTATTTATACTGAAAACCCCGGCACCCCAACGGGGGTAGTTGTCACGTCACCCGAGCGGGTTCCGCGACATCAGCACATACAACGAGTGATAGGAATAAACTCAAATAAAAAAAAAACTAACACAAAATGCCAGATTAACAATCACACTCTTTTATTCAACAATAAACACGCATACACAGGACAATGGGATGCTAAACCACCCTCCACCCCTATCAAGACCCCCAACCCAGTATTTACTAACAGCTACCTCCCTTGTCTAACTGAAAAACCAGAACTATACACCAACAGATTACCCACAAGAATATGCAACAAATAGCAAAGAACAATCAAATTCAAAATCAATACAATTCTCAACTGAATAACCAGAACTGCAAATCTTAGAAATTCAAACGTATCACCAATGCTAGCTTACAGTTCAGAAGCACTGTTTTGAAACTGTCAGTTATTCAGAGCTCAGTAGGAGCCAAAGCAGTTATTCACACGAAATGATGAAGTAATTTACACTAAATAAATGAAGTATGTTTTTAGGTGCGTGTCATGCAAATCTGTGTGTACGTGGGTGTGGTGCGTGTAGTTCCTGTGGCAAATGGAGACTCCCAACGGCGGCGCCCACAATCCCGAAGAAAGACGTGGCGGTGGTGGCGAAGAGACCCGACGACGTCCACACCTCCCAGCTGCAAAGGCAGGGATTCCAGAGCGGATGCACACACGGCATGGTGGTACGGCCCCGGCACGTAAAAGCGTAGAACTATACCAGCGGTAGAAGTAGAGGAAGAAGCAATGGCAATGGGGAACTACCAGAAAATAATGATACAGTTGATGGTAGTCATATATACATACATGCGTGCATGCATGCATGCATCATCATGAGCCCAATCCTGTAGACAAATATAGAGTCTCAACAGTTTGCCTACAAAACTCAAATACTACATAACATAATACGCCTTCCGCCATCCGCCATCTTGGCCTGGTTATACATAATAATAATGATAATAATACAGGATGCTATACATACATCTCAATAATATAATGCAACTCTTGATACTAATAATCCATACCTCTTCAATAAGCACAGTTGTTTGAGTGAAAGAGACACTATAAGATCGTCATGCCAAGAAGTAGTGGGGCCAAAGAAACATCAACAGAAAGAGTGGATCACAGCAGAGACCTTGGTCAAGATAGAAGAAAGAAAGAAGAGTAAGGCAACAGTCAACAACAGCAGAACCAGAGCAGCTAAGGCCAAGGCCCAAGAAGACTACACAAGAGCCCATAGAGAAGTGAAAAGAAGCATAAAAAAAGATAAGAAGGCCTACGTGGATGGACTGGCAACTGAAGCGGAACAGGCAGCGTACAGCGGCAATATGAAACAGTTGTACGACACCACTAAGCGACTCCGGAAAGTTCAGCAAACCAGAGAGACCTGTTAAGGACAGGCAGGGAAATACCATGAACAGTCTAGACCAGCAGTTGAACAGATGGGCTGAACACTTTGATGAAATTCTGATTAGACCAGCACCAACAAATTCCCCAGTCATTGAACCAGCCAATGTGGATCTTCCAATCAACTGTGAGAAACCGACCAGAGAAGAGATCAAGAAGGCCATCACCCTGATGAAGAACGGAAAGGCTGCTGGACCAGACGACATCCCAGCAGAGGTGCTAAAAGCGGACTTGAAAGCATCAGATTCAGTGGAGATGTTGTACCCACTCTTTGAGAGGATCTGGGAGGAAGAAGATGTTCCGGCAGACTGGAAGGAAGGTTACCTGATCAAGCTTCCCAAGAAAGGTGACCTCAGCAACTGTAACAACTACAGGGGCATCACACTTCTATCTGTGCCTGGAAAGGTCTTCAACCGGGTCTTTTTGGAGAGGATGAAGGATACTGTCGACCCACAGTTACGAGACCAGCAGGCAGGCTTCCGACAAAATAGATCCTGCACGGACCAGATTGCAACGCTCCGCATCATAGTGGAGCAGTCCCTCGAATGGAACTCACCGTTGTATATCAACTTCGTCGACTATGAGAAGGCATTTGACAGCGTGGATCGAGATACCCTCTGGAAGCTCCTTCGACACTACGGCATCCCGGCCAAGATGGTCAATCTGATCAGGAACTCCTATGACGGCATGTCCTGCAGAGTTATCCATGGCGGACAGCTCACAGACAACTTCCAGGTAAAAACCGGAGTCCGACAAGGGTGCTTGTTGTCACCTTTCCTCTTCCTATAGATTGGGTTATGAAGACGTCCACCAGGGAAAGTAGGAACGGAATCCAATGGACTTGGACTTCGCTGACGACCTTGCTCTTCTTTCCCATAGCCAACAGCAGATGCAAGAGAAGACAAATGCAATGGCGGCCATATCATCGGAGGTCGGCCTCAACATCCACAAGGACAAGAGCAAGATCCTGAAGATCAACTCCATCAGTACCGAACCAGTCATCTTGAATGGAAGTCCCTTGGAAGAAGTGCAGTCCTTCACCTACCTGGGTAGCATCATAGATCAGCAGGGCGGCACAGATGCGGATGTCAAGCCTAGGATCGGCAAAGCAAGAGCTGTCTTCATTCAGCTCAAGAACATCTGGACCTCCAGAGAGCTGTCTTTGGCCACCAAGATACGGGTATTCAACTCCAATGTGAAGTCAGTCTTAATGAAAGGAGCAGAGACATGGAGGACAACCAAGACCACCATCAAAAAAGTCCAGTCCTTCATCAACTGTTGCCTCAGAAGGATTCTCCAGATCCGCTGGCCCGACACCATCAGCAACGCCAACCTTTGGGAAAGGATCCGCCAACTCCCTGCTGAAGATGAAATCAGGAAAAGGAGATGGCGTTGGATAGGGCATACCCTACGCAAACCAGCGACGAACGTCACCCGGCAGGTGCTGAAGTGGAACCCCCAGGGAAAGCGAAAGAGAGGCCGTCCAAGGAACACCTGGCGACGTGACCTCGAGGCCGACACCACCAAGATGGGCTACACCTGGAGTCAGTTAGAAAGAATGGCACAGGACAGAGGACTCTGGAGAGCTGTTGTTGGCGGCCCATACCCTGGCAGGGGTGAAGGGCATTAACTTAACCAACTCCCACCCACCCACATAGTTGACTTCTGTGTTAAATAGGGGCATATAATAGAAAAAACAGACACAAATTAATACCACGCCACCATGCATAAACAATGCTACACAAACGATGTGATTACTTTATCAGTATCTCTCATTACAACAACAACAAAAAAATTATTAATATAATTTTTATTTCAATTTCTTTTTCCAAAATTACATAATTGTGCAGAAAATTAAATTATCTTACACAGAAATTTATAAGTGTTACACAGTTATCTCTAATACTGTTCAAGAAAGATTACATTTTTACAATGTGGAGCCAGATTTGCCTGGCATGCAGGTAGTTATAACTCAATGCAATTGCCCCTTGGCAGTAAAACGGTGAAATAAAAAATAAAATAAAATTTTAAAAAATACAAATTGGACAGAAGGGATCGAGGTAATGGCCATTGTTAGCATATTGCAAAAGGTCCCACTGTTTTTCTACATGTAATTTAGGGCCTCTCCTGAAAGCAAAAAGCACAAAGTAAACATGAATAGAAACAACAACAACCAAAAAAAAAAGAATGTTTTATGCACATGTCTTTCAAAAAAGTTAAGAATCTTGATTTGTAGGCTGTTACGTTGAAACGCGAATGGTAGTACGTCGGAAACGTGTACGATAGATCTAATCGTTTCGTTTTGCAAAGTATTCAATAATGGAGTTTATTTACCTTTGATTTGAGTTTGCATTGTTGTTAGGAGAGGCTTTGTATAACGTTGATAATTTCCGTTAGTCGATATTGTTGTAGAATCTTCTGGATCGGCTTGTTTACTATCGATCGAAGATTCGGGATAACTGTAGAAATTTGAAGGAACGATCCGGAAGGAGAAGAAATGTGTAATGACGTAAGTCAGTGATGACGATCTTTAGTTCGATTGGTGGCAGTACGTCATTTCTACTATGTACCAAATTGTTCCAGAAAAGAGAGAGGTTATTTAATCGTGGGCCGAGTTGCTGTTGAGAGATAGAAAAAGTTGTTGATAGTGATTTGGAAAGTTGCTGTGAAAGTTGTTGAGTTGAATTGAGAATTGTATGCAGTTGTTGGTGTGTGCTGAATAAAAGTGGAAAACTTCATACGTCGACTTTGTGACTTGCATGTTGTTTGGACGGGCTGTGTGAATAAACGAATCTGAGTTACACAACTATCAGGAATTCAAGCATCGGGGCTGAATCAGATACTGATAGAAAACATCATCATCGAATTGAGTGTAACATTTTGGGGGTCAAGCCGCGATTCACGCCATAGCCAAGGGTTCAACTGCTACAACAAGCGAGTCAACGTTACGAGAGGCAGTCATCGAGGGTAGCCGCCAACGAGTTGCGTCGAGAGGGGCTAACATACTGGGACTACATCCGATAGGTTCGGGTTGACTGCAAGGGCGTGTAGTCGCCGAAGAGTTGCTTCGTGAGCGAACAACAGAGCGGGACTACGTAGCTGCCGCAGGACTACGTCGAGGGACAGTCTCGGAGCTACATCGCCAGTGTTACAGAGAGCGGCGAGCGGACGTCGCGTCTACTTCAGCACAGGAGCGTATACATCAACACCAGCGTGGTGCAGCGTCGCATACGACGAGGACAGCGGGGCCTGCGTCAGCGAAGGCGACTAGTGACAAGCATCAGCGCTACTGCAGAAAGCGTGCTGTTCTAGAACAGTCTAGAAAGGTACAGCACAGTCAAGAACTTTCCAGAAAAAAAGAACTCTACAGTCAAGAACTTTCTAGAAAAAGAACTTTCTTGAAAAGAACTTTCCAGAAGCATCAAGATGGCTGACTTCTGGCAGAAAGGGGTTGAACTGAATCTAAAAGGGAAACAGTTGACGGAGTACGTCAAATCCCAGGAGAGAATACAAGAACGAGAATTAGAAGAGCAGCGTCGCCGCGAAGAAAGAGAATTGGAAGAGAAGCGTCTAGAAAAAGAAATAGAACTAGAACAGAAGCGTCTAGAAGTAGAAGAGCAGCGTCGCCGTGAAGAAAGAGAATTTGAACTGAAGCGTCTGGAAATTGAACAGCAGCGGCAAGAAAGAGAAGATGAGCGCAGGCGTGAGGAAAGAGAAGCTGATCGGCAGTTCCAACTAGAGTTGGCGCGCATCCAGCAACAACAGCATGCGCCACAAGTTATCAGTGACAACACGGCTCCAAAATTGCCAGCTTTCGTCGACGGGAAGGACCAGATTGACAGTTATCTGGCGAGATTCGAAAGGTTCGCTGAAAGCTCTAACTGGCAACCTCAAGACTGGGCAATTCGACTGAGTGCACTTCTGACGGGGCAAGCTCTCGAAGTTTACACCAGACTGTCGAACGATGACGCCAAAAACTACGACGTCTTGAAAGAGGCCCTGTTGCAGTGCTACAACTTTACAGAGAAGGGCTACCGTAAACGCTTCCGTGAATGCCGGCCTAAGTCAGACGAGACGCCAAAGCAGTTTGTGGAGCGCCTGTCGTCATATCTACACAAGTGGGTGGAGTTATCAGGCGAAACGAAGTCTTACGACAGTCTCCATGACCTGATCGTGAAGGAACAATTTCTCAATGCCTGTCACAAGGACCTAGCGACCCACTTAGAAGAACAAAAGCTGCAGACGCTTAAAGATGTGACTGAGGCTGCTGAAAGATATCTCATCGCTCATGGGAAAACCCTGGGGCCACCCAGCGCGACGAAACATTTTCAGAAAACTGCAAGCCATGGGAACCAGATCCAGGGGAGCCAGACGAGCCAGAGACACACTGACTCCACGCCACCTCCCAGGGAAGGGCATTCAAGAGGCTGTTTCACCTGCAACGCTACAGACCACAGGGCGGCTAATTGTCCTCAAAACAAAAGTAGCGGACAGCGGAGCAGTACGGACAACGCAGCGGCGGGCAACCGGCAGAGGCGGTTTTCCAATCAACGGCAAACCAGTAGATCTGACCATCAAGTGTGCGGCGGGAGCGTCATTCTTCCGAGTGAGACCAAGCGCACAGCTACCCCTGCGGACGTGCAAGAGTGCATGACTGATGGCCAACTCCTCCTTGCCAACGGGAAATCCATCCCCGTCGTCGCCAGCGCAGCTGTGACCGTACAGAACATGCCTGTTTCCAAGGGACGCGTCGGAAATCATGAAGTGACTGTTTTAAGAGACTCTGGCTGCAGTGGGGTCATCGTCAGAGAAGACCTAATCGCTAAAGAACAGTTCACTGGCGATTCAAAATGGACACTTATGGCCGACAGCAAATGTGTGAGAGCGCCAGTTGCGAAGATTCATGTCAACACCCCTTTCTACATAGGCGAAGTCGAAGCGGTTTGCCTGAAGAAGCCGCTGTATGATTTAATGATCGGGAATATCGACGGAGCGAGACGACCCGACAACCCCGATCCAGAGTGGAGTCCTGCCTCAACCCAACACGTCGAAGTTGTGGAGGAGGATCCATTGCCGTTTCCCGATGGAGACCTTACAGAGCTGCTACGGGACAATGTGGTTACTCCGGCTCAGCCCTGCCGACCAGAGATCGTCGGTGCTGTCACTACCAGGGCCCAGGCCAAGAGAGACAAGACGTCTACGCCACTGAAGGTCGCCGACAACTCCAAAGCTGCCATCGTGGACAGAGATAAACTGATCCAGCTCCAGGAAGCTGATAGTACTTTAAACAAGTACAGGAACCGCCAAGACCACGTGACCAAAGGCAGTGGTACGGTCTATTTTGAGGTGAAGGCCAAGATCCTGTACCGAGTCTTCCAGCACCCGAGGGTCAACGGAGGGAAACCACTACGTCAAGTCTTGGTACCGTTACCCCTAAGGCGCCAGGTGATGGAAGTAGCGCATGACTCAATCATGGGAGGTCACCTGGGTATCAAGAAGACGTCAGACAGAATCCAGGCGGTGTTCTACTGGCCAGGACTTCATGCGGACGTCAGCCGTTTCTGCCGATCATGTGACATTTGCCAGAAGACCATACCTCGAGGAAGGGTCCCGAAAGTGCCTATGCAGAGGATGCCTCTGATCGACCGACCTTTCAAGAGGGTGGCCTTAGACTTAATCGGCGAAATAAGACCTCCGAGTGAAGAAGGTCATCGTTGGGTACTGACTTTAGTGGACTATGCGACTCGGTACCCAGAAGCAGTGCCTCTGAAGAAGATTGACACTGAGACTGTTGCAGAGGCGCTGGTGGACATGTTCAGCAGACTCGGAGTGCCTGAAGAGATCCTGACAGACCTCGGGACGCAGTTCGTCTCTGACTGCATGAAGGAGGTGAACAGACTGCTGAGCATCCGGCATTTGACTACGACACCCTACCATCCGATGTGCAACGGGCTTGTCGAAAAGTTCAATGCTACGTTGAAGTCCACCCTGAAGAAACTGTGCAGCGAGCAGCCCAGACAATGGCATCGTTACATCAACGCCTTACTGTTCGCCTACAGAGAAGTGCCGCAGGAGTCCACCGGCTTTTCTCCGTTCGAGCTGCTGTACGGAAGAACCATCCGAGGGCCGATGCACATCCTGAAAGAACTGTGGACGAAGGAAGTGGACACCCCAGAGGTGAAGAACAGCTACCAGTACGTGTTTGAGCTACGGGAGAAACTGGGGCAGACTCTCGAGATAGCCAGAGAAAACCTGAAGAAGTCCCAAGACTATGGAAAGCACTACTATGACCGTAGGGCTGTGAACAGGAAGTTCAAACCTGGCAACAAAGTGCTGGTGCTGCTACCTACCGATCATAATAAGTTGCTGATGCAGTGGAAAGGCCCGTACGAAGTGGAGACCGTGGTGGGGATCAACGACTACAAGGTGAAGGTCGGCCAGCATTCCAAAATATACCACGCCAACCTCCTTAAGCTGTACGTGGAGAGGCCGCCAGAGACTGTACATGCAGCAACAGCAGCTGTGACCGACGACAGCTTTGACAGCGAAGAACTGTTGGAACTGGGAGACTTCCACAGCAAAGAAGGCATCAATGATGTTAAGCTAGGACCGAGCTTGACGGAAGGTCAAAAGTTGGAGCTCAAGGACCTTATGGGCGAGTTTCCCCATAACTTCAATGATGTCCCAGGCTCTACGACCCAGACCTGGAAGGAGCATCTGCAGACCTTGAGGGAGCCGTTCCACCGTCCCGCAGAAGCCAACCTGACCGTGAGACCCAGCAAATGCATTCTGGGAGCTGACAACGTCGACTGCGTCGGACATCCGACGGGAGAGGAAGACAACGGAGGATGCACTGACTCCAGGAAAGCCCACGAGATCACTGTCTTTGACCCTGGGCCGATGACGACCGCAACTGACGAGGGCGACGTTTCCTTGCGGTTGAAGGAACATTGACTGTGTGGAGAACATTGGCAATATCTAAACAGACTTGCAGATGAGAAACATTGACCTTGTGTGAATAAACTGTGAACATTGACAGTATCCAGAAAGACTTGCGGATGAAAAACATGGACTCTGTGTATATAAACTGAGAACATTGACAGTAAATGAGACAGTCTGAAGTAAGTTTTAATTCTGAATTTTGTTTTGTGCATTACGTTTCAACGTTGTTGAAAGAAATTGGGTAAATTTCTTCTTGAGTGGGGGGTTATGTTACGTTGAAACGCGAATGGTAGTACGTCGGAAACGTGTACGATAGATCTAATCGTTTCGTTTTGCAAAGTATTCAATAATGGAGTTTATTTACCTTTGATTTGAGTTTGCATTGTTGTTAGGAGAGGCTTTGTATAACGTTGATAATTTCCGTTAGTCGATATTGTTGTAGAATCTTCTGGATCGGCTTGTTTACTATCGATCGAAGATTCGGGATAACTGTAGAAATTTGAAGGAACGATCCGGAAGGAGAAGAAATGTGTAATGACGTAAGTCAGTGATGACGATCTTTAGTTCGATTGGTGGCAGTACGTCATTTCTACTATGTACCAAATTGTTCCAGAAAAGAGAGAGGTTATTTAATCGTGGGCCGAGTTGCTGTTGAGAGATAGAAAAAGTTGTTGATAGTGATTTGGAAAGTTGCTGTGAAAGTTGTTGAGTTGAATTGAGAATTGTATGCAGTTGTTGGTGTGTGCTGAATAAAAGTGGAAAACTTCATACGTCGACTTTGTGACTTGCATGTTGTTTGGACGGGCTGTGTGAATAAACGAATCTGAGTTACACAACTATCAGGAATTCAAGCATCGGGGCTGAATCAGATACTGATAGAAAACATCATCATCGAATTGAGTGTAACATAGGCCTAACAAAGTTTGAGGTCCACCACTGTTACACACAAACTCCACATTTCAAATTTTACTGGGCACTTTTTAGCTGTAAACAGGCAAGAATTTTTATAATTTTAGAGATATTTAGGGGTACGTTAGTAAAAACACTACATCTTAGGTATTAATGACTAGTGTATAGATTTAAATGAAATAAAATGCAAAATGAACAGAAATAAATCTCTTTTGATTATCTACCTTTTTATACTTCTCTTGTCATGTCTTGTTTTTGATTACTCCATGTGTATACAATAAAAAAGTTTTAAAAAGTCCAAACAAGCCCCCTCCTCTTCATCACTTTCATGCCAGTCTGAAAGATCGTATGCATGCACACTACTGACACTAATTGTCTAATGTCAGTACCGATCTCTTCCTCCGACTCCAAGTCCATTACTCTCACTTTAATGTCTGACAAATGGAAGCCTGTAAACTCTTCTTCATCAGTCGAAGAATCCAAACCATCCATTTTAGACACACACACAAGAAAATTTGACCAAAAAAAAAAATCGAAAAAACGAACGCATCACAGAGAAAACTTGTGGAAATGCAGTCGAATGTTTTCACAACAGAATTTAACCGGAAGTCTCGCAATCTTTCAAACAACGCGAGAATATAACCACATGGTTGATACGGACGCTTTTAGACGTTTTGCCTGTTTAAACCTTCGGCCGCTTTTGGCCGCTATGCCCAGTAAAGGGTAGCCCTCAGCTTCTCACACTCGGAACTCAATATTTTTTTCTCGGAAATGCAAATGCCTTCCGCGGAAATCCGCGGAGAATTCTCCACCCTGTATGACGCTTGCTTTCATCATTTTAAATATAAATGGGACTTTTAAATGCACTATATACCACCTTCTGCCACAGCAGTGATTCTGATACACTGATACAGACCTCACACACAAATGAGGAGTTTTTTCCCGGAAGAGTTTTCAAGAAAAAAGGTAGGTGACTGGTCTAGCAAAGAAGAAGATAGTATAGTAGATTAATAGAACAGAGTAGGAATGAGAAATAACAAAGGAGAAAGACAGTGACAGTGGGATTTAAAGCACTAAATTTCCAGAAAGTGGGGATACTATTTATACGGAAACCTCCGGCACCCCCATGAGGGGCAGAGGGGAGGGAGGTCACAGCTATGCAATGCATATTTAGCAAAGAATTTACCCCAGCGACCTGGACCTTTTGGGGGGTAAAGAAAATATAATGACAGGAGAGGAAGGCCAGCCACTAACACAACTAATAATTGTATGAAGTTTTGGTCAAAATCTGATTCTTGAGATACATGGTGCAAATGAACGCTCGATCGACCAACAAACTGACATTTGACTCATTCTTATTCCCGACTATTTTAAAGTATTTCCAGATAAATCTAGGAACATAATAAATATACCAATAGAGAAAGAAGAACAAAACAAAGAAAAAGAAACGATACAAAACAATAAAAACAGTAAAGATGAAATCAAACTTTGATCTGCAATTTTATTTTTGTTCCTAATCGTATGTACAAAAAAGTAAATGGAAGCAGGATTTTGAACTCTATTATCCAAAAGTTCAAAATGTCAAATGAAAACTTCAGTGTTCAATATGAACAGTCCGATCAATTCATGCAAAGATCAATAAATGAAAAATAAAATACATGTAACATTATAAAACTTTTAAAGAAATAAGAAGAAACAAAATAAAATAAACATGTCTAACACCACAGTATAAATCAGATAATGTCATGCAGCTTGGGACCTATTATTATGCACCAGCGACTCTTGAGCTGGTAAAGAAATATATAAAAGTAATTAAATAATAATAATAATAATAATACCACCGAGTCAGCAAGAAGTTGTTACATAATATTTGTATGCTCTTGAACCAACAATGGCTATTTTTTTCTTCATTACTACTCCATCCCTTCTTTAACAAACTATAGCTTTTAATGTAAGTTAACAATGGGCTTCAAGCTTGAAACTATTCAATATTTAGTAGTTAATATTTAATATATGCTTTATTTTATTTAATTTTTTTATTTTTTTTTGCGAATCCCACACATGCAAATACTACAAGGCCGGGCTCAGGGAAGTTCACATGCCATAAACCCCATGAACTCTCTGATTTGAAAGAGGGTGAAATGTAATATTTTTGAAACCAAAGTAGATAAAGTTTAATCATAAAGAGGCAAACCATATTTACAGCGAAGCTCAAACACTGTCCGCATTGATAATGTTCTGTCATTGACAATATACATTTTTCAGACAGCAATGTACACAATTTGTTAGTCTGCTTAATCTAAAAGATTATAACATGAACAGAAATAAATCAGAAAGTAACGCTGATTGTGAAATCACACACTCAGAACTTGCAAATATTACCCCCACTAGTTTAAAAATTAACCCTCACAATTCAACAACTCTAATAACTCTTGTCACAATGTCAGAAAGAAAAAAATGTGAACACATAAATAGCATGTATGAAAATGTTAATGTGCATGCACAGAATTTTTTCCAAACACATTTTAGTTAGTATGCTAGACCTTGCAAAGACCATTCTGCAAGGCACAGTGCAAGGAGGTAGAAGAAGGGGGAGACCGAAAAAGAGGTGGGAGGACAACATTCGAGAATGGACTGGTTTGACACTGAGCGAAGCCATGAGGGCTGCTGAGGACAGAGAAAGATGGAGTATGCTGGTTAAGCGATCATCTGTGGTGCCCCTACGACCTTCGGGTTATGGGACAGGATAGGATAGGATGCTAGACTATAGCAACTGAAGATGTTCCACTTCTAGTATCACACACACACATACTCTCACACACACACAGACATACACACAAAACTCTACTGAACACCAGGTCTTAAAGTTAGTCCAAGGAACCCTCACTTCGGAGTTTTGTGTGGAGAAAAAAATCTAACAGTTCTGATACATGTATTGTTTCCACTCAGTCGGTCAGATACTAGATTCGAAAATTAATGATGATTCAAACTCAAATACAGAGTTAGATGGGTTGCGTGACAACCATCTCATTCTCTCCAGCAACCAACCCTGATACAGCACTTAAGTCTCTCACCATGATAATTGTCTGAGTGTTAGGGTCACTGCCATCAGCCTCCACAAAGCTGATGGCTTGGTGTCCGTCATCCAGCTGAAGATACCGGGTCTCTGTTCCATCCTGGATTTGGACAAATTTGGCCCCAAAATCGCCCCCTTCTGTCAGATCCTGAAGACTGTTGACAGTGGCCTCCATTTCTCTATCACCCTGTTGAATGATAAGCTTGATGGGCATGCCCTTGGTAATCTCAGATTCCAGAGCCGAGGAAGCTACCTCTGCAATGCTGATTTCGCTTCCAGTAACATCTGTCACAGTAGGGTATTCTTCTGGTTCATACTTCACCTCAGTTTGGCCTAATTTGCCCATTCTTCTGCGAATGGAGTACTTTAGATTTCTGATCTGCCGTGGGTCACGCAAGGTACACTCGGAACCCAATCTTTCTTGCATTTTCTTGAACAGTTTCATAGGTGTCAAATGGGTACCAGCAGTCAGTTCCTTGGCAATCTCATCCAACAGTCTTGGATCAGTGCGGACATAATTTCGCTTCGTCTTGCCTCCCTTTGTGTTGCCATGTCGCTGCTTAGAGAAACCTGGAAATTTACCAAGATACTCAACAATGGCAACGTCTCTGCCATTTTCATAGCCTTGTGGCATTGTAAACCAGATGATCCGGCGTTTATATTCCTTGTCACGTTTCAGAAAGGCATAGTAGCGGTGGCAGACAACAATCTTATCAGGGTCAGGCTGCGGGTCCATTTCCATCCATTCATTGTCTTGGCCTTTGAGCTTCTTCCTTCCCTTGACTTTTAGTTGAATGAACTTGCCATTGCGGATCTTGAGTGAGCATCTGATTCCCTGGTCATCCAATAGCAGGTATGTTTTCGCTACTGATCCTTTTTGCGAGTCCCAAACACCACAGTCATCATAGAAAATGTTTCTCCGGTCTGGATGCTGCATGTTGAAAGAGTTGTCAATCAAGAACCACACATTTTCTTTGACACCCTTTGGGATATCGGCATGTACCACTGTTGCGGTAGTGACTTTCTCAAAGGCTTCATAAATATCCATGAACCTGCCAAACTCAATGGGAGTTCCACCTTCAGCTAATTCCAATGTTGTCATTTCCATTTGTTCTTCTTCTGCAGATTCTTCTGCCATGGGTTCAGTGAGATTTTCAGGAGTAAAATTTTCTTCATCTGCATCTAAGACTGTGTCCACTGCAGATTCTGTTGGCTCAGATTTAGTAGATGAAGATTCTGGCTTTTGCTGATCAAAGACAGGAACAAAGTGGTTGGGTTTCCATTTGCCTGGAGTGATGGGTATGCCCCTGCTTGTCCACATTATGCGTACTACTTGGTCACCTGGTTCTTTTTCACGAGGCTCAAACTTTACATTGAGAGCATGGTAGACTGGGTCATTGTAGCCATTCACAGCAGGGTATACCGAGGTGATAAAGCGCTTTACCACTGATGCTAAGGCTGCAAGTGTCCATACAGAAGACCCTTCATCCCTAACTGCACAGTCAATGCAACTGTCGATATAGTCTGGAGCAAAGCGTGTTAGCTGTTGGTGGTTGGGTAAGAATCTATAGTACTGTTCATATTTGACCATTTCAATGCAACAACGAACACGCAGTTCTGGAGCTAATGTGTCACTGGCACAAACAGCTGTAGATACTGCTCTGAACAGAACACTGTCTTCTTGTGAGGTCACAGCTGGGATCCCCTTGTCACGTTTCAAGTAGTTTTGGAGTAAAGCTTGTGCATCTGTGTCAACCAGCAAACTGCCTACCCCTGTCATTCCAATAAAGGGACCATCCAAGAACAGTTCCTCTCTTTTCACACAGGACTTCAACTTCTTGTTGCTCTGCAAAGCTGCCTGAAACACAAAATACAGATTTCTGTTACTAAATTAATAAACAATTCCTGGTTAACAACACGAACAGAGTATGATCACGGAGTTTGAAAATAGGCTGGATTTGTTCGCAACCATTTCTTACATTTCCATTCCCAAACAAATAAAACTCCTTGTTTCACGAAGTGACCACGATCTCGTGATGATGTCTTTCCGGCTCCACTTGAAGAGAGTAAATACAGCAAAGTGCACTAGACTGAAGTTCGACCTGGACAAACTGCAAGACCCGGAGGTGGCAGAACTATTTCAGGCCACAATTGGAGGGAAATTTGCACCACTGCTCATTTTGGGGGCTGGTGAAGTTAATGTCAACACCATGACCACCACCTTCAACTCAACTGTGACAGATGCCGCCACTGAGATCCTTGGCAAGCACCGACCAAAGAAGAAGCCGTGGATCACACCTGAACTTTTGGATCTGTGTGATAAACGAAGCGAGGTGAACAAGAAAAAGAACACCTCACAGGGAGCTGATGTCTACCGAAAAATCAACAAAGACATCCGAAAAGGCATGCGCACAGCAAAGGAGAACTGGATAGAAGATCAATGCCAGGAAATAGAGAACAGTCTGAACAAGAACAACAGCAAGAAGGCCTACCAGACAGTGAAGCGGCTGACAAGTGTCAAACAGCCCAAAGTCTCCACGATCCAAAGCAAGTCTGGCATATGCCTTGCAGAAGAACAAGAAGTCTTGGACAGATGGACAGAGTACTGGTCTGACCTTTACAACCATACACCAAATGGAGACCCATCAGTTCTAGCATGTCCCGAGAACAGAGAAGAAGAAGAAATCCTCCCAATTCTCCGGGAAGAAGTTGAGACAGCAGTGCAAGCGCTAAAGAAAGGGAAGTCAGCGGGAGTGGACAACATACCCGCGGAACTGCTACAAGCAGGAGGAGAAGCGATGATTGATGCCCTCACCATTATCTGTAACAAGATGTGGCAGAGTGGGGAGTGGCCTATACCATGGACCCAGTCGCTTGTCATCACTCTTCCCAAAAAAGGTAACCTTCAGGAGTGTGAAAATTACTGGACCATCAGCCTCATCAGCCATCCCAGCAAGGTCCTCCTGAAAATAATACTCAACAGGTTGAAACCCCAAGCTGAACAGATCATAGCTGAAGAACAAGCAGGATTCAGGGCAGGGCGAAGTACCACTGAGCAGATTTTCAACCTCAGAATAATCTGTGAGAAATACCTACAGCACCAACAACATCTATATCATGTGTTCATAGACTTCAAGAAGGCGTTTGACCGAGTCTGGCATGCAGCTCTATGGGCAACAATGAAAGTGTACAACATCAGCCCTAAAATTATTGAAGTCATCAAAAGCCTGTATGACAAGGCTACCAGTGCAGTCCTCCACAACAGAGCCATCGGGAACTGGTTCAGAACAATCGGTGTGCGTCAAGGATGCCTACTCTCTCCAACACTCTTCAACATCTTCCTAGAGCGCATCATGTCAGATGCTCTTGCAGACCATGAAGGCACAGTCAGCATAGGGGGTAGAGCAATCTCCAACCTTCGTTTTGCAGATGACATTGATGGATTGGCTGGAGAGGAACAAGAACTTGAACAGCTGGTACAGAGGCTTGACACCACCTCCAGAGCCTATGGAATGGAAATAAGTGCAGAGAAGACCAAAATGATGACCAACAACACCAATGGCATCAATACGGACATCAAAGTCCAAGGCCAATCCCTCAACACAGTGCATAGCTTCAAATATTTAGGAGCCATTGTATCAGACAATGGGTCCCGACAGGAAGTCCTCTACAGGATCGCACAAACAACTGCTGCCCTGACAAGGTTGAAGCCCATTTGGAAAGACAGGACCATCAGTCTACATTCCAAAGTAAGACTGCTGCGCTCCCTTGTCATCTCCATCTTCCTATATGCTTGCGAAGCATGGACCCTCACAGCAGATCTCCAACGAAGAATACAAAGCATGGAGATGAGGTGCTACAGAAGACTTCTGGGCATTTCCTATACCCAACACATCACCAACAACGAAGTCCGACAGACCATCACACAAGCCATTGGACAACACGATGACCTGCTAACAGTGGTGAAGAAACGGAAACTCCGCTGGTATGGCCACGTCACCAGATCATCAGGCCTTGCAAAGACTATTCTGCAAGGCACAGTGCAAGGAGGTAGAAGAAGAGGGAGACCGAAAAAGAGATGGGAGGACAACATTCGAGAATGGACTGGTTTGACACTGAGCGAAGCCATCAGGGCTGCTGAGGACAGAGAAAGATGGAGTATGCTGGTTAAACGATCATCTGTGGTGCCCCTACGACCTTTGGGTTACGGGACAGGATAGGATAGGATAGGTTTCATGAATAGTTAAGTTGTGTGCTAAAATATTCAAGAGAACATCTACTTTTCATCCGTGATTTTGCGGACTGTGAGTACAGACCAGAACTTTTCACTTTTCCATTCGACATTCTTCATACACACGCCGGCGCGTATCAAAACCACGTGGCAGCTTCGCCCGGTCGCCGCACACGCAAGAGAGGTAAACGAGCTGGAGTGCTCGTTCGTTTTCGCCAACGCGCCTCACGCCCTCCCCTCCCTGCCATCTGTTTGTCAAATGTAAGATCCCTAGACAACAAGAAAGATGAGTTGCGCTACCTAATAAGCATTCAAAGAGACTTTACTGAATGTTCGGTGTTTTGCTTCACGGAAACGTGGTTGTCTCCCTCTACTCCCGACGCTGCAGTACAACCCGACGGCTTTTCGCTTCATCGCGCCGATCGCACGCCTGACGATTCACAGAAAAAGTCAGGTGGCGGCATTTGTTTTATGATCAACGACCGATGGTGTACAGATGTGTCTATCTTATCCAAACACTGTGCACCCAACCTTGAAACTCTCACTGTAAAGTGTCGACCCTTCTACCTTCCACGAGAGTTTTCCTCCATTGTTTTGGTTGGCGTCTACGTCCCTGACAAAGCGCACGCTACTTCTGCCATCAAAGAACTTTCCAAACAGATCACAAACATTGAAAATTCACACCCTGACTGTCACATTATCGTTCTGGGTGATTTCAACCATGCTGACTTGAGAAAACAACAGCCCAAGTTTAAACAACACGTCAAATGTGCAACGAGAGAGAAAGCGACCCTTGACCTATGCTACAGCACAATTACTGGAATTAGCGGCGCTTACCGCTCTATACCCCGCCCCCCACTCGGCCGATCTGATCACGTGATGGTGTTCCTTCTTCCCTCCTACCGCCAGAAACTAAAGTCAGGCAAACCACAGGTCCGTACTGTCAAGCGCTGGAATCAAGACTCTATCCAGGAACTACAGGCGTGTTTTGACTGTACGGACTGGCAGGCACTGACCACCTCCTGTGCTGACATCCATGAGCAAGCTGATGTGGTAACTTCCTACATTAGTTTCTGTGAACAAGGCTGCATTCCAACAAAAGAAGTCAGATCTTGGCCAAATGACAAGCCATGGTTCAACAACAGCCTCAAGTCAAGCCTGAGAGCAAAGGAAGAAGCTCATAGAAGCGGCGACAAGATCAGCTACAAAAGGGCCAAATATGAGTTAGAAAAGGCCATCAGACGTGCAAAGTGGGATTATAAGAAAAAGCTAGAGGCCCACTTTCAGTCCAACAACATCAGGGCAGTTTGGCAAGGTCTGCAAACCATCACTGACTACAAGAAGAAAGGACGCCAATCTGACGCTGACGACCAGCAGCTCCCAGATAAGCTGAACGAGTTCTACGCCAGATTCGACAGACAGAACACCATCCCTGTCACAGTCTCCCCTCCTGATTCTGCTTCCCACCAACCTCCACCTTTCACCATCACAGAGTCGGAGGTGGAGTCTCTCTTCAAGAGGCAGAACAGCAGAAAGGCAGGTGGTCCTGACGGAGTATCAGCCCCCACTCTCAAACACTGCTCCTCCCAACTGGCTCCAGTTTTTACCCAGATTTTCAACTCCTCCCTTCTCTTGTCCACTGTCCCCCGCTGTTTCAAGACCTCCACCATTGTACCTGTTCCCAAGAAACCCCAAATTAGCTCCCTCAATGACTACCGCCCTGTGGCCCTCACCTTGTTGGTGATGAAAGTGCTGGAGCGCCTGGTACTCAAGCACCTCCAGTCCGCTACCAAGGGCAAACTGGACCCGTGCCAGTTTGCTTACCAAGCTAACCGGTCTGTCGACGATGCCGTCGCCCTGGCCCTTCACTTCATCCTCCAGCAGCTAGAAACCCCTAATCGCTACGCCCGCCTCCTCTTCGTAGACTACTCATCTGCTTTCAACACCATCGTCCCCCAGACACTGTTCGACAAGCTTCAGCTCTTCAACCTCTCCCCCTCCATCTCTTTCTGGATTCTGAGCTTCCTCCTCAACCGCCCCCAGTCAGTAAAAATAGGCAGCAACATCTCGCAGTTCCTGACCCTGAGCACAGGCGCACCCCAGGGGTGTGTCCTGTCTCCTTTTCTATACTGCCTGTACACCAACGACTGCACCTCCCATCACGAGTCAGTTCAACTCGTAAAGTTTGCCGATGACACCACCGTTGAGGGCATCAAATCCAATGGAGATGAGTCAGCCTACAGGCAGGAAGTCGACCTGCTGGTGTCATGGTGCAATTACAACAGTCTCGAGTTGAACGCCTCCAAGACCAAAGAGATGGTGATCGACTTTCGTCGGAACGCCACTCCCATTGACCCCCTCTTCATCAACGGCCAGCCCATCGAGACAGTTGAGTCATTCAAGTTTCTGGGCTCACTCATTTCCTGCGACCTCACCTGGGATCTCAATACCGACTCCATCATCAAGCGAGCACAGCAGAGGATGTACTTTCTCAGGCAGCTGAAAAAATTTGGCCTGAGGAAGGAAATCCTCACCCAGTTCTACCGCTCTGTGGTAGAAAGTGTTCTAACATTTTCCATCTGTGTGTGGTATGGGGGTGCATCCCAACAACAGAAAGAAAAACTAGACCATATTGTCTCCACTGCCAGCAAGATCATTGACACCGATCTCCCCTCTCTGGCCTCCATCTATACCAAACGCCTGATGAGCAGAGCCAGAAAGATAGTGGATGATGCCTCCCACCCCGGATACCACCTCTTCGAGCTGCTTCCTTCTGGCAAAAGGCTCAGAACTATGAAGACCCGTACCTGCCGCTTCAAGAACAGTTTTTTTCCACAAGCAGTGACAAACCTCAACTCCTTGTCTGGAACCCGATGATCCCGGACTATCTCAGTGACTTATGCATATAAGAGAGAGAGAGAGAGAGAGAGAGAGAGGGAGGGAGGGAGAGGGGGAGAAGTGTGTGAAAGAAAGACAGAAAGAAAGAGAGGAAGAGAGAGACAGAGAGAGAGAGAGAGTGAGTAGAGGAAGTGATAGAGAGAGAATTTATAGATGTATGTAGAGTGTGTAAGATAAGAGAAGCGAATTGAGAGAGCGAGAGATAACGGAGAAAAGCGCGCACGTGTGTGTGGATGTGTGTGTATTATTCTATATTTGATTTGATCATTCTGTTTCTACTATATTCCATTCAGTATTATTCCTAGTCTTGTATGAGTGTGTCAGCAAGTGGATGGTTGCGCGTAGGTGTGGTTGGCTTTGTTATTGTGTTTTGTATAAATATGTGTGCCAACATCAAAGTGTATTCCTCGTGCTCGTCACCTGGCGAAATAAAGTTCTGTTATCTGTTATCTGTTAAGATATTAAGATTTTAATAATAATATTACACAATTACACAACAGTAAAATGTAATTTTTTTTTTAAATCACAACTAACAAGAAAAAAAAAGCTCTTATAATTTCAAAAGTAAAATCTTAGTAGGAATCAGTAAAGTGTCAGTCTCGGTCAGTTTCCGTCTCAGTAACATAAAGCGAAGGGGCAAAAATAACCTACCTTTTCCAATCGCAACTGAGCTTTGGCATAGTCCAGAATACCTTCTGTATCACATCGACATTGTCTGCAAATGTATGGGAAATCAAGAGGAAGTCGTTCAAACTGTGGGACTCTGTCTTCTGGAATTTGTTCACAGTTTGTGTGAGACCATTTGCAGCATTCATCACAAAATATGAAACCAAATGTACAGGTCTGATTGCAGACATGACACAATCGCTGCTTCCTGTTGATGACTCGTCGCTGCAGGTATGCCATAACTACGGCAGTTCAGTCAGAAAAGTGCAGCATATGTAGCTGAAAATAAAACATTGGAACTATTGTTAATACAAAATAAATTAACAAAAGTATTCATTTTCTTTTAAATTACCATGCTGATTTTCTATTGTTACAGATGTTAGATAGGAAAGTTCCTACATCCACCAAATTTAGTTTGTGACAATACATATTGAACCACCACTATTTGCCAATTCATATGCATTATGAAAAAAAAAAGAAAAAGAAACTAAATTGTTTTAAAATAATAATAATAGAAAATTTCTTTATCAAATTCATGTAATAAATTATATTACCTTTCAGAAATATAGAATTTGCAGTAAATTTTTACCATTGCAATTACAAACAAAATAACCTGGCAAATGGTTACAAACTCTGTGCCATTCCCTCGTGGGAAGCGAAAGGGTTAATTTATACACAAACATAAAATGTTTTCTGCTCTACGTTATTTCACATCGTTTTAGGGGCAATATTTTTATCTTTTAACGGTATATAAACTGCATACCAAAATAGAATAAATACAATTTTAACCCTTTCACTGCAAATAGACAATTGCTCTGAGATACAATCATCAGCCAGGCAAATCTGGCTCATCATAGTAAAAAATTCTAAAAATTTATAGCATGTGCAGTATTAGAAATAATTGGGTAACTCATACATTTCCTATCCTATCCTGTAACTCGGAGGTCGTAGGGGCACCACAGATGATTGTTTAACCAGCGTACTCCATCTGTCCCTTTACATTTACAAAAGGTAATTAAATTTTCTACACAGATGCTATTTGGAAAAAGGAAATTTAAAAAATATTGTTTCCTAATTGTTTCTTAACAACAGTATTTATTTATTTTTTGTCCAAATAAGAGATAGTGAGAAGGAAAGAGTGAGATAATCACATCGTATTTGTTGTATTTTTAAAATATGGGTGAGCGGTATATTGCCCTTTTTGTCTTTGTCCCTGTTTGGTGTATAGATCAGCTTTGAAGGCATATGCTTGTGTAGTAAGGTGAAGTGGTGATTCGCTGGTGGTTGCTGTGGTTGTGATCAGGATGATATTAATCTCACTTTTAAACAGAGAATCAGTCGGAGTACATTCCTTTTTCTCTCGCCTTTATTATGTCCTTTCAATTCTTATAAAACATTCCTTATATATCAGTACTTTCCTGATTCATTCATGATGGCTTGATAAAGATTTGAATAAAAATCGAAATATTGCCTGAGACCTCAACTTGAGTGTTGCTGTTTGTTTTGTTCTCCTCATATCAGTACTTTCCGTTATCACAAAGTTCTCACAATAATATTCAGGGTGGGGAACAACTCATTGAGAAAAACTCTGAAAAGTCCGGGGTCCAGGGGCCGCCTAGGCCCCGGCGGGGTCAAGGGGCAGGGCCCTTGTAGGGGGAAAATGTGCACGTTTTTAAGCCATACCAAGAGTGGCATAGTAACAGTGCAGTAAATGTATAGTGAACTGAACCAACCAAATATGAAAGAAAAGTAATAATTATTAGAAAAAGCTTGAACAAAGACAGGAGCACACACACACACTTGTGTTTTATGACAATAAAATAATAGGTCTACTGGATTCGGAAACGGACAAATTTTTTTTCCTCTGAACTCTTTTTTTCTTCCTCTGAAATGGCTGCCGATTTCCTCTGAAATCAGCGGATCCGAGGAGAGTTCCCCACCCTGAATATTTCCACGCGTAGTTTTTTCTTGCACACCAATTACTTTCTTCTGAAATATTAATTATTTTGTTTCAACCACCGAACACACTCACAAACATACTACAAAACTTGCATGTGCTCACACACATACAAACGCACTCTTTCACACATGGGGTGGGTTGGAGGCAGAGGGTGGGCCGCCACCCGCTATTGAAAATGGTTGTCATACCTAACTTACAAATATTAAACAGATAATGTTCGTGAGCTTTCCAATCTTGTGAGTTTCTTTTGCTGATGGTTCAACTGTCTCCCCCCCCCCACCCCCCCCCCCCCAAAAAAAAAACAACGTCACAATGATGATGATGAGATAACACATTATTGGCATTTTTGTCAAACTATTGTATGATGGCATCTCTTGTCATCCAAGCAGTCAAGGGGGTAGAAAAGAACTTATAGTTACAACAGATTTATTGGTAGAGAGATACAAATAGGGAGGAGGGAGATCTAAAACACCCATTCTCACGATTCTATCATTTATATTCATTTCTCTTCATTACTACTTTAAATTGTTAAACATTATCATTATCAGTACAACTAATGTTAATCTGATGAATAAAAATTGATACAACAACAACAACAATTGTTAAACATAACATTTTCTCATTCTATTCAGCGAGTAGAAGAAATATATTGTGAAGTGAAATAAAAATAATATGAACAGATATTTTTTTTAGACAATGTTAAAAATGATTTCTATGCGAAGTTAGTTTCTCTTTAAATCACGAAAACATAAAATTGTGGTAAAAAGTAATGCACGTCAAAATAAACAAACCACATTTATCAAGCGAATGATGTTAAAAGCATAAAATATCCCTTGAAAAAATATTTTAAAATAATCAGAAACTCGCAATTCATCTTACAATCAGATGCTGTAGACAGCTGTGCATTCTCAAGCTCAAAATGTGTGACACCACAATCGCAACCACATGGGTTTTCAGCGGGCACTTTCCATGTAATTCAATTTTTAAAATAAAAGTACAAAACGCAGCAGAATATGTAGCAGTATGCTCTACCTATATGTTTCTTGCGTAAATATACTATGCTTACCTAATAATGCGATCAGTTTGACGGCCGATTGCCGAAAATTGTGTATTCGTGAAGTTTCTGGATAGGGATTTCATGAAAAAGATGGCGGATTTTGGCGTTATGCTTGGTTTTTACTGGTTTCCGGTTTCCTGATAAACCAAGGGAGAGAAGTTTATTAAAGTATGAAAGCGTATCGTTGTCAACAGTTTGCCAATCATTCAAAACTCTAATCATTCAACTGCATGCTCTTATGCCAATGTACAGATCACTGTAAACAATTTATTTCATCATAATAAATATTTGTTGAATTGAATTGAACTGACAAAGTCAATAGAATGTTATGAACATGTGCATAAGTATAATAACTGCTGTAATGTAATAAATTTTGATCGTTCAATTGTTCAGTTTTGTGTACTTTGTTTAATCCCATTCTCCCTTCATTATGACCATTCCTTATTTGTTTAATAGTTTCCCCTTTATCACTCCTCAGCCCCTATAGGCCAACACTCACTCTCCGATCACAAGATGCATCCTTCCTTACAGTTCCTAGATACTCCCTTAATAATTTTGGTAAAAGATCCTTTTCCCGGTATGCCCCAGCTCTATGGAATTCCCTGCCGTCCGACCTTCGTCTTGCCCAGTCCCATTCATCGTTCAAGAAATCACTGAAGACACACCTGTTTTTGAAACATCTGTGAATAAATGTGTATGTATGAGTTTTGGAGTGAGGCGAGGGAGGAGGGGGGGATGAGGGGAGAGGGAGAGAGAGAGAGAGAGAATTTCAACAATTTTTCGGCATGGGTCGTTCTGTCGGTCGAGTTGTAGGCTATAAAAATTATTTCTTACGCTGGAGTCTTTCATTTTAATTTTCGGCCATTTTCATTATTTTAATTTTTGTTTTTAAATGTAATACTAATATTTTATAAGACGGTTAAATCCGTAATTTCATTCTTTGTGTGTGTATGTGTGTGTGTTTGTGCAATGCAATGTTATGTGCAATACGTTTTAGTACGATGTCATTTTGTTTTATCACATACTTTTTAAAAATTCTGTTTATGGTTTGGTTTTTTGATTCGCATGTAAAATCAATTATTTCTTAGCTTGTGCGATTTATATATTGTATTTGTAACCACTGTACCCATTTTGCCCTAACTTTTTAAAAATTGCTGTCCTGTGTTTTACCTTAGTGTTAAAATTTAAATCTTGTACATGTACATCTTTCTTTTAGTATACATATTTTACCCTTTGTTTAAACTTGATACTTTAAGATTATAATGTTAACCTGCGAGTGTGAGAGTGTGTGCATGCATGTGAGCGCTTTGAGCAGACAGTTGTCTGGAATCGCGCTTTATGAAATAAATAATAATAATTATTATTATTATTAAAGAAACAAACAAATGCTGTAATGGGGCTATTGCTCAAAGTTAAACCATTTGCCAGGCAAATATAGCTCACAATCATAAAAATGTACAGAACAGTATTAGAAATAATTGGGTAAAACTTGCACATATCTGAAGGGTAACTTTATTTTTGACACAAACATACTCTGATGTTATGGCCACCTCACCAGGCCTTGCAAAGACCATCCTGCAAGGCACAGTGCAAGGAGGTAGAAGAAGAGGGAGACCGAAAAAGAGGTGGGAAGACAACATTTGAGAATGGACTGGTTTGACACTGAGAGAAGCCATCAGGGTTGAAGAGGACAGAGAAAGATGGAGTACGCTGGTTAAATAATCATATGTGGTGCCCCAACGACCTCCGAGTTGCGGGATAGAATAGAATGTCTATTTGAAAATACAAAAACAAAGCTTTTTTAAAAAATATTTATTTTGAGACCAAAAATGACATAGTGATAATGAGACAAGGAGGCAATAACGTCTTCTTTGCTGTATTTTATGTACATGTGTGCAGTGTTTCATCCCTTTTGTTAATGTTCCTGGTTGGCATCTACATGTAGATCAGCTAGGCGAAAATGGTTCTTTTAACTCTTGAATGTTAAATTAATGGTCTTAACTTTTCAATAGGTGTGTATTTGTGTTGCTGACTGGTTAACAAGATTAGGAAAAAAAACAGGTCAGTGACTATATATGACGAGCACACTTGTCATGGGCATAAATCGTCACACTGTGGAATGACAATGTTTGTGTCAGAAGCAGTCAAGGGGGTTAAATGTAACATGCCGCCTTTGTCTTTTTCCTCCTCCCATTATTATTCTTTACTTTGTTTTACAGTTCTGTAAAGGTTAGTGCTTGGAGATCAAATGCAAATGTCTAAAATCTGCAATGTATCAATGTTTTAAAAACGTTTAATTGAATGAATTCAATATGTTGTGTGTTTGGTCACCACTTCACAGTAGATAGAAACAAAACAATTGATTTTAATCTTCTGTAGTTCAGAACAAAACCAATTATTCACAAGAACAACAATACAAATTCATGTACAAAGGAAACTGTAGGCAGAACGAGAAAACAAATTACAAATACAAGATGGTATGCCGTTGAAATGCTTTTTTTAGACACACTGACACACATACAGCTGTTTTTCCAGGTAAGTCTGGAATTTAAAAAAATGACAAAAAATGACCAAACAGTGTGTTTTTCCTGAAAACTGTAAAAAACTATTGAACAATTACAGAATCAATATAAACTTTTTTTTAAACCATGGTGATCAAGTTTTTAGAATGTTGACAGTTGTGCTTTTGTAATCGTAATTCACAAAAATTGAACGAAACATATTTTTCATAGAAATAAAAATAGAAAATAAAGAATACATTAAACTGAATATGCCGATGTTAGCATTACAATAACATAAACACTCATAAAGCGAACACTCTTTCAACAATGTTTTCAGCAAAGATGAAAAAGTCCAAACCTGTGAGAGTTCTTATTTTTTAATTAGAACTTTATGGATAAACAAATACCAGCTACAACATAGCTTCACTTACATCAAATTTATTTTCTTATCCCAGACATCACAATTTTGACGGTTAACATAACAAATAACATAAATTCAAAAATGATAAATCAAAAATTTCAGTAAAACATGCTTTACGCGCACTTTTACTTGCAATGTCTTAAGCAGCAAAGCAAAAAAGAAGTCAATTCACTCTGAAAGAATAAATTAAAATAGTATTGTGGAAGCACATCTTCACAAAAAAATGGCTGAAATAATAAAAAAGGAATTTGAAAAACAGGCCTGTGCGTCTGATATCAAGTCATGGATGATAGAAAATAAACTATGCTTGAACGATGACAAGACTGAAGCACTGTTAATCAAGAAAAAGAGCACAATTCTTTCAGATGGTGAACCACACTCAATACAAATTGGTAATTCCGACGTTCCTTTCAGCACCTCTGCTCGTAACCTGGGATTCATTATGACATCTGACGCATCTCTTGACACTCACATCTCCAACACATGTAAATCTGCATATTTTGAAATTCGCAAAATCAGTTCTATTCGCTCTTGTCTTTCACAACAAACCACGGCCATCTTAGTTTGCTCTTTTGTTCTTTCAAAACTGGATTACTGCAATTCTCTTCTTGCAGGCTGCTCCCAAGATCTTGTCTACAAACTTCAAAAAGTACAAAATGCAGCTGCACGCCTTGTTCTCAAGGCTTGCAGAAGAGATCATGTCACTCCCCTACTACGTTCCTTGCACTGGTTGCCCATATCTGCACGTATAGAATATAAACTTTCCACACTCTGCTTCAACGTTTTCTTCGGCACTTCCCCTGAATACTTTTCTGACATGCTCATTCCCTACATACCATGCAGACAGCTCCGCTCCGCATCAGACCAACGCACCTTCATCATCCCACTTGTCAAAACAAAAACCTATGGAGAACGCACCTTTGCTTTCTGTGCATCCACTCAATGGAATTCCCTTCCACACAATATCCGCCATGCGCAAACACAACAAGCGTTTAAGCGACAACTCAAAACATATCTTTTCCATAAACACCTTCCATAGCTCCTTCTCAATAACACCATGAATTAATCTCATCATCAGTCTAGTATGCACACATGTCATGGCGCTCCATGCACGGGCAATGGTGTTCGCTTTTTAATGGTGTTCGCTTTTTATAATTGTTATAAGTGTTGGTTGCATTTTACAAGTTAATAATAGTTTTAGTTGCCTTTTTATGTTTTTCAATGTAATATTTTTATTGAATGTTTTTAACATTATGTTGTACATTTTTAGTGAATTTATTCAGACTTTATATACCTACTGTTGTTGTGTAGTATAAATGGTGTATGAATGTGTCAAGCGCGGAGAGCACAGCCACTTGTGGCTGTGATGCGGTGCTATATAAATCTACATTTATTATTATTTATTATTACATAAACTACAGCAAAAGTTGTATTATGCCAACAAACCAGTAACCTTCGGATGACCTTGACCTTCAGTGACCTTGAACTTGGAATGACCTTGACCTTCACATGAACTCTCATGCTCATGTATGATTAAATAACCCAATGTTGTTGCATAATTCCCCTTTATGATGACCTATTCTTGGTATGTTTTTGCAAGGTCTAAAATGACCTTGACCTTCAAGATCAATGCAAAAACGGAACATATATGAAAGGACAATCTATCACCTCTAAATACAACAAGTTTGAACTTTATATATCTCATAATTTAGGGTCAAGGTCACTTCAAAGTAAAAGAAAGAAAGATTACTCTTATATAGTGCACTTACAAGCTCAGAAAGCTTCTCAAAGCGCTGGCCACTAATATATAGCAATCACAAAATAGTTTGCTGAAGTTAAGATTCGAACTCACGTCGCCCGAGACAAACATACACAATGAAATTTTGTGAAAATATTGTCATTTTTTAACTAACATTTGTTGACCCTGTGACCTTGACCTTGAATAAAGTCCTTCATTCACAAACCATTTAGGAGATCTCATTAATATACACCATCTTGGTCTTGTGATATTATCAGACCTGTGCACACTCAAAATGCTCATCAGTAGCAAACAAACCAAATTTCAGTATTTTTTAAAAATTTTCAGTAGCAAGCTGTAACGACAGTTCAAGTAAAAAAAAAAAAAAAATCAGAATTTCGGAATTTTAATAGAATTTTAATAAGTAATCCGTTATCTGCTCATGAAAATCGGAGAAAATACGGAAAATCCATAGATGTGCACAGGTCTGTATTATGATAGTTGAAATAGGTTCTGAAATATTAATCCATTTGCAAGTTTTGAACATCCAGATGGCGGACAGACAGAAGGGACAGAGAATTTTTAAAAAAAAATGTTATTTTGGGACTATTTATGACTCATCTTGCACAGATTTGCAAAACTGAACTTTTTGGGGGGAGGTGCGAGTACATGGACTCACATTGCTATGCATTCGAGTCAATAACTGAATAAGGGAAAATAAAGTATTAAAAAACACAAAAAAAATAAACACTTGGTGTGCAAGATACAACAATTTCTCTCATATACACACATACGCTATTCAACAATCTCTCTCCCTCTCTCTTTCATGTCTATAACTTTTAACTTGATCATCTTCATGTGCCACGACCTGCCTAAAACTCTTGAGAATAAGGTTTAATGTGTTCTATCTTACGTCTATCTTACCTCATAGACTCATTTTAGAGACACGACGGGTACAATGAATACAAACACACAATTCTGCCACAAATCGTCAACTATAGCTACAACAAACTTCGGCTATAAACATACGTACAAATAAACATCACTGTACAAGTGTATGTAAAATCAAATGCAATTATCGTTCCAAATCATTCAGTTTATTTACTGGTAAAAACTCCTTCATTCACGGCCACATAAGGTTGAACGCATCTAATCTTCATCACTGTCAAAGTTAGCTTGGGACCCACTCTCGCGAGCTTTGATAGATGGCACCTTTCTTCTCTTTCCCCGTCCACCATCTACCTCAGGCTCTGCATGCCTTTTCTTTGCGTTTTCTCCATCTCTGTCAGAAGCATCTGTCTTGGTTGCTGTTTCTTTCGTAGCAGCTGGTTCACCCACCCCTGCTTGATCTGGTTCCTTAGCCTTGCCAGGAGATTTGGGTTTGACAGGTTGTTTCACCTCTAGTGACTTGACAAGAGATTTTGCTTCTGGTGTTTTTTCAGTCTCGCTGGGAGATTTAGCCTTGTCAAGTGACTTCGCTGATTTGTCATCAGCATTCTTGTTATACACAGTGGATGTGTTGTTTATAGCTGATGCTTCATCTCCAGGCTCTTTACATACATCTGGTGTCTCAGTGACAGCAGCTTCAGCTGTGTCTGCTGGCTTTTCATCTGAATCTTTGTCAGCAGTGTTCTCTTCCATTTCCTCCTCCTGACTGCCTTCTGTTTCGTCCACCTGCTGCTCTTCCTCTTCTTCATTATCTGCAGCAAGACTGATGTTGGTGATGACTTTACGGTTTGCTGGAAGTTGGATGCCTGGGGGAGCTTTGGTCAAATACTCCACAAGGCATGATGTCTGGCCGGTCTCAATCATCTTGGGTAAGTTGCTGAACCAGGAAATGCGTCGTTTATATGTGGGATCCACTTCCAAGGAAGAGTAGTAGCGGTTGAGGACTATGATTTCCTCCTCCTCAGGCTGGGGCTCCATGGGAATCCACTGTGTCACTCTATCTTCTTTGGATGTGCTCAGGCGGGGCCTTCCTCTCCCACGACGCCCTGGAGGTCGTCCCCTTCCCCTGGGCGTTACTGCCCCTCCACTGAGAGACACTCGTTTGCTCTCTCTACAGTACTTGTCCTTGTTCTTGATCAGTGGCACTAGCCTGTTGTCGGATGTCAGCAGATAGTAAGATTTGCATGTTGTTCCACTCTTCTGGTTGTAACAGCCGCAGTCATCAGAGTAATAATTGCGGCGATGGCGGTATTTGAGATTACGGCTGTTGTCTACAATGAAGAATACGTCTTCTTTTCTGCCAGTAGGAATGGAAGGCAGAACATCAACTGTGCTGGTTAACTCGTTGAAAACCTCCTGGGCAGGCAAGAAGTTGGTTCCTCTTAACGGTTTTCCTCCAATAGCAGTGTGGGTATATTTTTCCATCCAAGACAAATCAATGTTCTCTGCTTTCAACTTTGGGCCTGAGAACATATCTTCAATAACCTCATCTTCATCAGATTGGTCGGCATCACTGTCATCGTGGGCACTGGCATCACTGTCATATTCATGTACCACAACCTGAAGCTGCTTCTTGTCACCAGTGGTGATAGCCATCACTTTTGGTGTAGGCTTTCGCATGCGACCAGAAATTCTGGATGGTGTGGCTTGCATAGAGACCATGGGTGATAGCTGCACTGTGGACACATTTATCAGCGGAACAAAAATGTCAGGAACCCACGATCCAGCAGAAATTTTCTCAATTTTCAGCGAGCTGCTCCAAAATATTCTCAACTCTTCCCCTTCTTCTACCTTGCTCCTGGGATGGAACACAGTGTTGAGGGTTTTCACTGCTCGATCGGCATCCCCGTTGACCGCTGGATAGATTGACCTGATCGGACGTCGCACCACTGTGGCGAGTGCAGACAATGTCCATACGCAGGAGTCTTCATTGGGTGTTGCACAGTTGATGCAGCTCTCTGTATAATCAGGGGCACACTCAGACATTTTGGTATAGTTTTTTTGCCATCTGTAGTAAGCGTCACACAGCACCATCTCAATGCAGCACCTGACCCTCAGCTCTGTGGCAAGCTTTTCACTTCCACATAACGCTACTGAGACTGCAGAGAAAAGAGAGTTGTTGTCTCTGGTGACTCTTATGGTACGCCTCTTCTCTCCTGGAACGTGTTCTTTCAGAAGGTCTTGGGAAACTTGATCCAAGGTGTATCTAGGATTCTTCACAATGCTGTAATTCAAGTTGTCTTTCATCAGTAACTTTTCCCTTTCCGCTGCAAGGTTCAGCTGCTCTGGGCTGCAATTTGCTGCCTGAAACAGAAATGCATACATACTTTTAGTATGAACAGTTCATAATGTACAGCTATTATAAATCATCATCATCAGACCCACAGCCGTACAGGCATTTGGGGAGACGAACAGAATTTTCTCAACTTCGATCTATTTGCAGCAATCGTCAGGAAAGGTGGCATGCCTAGTGCTGTCTATGTTTTGAGTTGGAAGTAGATTTTTAACATTAGTCCTTCATATTAGAATATAAATCGAGGTCTAGTCTGTGCACGCAGACATTCCATCGCATTTAAAGATCCTGACTTTCACGTCTTAGACTGTTGAGGGGCGAGGCGCCTACCTGTTTTGATATTATAAATACAATATGATAATTGTCTGGGGGAAAAAATTGCCATAGGTTTGGCATAATCAGACCTGTTCACATCTACCAATGCCAGTCAGGAGTAAGCAGACTGTCTGTCAGGAGTTTCATCTGTCTGTCAGGAGTACAGTACTGGAATACATTTTTTGGGAGATTGAGAAAAAATAAAACAAAAAGACAGTTAAATTTACTACAAAAACACACCAAAAAGTACATTTGAAAAAGCATTCACTTATTTATTGCTTAACATTTTCCAGAAATACATACTGTTACGTTGAAACGTGAACGAAAGTATGTCTGAAACGCGCACGATAGATCTAATCGTTTCGTTTTGCAAAGTATTCAATAATGGAGTTTATTTACCTTTGATTTGAGTTTGCATTGTTGTTAGGAGAGGCTTTGTATAACGTTGATAATTTTCGTTAGTCGATATTATTGGAGAATTCTCTAGACCTGCGTGTTTACTCTCGATAGAAATTTCCCGATGGATGTCGAGGTGAGGGAACGTTCCGGGTATGTGTAGAAATATGTATGACGTAAGTCAGTGATGACGATCTTTAATTCTGATTGGTTGGTTGTAATGCGTCATTTCTAGAACGTCCGGTCGTCATCTCGAATGAGAGAAAAAATTATAAAATGGATGCCCTGTGTGTTGTTGTGGATAGTTGTTGATAGTTAGTTTGAAAGTAAAACTTGAGAGTGGAGTTGAGTTGAGAATTGTATGCAGTTGTTGATGTGTGCTGAATAAAAGTGGAAAACTTTATACGTCAACTCTTTGACTTGTATGCTGATTGAGCAGGCTGCGTGGATAAACGAATCTGAGTTACACCTTATCAGGAATTCAGCATTGGGGCTGAATCAAATACTGATAAAGAAAAACACCATCATCAACATCAAACCGAGTGTAACACATACATTGGAATCTGGAAACATTTCCTTCATAACTTTTGTCAATGTGTCAGCTGTAGCAAAGGAGAGGTTGTGTTCCACAAGCAGGCCACACATCAGAGCTTCGGCTCTTATCACTTTCATTTGAAGTGAATCTTCACATTCGCTGGCATTAGCAATAAACGAACTTATTGTGCGTTGGTTAGCCTGCTCTTGTTGCAACTGCTTATATCTACCTAAGATCACGTGCCTCTACCGCCGTGCGCAACGCTGAAGTCAAGTTTACAAATTTTGCAGTAAGCATGGTTTTCAGACCTTTCGGAGCTCGTTAAGCACTTATGCTGTTCTGAATAAGAAGCATTCCACTTCTGCGTGTGAAGCATCTTCTTTTTGGGTGGTGTTTGTCCACCATTTTTTGCGTTTTTTCTTTTCAGCATCGCGAACAGACTAGTCACTTCGAAGACATGCACAAATGCTCGATCACACACGAAAGAAAGCCGGAAATCGAAACTTGTACAGGAAATTCCAGTTTTTGTCTTATTACGGAAAACTTACGAAACGGAAGAAAGAGCGTCTTACTACCGAAAAAACTACCAATTTTTTTTTTCGCTCGCGTTCGAAACCGGAGTTTTTGTTTTCAAAACGGATAAGCGGATTTTTACAGTCAAAACGGAGAACATCCGGTCAAACCGGAGGAGTGAACAGCTCTGCATAATTATGAATTTAAACCTACATATATAACAAAATTATGTACACTACAAATATAGTTCACATATTATAGTTGATCAAATGGTAATTTAAACCACACTGCAAAATTGATTATAATTAAAATTATTAAGTAAACAATACCAACCTTATGCAAGCGCTGAAGACTATCTGTGTAACTGAACACTCCCCTGTCATCAGAACGGCATATCCTGCAGATGTATGGAACCTCTGGGGCCTCCTTGAAAGCCTGAAGAATCTGGATTTCCAGCTGCTCGCATTTGACATGGTACCAGTTTCCACATTCAACACAAAAAATGCCTTCCCATGAAACACATTCATCACTGCAAGTTCTGCACACGTGCTGGGGGCCACTTTTTCCATGCAGGAGAGGCATGTTGACTTGATCTTGGCTGAAATAAGAAAATTGCATGTTATTTGTTGATTTATCCTATCCTATCCCTAACTTGCATGTTATTTGTTGATTTATCCTATCCTATCCCTAACTCGAAAGTCGTTGGGGCACCACAGATGATCGTTTAACCAGTGTACTCCATCTAACCAGTTCTCGATGGCGCTGTTGTGGAGGACTGCACTGGTACAGGCTTATGATGACTTCAATAAAGATAGGGCTGATAAGGTACACTCTCGTGGTTGTTCACAGAGCTTCATGCCAGACTCGGTCAAATGCTTTCTTGAAGTCTACAAACACAAGATATAGATGATGTTGGTGCTGTAGGTATTTCTTGCAGATTATTCTGAGGTTGAAAATCTGTTCAGTGGTACTTCGCCATGCTCTGAATCCTGCTTGTTCTTCAGCTTTTATTTGTTCAGCTTGTGGTTTCAACCTGTTGAGCATTATTTTCAGAAGGACTTTGCTGGGATGGCTGATATTGTGATAAGGTTAATGGTGCATTAATTTTCACATTCCTGAAAGTTACTCTTTTTGGGAAAAGACAAGCGACTGAGTCCATGGTGTATGCTACTCCCCACTCTGGCAAATATTGTTACAGATAATGGTGAGGGCGTCAATCATTGCTTCTCCTCCTGCTTGAAGCAGTTCCGCGGGTATGTTGTCCACTCCTGCTGACTTCCCCTTCTTCAGCAATTGCATCGCTGCCTCTTCTATGAGAATTCGGAGGATTTCTTCTTCTTCTCTGTTCTGGTGACATGCTAGAACTCATGTGTCTCCATTTGGTGTGTGGTTGTAAAGGTCAGAGCAGCACTCAGTCCATCTATCCAAATGTGTTTGCCAGTTTCAGATTGTTTTATCTGGAAAACCCCAGGAGTCACAGACATCTGTTATTTGTCTTGTTGTTGCAGTGGGATCCACATGTATCTCCCCAGATGTGGTACGCATCTTGGCCAATCTTGGCATTCCAGTCGCCTTGCACTATGATTGTGTCCTTCTTCGGCACTTGGTCAAGGACAGCCTGCAGATGTTCTTAGAAATCCTCCACTTCGCTGTCTTCATAGTGTGATATTGGGGCATAGACCTGGATGATGGTGATGTTGAAAGGGGCTGCTCTCAGATGGATGGTAATGAGTCTACTTGAGACTGGGGCGACAATCCATGACAGTGCCTAGAATGTCTTTGTGGACCAAGAAACCAACGCCTTGTTCATGCCTGTCATTTCTCCCTCTGAAATAAAGTGGCCTTTGTCAGTCATCAGTTGTTTCACCTAGGTTTTTTAAGAGCAGTTAGGGTCCTGACATTCCAGGTTCCTATGATGATGTTGTCCCTCGTGCGTATGTTGCTAAGTTGTCCATCAGTATATTTATCAGCATATTTATTTAATCAATCTTATAGTTATATAGCGCTCTTCCATCTCAAGAGTTGCTCAAGGCAGTATCAATACAGTTTCCAACTCAAGCCGCCTAAGGCGCCCAACTGCAATCTTTGGGCGTACAGTCTGATGCTTAGACAACTAAGCACAATCCTGGGTGACCGGGGATGGTGAGAAGAGACCTTGTGTGTGCAGGGTATTTGTGTGCCAGGTATTTGTGTAGCTGGCACTCACCCGTCTAACTCTAAGACATGACTGTCAGGATATTTTAAAGTCCATGCGATGGAGTGCATGTGTGCCCAGACTAGACTTCAGGTTTGTACTCCCATCTGAAGGAGTTGTAACGTTTGGAGTACTGTTGGTGGTGCGTGAATCGTAGATGTCAAGCATACAACAAGGAGTGAACAACACTGATTGATGTGTTCAGACTGATTTTGTATTCGTACACAAACATCGGTTGATGATGATCGCCATGTTGGTAGCCAGGGTCTAGCGATAACTCTAGTGTCGCGTAAGTGCCGCGATTAGTGAGGAGTTAGTTCCCTTGTACATGTATTCATGAATATGAAACTCAACACATTACAGGAGTAATGTTAAAAATCTACTTTCAACACAAATTGGCGGAGGATTACGTTCACCTCTCCCAAATCTCTGCTTCTGGTTACAAACAGATAGCTGGTTGTCTTTAAAAATTATGGCATTGCATAACCGCCCAGAACTGAAAAAGAAGGGAAGAATTATTAAGGGTCTGGACAACTATATTACGTCACCCAGCGTATAACAGGAAGGCTTTACGACCAGCAGCAGAGATTGTGTGGAGGCAAATATAAGCCTCGATCAGTCTCAGCTATGCAGGATGCTTTCAACTTTGACAACAGAACATTAATTTTATTTCTGTTTACTCAGTTAGTCATTACTGTTTAGGCTAAAATAAAAGTCTAGGCTAAAGTTTTAATTGTAGTTCTTTAATTAATATTCAGAAATTTGAATATTTATACCCGTTTTCTCTTTGTATAGTAAAAACTGTAGTGATGGCATTATAGACTGTCAACCTTTGAGCTTAATTGTCAGCCTTTCGCCCTATTATTATTTTCAGACAACACAGTATTACGTAACAGTGTCACTATACTTGTCGCTCACAGTCAAAACCCAACTCCTAGGCTAGTTATTACTGTAAAAACCATCCGAAATGTGATGATGGAGACTGAAAATAATTAGGACGATTGTGGGTTGCTGGCACACTTTCAACCAATAGCAATGTAAAGGATATCGAATTAGAATCAAAAATACATACCGACAAAACAAATATTAACAATAAATGCAGCGTTTATGAAAGAATATAATGTTCGAAGCGCCAAAATGGGGCAGGAATACGCCGTCTTTTAACCGCAATATCCCACGTTAGATAACTTCGACTTGAGCAAGGGATGTAAGGCTGTCGAAAAACATCTTACCGGAGGTAACAATTCCACACGCGTGGTGACAGAAAAAAGATCGGAGATCATGGATTTTTCTTCGCCACCTGCGGGAGGGAAAATGAATACAGCAGATAAAGAACACTTGATGGATCAAGTTAAACAACAGATTGCACTTGCAAATGCTCAGGAACTTCTACAGGTAATTTGATGCATTGTTGCATCACTGACACTGTCAATGTCAAACTTGAAATAGTACGTCCCAGCACAGGCTCGGAAGTCTCTTAGCATAGCATAGTTCGGCATATAGGCTAACAGCCTTTGGCCTTCATATAAAATCTTGATGAGGGTCTCAGACCCAGGCCTTCTTCTCAATCCACCACTATGTATTTACTAACCCTATTCTTGGATCGTGGAGACCTTGGGCTGTTTAACACTTGTCAGCCGCTTCACAGTCTGGTAAGCCTTGTTTTTGCTGTTGTTCTTGTTCATACTGTTCTCTATTTCCTGGCATTGATCTTCTATCCACTTCTCCTTTGCTGTGCGCATGCCTTTTCTGATTTCATTGTTGATTTTTCGTTCTAAGGCATCAGCTCCCTGTGAGGTGTTCTTTTTCTTTTTAATCTCTCTTCGTCTATCACACAGGTCCAAAAGTTCAGGTTTGATCCACAGCTTCTTCTTTGACCGGTGCATTCCAAGGATCTCCGTGGCGGCATCTGTCACAGCTAAGTTGAAGGTGGTGGTCATGGTGCTGACATTCTTCACCAGCTCCCAAAATGAGCAGTGGTGCAAATTTCCCTCCAATTGTGGCCTGAAATATTTCTGCCACCTCCGGGTCTTGCAGTTTGTCCAGGTCGAACTTCAGTCTTGTGCACCTTGCTGTGATTACTCTCTTTAGTGAAGCCGGAAAGACATCATCACGAGATCGTGGTCACTTCCGATGTCTGCTCCTGGAAAAGTGCGCGTCCTGCCAAGTTGGTGCTTGATCTGAAGCGTTTCTTGACCATGGTGTAGTCGATCTGGTTGTGATGCTCCCCGCCGAGACTGTGCCATGTCCATCGTCTGGATTTTTTGTGGAGACCAAGCGTGTTTGCCGGTATCAGATTGTTGTATGGCAAACTCCAACAGTCTCAGACCCCTGACAAGTGTTAAACAGCCCAAGGTCTCCACGATCCAATTCCAAAGCAAGTCTGGCATATGCCTTACAGAAGGACAAGAAGTCTTGGACAGATGGACAGAGTACTGCTCTGACCTTTACAACCACAAACCAAACGGAGACCCATCAGTTCTAGCATACATGTACAGAGAAGAAGAAGAAATCCTCCCAATTCTCCGAGAAGAAGTTGAGGCAGCAGTGCAGTCGCTAAAGAAGGGGAAGTCGGCGGGAATGGATAACATACCCGCGGAACTGCTTCAAGCAGGAGGAGAAGCGATGATCGACGCACTCACCATTATCTGTAACAAGATCTGGCAGAGTGGGGAGTGGAATACACCATGGACCCAGTCGCTTGTCATCACTCTTCCCAAAAAAGGTAACCTTCAGGAATGTGAAAATTACCGCACCATCAGCCTCATCAGCCATCCCAGCAAGGTCCGCCCTGAAAATAATACTCAACAGGTTGAAACCCCAAGCTGAACAAATCATAGCTGAAGAGCAAGCAGGATTCAGGGCAGGGCGAAGTACCACTGAACAGATTTTCAACCTCAGAATAATCTGCGAGAAATACCTACAGCACCAACAACATCTATATCATGTGTTGGTAGACTTCAAAAAGGCGTTTGACCGAGTCTGGCATGCAGCTCTGTGGGCAACAATGAAAGTGTACATCAGCCCTAAAATTATTGAAGTCATCAAAAGCCTGTATGACAAGGCTACCAGTGCAGTCCTCCACAACAGCGCCATCGGAAACTGGTTCAGAACAACAATCGGTGTGCGTCAGGGATACCTACTCTCTCCAACACTCTTCAACATCTTCCTAGAGCGCATCCTGTCAGATGCCTTTGCAGACCATGAAGGCACAGCATAGGGGGAAGAGCAATCTCCAACCTTCGTTTTGCGGAGGACATTGATGGATTGGCTGGAGAGGAAAAAGAACTTGAACAGCTGGTACAGAGGCTTGACACCACCTCCAGAGCCAATGGAATGGAAATAAGTGCAGAGAAGACCAAAATGATGACCAGCAACAGCAATGGCATCAACACGGACATCAAGGTCCAAGGCCAATCCCTCAACACAGTGCATAGCTTCAAATATTTAAGAGCCATTGTATCAGACAATGGGTCCTGACAAGAAGTCCTCTCCAGGATCGCACAAACAACTGCTGCCCTGGCGAGGTTGAAGCCAATTTGGAAAGACAGGACCATCACGGCATCAGTCTACATTCCAAGGTAAGGCTGCTGCGCTCCCTTGTCATCTCCATATTCCTATATGCTTGCGAAACATGGACCCTCACAGCAGATCTCCAACGAAGAATACAAAGCATGGAGATGAGGTGCTACAGAAGACTTCTGGGCATTTCCTATACCCAGCACATCACCGACGACAAAGTCTGACAGACCATCACACAAGCCATTGGACAACACGATGACCTGCTCACAGTGGTGAAAAAACGTAAACTCTGATGGTATGGCCACGTCACCAGATCATCAGGTCTTGCAAAGACCATCCTGCAAGGCACAGCGCAAGGAGGTAGAAGAAGAGGGAGACCGAAAAAAGAGTTGGGAGGACAACATTCAAGAATGGACTGGTTTGACACTGAGCGAAACAATCAGGGTTGCTGAGGACAGGGAAAGATGGAGTACACTGGTTAAATGATCATCTGTGGTGCCCCTACGACCTCCGAGTTATGGGATAGGATAGGAACCCTATTCTATTCTATCCCGTAACTCTGAGGTCGTTGGGGAACCACGGCACAGATGATTGTGTAACCAGCATTCTCCATCTTTCTCTGTCCTCAGCAACCCTGATGGCTTCGCTCAGTTTCAAGCCAGTCCATTCTCGAGTGTTGTCCTCCCACCTCTTTTTCTGTCTCCCTCTTCTTCTACCTCCTTGCTCTGTGCCTTGCCGGATGGTCTTTGCAAGGCCTGATGATCTATATGTGGCCATACCATCGGAGTTTCCGTTTCTTCACCACTGTGAGCAGGTCATCGTGTTGTCCAATGGCTTGTGTGACAGGCATGCCTACCCGTACGGAATTTCCATATTTTTTTTTGAAATTTGACAAACTCGGCAAGTGCTATGGAAAATACAGACATTTGTTTCACAGCCTGGAAATAAATAAAAACAACATTGGGGAAAAAAATCAAACTCGTTGGCCTGTGGTAATGCACCGCGTGACGTTTTTCCGAAGACAGCCGTACCCGGTTTAATACCGCAATGTGCAGTCGCAGTAGAGACATGTGGCATAGAAGTTTCCGGTAGAGGCACCGAAGTTTGCCGAACCAGTTTTTGTGCAGTCGCAGTGAAGATTGGTGCTCGCGAGACAGAATTCAAAACATGGTGTTCAAACGAATGACTAAGCAAAGTGATTGTGAATCTGAATCTTCAAAGAAGCAAGGGGCAGACATCTATTGCTTCGTATTCAGAAAAGTGTCCTTTCGTTATTCGCGACAGCACTGACTCAAAAGTACGATTTGTGCCAACCAGTCTGGCATCTTCGCAGGTGGTATGAACGACATCAAGCAGCAAGTGGATCGAAGGCCCACAGCATATCAAGAATTACGAGGCTTTGGAGAATAAAAAGAAGATTGTGGCAGCAAATCAATCTGAGGCCAGGGCTAGGGGTCTGAATCTTGAGACCCTCATCAAGATCTAATATGATGGCCAAAGGCTGTTAGCCTATGCTGAACTATGCTACGCTAAAAGGATCTTAGTAAGTAGCAGTGATAGTGAAGGGTTAAAGATGAAAGAAAAGACTTCATAGCCTGTGTCCAAGCGTGTACTGACCATGGTTTTCAAGTTTCATAAAGTAAATGGAAAGACTAAAGAGGTGTAGATCCTGTCCAAGTGGCCTATGTACAATAAAAGTGGCACAAAGCGCTTGCAATTGCTCCACACAAACTATTTTTGCAACCTTTTGCCATAAGCAAGCGTTTTTAAAATGGTGCTGTATATGTTGACTGCACAACAGCCAATCAGAGTGAAGTTGGCTGAAAGTGAAAATTACTGTCAAAAGCACTGACGACACAACAGTACTATCAAATACTCAGAAGACTTCTGGGCATTTCCTATACCAAGGACATCACCAACAACGAAGTCCGACAGACCATCACACAAGCCATTGGACAATACGATAACATGCTCAAAGTAGTGGAGAAACTGAAACTCGAATGGTATGGCCATGTCACCAGAGCATCAGGCCTTGCAAAGACCATCCTGCAAGGCATGGTGCAAGCAGGCAGAAGAAGAGGGAGACAGAAAAAGAATGGGAGGACAACATTCGAGAATGGACTGGCTTGACACTGAGCGAAGCCATAAGGGTTGCTGAAGACAGAGAAAGATGGAGTATGCTAGTTAAACAATCATCTGTGGTGCCCCAACAACCTTCGAGTTATGGGTTAGGATAAGACATAAACATAATTATTCGGTCAAATAATAAGTACACAAATCTCAAAAGACTAAATGACAAAAAGTCCTCCCTTGCTATATCGCCATTTGCAAATTGAAAGCCCACCACTATGGCAGCCATCTTTTGCTCTTCCCAAACAACCTTTCGAGACTGCTACAGATCACTCTGTGGCACTCTCCGCAGGCATAGGGTTGCCCAGACTTTCTGCCAAAATAGTTACGTAGTCAGGGCAGATATTCACTGTTGTAACTGAAAAGGAAATAATACTCAATTACTTTTCTAATTTCTTGTTACAGAAAATGTCGGAGAAATGTTACAAGAAATGTATAACAAAGCCAGGCAGCTCCTTAGACAACTCAGAAACGGTGAGAATCTTTAACCCTTTGGAGACATCAGTTTGCAAAGTACAAATATAAAAGAAAATATCATTTTTAGATTTGGCAGAAAAGTAACAGGCGGATCGGCTTCATCTCTTTTTGGCACAGAAAGATAGATTGGCCTGATTGTCTCCCAGGGAATTTCAAATATGTGTATAGTGTGAAAGTTAAAACAAGCATTTTGGAAGTACATAAAACATCGTATAGCATTTCAGTGTTGGCGACTCAGGCTATCACTGTATTAGCCTTTTGCTGTCTAGTTAATAATGCATTAGAGATATTCCTTGTCACACGGATGAATTTGCCTAACAGACTACAGAGGGTGAGGGAAATCTCTATAATTCATGTATTTGTTTTAAATTTGATGAAAATATTAAGGATGTGGACCATGGACAAGAACAAGATTTGTTTGAATCATTCTTGTTCATCAATAAAACATCAGCTTATATGCATTTGTTTTCAGTATATTTGATGGTGTTCAGTGCATGGCAGATGCATTGCTTTGGCAGACTATGATGAGGCCTACCCAAGAAAAATGTAGATTTGCTTGAACTATAGTCTCTTCAACTCCCACTTTCTCTCAGAAGCAAACCTTCAATCTCTTCCTTCAAGAATCAAACAGAACCTAAAAACCCATCTCTTCTCGTCTTCCTTTGCTCATTAACTATCTTCTTACACAATGTCAATGGTATGTTTCACATGGTCTCTACCAACCCACATCTGCCAGCGTGTGTATATTTGTGTTCTTTTTTTTTTCTTGTGATTTTCTTCTTTGGTGTGTAAATGCATGAGACTTGTGCTTTGAACCGATTTTTAATAGGAAGAAGCGCTATATAAATATCATTATTATTATTATTATTTTCTTCAGCAATTGCATGGTCTGATCACCTCTCTTCTGAGAGAAAGAAGGGGAAGAGGCTGACTGTCCCACCTCAATTTTGTTATGTTCTTGCTGTGTGTTCAGAGGAGAGGCCTCATCATAGTTGGCTGAGCCTGAATAGGAAATAGATCTCATCAGGCTCTGTTATGTTGTGTGTGCATTGGTTGCACTTGACACACTGGTATTGAAAGTGGTGTACCTAGTCTTCAGTCTAGATTTCCTAGTAACTTGATGTAAGACAACATTTGTGTGCAATTTCAAAATGTTTATTGTTGTCTTTGTTTTGTTGTTTACAGAGATGCATTGCCATGTGCATGGACCGATATATGGACTCCTGGAATTTGGTATCACATGCTTATGGCAGCCGCATTCAAAGAGAACGCACCAATCCACGTTGATTTTTGTTAAATAATTCAAGATGGAAAAGAAAGACTGAAAATGCTGAGCAAAAAGTGAAAACTCAGTTTCTCATTATATTAAGGCGAATGTGGTATTTTTATATATTTAAGTATCAGGGAAATGAAACAATCTTATTAAATTTATCTTACTCACATTGCGAGTATTCTACTGATGTCTGCAACTGACTTGTTTGTTATGTTAGTTTTGTGTGTATTTTGCAGTTTTGGAAAGGATGGATTTTGCAGTATCGAACATTTCATTTTGTCTTGTAATCTTATTACCTGAAGAACAAATTTTTACTGCCAATAGCATGTTTAGAATATTGAATCTAAAGAATAAGATATTACATTTTATTGCTCGCTAATGGTTTGACCAAAAAAAACAAACAAAAGCAAGCATAAATATGCAAAAGCTCAGCTTCAGTATAGGTAGGGACATCTGTTATTGCAATTAAAATTTGCGAGTTTACTGGTGGTTGTGCATGTGGAAGTGTGATATTTAATTATAAATAGCAATGCATATTTTTTAGTTTTGTGTGTACTATCCATTAGGTTGCTGCTTTCGTACAAATCATAAACTTGCCATACATAAATTAGTTGCAGGTTAATGTTCATGTTCCAGCTTTCCAAAAGACCTAGTTTGGACAATTTTCTTCAGTCATGTGTGGCTTTAGTAAAGCATTGGGTTTCGTATTGGAGCAAAAGCAAAGGATGAGTGTGAATGTTTGCCTCTTCTGGTGCATTTCAAGTGATATTCTGTATGAATATTTCTAGTTTTGTAGTAAATGAAAAATTTGGCAGATAACATGAACATTAAATAAAGTGTTGATCTGAATTATTATTTTTTTTTTTTTTTAATTCTGTTGCTCAATCGCACATTCTCTTCTGTTTACTTCAAACATAACATTGCATGTCCATAAGGCATCTTATTTTGTCATATTTTATTTATTTGTTTAATCGTTCTTATAATAGTGATTTACCTGCTCAAGGCGCTGGCCGCTGGCAGGATCTAACTTGAGGCACCCACTTGCAGCTTTTGGGTGAATAGCCTGGCGCACAGGTGACCAAGCACAATCCTCCTCACCTGTAAATGGTGGAGAAGGGAGCGAGTGCTTGCCTTGCCCGTCTAGGACGTGAATGTCACAATCGGTGCACAGGGGTATTCTCCAAGAATATATATACTACTGTTCTACCCCCTCTACTATTGGGGATTCACTGCCCCTCTGCTATCAGGGACCCACTAATTCTTTCCTAAGATCCATTGTTCTTGGTAAATGCGCCTGTGGTGTGTGTGTTGAAATCCCATTCGTTGTGATCTAGTATTTTATTCTAGGGAAGGGTTGTGTGTGTGTGGATATTTTTAAAGGCATTAAGTGAAATAATTAAGCCATTCAAATGTATTTCCAGACACTCTCACACTTTTCCAATGTAATTGTTTTAAGAACAAAATTTCTTACGTCTTTATGTAGCGGATATTTTTTTGTCTTTTTCAGAAGTGTTAATTTTCTTGGAGGTGTTGTGATTAATTAGGCTCAACACTACAAAACCAAAGGAAAACATAACTATCTTACCTATATATGCAAGCAAAAAATTATCCAACTATCTTACCTATATATGCAAGCAAAAAATTATCAAAAATTTCATTAATTTTAATATTTTACTCATTTATATGATCATTTTTTTTGTATGTTGGAGATATATCACTGGGTTTAGTGGGTCAGTCTTGGTTTCAAAGGGGCTAGTCATGTCTAAGCTACATTTAATATTTTTAAGTTCACCTTGTACCTTGATTTTTGGTCCGGAGCTCTGTTACATCACCTATATTCTAATTCCCAATTTTCCATATATTAATTAGTTCTGTACATCTTTCCCTGTCTCTCTATCATGTTCACCGGCATAGGAGTGTTGACTGACTGCTGAGCCAATGTGTCTGGACAGAGTGTCGCAAACCTACAGCTCGACTAGAGGAGGTCTGCTATCTCTCTCAAGTCACGGCAGCTGTTGAGCAGGCCTACCCACTGCAGATTGCACCGATATCGCATTCCCTTCTCGCTTTGACATAGAAAATCTTGTCTTGAATAGAAAACTTCAATTGGTTTCCCTTGTGGTTTCATCTGACTTAAAAAGATAAGCCTGCTAACAAAGCTGCTGAGATTTGAAAAAGGCCTAGTCTAATCTCAGTCATGCAGATGCTGTGTGTGTCACACTATGATAGGTCACTAAAAAGACATAATTCCAAAATGAGCTCACAACAGCAATTGTGCAAAACTCCAATTGCAAACACAAGCATAGAGCTGAAATGCCGAAGGCACTTTAACCTATCCTTGTAATTGAGGTCCTTTAGCCCTAAGATACACCTGGCGAAATGCCTCTGTACAGTCTCAAACTTGTTAATATGCTTTTTAAACTTGGGACTCCACACCATATTTACATATTCGAATATAGGATGAACAAGAGCCTTGAACAGAGGGACCATTATTTCTTTGCTTTTAAATATGATTAGTTAGTCATTGCAAAGAGCAGAATCAGGACCACAACTTGATTGAAACAGGACTCATCCCTGAACTGCATAAAAGATCTGCTAAAACAACTCTAACGGTAACACTGAAGGCACCCTACAAACCGGTCACTTTACAATAAAGGCATCTCATGCAGGGGACGCTGAGGCTTTGCTCTAATTTATCAAATCCCCGTTCACAAAAACAAAATAGAATATAAACATCATTATAAAATATTAACAAATCACATATCTAGAAAATACCTACATTGCTAAATAATACTACCACAGAAAGCCCTAGTGACCATTTGACAGAAAGCGTCCGAAAGCCCAAAGCTGACCTCTTACACAAACGAGTTTTGGGAGGGTTTTTAATCAAAAAGATAGGTGACTGGTCTAGCAAAGAAGATTGATAGAACAGAGTAGGAATGAGAAAGAACAAATGAGAATGACAGAAACTGGTAATTTAAAGCACTAAATTTCCACAAAGTGGGGATACTATTTATACAGAAACCCCCCTGCATCCCCACAGAGGGGGTTAAATGTGACTGACGGGAAGAAGTTGAGGCAGCAGTGCAATCGCTAAAAAAAGGGAAGTCAGCGAGAGTGGACAACATACCCGCGGAACTGCTACAAGCAGGAGGAGAAGCGATGATTGATTCCCTCACCATTATCTAAAACAAGATCTGGCAGAGTGGGGAGTGGCCTATACCATGGACCCAGTCGCTTGTCATCACTCTTCCCAAAAAAAGTAACCTTCAGGAGTGTGAAAATTACCGCACCATCAGCCTCATCAGCCATCCCAGCAAGGTCCTCCTGAAAATAATAATCAACAGGTTGAAACCCCAAGCTGAACAAATCATAGCTGAAGAACAAGCAGGATTCAGGGCAGGGCAAAGTACCACTGAACAGATTTTCAACCTCAGAATAATCTGTGAGAAATACCTACAGCACCAACAACATCTATATCATGTGTTCATAGCCTTCAAGAAGGCGTTTGACCGAGTCTGGCATGCAGCTCTATGGGCAACAATGAAAGTGTACAACATCAGCCCTAAAATTATTGAAGTCATCAAAAGCCTGTATGACAAGGCTACCAGTGCAGTCCTCCACAACAGCGCCATCGGGAACTGGTTCAGAACAACAATCGGTGTGCGTCAAGGATGCCTACTCTCTCCAACAGTCTTCAACATCTTCCTAGAGCGCATCATGTCAGATGCTCTTGCAGATCATGAAGGCATAGTCAGCATAAGGGGTAGAGCAATCTCCAATCTTCGTTTTGCGGATGACATTGATGGATTGGCTGGAGATGAAAAAGAACTTGAACAGCTGGTACAGAGGCTTGACACCACCTCCAGAGCCTATGGAATGGAAATAAGTGCAAAGACCAAAATGATGACCAACAACATCAATGGCATCAACAGAGACATCAAAGTCCAAGGCCAATCCCTCAACACAGTGCATAGCTTCAAATATTTAGGAGCCATTGTATCATTGCACTCCCTTGTCATCTCCATCTTCCTATATGCTTGCGAAGCATATGGACCCTCACAGCAGATCTCCAACGAAGAATTCAAAGCATGGAGATGAGGTGCTACAGAAGACTTCTGGGCATTTCCTATACCCAACACATCACCAACGACGAAGTCCGACAGACCATCACACAAGCCATTGGACAACACGATGACCTGCTCACAGTGGTGAAGAAACGGAAACTCCGATGGTATGGCCACGTCACCAGATCATCAGGCCTTGCAAAGACTATTCTGCAAGGCACAGTGCAAGGAGGTAGAAGAAGAGGGAGACCGAAAAAGAGGTGGGAGGACAACATTCGAGAATGGACTGGTTTGACACTGAGCGAAGCCATCAGGGCTGCTGAGGACAGAGAAAGATGGAGTATGCTGATTAAACAATCATCTGTGGTGCCCCTACGACCTCCGGGTTACAGGATAGGATAGGACAGTATTAACAGTGCTGATATTCTGTTGGCCCTTTTTATAAAGTCTTTAATTTTATAATTTAATAACAGTACACAACAACGCTTATGTTTATATATAAGTGCTTGCAGTCAAACAACAAGTATTTTTTTGTAACTTTATTGGTGCAAACAGTGTAATTTTGCATTATGAATAATTTTTTATGCAATTGTTGTCATATTTGTTGGCACAAGTTTCTTGTGAAAGCATGCAAAGTGCTAATCAGAGACTTGGACAGCACTCACATGTGACTTGAATCCTAACCTTCCCTATATAAGATACATACTACTGTGCTACACCTCCGCTATTGGGGATCGACTAATTATTTCCCAAGACCCATTCTTCTTGGTTAATGCGCCTAAGATTGGTGGAACACGTTCGTGCACAGAATGGTCCTCAGTTTATATTCTCCAAAGAAGTAGCAATGTACCACATCCTAGTTATACCACGTAACTGAGCCTTAGGAGTCTACCTATCCCTCTTTCAACTAAGCCAACTATGATGAGACCTATGCATTGCCTTGGCTGAGCCAGCTAGTAGCCAGCTGCTTCTTTCTGGCTGTAATGAGGAGAAAAGAATGCCAGCGGGTGGGGTTAAAGTGCAAAATTATTTTCAATTCTGTGGCGGTACAGGCAGGTTTTGTAACTGTCTACTCTGAATCAAGATGGACTAGGCCTCAAAGGCACAGCTATTGTTTATGTACTTTAGTTAGATATAATCAGCAGATATGAAAGTCATAATCAAAAGTTAATAAGAGCACGACACTTCTAAATGCAATTGCAGTTTATTTGAAAAAAATTTTTTATTTTTTTTTCAATTATGAAGAAGCCATTTTAACCAACAAATAAAATTGTACAAGCAAAGTGAACCCATTCCGAAATATGAAAGTACATTCATTTATAAATTAATGTCATTGCTGAAAAATGTTTTATGACGCTCACATTAAAGACTAAAGAGCCTTTGTAAACTATACAATTAGGTACGTCAATTATTTCACTTTTGTTATTTGCTGAAAAAAATTAACAACTTTAACTTGCTTGTTCAATAAAATACTTAATTAACTTTCTACAGCCCAGCCCACTAACAATTGCAAATCGAGTGATGTCAGGAACAATGCAGGTCTACTAAACAAATAGAAAACGGAAAAGCGGTGAAAATTGGAATTATTATTTCCAGAAGATGATCAATCAATCCTTAAAAAGAACTGCGACACAGAGGGCAGGTAGAGTTCTGACTGGAATTCAGCCATTTGTACTGAAACAGACAAAGAGTTGTTGTTTTTTTTAATCAGCAATTACCTGGGCTCCTAAAAAGCAATATGGAAGTCTACAAGTCCCATAGATGACTACGTTAGGTTGGTTAATCAATGACATGCACACAAAGTTAACAAGTTCTGTGAGTACAAATTGAAGAAAAGGATTTTTACAAACAATTGGTGAAATACACATGATTCACACATTTCTGTTAACTTAACCTCTCATCTGCAGTTCCATTTCTGGAACTAACAGCAACTGCTATGCACTCTTCTCAAAACAAAAACAGATTCACTCCATAGATCAGAGAGGACCACATTTTGGCATAAGTTTTCTAAATAGTTCAATGCTGGCTTTTTTTCCCTCTCTGTCATACAGATGAGACAAGGACCTGGGGTCTCTTGAATGGAATCAAAATTACACAATTATTCACGGGACATTTAGTACTGATATGAGAAAATGAAAGGTTATAATACCATCAAACCAGAATAGAAGAGACATACCAAGCATTCGCTGTGGAATTTTTTCTTGCATGTTCGGCAAGGAACACGGGGTAGTTGGTAAGACGAGACATGGATGACAGCGTAGCAGATGAAGCACTCTTCCACACCTTCCAGCCTCTTGTCAATGTTGTTTTTCCACATTCGCAAACCTTCCATGATGCTACCGTTCTGTTAGAAAAGGATAGGAAAGAAAAAATACAGTCAAAATCCATCATCATGAACCACACTTTTTTTCCCTTACAATTAGAACACTTTCTTTTTTCTTGTGGCACCAAGATCACAAGGTAGCTAAACTTTGTTTTGGTTGTAATATCTGCGAGAGGGGAATATAAGTAAAAGCACAAGATTTAGTCTAGTATCCATGTCCACAGTTTAACATTACCTGGTGCTGAAGGAAAATGTTCAGGTGAAGCAGCATGCGTTCCCACTTTGCTAGACTGACCACAGCATGTCTCTGTGCCTGTACGCTTATTTCCCCAAGTGGGTAGCTCTCGGGCAGAACAATCTCAATCTCTGCTTTGAGTTCCTCCGTTGTGTATGTAGCTGTCACTGTGCGACTGATGCTACTAGCCTTTACCTGCAACAATCACATTGGTACTCTTGTATTGTATTTGCTCATACATACTTGTACAGGCATATTCCTATCCACTATTAATGAATTGATTTTTTTAACCTCCTACGGCCTGCACACAGAAATATTTTAATGAAAATTATTTTACTTTAACAATGAGCATGGTTAAAACCACAGCAAAGCCTTAGAGGGTTCAAAGCTCAATGTCAGCATCATCATGAGGACATTATGCATAGGTTTAAACTTACAGGACCTGCCAACACACATGCTCCAAAAATTAGAATTCTCAAAGATGTAAAATTTTAGGCATTTTAGTTCACAAATCATAATTATGAACAATAAAAAAATACTTACAGTAAGATCATCAATGTCTGCTCCAGACTTGTTGACTAGCTGGATTTCTGATCTAATTCGATGAGGACTGACATACTTCGTTGTGAACCTGTGAGAATAAAAACAGAGAAAGTAAGTTGCGTGGTGATATCAAAGTGTGTCATCTATGTGCACGGAAGGCTATCCTATCCTATCCCGTAACTCGAGAGTCGTTGGGGTACCACAGATGATCGTTTAACCAGCTTACTCCATCTTTCTCTGTCCTCAGCAACCCTCATGGTTTTGCTCAGTGTCAAACCAGTCCATGCTCAAATGTTATCCTCCCACCTCTTTTTCTGTCTCCTTCTTCTTCTGCGTCCTTGCACCGTGCCTTGCAGGGCGGTCTTTGCAAGGCCTTATGCTCTGCTGACTTGGCCATACCATCAGAGTTTCCATTTCTTCACCACTGTGAGCATATCATCGTGTTGTCCAATGGCTTGTGTGATGGTCTGTCGGACTTTGTTGTTGGTGATGTGCTGGGTACAGGAAATGCCCAGAAGTCTTCTGTAGCACCTCATCTTCATGCTTTGTATTCTTTGTTGTAGATCTGCTGTGAGGGTCCATGTTTTGCAAGTGTGTAGGAAGATGGAGATGACAAGGGAGCGCAGCAGTCTTACCTTGGAATGTAGACTGATGGTCCTGTCTTTCCAAATGGGCTTCAACCTTGTCAGGCCAGCAGTTGTTTGTGTGATCCTGGAGAGGACTTCCTGTCGGGACCCTTTTGTCTCATACAATGGCTTCTAAATATTTGAAGCTATGCACTGTGTTGATGGATTGGCCTTGGTGCTGTTGGTCATCATTTTGGTCTTCTCTGCTCTTATTTCCATTCCAAAAGCTCTGGAGGTGGTGTCAAGCCTCTGTACCAGCTGTTAAAGTTCTTGTTTCTCTCCAGCCAATCCATCAATGCCATCCGCAAAACGGAGGTTGGAGATTGCTCTACCCCTTATGCTGACTATGCCTTCGTGACCTGAAAGGGCATCTGACATGATGTGCTCTAGGAAGATGTTGAAGAGTGTTGACTGGGTCCATGGTGTAGGTCACTCCCCACTCTGCCAGATCTTGTTACAGATAATGGTGAGGACGTCAATCATCGCTTCTCCTGCTTGAAGCAATTCTGCGAATATGTTGTCCACTCCCGCTGACTTCCCCTTCTTCAGCGATTGCACTGCTGCCTCAACATCTTCTCAGAGAATTGGGAGGATTTCTTGTTCTTCTCTGTTCTAGAGACATGCTAGAACTAATGGGTTTCTATTTCATGTGTGGTTGTAAAGGTCAGAGCAGTACTATGTCCATCTATCCAAGACTTCTTGTTCTTCTGTAAGGCACATGCCAGATTTGTTTGGATCGTGGAGACCTTGGGCTGTTGAACACTTGTCAACCGCTTCACAGTCTGGTAGGCCTTCTTACTATTGGTTTTGTTCAGAATGTTCTCTATTTCCTGACATTGATCTTCTATCTAGTTCCCCTTTGCTGTGCGCATGCCTTTTCAGATGTCATTGTTGATTTTTCGGTAGGCATCAGCTCCCTGTGAGGGATTCTTTTTATTTTTCATCTCTATTTGTTTGTCACACAGTCCCATAAGTCCAGTTATGATCCACAGTTTCTTTGGGCAGTGCTTGCCAAGGATCTCAGTGGCAGCATCTGTCACAGCTAAATTGAAGGTTGTAGGCATGGTGTTGACATCTACTTCACCAGCTCCCAAAATGAGCAGTGGTGCAATTTTCCCTCCAATTGTGGCTTGGAATATTTCTGCCACCTGTGGGTCTTGCAGTTTGTCCGGGTCGAACTTCAGTCTGGTGCACTTTGATGTGTGTACTCTATTCAAGTGGAGCCGGAAAGACATCATCACGAGATCATGGTTACTTCTTATGTCTGCTCCTGGAAAAGTGTGCATCATGCCAATGTTGACGCTTGATCTGAAGTGTTTCTTGACCATGATGTAGTCAATCTGGTTGTGATGCTCCCCGCTGGGACTGTGCCAGGTCCATCGTCTGGATTTTTTGTGGAGACCAAGCATGTTTGCCAGTATCAGTTATAGCCATCTATGGCTCCTGTGGTGTTTTCTGCCAAAAACATCGTCGGCAGAATCCAGATCCAGATCAGATTGTTGTCTGTGGCAAACTCCAAGAGTCTCAGGCCTCTGTCATTTGTCTCACTGTTGCAATGGGGTCCACATGTGTCCCCCAATTGTGGTAAGCATCTTGACCTAGGCAATCCAGTTGCCTTGAAATATGACTATGTCCTTCTTTGGCACTTGGTCAAGGACAGCCTGCAGATTTTATAGAAATCCTCCACTTCGCTGTCATCATAGCCTGATGTTGGGGCATAGGCCTAGATGATGGTTATGTTGAAAGGGGCTGCTCTCAGACAGATGGTAATGATTCTGCTGGAGACTGGGCGGCAACCCATGACAGTGGCTAGAATGTCTTTGTGGACCAAGAATCCAGCGCCGTGTTCGTGCCTGTCATCTCTCCTGCTAAAATAAAGCTTGTGGCCTTTGTCGGTCATTGTTTCTCCTAAACCTTTACAGTGCAGTTCGCTGATACCTAAAATGTTCCATCGATAGTGGTCCAGCTGATGGGCCAGTTCTTCTAATTTTTCTTCTGCAGTTAGAGTCTTGACATTCCAGGTTCCTATGACGCAATGCTACACCAGCTTCGAAAATGGGAGGTAACTTGTTTTATTTATTTATTTTTTAGTTACATAGAGTTATCCAGGTGGACATCTAATCTCAGAACACTATGAAAGCCACCCTGAGCTGCAAGCTTTTTCTTCGGGAAAGGGGTGTGGTGATTGCCTGGCAGTGCAAGGACAAACTAGTGGAGCTAGCTAGGATTGCAAATGAAATCAACCTATCAGTTGATCCGGAAGGTTTGATGGAGGACAGAGCAGAAATTGTAGGTGATAAACTGTGTTCGTTTGCAAAGAATGTCTGCCCCAAAGTTAGATAACTCTGGCGCAACATTCGGGCAAGCCAGCCGAAGTTGTTCTATTAGACACAGTTTGTAACTGCATTCTTCTGATTATGTCTGCAATGTCCAGTGACTCCTTCATTCAGAATTGTGGGTTCACAACCAAATAAGCTGCATAAACCATCAACAACAACAACAAAAACAATATGGTTTCTCCTCCTGAATTACTAGTATCTGAAAGCACAGTATTTATCTGTATTCTGCACAGTTCAGTGAACACTTCATTCAGTATTCTGTGTTTATAACCAAATAAATTGCACAAACCACCAATAGAAAAATGCACAGTTTTTCATCCAGTCTTATTGTTATTAACAAGCATGCAGTTTGCTGGTTGACAACAGCTGCTCTTTCTGAAAACTGCATAGATCCTTGCCCTGTCTTGGTGGGGTGAAAAATCATGAGCACAACGCACAACTTACTTTTCAACAATGGTTGCTGACTTCCTATCCTGGTCTTTCCACCACTGTCGCACCAGCACAGGGATTACCTTTAGGCAGTGTGTGTAGAGGCAACATGACAGTTTCTGAATGTCTTTGGGCTGTCCAATGTCTGAAACAATAACCTGACAGTTTCTGAAATGTCTAACCAAGCTGCAGCCCAACTATATAATGATGCCACAAAATAACAAGCACTGAAATTACACAAAACTAAACTAACTACATTACTGATTTTACACACCGACGCACAAACTAGGCAATTCAAATTAAATCACAGTCAAGCAGAGTGTTAATGATGTGCACTTCTATTTGCACCAAAATTAGCATAAATACTATACTCACTGCCAGTTGTAAGGGGCACCACAGAGGAATCAAACCAAGATTCTCCTGCACTCTCTGGAAATGTATTTGACCTCAAAGGTGAGTCTGAGGAACCAATGGGTTTGGTTGGAGATGCTGAAGCTGGGGGAGCAGGACCTGGGTTTAGGGGCATGAGGCGGAACAGGTGTGAGAGCAGACGCTCAACACTAGAGTGTTTCTTGAGGTATGCTGCATATTCCGCTCTACCCTAAACACCAAAAAGAAACATAAATAGTCAACAACTAAAGCATATAAATACAAATAATATATTCTGTAACGTTTTATTCTGAGGAAGCCTTTAATGTAATAAAGGCCAAAATTTTAGAAAATGTATACCACTTGTTTGGCTTTTATTTTTCATTTTTTAGAATTTAGTAAGAACAATACAAATGCTGCCAAAAATTATTTGAAAAGATTATTTAAAAAAATATACATACACCAACACAATCGTTCTGTCATCTCCTCTCCATTTGTTCATAAAGTCTTAATTTCATTCACTAATTCAGTTATTAACAGCTTTGTTGATTAAGTTCATTGTAGTCAAAACCCATTACAACATATCACACATCAAAACTCATGAGCACACAATTTAATGACAACAACAATAAAAACGAGGACAACAAAAACACACACACAAACACCACACACTCACATCTTTTAACAAAAAATATACTGAACTAAGAATGCAGCTGTACAATCAATCCCTCACAGCACTGGGATATGCATCTAACAGTGAAACTTACAATACTTTGAAATGGTGTGACACTATACCTGTGAATCAGTGCTGTGGAAAAGACGAAGCATCAGCTGACAAGCCAGTAGATATCCCAAAGCAAACTGGTATTCCTCGGTGCCTGGAAGCAGAATGACTGTGGATTCCATGGGTACTGGTGACAGGACAACATCCATTGCAGTTGCCCCATCTTCTATCACCTTCATCAGCACGCTAGGTGGTGGCCTAGAAACAAAATGTCAGAATTCTCAATATCACAGATGTATAATAAATTGTGTTACTCTCAGACACTTCTTCAATTCTAGTGTTGAAATAAAATAATTATTGCACGGAAATTTGTTACATTCCTGTTTTTTTATTTGCAAACTCAATATGTAAATGCAGCTTTGAACTTATAGCAGATGGGAAGTAAAGGATTATTCACTCTCACATACACATACCGACACAAAGAGAGTTGCACAGTTAGGAAGATACAACGTGACCTCTAAATAGAACGGGGGAAAAAAATCACCAAATATGCTATGAACTGAGTTTCATATCCTATCCTATCCCGTAACTCGAAAGTCATTGGGCCACCCCAGATGATCATTTAACTAGCGTACTCTATCTTTCTCTGTACTCAGCAAACCTCATGTCAAGCTAGTCCATTCTCAAATGCTGTCATCCCACCTCTTTTTCTGTCTCCTTCTTTTTCTGCCTCTTGCACCGTGCCTTGCAGGGCGGTCTTTGCAAGGCCTTATTTTCTGGTGACGTGGCCATACCATCAGAGTTTTAGTTTCTTCACCACTGTGGGCATGTCATCATATTGTCCAATGGCTTGTGTGATGGTCTGTCGGACTTCGTCGTTGGTGATATGCTGGGTATAGGAAATGCCCAGAAGTCTTCTGTAGCACCTCATCTCCATGCTTTGTATTCTTCATTGTAGGTCTGCTGTGAGGGTCCATGTTTTGCAAGCGTATAGGAAGATGGGGATGACAAATTGAGTTTCAACAAATGCATTTACTGAATTGTGAGGAAAATATGCTGTTCACATACATACGGCACATATTACTGTCAACAACACAAATACCTTGGTGTACACAAATGGAAGAAAAATCAAAACAAGAAATAATTTCAGACTCACAAGCAACACCTTCTGAATCTTCAGGCTAATTCTTTGTTCACATACTCTCTACACATTTACATTCAACACAAAAATACCTTGGAGTAATTTCCTTTTCAGTAGCAATACCTTCACTATCATCCTGATCCTTGTGATAGCTTGGCAGCAAAGGGACAATTCTGCACAAAACAAATATTCAGTGTCATGGGTTATTAATCATCATCAAACAAAGCAATTCTTATTAAATTTTGGAACAGTCAAAAGTTGTTTACTCACAGCTATCTTTAAGAGTACATCAATAGGAGCAAATTAATTGTAATATTGCTGAAAAATCTTTCTTACACATTGCTGCACACATGTAATGATAAGGTTGATTGGCCATAGAAGGTCTAATGTATACAGCAGTCATTAAAAAACAGTCCTTATACACACAAAAACACAGTTGTCCCAGTGCAATATGGTTTGTAAACAACGGTTTCATCCTAGATTTCTTACTGTCTTAGTCTACGCATTCTGCATCACAATGCTGATTTCTACAGCACCTGGAATGCCTCATCCCTCAACACCAGTACCATACAATGATGCGTATAGATTATCCAAATGAGCAACTCCTCACTTACCTATTGAGCAAGTTGAAAGCAGTGATCTGTGCTGGTGCCAAGGGAGACATGAGAGCAGGACACAGGTAATTGAGGAGCGTCTGGATGTAGTCAGGGATTGGGGACACATCGTCGCTGGCCTGAAGATTGAGGGGGAGACTGTGAGTTACCAAATGCTCTTGTGGGCACTGACACATGGCACATCCCACTGCTCGCAGGATCAAGTCCGCAGCCCCTCGATCCTTCACTCCTTTGGATTCCTCTGTGTTAGAAATACAAACTTATATTTATATCTATTTTCATAAATAAATACTTCACTGTATAAGTTTTGTTTTGGTGGGATTTAAAAATCATTATAATATATCCTTAAATATCTTCACATAACATTTTTACATCATTTTTATAAAATAATCTGCAGTCTTTTCTATATCAACTGAAAAACATATCTTTTCAACCATGTGGTTTGTACATCAGAGCAGGGATTCTTTAAATTCTTTGCTCCTGTATGGAGTCTTTTGTTGCAAATGAAGTTTAAATAATTTTTCTATAAATGGGTATTGTGTGTTGTGTGTCATTTAATCCATTTGCATGTAATATTGTTTTGGTTCCACAAGCTCGTACTTCGTAGATTAAGCACCTTACAATACTCCTTCATCTTTATCATCATTGAACACTCTTGAAGGCAACTTCCAATCAAAACAAAATACCTACCAACAAGCCTGATGAACAGAGGGAAGAGGAATGTGAAGATGCCTCCAGAGAAGAACTCTTTCCATTCAGACTCCAAGTTGGGAGGGAAAGATTCTCTTTTCTCTGGCAGACGTTGCTGAATGGTGGATGCAACTGATAGCAGAAGGTTGCATGCTGCCATGCTGAATGCCTGAACTCTTGTGTAAGATGCCAAAGACATGCCTGAATTCCCCAAACTCTGAAAAAGGAGAAAAAACGACCATTAAGGTAAAGACAAATTTTATTTTTGTTCTATTGTTTTCAAACAAACTGATGAAGCAGTTTCCAGCTGTCCAAAATGAAATCTTTCCTACCTATCCTATCCTATAACTCGAAAGTTGTTGGTGCACCACAGATGATCGTTTAACCAACATACCCCATCTTTCTCTGTCCTCAGCAACCCTCATGGTTTCGCTCAGTGTCAAGCCAGTACAAAATGAAACAGTTAACAATATTGCAATAGTGGTGTGTTTAAAAAGAGCTCTTATGGTTGATTCAATTAGTTTGTGTTTACCAAAACTCTTTAGGCTGGTTCTACCATCAGGTAATATACGTTCATCATAGCCATTCCCTTGTTAAAGAAAAAGAACATAATAACTATAAATTATGTCAAACTGTTAATAAAAGAACACTGTAACGAGAAATCATGTTGTACTGTTCATATTCTTATAGGGTAAACATTCTATTAACTGTTATGTTACGAAAACCTGTTCAACAGCACAATGCAGAGGTATTAGTTTCTCACGAAGCAAGGAAATGTATTTGCTTTCAGTGTTAGGGAGGTTAGTGTTTATTTGGGAAATCCTGAATTAAATATTGAGCTTCAGCTTTAACCAACACATAAAATCACATCCATAAGATTGGCATAAAACTCACCTCCACCAGTGACACAGTTGAACACAGGACAAAATCCCAAAAATCTGACTGCAATGAGTAATTGTGGCAGCTGATCGTCACACTCAGAAACTGCATGGCAGCCATGTTGAAAGCCACTTTCCACAATGGTTCCTTTGAGATATCACTGCACCAAAATAAGGCCAAATAAAATTTTCCTGATGGTCATGGAGAGAGAGAGCTGTTCGGGACCTCTCTCTTGAAGTTGCATGCTTTATAAGGATAGTGCCTTTTTTCCTCCCTTGCTGTTTTATCTTCACTAAATATAAAGAGTCAGGTAATGTTAGACAAAGCAGTATTCTCGCAACTAAAGCATTTCATATCCTCAATTTGTTAATAGTGATGGAGTCCTGAGAACATCGCTCTTTAAGCATTACCATTTTCAGTACAAACGTATTCGCTTGTACAATTTTCATGCATTTGAATGGAGAGAAATTTCATGGAGAATTTCATCGGTTTCCAAAAGTTTGGTTATAAAGGAACATCCACTTCTACAACAGCATTAACAAAATATACTTACCATGAGAAAAGGAAGAGTGAGGACATGTTGTCTTCTCTCGCCATCCGTGTGAAAATAGTGTGGATCATTTGTGTCGTAGATTCTCCAACCAATTCTTCAGACCCAAGCGACAAGCACAGAGCCATGATTCTCAAGCTGACTGTCAACCGAAAAGAGAAAAAAAGCAAGATCAACCTAGAAGAAATCATTTTAAGAATTAGTATCATAACTGCAGCACTACACTATTGCCACTGGCATAGAAATTACATTTTACAGTTACACACTTACAGCCTGGAAAAATCACAAACTACACAAAATAGCCTTGATCAGGTTTTATGTAGCCTGTCAAGTATTAAAAATAACAGATTTAATATGATAAATATGCTTTTTTTTCCTTCACTAACTAGCTTAAAATTCAATTCACAAATATTTTATTCCCTCAAAAAAATTTCAGCATGTATTACTGCCCAATGTGAGAACATCAACAGAATACATTTACAATAATAACAAACGTTCATTCACTCACACTGGAAAAATCAATTTAATAAAATATACGCACATGATGCATCTGGCAGAGAATCTTCAGTTATGCTTTGAAAGATTGCAGCATGGAGACAAAACAAATCTGACAGCTTGTGCTGGGGAAGGTATTGCACCAACACTTCATCACAACTCTCCATACTGTCCACATGTTCACTGGACGAAAAATCATCATGTCAGCCTTTCCAGTCCACATAATCTCCATATTTCACAACTGGATAAGTACTCAACAAAATTAAATTTAAATAAATAGGTAGCTTACTAACAAGGAAAACAAAAATAAAACTTTACTAATTAGCAAAATAACATCAATCTAAATTAAACTACACTTGAGTTTTACACACTTCTTGCTTCTGTAAACTAGATTCATTATTAACCAATCGCTAAGCACTGACAAGAAAACATTCTCAATTCCAATCTGTCTGTTAAAATGAGTACTAACAGTTCTATTGGTAAACACTGCAATATTTAAAAGAGTAAAAGAATGTAGAAGATAAAGCACCAACAACTGAACAAGTGTAACAACCTGCAAACCCTCTCCAAAGATGCTTTGTTGATCTTTGCCTGCGTCAGAAGACTTTGTGCCAAGTGGACCATCGTGGCAGTACTCAATGCATCCTGTTTCATCCTAAAACACATACACAAGCTGAATAAACAAGGGTTATGATCAACCTGCTCAGTCCACTAATGCATGCTAGTCAGCCATCAATACATTTAAATCAATCCAAAGGGTCATGCTATACAACAATGAGCTGGTAAGTCAAATAAAGCTAGGGACCAAACGGTTGTCAGTAAACTAAAATAACCCTGCCTTCGAGGAACAAAATTCAATTAGCTAATATTTTTCAATAAATTACAGGAAAAACATTCTGTGGATTGCAGACAGCTTTTCCAAAGACAAGAAAAAATATGTTCAAACTGTACCTACCATAATAAAAGAAGAACTCAACTTAACCAGGTAGATGCCCATAATTTTAGGAATGTAAATAAAATAAAAATTTAAATATCTAGCTATTGTATCACAAAGAATACTAGAACCAATCACTGTTAAATACCTGGTCAATGCTCTTCGCATTATATTGAGGAGAATATTTGAAGCAGTTGATAGCAAGCAAGAGTTTATCGCCTTAGTAAGATCCTCTACAGCCAAAGTAAGGTCAGCAGAGACCTATTCAGCAAAAGTTCGAGGGAGTAAAATATACATAGCAGTTCAATAAACCGGTTATTTAAACAAAATCTAGTCCATATTATTACTAAAATGGATTCCAGTACTCAAGAAAATACCATGTATAAACATCTTCCATACATGCCACATTAACAGGTAGAAGGGCCCTCTTCTTTTTTCTAATCCCATTTCTTCTTCAAATTATTCCCACGAGTATATCTAACTGCAGGTCTCATTGCTGACTACAATGGCGCCTTGAAAACAAACAATTATATTACTGTCTTAAACAAAATTATTTATTTCCATATTATGCCAATGCACATTTAGGATAATTACTTTTTCTTTGAAGACTTTTATTCATTCATTTGTATAAAATTAATAGATTCAAATTTTTTTCACTCTTGATGCACTATGACCACTACAAGGGAAAAAAAGGCCAAACCGTGCATTATCAATAATGATCATTTGCGTTTTCATATCTTCATTAACTCACTTGAGACTGTCCTTTCAGCAAGGTGCTTGCCAGCAGGTGTGACTTGACAGCGTATAGAACCACCTCCTTCCTTTGCTCACCCCACCCATCTCTCTCCTCCACCTCATCAACACTATCTTCTTCCTCCAGCCTGAATCCAGAGCGCAGGATAGCCAGCAGACGCAAGTTGAAAAGTGAAGAGCAGACAATCTGGGAAATATCTGGCAAGTCATCTGCTGATGCTAACTCTGCCATGCAAACACCCTCTAGTTCTGTGAGAGGCAAGGTACCATTCAAGATAAGGTGCTCCACAACCTGCGCATGAAAGTAACAAACAAACTTCAATTCAGGAGGCATACATTAATTGATTAAAATACATCAGAACCCTAAGCATGTCTCCTTTGTTCTTATGGAGTTGTTAGCTATGCATGTGGGCAATGAGCTTGCCATAGAATAGTTAATAAAACTGATGGCAAAACAAGACGTAAACAAAATGCATGTTACAGTAAAAAAAAATAAAAAGAAAAAGTAGGTTTGGGGATGAATACATCGTGTACATATACAGTATCGTAGGGTTACACCCCGAGGTAACAATCAATCAGGGGAAAAATGTCTCTCTTCGTCAAAAGAAGAAAAAGATAGGGGAAATAAAAGTAATATACACTGTACTTCTGAAACAAAAAGAAGAAGAAGAAGAAGAAGAACAAGAACAAGAACAAGAACAACAACAACAACAAGAGGAAGAAGAAGAAGAAGAGGAAGAAGAAGAAGAAGCAGAAGAAGAAGAAAAATGAGACAAAATGTTCAGACAGTTTCTGAAGTGGGAATTAGTTTGGGTTTTCTTTAATCGAACAAGTTTTACCATTCTCGTTGGACCAGCTGGGAAAGACAGATAGGTCACAAGCTCTGTCAACAAAGCTACGAGTACTGGGTTGTACGTTTCACTGCTGTCATCTGAATTTCCTGTAGGGAGATGGTTTTGAGTTGTTTTCAACAGCTCTTCTGTCACATCTATCACTCTGTGGTATCTGAAGCATGAATTTATTATTAAAAAAAAATATTAGAGAAATTACCAAGTAAAACACAAAAGAACACCAACTGCAAATCAAGTGTATTTTCTTGTGCTTTGCTGTCCTAAAGTACTCTTATCTTATTGCGTCTTGAACTTCCTAAAAGCAGAAAAAGCTGATAATCCGCTGATAATCCACAAAAGTGTACTCTCCTGCCTATATAAATAAACTATGAACTGATAAACGTGTACTTTACATAGCACAAAATCAAAACAGTAATTTATTTACTTTTTCTTGTTTTCTTTTTTTTTGGGCAAACCTTTGTGTCAAATCAGCAAAACTAAGAATATAAGTTTACAAAGCAAATAGTCTAATCTTCCAATCTAGTTCACTACAATCTTGCTGCTGCTGATGCCTATCCTATCCTATCCTATAACTCGGATGTTGTAGGGGCACCACAGATAATCGCTTAACCAGATTTAACCATCTTTCTCTGTCCTCAGCAAACCTCATGGCTTCGCTCAGTGTCAAACCAGTCAATTCTCGAATGTTGTCCTCCCAACTCTTTTTCGGTCTCCCTATTCTTCTGCCTCCTTGCACTGTGCCTTGCAGAATGGTCTTTGCAAAGCCTGATGATCTGGTGATGTGGACATACCATCGGAGTTTCTGTTTCTTCACCACTGTGAACAGGTCATCGTGTTGTCCAATGGCTTGTGTGATGGTCTGTCGGACTTCGTCATTGGTGATGTGCTGGGTGTAGGAAATGCCCAGAAGTCTTCTGTAGCACCTCATCTCCATGCTTTGTATTCTTCGTTGTAGGTCTGCTGTGAGGTTCCATGTTTCACAAGCGTATAGGAAGATGGAGATGACAAGGGAGCGCAGCAGTCTTACCATGGAATGTAGACTGATGGTCATGTCTTTCCAAATGGGCTTCAACCTTGCCAAGGCAGCAGTTGTTTGTGCGATCCTGGAAAGGACTTTCTGTCAGGACCCATTGTCTGATACAACGGCTCCTAAATATTTGAAGCTAAGCACTGTGTTGAGGGATTGGCCTTGGACTTTGATGCCATTGGTGTTGTTGGTCATCACTGTGGTCTTATCTGCACTTATTTCCATTCCATAGGCTCTGGAGGTGGTGTCAAGCCTCTGTACCAGCTGTTCAAGTTCTTGTTCCTCACCAGCCAATCCATCAATGTAATCCGCAAAACGAAGGTTGGAGATTGCTCTACCCCCAATGCTGACTGTGCCTTCGTGATCTGCAAGGGCATTTGATATGATGCACTCTAGGAAGATGTTGAAGAGTGTTGGAGAGAGTAGGCATCCTTGGCGCACACCAATTGTTGTTCTGAACCAGTTTCTGATGGCGCTGTTATGAAGGACTGCACTGGTAGTCTTGTCATACAGGCTTTTGATGACTTCAATAATATTAGGCCTGATGTTGTAAACTCTCATGGTTGCCCACAGAGCTGCACGCCAGACTTGGTCAAACGCCTTCTTGAAGTCTACAAACACATGATATAGATGTTGTTGTTGCTGTAGGTATTTCTCGCAGATTATTCTGAGGTTGAAAATCTGTTCAGTGGTACTTCGCCCTGCACTGAATCCTGCTTGTTCTTCAGCTATGATTTGTTCAGCTTGGGGTTTCAACCTGTTGAGTATTATTTTTAGGGGGACCTTGCTGGGATGGCTGATGAGGCTGATGGTGCGGTAATTGTCATACTCCTGAAGGTTACCCTTTTTTGGAAGCGTGATGACTGGCTCCATGGTTTAGGCCACTCCCCACTCTGCCAGATCTTGTTACAGATAATGGTGAGAGCGTCAATCATCGCTTCTCCTCCTGCTTGAAGCAGTTCCGCGGGTATGTTGTCCACTACAGCTGACTTCCCTTTCTTCAGCGATTGCACTGCTGCCTCAACTTCTTCTTGGAGAGTTGGAAGTTTTTTTTTCTTCTTCTCTGTTCTCGGGACATGCTAGAACTGATGGGTCTCCGTTTGGTGTGTGGTTATAAAGGTCAGAGCAGTACTCTGTCCACCTTTCCAAGACTTATTGTTCTTCTGTAATGCTGCTGCTGCTGCTGATGATGATAATAATAATAACAATAATAATAATAATAATAATAATAATAATAATAATAATAAATAAATAAAAAAAAAAAGTTATAATTTTTTTTTAAATGCTTTAAATTACTCAAAGCATGGTGATCTGTAACCAGCGTTGACAGTTTTCAGAATGACTGATGAAAAGATAAGATTAAACTAACTGTTCGAGGGTGTGTGTACTCTTCAGCAGTGCACTCTTGATGATTGCGCAGGCTGAGGTTAGCATACTGCCCTCTTTCATCAAACCTCCTGTATTGGCAACAGACAGACCCAAACCTGTAGTCCAAGACTGCCGCAGAATCTTTCTTGCCTCTCCTGCAATGAAATGGAGAAAATCAAAAACTAATACAGTAAGCCGAAGCCATGCATTTCTACAATGTAGACTGGATAATCATAATCAGTGCATATTCAAATACTTATTCCACGTTCTGTGCCTTCATTGAAAAAAAGATAAATCAGATAACATGAAACTCGGACAATCAAGTTGGTAATCTATTCTAATGCTGCTTGAAGTTATCAGATCTCCATTGTACCACTACCTTGGTCAGACACAACATAAAATTAGCAATTATAACCATTGTGCGGCAGTTTTCATCACAGGAATAAGAATGTAATTCTGTCAAGTGGCACGGGGAGATTAATGTCCCAAAGGCACAATGCTTAAAGGACCAATGTTACAGAGAGAGTCAGAAGCCAACGTCACCATAATGTTAACAAATTATAAAAATGCTTGAGTGCAGCTGTATCAAACTACAAAATAATGTACTGTTCTCATTTTTGAACAAGATAGTTTTATCTGTGGATGACAAATCCCAAAATGTTGGAACGAGTAAACTAAGTATCATGGTCAAGATGTAAATGAGAGAAAAAATTTGATCTAACTCACCAAAATCTGGAAAGCTATTATCTAACTCACCTGAATCTGGAAAGCTAACATCCAGATCAGCCATCATCAGCGCCACAACCATGTCACGACCTTCATTCAGGCATACACTCATCTGCACAATATGCACATTATTTTACATACAATTTGAAAGACACGTGGAAACAGCAATTTACACGTTGTGAAATACAATACCTACTGACACATACTTTGTTCAGTTTATTCTTCTCCTGCTCCTTTTTTTCTTATTGTTGATCTTACTTTTTGTACATTGTCATTCTAACAACAGAGACAGGTTGTAATGTACAAGTAATGGAATTGAAAATTTCAAATAATTTCTTGGCTTGGGTATGGTGTTGGAGTTCATTCCAAGACTCATAACCGCTCACCCAGTTTGAAATACCACAAGTGGTAAGAGGTATTTCTCACAGAGGTTGACTTACCATCAGGTCATTGTCAAGACTATTTGTTCTAACCCCAGGTCAAACAGATGAAATATTTCAAAGTAAAAAAGACACTAACACACCACCTAAAATAAATAAATAAATAAATAAGACAAAATTTCATGTCAAGAACGCTTACTTTGAGATTTTGAAAGAAGGTGAGGGAGGCTCTAGCCACAAACTGGATGGCGACCTGTACATCTTTAGCATCCAACGTGCGAGAGGCAAGCGTGATGAGTTCTTTGTGAACACTGCTCACCACATCCACCACCCAGTTTGCAGGGAACACAGGCTCTTAAAAACAGCAGCAATGATAGTATGTATGAGGCAGCTAACAAAAGAACAGACAATAAAGAATATAGATGAATAGTTCAAAGAGACGCCTTGGTAGCATGCATTAGAACATAAAACAATGTTGACGCCACATGCATATGTAATAGAACAAGTAACACAAAGAAAACACTCCACGGACCTCTCGAAAACACAAATCTTTGGTGATTGAAAAACAAAATTAGCTTATGACTCAGAGCCTACTCTACCACCACCCCTCCTATCACCCTCCCCTGACACAAAAAAATAAAAAATTATTTACCTATTCAGTGTTATTCTTAACTTGGTCAGCAGCATCCTGCTATTCACATCACACACAATAAAACTTGAGAACAGGGTCTTACCATTGTTATCATTAGCAGACAGCACGAGACACAAGATTCTCCATCCTTGCTCCAGATCCACTGAATCCATAGTTGAGTGCTTGGTAGTGACGTGGGTAATAATGTCGCACAAACGAGAGTGGAGATGGGGAGAACTAAGCCAGGCAGAAACTTGGGGCATGATTTGCCGTTTTTCCAGTGCACGCTCAATCAAGCAGTCTAGGGCACTGGTATTGTTGGTTGACTGAAAATAAACCTACATGGATAATTTGTTACAGTCTTTGTTACACAATGAGGGAGAAACATCCAAAGTCTATTATCTCATAAAAACCAAAAGTGATTAGCTTAACATCAAAACAATCACTTTTCTTCAATGTACTATTTCTGTCGACCAATTACAAGTTGCAGCATTTTTATACAGTAGGAACTTCTGCTTGCAGCCTTTCGACTATTTCAGTTATACATTTTAAATTTTTTGTTTGTTTTACAATTCTTATTTGGTAATACAATGCCACTCCCTCCTCCCCATTCATCTCACCTCCGCTTCCAAAAGACCTTTCAAAAATACGAGAACAGTGTCACTTCAATTAAGAGAATTACAGTTTCAGTCAAGTGGATCACAGTAATATAGCGACATACACAGCGCTTACCTGAAGGACATTGTCCCAAATTGCTGTGCTGCTCTGCTGGGAGAGGTAGGGAAGGCAGGCAAAAAGTAAGGTGATGGTATGGTCTGTCATCGCTGCGCTGCTTCCCTTGCCTTCATTGCCAGCCAGTAGTGGCAGCACCACTTGGCTGATCACTCTGCTGTGAGGGCAAGACTGCTCCTTTTCTCCTTCAAGCTTCTCATTCAACTCAGAGCTCAACGATGCAACAGCTTTTGAGGTCTCGCTGTTCAATGATTCCAAGACATAGGTAGCCATGTCGGCTGGGAAATACAAGTTAGCCAAATCCACAAAAAGCTTGAAATGGTCACACAACTTATCCTGGCGGTATAGCTTGTGAGAATGGGCAACCACTTTCTTCACAAACGATTTGGCTTCTTCTGACATTTGTACGGTCTCTGCTGACAGAGCAGGCTGTGTAGCAGGCTTCTCAGTTGTGGCTTCTGACGCAAATTTGACTCTTTCACTTTTCACTGCTACAAAATCAGAGTTTTGCGGATACAACAAGGCTTTGATGAAAGACACCAGTCTGTCAGGATGCAGGCTCTGCTTGCTCCCTGTTCCCACTGTCTCGTACATGGACACCACGTCACTCGTAAGTTCTGACCACAATGCAGCAGACAGTTTACTATGCTCTGGGCTGTTGTCTAACAAGCGTAGAAAAGCTGAGACAGCGCTGTGCAGCTGAGAGCGAGACAAGGTTGGCTTAGGGTCAGACAGTGAAGCTTCAATCAATGGAACCAGCTGAAAACATAAAACAAAACTTAAAATTAAATACAAATAAAACTACAAATAGATTACTTTCAGTGGATTACTCTTCCCTCATTATAATGAGACATACTATCAGAATCTGCAATGAAACATGCACTTAGGTTAAGACCATAACCAACCTGGGAATTGATGTAGGAACAGTCAACAACTTTTAAAACGTTGCCTTACGACTGATTTAAAAATCAAAATGCGCACACACTCACATACTATTTTAAATAATCTACACGTTCTCTCACAAATGAAATACTCACATGCTGCAGAAGGATAGTGTTTAGAGCAGATTGTGAAGAATCATCAGTGCCGAGCTGTTTGATAGAAAACTGTACACACTCTACGAAAGCTTTGGCCAGTGCACTTGCCTCTGACACACTGTTGACTACACTGTCATTGCTGAACCTGCAGATTCAAACAAAACAAAGTAATAATGAAAAGAATAGGCCACAGCAAACTGCTTTGTTACAATCTAATGTAACCCTTTTGAGTCCGTATGCACCTGAGGGCACCAAACCAAATAGGATGCCTAATAAGAGCTTCATCCTCATCCACCCAGAAGCACTAAAGCCCCGTTAGTGTTTGATTCACCAACATAAATGTCAATATCTCCCGTGCATTTTTTTGCATGCATGTTGTAACCAAGTACAGTAGGGGTCTATCCTCGCATACATGAAAACAAGACCAGTACCAAAAGGGTTAATGGCTGGACAGTTGTCATGTTTGTTAAGGTGTTTCAAAAATAAAATACTCAAGTGATCACAAAGAATAGTGCATCAAAAGTATTTCTTGCTGCTACAGTGGATGACAAAGCAGCTGAATTGTTAAAAAAACTCAACTCTCTTCGCTCTGAAGATGCCTCCTTATATGTCCCCAGATATTCTCTTAACTCCTTCGGGAAAAGATCTTTTGCTGTGTTCGCTCCGTCGCTGTGGAACTCTCTTCCCTCCGAACTTCGTCACACTCAGTCTGTCACTGCTTTCAAAAAGAATCTTAAAACTTTTTTGTTCTGCAAGCATCTGCATGCTTGATCCGCTGTGATTCTGTCACTGGTCAAATGACTGATTTCAGTCTTTGAGAGATGCTTGCATACATAAGATGGTCAGTGAGTGGGTGCTGAGGAATTAAAACATCACAACAGCTTGGGTGTGTCTGTGTGTACTTGCGTCTGTTTCTGACAATTCCTAGGTGTTTGTGTATGGGTGCTTTATAATGTCTACGACATCATGGTCATGATTTTTTAATAATCATTCTTCATATCTTATGTGACTGACTTATTTTTTTTACTTCGAATTTTATATTTACTTATTTATTGTCCAGAGTTTAAAAGATGTGATTGCATTTCTAATAACATTTTCTGTTTTTACATTTCCCATCAATTTTATTATTTTTATTTTTGACTTTTTATTACATTGTCAGTCTTATTAAGCTATTAGTACATTGTTTTAATGCGACTATTGTGTGAGTGAGGTTCACTTCCAATTTCTTATTTTAAATTTTAAATGGATTTTGTTTTAAATTTTAATCATTGATTGTATTCTAACTATTGTATTGTGCGTGTGACTGTGTTTGATGCGCCTTGAGCAGACTATTGTTTGATAATGCGCTGTATAAATAAAATTATTATTATTATTATTATTAATGAGCTCAAAACAGTGAAGCTCCATACTAAAATACAATGTGATATAACTTTGTTCTATAAAGCCAAGAAATATGCTTTATTCATACCCTTGTTTAAAAGATTCCAGCATTCTGGGCAAGAAGGTGGCAGCTCCTCCAGCCTTCTCCAAAGGAATGCATGTCAACAAAGGCAAAATGTTTGGCGCTACACTAGCAGCGTTGCCTTGACAACCACTCTCCAGAAGCTTCTTCATTTTAGGCCAAAACTGTTTTTGCATATTTACGTTCTCCCAGCAAGTCTGCAAGTAGAAAACAAATACGTAACACAATCAACCAAACAAACGAAAAATGAAATGGCAAACTTTCCAAAATAAACATGCTTTATACCATCAGCAATAAAACAGAAAAGACACAAAATAGCCCTTAATCAATACAAAGGAAATAGTTTCACATTTGGAGGTACATTTTCCATCTTTAACAAGAACAGCTAAACACACACACACACACTTCTGAGTTTAATTTTATATAAAATTGACAAACTTACAGGTATAAATTTGACGAGTGAAAGCACAGCATCCCAGACAGCCGGTGTAAGGCTAGGCTCACTGACATCAATGTTGCTAAAGAAAAGATCACTCAGCTTCTTGACATACTCAGTGGCTAGCTCAGGCGCCATTTGACAAAGGCCGCCCAAGAACCAAAACAGTCCACCACGAATCTGAAAACACAACAATGATACTGTTATATTGCTATGTAAAATAAACATTACACTGTCAGCTATACATATATGTTTGACTATATTACAGTGTGAAACTCATACAAAGATTCTGGCACACAGATGGATACATGCACATTAACCATGCACATAAATTCAGACCAATACATGACTAAACATACATGCATCCACATATACGCATAAGCATAACTTAAGTAAGACTTTTGATAAAGCAATATAATATAATAAATTCTAACAAAAACTGAAATGTTATAGTAACATGCCTTCAACAAATGTATACCATTCTAAAAGAATTTTTTTCTTTTCTAATGAAGTGGGTACTATTAACCAAGAATCCGTACAAATGCGTGCTTAACCCACTAATTAAAAAAAAAATATTAAAAAATTTGTAAACGGTGTATATAATAAATTTACAGTTTAATTCTATCATACCAGCAAGTGTGAAGCTTTGGCCAGGTTCCAGAAAGCTCCTTCATTCAGCAGACATCGCAGCTGTCCTGTTAGGTTGTCGTCAATCTGACCTTTGGGCAAAGCGAGGAGAAGCTGTCGCAAGCCTAGCAGGCTGGAGCTCCTCACACGCACAAATTTTTCCTCCATCTCATCCTTCTCTGTTGTCCTGAAAAAACAGCCAAGTGCTCAATCAATGTCAATACAAAATGTTCTTAATAATAATAATAATAATGGACATTTATATAGCGCTATTACTTGTCTTTTTATAGACAAGCGCATAGCGCTTTACATGAAAAGAAAGAAACAAACATGAAACAACTTACAATATTGCATTAAAAATTATACAATAAGAACAAAAATAAAATCCCACACACAAAATAAAAAAAAATACATAAAGTTAACTTTCTGTAAACAAGTCATCACAATCACAGCAAATCCACAAGCATGGCCAAAAGCAGAACAAATATGAGCTGCGGCTAGGGTCTATAGAATGAAGGATTTAGTCAGGATAGTTGAGTTTGAAGAGGTACAATTCGAAGCAAGACTAATAATTCCCAATTGGTTTGTTACCTCCCTTTAACTGTGAAACAGTATTTTGGTTATGAAAGTAATTTACATGGGTACATGTGACTCGTGTGTTTTACCTCAGTTCCAAATTGGCAGCCAATTCTAATATAACAATTTTATGTGTACTGATCTACAAGAATCATTCATATACATTTTGATACATATTCTGAATTTATTCTTTGTAATTTGTGCAAAAATGAAATGTTTTTTGGTATATCTTAACCCCTTGAACCCTGGATGCCCCACCAATTCTGAGCCCCATCCCCTGGGCTCCCCGGAGAAAAATGACATTTTTAGCATGCTTTTAGTAAAACAACGAAAACATAACCAAAGTGTTAGACAACCCAAAGTACTTCAAATGTCATCTCTTCATCTTCATTATCATCCCACAATTGATCGATTACTTCCTGAGTTGTGTACAGTCGCTTAGCGACGCTTCCTTGATTTGTAGACCTTCGTTTCATGACGCAAAATTGAGAAAAAACCGTCACAAAAACAAGCACTGTGCTGCACTAGAGCGCTGACATTTTGCTTTACCTTATTCCCAATAACCCTCAATAACCCTATTCCAAACAGCAAGTACTAGAAAGAACAGTAAGCTGTGTACGGACCGCAAGATTAACGATAAGATTACGAGACCGATTTATCGGTCTTTCGGGGCACAGCTGTTTAAGGGCTAGACCGATATATCGGTCTTTCGGGTTCAAGAGGTTAAAGATATCAAAAATGTGTGTGATTTTTGCTTACAGTGTGGATACATGAGTGCTATTTTGTTGCAAAAGGTGAATAAGTGTATTTTCTACAAAATATGTATAATTTTCCTATATTATCTTTCATATATGAGGTGGATGCATTTTCAAAATAAGCTTAAATAGTGCATTATCAGGGAATAAACATAGCAGCAGCCTTCTAGAGTCTGAGAAGATTCCAAAAGATCCATCATTGTCTTACCTACACTTTTTCCTAAAATGAGGGATAGGATAGGATCTTTCATATATGAGGTGGATGAATTTCCAAAATAAGCTTAAATAATGCATTATCAGGGAATAAACATGGCAGCAGCCTTCTAGAGAAGATTCCAAAAGATCCATCATTGTCTTACCTACACATTTTTCCTAACTATGTAGAAAATCAGTTAAAAACAACACAACAAGTTTTCAAGCACAACCAAGAGTTCAAGTTTATCAGAAACTCTTTCTCAGAGTAAAACAAGACTAAAAACAAAATATACAGTACATCTAATTTTTTTTAAAAGTACTAAAAGAATACTTACTTGGGGTCACTTAGAGTAGTAGCTGTCTGATGTAGCAAGTTATCAATCATATACTGTTAACAAAAAGCAGGAGCCAACTAAGAACGTCAATAACATTACTTGATGACAACTTGGGAGGAAAAAAACACCAATAGAATCTAACTTTAATATAAGTACTACGCACTTTTTTTTCTTCCAACAGTAAACATACAATATAAGCAATACTTCAAACAATAAAGAGTAAACAGCAGTAAACATACAGAAGGCAAAATCACTACACACTTTACTGGTATTTATTGTGACACTGAAGTTTCACTTAAAAAGCAATAATAGGATTCAAACAAATTTTTCAAAGTAACAATACCTGACATAATTTAGGTTTCACATTGTTACGTTGAAACGCGAATGGTAGTACATCGGAAGCGCGCACGATAGATCTAATCGTTTCGTTTTGCAAAGTATTCAATGATGGAGTTTATTTACCTTTGATTTGAGTTGAGGCTTTGTATAACGTTGATAATTTTCGTTAGTCGATATTGTTAGAGAATACTCTGGATCTCCTTGTTTACTATCGATCGAAGTTTCGGGATGATTGTCGAAGTAAGAGAAGGTTCGGGGTATGTGTGGAGAGATGAATGACGTAAGTCAGTGATGACGATCTTTAATTCTGATTGGTTAGTTGTAATGCGTCATTTCTAGAACAAACTGTCGTCATCTCGAAGGATAGAAAAAATTATATATTCGATGCTTTGTGTGTTGTGAAAAGAGTTGCTGTGAGAGATTGTTGTTGATAGTGAAGCTGGAAAGTAAATTTGAAAGTTGTTGAGTTGAATTGAGAATTGTATGCAGTTGTTGATGTGTGCTGAATAAAAGTGGAAAACTTCATACGTCGACTTTGTGACTTGTATGCTGCTTGAGCGGGCTGCGTGGATAAACGAATCTGAGTTACACCCTATCAGGAATTCAAGCATCGGGGCTGAATCAGATACTGATAGAAAACACCAACATCGAACGGAGTGTAACACACATACCTCCATGACTGACTGCTTACAGAAGATGATAGCATTCTCTTGTTTCTCTGGTGGGAAGGCAGCTTTGAATGATCTGTTTGCTGCTGAGGCCACTGTAGGATAAGTGTCATTTTGGCTGAGAATCCAAGATCCCATCACATTCTTCAGGTAAGGAGCCAAATTCCTACGCACACGACTCACCAATATTGCCATGGCATTCTGTGTCAACTCTCTCACTTTTGCATCAACGTCCTGAAGAGAAGAAAAAAAGGGTCAATAAATTGTAAAGCTCAGTTTTAGGAATTAAAACAGATTTGTGTCAACACAGTAAAGAAAGAAAAAGGAATAGAACCACCAAAAAGAACATGAAAAGGTCAAATGCTATGGAAATGCGTTAGAAAAGCACAACAATCATCATTTATCATTTTGTTCCATGCTTGCCGTTGGTATGTTCAGCTGTAAACACTAATTACGACATCACTAACTTACTTGCCTATAGCATTTGAACATTTCTCACTAGTCCATAAACAAAGGAACAAAACAGTTAAATTAAGCATAAAAAAACTCATTGGAAATAGAATATGTGGAGGAACTAGTTAGTAGAAGAAAAAAAAAAAAACACAGTTGCTAGTTAGATGAGTCAACTACAAGATTTAGGTCGCATGAGAGGAATTTTACTCACTGGGTGAGTACTTTAAGCAGCCTGATAACTGATTTGTATCAAAGAAAGTTTAGTTTCACAAAGAAGGAGCATAACTCCCAGACACGCGAAACCGAAACGTGACAGTGCCACCAAGCGGTCATCGTGATAAAAAATGGTCTATAGCATGGAAAGAGACACTGCACTGTATTTAGTGGAAATTCTATTAAAAGACATGTGGGAGTGACCACTGCAGTGCTATTAACTGCACAAATTGTCGTTACAAGTGCCTAGGACTTTCATTCTTCAGATTCCTGAAGGATGAAATAAGTCGAGTATTACAAATGATTGAAAACTCTGCGTAATTGTAGATGAACTGGTCGTGTTGCCATCAAACTGTACTGGCCTATGTGACATAAATCTTCCTCAATAAGAAGATTATAATGTTAGGAAGAACAATAATAATAATAATAATAATAATAATAACAAGAAGAAGAAGAAGAATGTGTTTGTATTCGCTTTTTGTTGTCTGGAAACCAATATACACTGTAGTGTCAATAACATTAAAGCTAGATCTATACTGTTTTTGAATTCAACCATAAACTAGGCCTACATCTACTGCACTGCTGCTTTGCATCTTGTTAAACTCTGGTCAGGTCAAATTTTGTCCTGTATAGCCTTTCTTGAATAACAAACGATAGCATGTTCATCAGCAGTCTTTCTTATATCGGACTTGAGCTAGGGCTATTATGGATAGGAAACGAGTACCAACGGCATGCGGCATTAATGCCTATGCAGTATGCTGTCATTACCACCATTGATAGAAAACAGCATTCAGTGCATATCTGGACATGCAGCGACTTCACATCGGTGAATTTGGCATGATTTTGGTTATCAATTAGTACAGCAATAGTGCATTTCTACACTGTTAATTTTTGCCCTCTGGATTAACTTTTTGGAGTTCAAGACTATGAGTTTTTGGTCACCAAATTTGGTCTTGTGCTTTGTCATTCTGAAACACGTGGTGTTTGTTTTCAATATGTTTACTAAAAAAAGATAAAAACCATTGTGTTCTTTCTTGTGCAAGTAGACCTATTTTTATGCTGGATTTTTTTTTTGCCATCTGGATGAACTTTCTGGAGTGCTAGACCAAGTTTGGTCTCATGTTTCATTATTCTGAAAAACATCTACATACATCTGATCTATATACCAACCATTTTTTTTGCACTTATATTCTTGTACATTGGTTTATTACCCAAAAGAATCAATTACTTATTGTTTCACAAGCACATTCTGGGTTGTTCAATTTAAAAAGCGACCAATTAGCAGCATTCGACACTTGAAGTTTGTTTACTTGTCACTATGCATCGGATTGCCTCCTCAGAGTTTTTTATCACGATGACAGGTTGGGGCGCTTCGCGTGGAATGTCGTCATTATTTAAAAAGCAGTTTTTCGGAATGATCCTTCTTTGTGTTAACTGAATATTCTTAGTTTTTATACATGATTAAAAAAGGAATATGTGCCATAAACATACAATAAAATTTTAACTTACCAAAGCCAGCCTGTTGAACAAGCGAGGCCAGAAAGGCAGGATGGCCAACAGCGTAGCATCATCTTTTTCTTTACATAGTGTGCTGAACTCAGCCAGCGCTTTCATTTTGGTGGTGGCATCTTTCTTCATCAGCTTGCGCAGCACCACCCTAAAGTCACTGTCCAGAACACTGTCTTCATCTTCAAATGCTTGGCTAGCAGGTACAAAAGCTGCAGTGCCGAAGCCTATGAAGCCAGTTGCTGCTGCCCCTGATTGAGTCAGCAGCTCTGCTGCTCGACTGCTGCTCGATGGCTTAACAAAATTAAAAGAAAGACGATGATTATTGAGGCAAGAAATGATAATACAAAATATAATTTATATCCTAATATACCCCCAATCCTGAACCAAGTGTGTGGCAATCCCAGTGTCTGGCAATCTACCAGAATGAAATTATTATACTCTTTAGCATTCACTGATTCAGTATTATAATTTTTTTTAAAATTATTATTTAGAGATCTCCAACTAGTCCAAGTCACACATAATTATATGATCATGTCGGACATTAATTTCTAAGACATGCATATGAGATTGGGAAAACATTAAGATGCAGAAAATGCAGCACTAACCCTTGTACAACACCCAATAGCTCTTTTTAAAAAATAAAATAAAATAAATAAACTCATCTGCATGCTAAAGTTTAGTAAATGAACTTTCTTCAATAAAAATTATTTCATCAAACAAACTATGAGCTAAAACTAACATGTAACAAATGTGTCATTTGTGTACATAGATGTAAATAGTCTATTTTTCTCTTTTTTGTAATTTATGTAGGCTACATAGTTGTAAATAGTCTGTACCTTTACTGTCCCGTCTTTTGGTGTATTGTAGCAAAAGTGATGTTTCATCGAGTGCATGTATTTATATGTAATGACTATGTAAAGCGTGGTGAGTCTGGTCATAGGCTGGAGTACCCGCTATATAAAAATCCGTTATTATTATTATTAAATTATTAAACATTGTTTGCTTGAAATTTAGTTCTGAAAGACGTTTGTTTAGGGTGAAAGTATTGTTAAATCTGGTAGTTTTATTTATATAGTTTAAAACTTCATTAGACATTACACTAATTTTGTATTGAAAGTAGGCCTGTACCACATATTGACATTTATGATTTAGACTCGAGTCAAAAATAATCTTCAATAACAATACAATCAAATTTACAATCACATACCTTGACATTTCCTTTTGTCCTGTTTCCTTTAGCTCCAGGCATATTGTGTTATTTAATGTGAAAACAGCCAGATAATCATCCACATGACATGTCTCCTTCTTTCTGTATTGCCCTTCCCCGTGTCTCAAGTTGAATTGTTAGCTTTAGCGACGAAAGTTAGAACACAAACTACCAGATTACGGCTCCGTAATAAAATATATAATCCAAGCGTAAGCTTAAACTTTATTTATATGATTTCAAGAATTTTGCTATTAATTAATAGAATTAATTGTTATATATTGTGTTAATAACTTTCTTGTTGCATATTATAGCATATTTATAAGTAATTTACAACGTAACATTTTTCGCTATGAGATTGTGTTACGCTCCGTAACCAATACAATCGTAATTGGTTAAAGTAACACTGCAATTTTGATATTTGGACACCAACCTAATTTTAAAAAGAAAAAAGGGATTTACTAGTCCTACTTAGAAGCGTCTTAAATTTGGTTTATGGTGAGTTGACAATGTCATAATATTATATGTGCATAGAGTGAGTATGTGTTTATTATAGAAGAGGTTTTATTTATACTTTATATTTCACCTTGTTGTGAAATTTCTAAAGCCCACCGCCACACCACAGCTAAGTTACACTCCATCTCCGAGTCTCGGCGGACGTTAACCACAGTAGATTGCAGGTTTTGTTGAAGTATTATGTAATCACATGTCCTTCCAGACCTGATTTTTTTAGTATTTTAAAATATATTTTATATTGCTCTTTTGCATTTTACGAATTCACAAATCAACATGGTCAATCAACATGCCTGGGTGGCGTGTACAAATTACAATCAATTATAATGAAACACACAGTCCCACACATGATGCACACACCCACACACCTGGGTAAAACACACACACACACACACACACACACACTCACAACAGGTTAAACATTTTATATGTCAGCACGGCCTCACTGGGCGAAAGTTTTCTCCACAGAAGTCACCGGCCAGGACGGAGGAACCTTACGTTACTACAGATTCAACGACCATGTGCTCGGGGCCAAGGCGAGCCACACTGTATTCGTGGTTATTGGCTGTGGCCAACAGCCTGGAGAGGATTGGGCCCTGCCAGGTCTTTCTTGCCCAAGACACGCTGCATGATGAATAAAACCATTTACTCCATGCCGGATCGGTCGTCGCCCAGATCAACAAGGACCACGCCTTCCGTTGGCCTCCAGGACGAAGGCGATAAGTGTGCTACTGATGGACAACTTAGCAAGATCCGCACCAGAAATAACATCTTCATAGGAATTTGGAATGTCAGGACCCTAAATACGGAGGGAAAATTAGAAGATTGGGTGTTATTGCGTCATGCAGGAATGTTCCAGCTCTTTCTCGATTGCAGAGAGGCTGTATAAGTAATGCACTGCCTGCTTGTGGGATGATTGTTGTAGAGATTTTCGGAAAGTGATTCTTGTATGCAGAACGTTGATGTTTGCTAAATAAAGTTGGAAAACTTTATACGACGACTCGTGCCTTGTTGCTGAGTGAACAGGCTGAGTGGATAAACGAATTTGAGTTAAACTTAACAAGATTCAAGCATAAGGTTGAATTGGCTATTGATAAACCATATGTAACATTTTATCCCAAAATGTTGTAACCAAAAATTTTATCAATAGCGACTTAGCTGATTCAGCCCCGATGCTTGAATCTTGATTTGATAAGTGTAACTAGAATTCGTTTTGGATCTATCATGCGCGTCTCAGTTCTAACACGGACGTCAAAGTCCAAGGCCAATCCCTTAACACGGTGCATAGGTTCAAATATTTAGAAGCCATTGTATCAGACAATGGAAATCCTTTCCAGGATCACATAAACAACTGCTGCCCTGACAAGGTTGAAGCCTATTTGGAAAGACAGGATCATCAGTTTACATTCCAAGGTAAGACTGCTGTGCTCCCTTGTCATCTCCATCTTCCTATATGCTTGTGACACATGGACCCTCACAGCAGACCTACAACGAAGAATACAAAGCATGGAGATGAGGTGCTACAGAAGACTTTTGGGCATTTGCTATACCCAGAACATCACCAACAACGAAGTCTAACAGATCATCACAAGCCATTGGACATGATGACATGCTCACAGTGATGAAGAAACGGAAAATCCGATGGTATGACCGCGTCACCAGAGCATCAGGCCTTGCAAATTCTAAAAGGCATGGTGCAAGGAGGCAGAATAAGAGGGAGACAGAAAAAGAGGAGGGGGGACAGTATTCAAGAATGGACTTTACGTTTTATGGTGTATGTGCCTGACTTGATGATCATTCTTTTTCATCGACCCTTGACCTCATTAGACTTTGACTCTGGCTTGGACTTACTTGTTCATTGCGTTTGTCTTGTAAGTCTTCCTCTTTGTGTGTGTTCAAATGTCAGGTTGTTTTTTTAGTTTTTTTTCTACTGTAGTATCTGCTAGTTGTTTGAAAACGTTGTATTATAAATTTACTATTTATGGTTGGTATTGAATGGTTTTGGAAGTTTAATATTACTATGGGCAGTTTGGTTGTAACCATGTCATGCACGCTTCACATAACGGCTGTGTCGTGAACAATGTCCACTGGTTTAATCCTGCTAGGTCGCTTCAGAAAGAGCTGTTGGCTGTGCACAATATAACTGGCTCACTGTTCACATTTCTGGTCAGTATTGGTCTGTACGCTAGAGAAAGGAAGATCGAGTAATTTTTTGTCTTAAAATTTTGCAGCCTAGGTTTATTGGTGAACGATAAGTAATGTTTGGAAAAGAAAGGTTGAACTGGTCTTTTTTAGTATTCGTTGGATCAAATGCCTTGTTGATGGATGGTGAACTTCCTTTGCATTCTTTTGCTTACCCACTTGGATCATAAGGTACGATACATTCGACGTTTTCTTACATTTGTTGTTCAAGTTTTCTCAGTTTTTGATCATGTAGCTTTTGCGTTATACTTTTTACATCGTGAGCCGTTTTGTAGGAGGATTTGGCTGATGTTGCCTGATCGAGTTATTATTGGGTTTTATTAATTGTTTAGCCTATGCTTGTCTTGTTCGTAGTTGTAATCAAATCAAAGCGAGCTTGTACTTTCATAACTATGTTGGAAAGGAGCATCATTTATGAATACTTTGCATGTTTGGAAGAAGACTAGCTCAGTTGGACTTATTAAGTTGTGATGAATTTTGAGGAGTATTTTTCACTATTGTCTAGACTAGAGATAACAAATGCGACATTATTTTTTTCTTGCTACACTGAAATTCGCGAGTGTAACAAGAGGACCTGTTTACCCTGCACACTGTGAGATTTTGCCTTGTTTAGTCAGTTAGACTTAAAAGGTTACTGTTAGTCTCTAGCAGACGACAGAAGTGATCATGCATAACACAGTTGTAGCCTGACACCCGCATAGCAGTGACATCATCGCAGCTGACGGTAGAAGGCTTTGAATTATACAGCCACTCAGATTTCTTCAGCCAATCCGAACACAGCACCGGTAGGTAGAACCAGTTCTGACTGGGTAGGCAAAGGCTAGGTAGAGGGTTATTTGTGTTGAAAGCTTTGGGCAGTACAAAGCTACTTCCTAGCAGAAATCTCTCCACTGATAGACCAGGGAAGCAGTGCTTGTTGAATATTCGAATTCAGTCAAGTAGCCACGGCCTGACATTGTCAAACAGGTAAATGAACATACTTCTGTTTCATTGTGATGTATTTATATTATTGTTGAATTATGTTTGTGAAATTTGCTATGCATAGAATGAATTGTTAGTCCGATGTTGCGTGACCACGGGGAAGAATTCGACCACGAGGCAAACATGACCAGCCGACGCCATGTTGAAAGATGTACGGAACCACTGTTGTTTAACCTATATGTATGCTTGCAGACCAGTGGCTGTACCCGAGAATGTTTATAATATTTTTAATTCTTTATGTGTATAGTTAGCCACGATTTATATTTATAAATTATATATGTATAGGAAATTAGAGTGGAGATTCCAGTGGACCACGGACTTTGCAGAATGTTCGTCGCTTATGTATAGAGATGTGGAGCTATCACTGAGGGCTACTTTGGTTTTCAGTGAGACGCTCTGCACAGACCTATTATACAGGGTTGTGCAGAATTTCGTCTCATATGTTACAGACGAGCAGGCGGTATATCGTGAGCCCAACTCAGCAAACGACAACAACCACGTCAACGCGTACAGTTGGCTGCCGAGGCATCTACAGCATTGTGCGCAGATAGCCCAACCGTCGGACACAAGCAACGACAACACAGCGTGTCGTAGAAGCGACCTCAACGCAGTGCTTCAACCCCACAGTTAAGTGCAACAAGAAACCGTGCACTAAAACTCTGTATAAACAGGACCACAATAGTCCACTCATCAAGACTTCTGACCCTTAAGGCAGAAAGTAGCCAGTGCCCGATGAAGAAAAAGTAGCTGCCTAGACCATCAGCAAGCGAACCAGTCGCATTGACATTGAACTTTTAAGTTAGATTCATACTTCGAAGATCGTGTATAGAGTAGAGGAAATAAATGTGTTTTTTTACTGTTATCAAGTGGCTGGACTACATATGATTCATAGCCGTGTGAAAGCTAGTGTGACTTTGATCTTTTACCATTTTAATAATAATAATAATTTTATTTATAAAGCGCATTATCAAACAATAGTCTGCTCAAGGCGCATCAAACACAGTCACACGCACAATACAATAGTTAGAATACAATAAATAAATAAAATTTAAAACAAAATCCATTAAAATTTAAAAAAAAAGATCTCTGTACCCCAGCCTTAACACAGACCGAACTAAACAAATAAATGTATTAAGTGAAGTCAAAGGGAGATTACTAGCGATCCCCACCAACTAAGATGAGGAGGTAATAGCAGTCCATTGTGCAGAGCCCAGCAACAATAAAAACCCCGTCACAGTGAGTGAGCTTTTAGTGTGTGCTGTCTGTTTACTAGCGATTGTTTTGCCTTTATGCGTTAGATGACTGTGTGCCCAAGTTCGTACTTTCTGCATAAGGTTTCGTTATAGCTGGTAAACATATTTGTCAGTTTCTAGGTTTTGATGTGAGGTTTATGGGTGACAACCTACTGAAGGCTTTTTGGATCATTGTATTGCAATGCTGTATTATGAAATTGCATTGTGTTTATAATGGCTCTTGCTCTGTTTTTCCTTTTTTTCTGTTCTAGACTTTTGCCGCATACACACCCGCCCACTTCTGATGATGAAGTTGTAATGTAGTCCCCTAATATTGAGAAAACGTAAACAGTTAAGAGTTGCATCCAAATAGAGTTCATATTTCATTATGTGACTGTCTCTTTATTATGCCAATGTTAATAAATGACTTCAGATTATCCATCATTCGTTATTTGCGTTTATTTCCTGTAATCCTGGGCATTTAGCGAGCGTTGTTATTTTTCTCTTCTCAGCAAGCACAATGATGCTGATGTACAATGACTCTGAGGTGATGTTTAGTTTCTAAAGTGTGGTGTGAAATGCATAATTTAGATTTTAGGTATGCAGTGTGTTAATATGTTCATGAATGTGGGTCAGTGCATGATGTATATAAATGTTTTATATTGTTACCTTTTTGACTAGTATATATAAATGCTCACCCCTCCTTCTTCCCTTCCCACCACCTCCCTCACTTCCCTCCTTCCTCCCTCCCCCCCTCAGCCCCGTTGGGGTGCCGGGGGTTTCAGTATAAATAGTATCCCCACTTTCTGGAAATTTAGTGCTTTAAATTCCCACTGTCGGTGTCTTTCTCATTTGCTCTTTCTCATTCCTGCTGTTCTATCAATCTGCTATACTATCTTCTTCTTCGCTAGACCAGTCACCTACCTTTTTTCTTGAAAACTCTTCCGGGACAAGACTCCTTATTTGTGTGTGAAGTCTGTTGGATCAGCTTGGGAATATTGGATGCTTTCTGCCAGGTGGTCACTAGGGCTTCCTATGATGTTATTATTTAGCAATGTAGGCATTTTATATGTATGTGTTTTTTTGATAATTTGTAATGATGTTTGTATTTTATTTTGTTTTTGTAAACGGGGGTTCGATAAATTAGAGTGCAGCCTCAGCGTCCCCTGCGTGGGGTGTCTTTATTGTAAAGTGACTGGCTGGTGGAGAGCTTTCAGTTTTACCAGATCTTTTATGTGGATCAGGGGTTGTCCGGTCCTGATTTGGCTCGGAAGAGTCCGCTGGACCTAAAGCAACAATCATGTAATGTAATGTAACCCCTCCCCCCCCCCCCCCCTCCACAAATATTTTTCAAGATTTTTGCAAATCTGTGCGAGATGAGTCATAAATAGTCTAAAATTGATATTTTTACAAATGTCCATCCTTCCAAATGTCTGTCCGCCAGAGCCTATTTGAACTATCACAACCAAGCTTGGTAAGATGGTGTATATCCATGAGATCTAGAAAATGATCAGTGAATGAATGACTTCACTTCAAGGCCATCTATCCGTGCAAAAACGTTAAAGTGGCTAAGTACTCAGAGCCTGTTTGAACTATCACAACCAAATTTGGTAAGATGGTATATATCCACAAGACCTAGAAAATGATCAGTGAATTAATGACTTCACTTCAAGGTCATGGTCACAGGGTCATCAAATGTTATTTAAAAAATTAAAATTTTTCCCAAAATGTTACTTTTTTTTCTAAGTTATTGACTCAAACTTTCAAATTTGCAAAGTACTGAGAGCCTATTTGAACTATCACAACCAAACTTGGTAAGATGGTGTATATCCATGAGACCTAGAAAATGATCAGTGAATGAATGACTTCACTTCAAGGTCATCTGTCCGTGCAAAAACGTAAAAGTGGCTAAGTATTGAGAGCCTATTTGAACTATCACAACCAAACTTGGCAAGATGGTGTATACCCATGAGGCCTCAAAAATGATCAGTGAATGAAGGACTTAATTTCAAGGTCAATGTCACATTCATTTCAAGGTCAAGGTCACAGGGTCATCAGAATTTTAGTTTAAAAGAAAACAATTTTCACAAAATTTCACTTTTTTTTCTAGGTTATTAATATTGAACTTATGATTCTTTTATGCATGATAGGTCAAGGTCACTGGAGCTGTCCAAAGTCGGTTTGGATAGGTACTTTGAAGTGACATTGACCATAAACTATGAGAGATATTAAGTCCAAACTTGTTGTGTTTAGAGATGATAGATTGATTTTTCATATATTCTTAGTTTTTGTGTTGATCTTGAAGGTCAAAGTAATTTTAGGCCTTGCAAAAGCATTAAAAAAATAGGTCATACAGTGGAGTGGCTGTTTATTTAACCCATAGTATGCAACAACATTGGGTTATGTGATCAGACATGCATGACTCAGAGGTCAAGTGAGGGCCAAGGGTATCCCAAAGTCAAGGTCACTAAAGGTCAAGGTCATCCCAATGTCACACTTTTTGGGCATAATACAACTTTTGCTGTACTTTATTTGATATGACTCAAGTGTATTTGGATCTAAAGGTCAATGTCATCTCAAGGTCAAGAGAATAGAAAGATCAAAGTCGATATTACTTTGCATTTTAATGCCACCATTTCATTTATTTTTTTCTGGCACTCATTTTCATGTTAAATATTGCGAGTTTCATAAGGAGCCTGTGAGTCATATGGGCTTTACCCTTCTAGTTATTACTTTTACTGACTGTCAGTGATAGCAATTGCATGTTAACATTTCTCTTGTGAGATAATAAAGTTTTCTGAATATGAAGGGGAACTTTCAGCGGCAGCACACCGTTACTCACCAGCTTAGAACTCAGGCCTTCTCAGTCAATGTCTGCTTAGCCACAGTATATGACTTACCCTTTTACAGTGTACATACATACACAGAGCAACACCATTTTTACAGTCGGACTAGAAGGCTATACACATTATAAGATGCATCCATTAAATAATTTAAAAAAAAACAACAACGTTAACATCCAATTTCAACGATATAATCAGCATATATATTATAACATATACACACAAGAAAAATGATAAGCAAAAGCCGAAAAAGAAAAGGATCACCATTTAAAGAAACAAAATTTTAAATCGTTCCTGGTGTGGGTTTTTTCAGTTGTATTGCAGAACTCGTCGATTGTGGAACGCTCGGTGATCTGATAGGTGATCGCAATTGTTCCCTCAAATGTGAAATGCTCGGATGTGAATTGTTTGAGTTGGTTTATGTATTTTAATTATTTTAATGACCTTTAATAATGATTAATGGTTTCTTTACCAGCATTACACTTCCTGTGATTTGAAAGTCGACCTCATTACAATTTCTGAATCTTTGTAAGTTTGTTCAGACATAGTTTTGATTAGGCACAACTTATTATAAGATACATGGGTCAAAGTCTAGGAAATAGTACTGCCTTGTAGTCCATAAATATGGTATTTTTTGTCCCATCACTTTACACCCACTGAATCAGTATAGCATCATACTCATAGGTTAATCTAGTTCATAAAAAGCGAAGTAGTTCGAAATTCTCTGTCTTTCTCTCGCTCTCTCTCTCCTTCCCATCTCCATGATCTCTCTCTTTCGCTGTCTCTGTCTTTCTCTCTAGCATAGCATAGTTCAGTTGGCCCTCATATTAAATCTTGATGAGGGTCTCAGACCCAGACCTCTAGCTGGCCTCAGTGCCTACCAATTTAGAACCTTTAGACTCCAAATTGGTAAAGTAGATGCTATCCTTAAATAATTTGTCTATACAGTTCTTTAACACATTGAGTGATTTAGCATCCACAGCCTCTGCAGTCAGGTTATTCCAAGGGGTTACAACTCTGTTAGTAAAATACTGCTTAAATTTGCAAGTGTTATTAAAAGTTTTAGTAAGTTTAATTTGTGATCTTGTGTTATACCAGCATCATTAAAATTTAAAAGTGAAGAAATTGTTAAAGGATCATGAAAATTGTGCACAATTTAAAAAATGTCGATTAAATCACCCAGGTCGCTCCTATACTCTAAACTGGGCAACCTCAATGACATCAATCTCTCCTCGTAGGAGAGTCCTGGCATTCTACATATTTTCCTGGTGAATCTGCAGTGGACACCCTTGATCAAGTCAACATGCTTACATCTCTCTCTCTTTCTTTCTCTCTCTCTTTCTCCCTCTCTCTTTCTCCCTCTCTCTCCTTCTCTCATTCCCCCTCTCTCTCCCTCTCTCTTTCTTACTCTCTTCTCTTTTTGAGTAGGCTAAACCAAAACTCACTGATGTCTTGCTAATTTAAACAGTGCAGATTTTCCATCTTGCTGCCTTTGACATGATAAAACATTTTACTCATTCTTTGTATTGTGTGCAGACACCACATTTTGTCCGCGTTCACATAGATTTGAACTGGTACATATGCTTGCCATTTACTTACAATCTTCTGAAGAAAAATGTCAAATGTGCGAGTGGTTGGGCAGCAGAAAGAACCTGAAATTCAACAGGGAGAGTTTGGTCCATGGATTCTTCGTGCAGTAAAATCTCACATCCTGGAGTCCGAAGGACCTGAGAGAGAAAGGTAATTATGTTTTCCTCCTATGAGGCTATGTTAAATTAATAGCCAGTTAATGAGTTATTAGAAGACAACAGTAAAGCTGAGATTTTACTCTCTCTCTCCCTCCCTCTCTCTCTCTCTCTCTCTCTCTCTCTCTCTCTCTCTAACACATTCTCCCTCTCTATTCTCTCACTGTCTGTCTCTGTTGCACTCACCATCTACTTTTCTTTGTGTGTGAGGAACTGACTTGTGGCTTGGCTTACAAAAAGTTTTTTGTACAGCAATCCTGAACTGTTAAAATGAAAATTACATAATATGCTAACAGGACAGTTGCTCAGCCCCAAACCTTATTATATTGGTTGGGTTCCACTGTGTGATTTTTAAACAGCAGTTCTTTCATACTATTTTTAAACTTGCTATTAATTTGTTTATCATGTTTTTAATAATGTGATATACCAAGCAGTTCTTCCTAAACATAGGAACGTTTTGTGGCAAAATGATGACAGGTTTGAGAGTGAACTGGAATTGCCACAGCTTCCAGAGATGGTGTTTGCAGATAACATTCTACAGCTGAAGCATAAAGATGGCTTCGGCATCAGCTTCAACGCGCTTGATGCCCTGAAACTTGTGGATGCACACGTAGACCCTCTCAAAGTAGCTGCTTCCAAGGTGTGGAGAGAAGCCAGGTATAAATTTACTACAAATGTTCAACTATAAAAACCACTTCAATAACAAATGTACTAAAATGAAAAAATTAATTAATTGTGTGTTTCTTTTAAGTTTTATGTAGGAGATCTGCAGGTTGCACATAACGTAAAGCAGAATTTAATGTTTCACACACTTTGTTTTGTGTACTTCACTTATTGTCCGTAACAAGTCATGTATGAAATTGTACCAGAGTGCTGTGTCGTTCTGGATAAGCTTTTACTCTTTCTTCAGCTTAGATGTTAGTACATTTTTTTAACCTTTTTCCCTGGCTTGAACTTTTTGGAAACTGGAAAAGTGCCCTGTTCAAGTTTTCTTCTTCTTTTTTTCTTTTTTTTTTCTTTATTTGCATCTTCTCATGTTGATGATGATTATTACTGCATTTTCTCTGTTCATGTGCAGGTCAGAGTGTGAACACATCAAGAATGTAGTGAAGCCGTTTGACTGGACGTTTACGACAGACTATAGAGGCACTTTGTTTGCCAAACCTGGAATGGAATGGAAGGTTAGTATTCCTACGTTTCAACATGTGCAATAATTTACATTGTGTAACTCAGAATGAAGACAATTAGCAAATAAATAAATGCACTGGTGAATCTGCACTGGACAAAAAAAAGTAATCTAGATGTTAGCTCCTTACCTATGGTACAGTCAAGATGAAACTGACTACAGTGTGTGCGAAAGGATTTATGAAAATAATGTCTGAGAGTTTACAGGAGTGCTGAGCATGATTAGTAACAATGTGTCAGTTTGTTAGGACCAGATATTGTGTAGATTTGTTGGATTATATCATTAATATATATGTTAAAGCATTTTATGGCTGAGATTAGTTTGGACATGTCATAGTTCACCTTTGATTATAGTCACTTGTTTTTAACAAAGGCAAATAACTATTGTTTTCATAGAGAAAAAAAAACAACTGAAATTTCCATAATGAGAAACAAATGTCTATATATAAGTCAAGTATTGCTAATTTTGAAAAAGACAAGACAAAACGATACAATGCAAATTTTCAGGCGGACAAATGCTTTAAATATTTTTGCTATCACTCACCTAATATTACAATTATTGCCTCTTTTTCTTGCCTCCTTTATAAAAATTATTTGTTTCTTTCTTGGGGTTTTGTGGGGCAGTATTGTTTTGTTGTTCCTTGTGTTTTGTCCGCCTGATGAAGAGCTTAGCTCGAAAATTACTTTAATTAGCACTGTATCGTTTTTTCTTGTCTTTATTAAAATTAGCATTCCTTGACTTTTTTGTACACATTTGTTTCTCATTATTGTTTTCATAGTTTAAAAATAAACAGTATTTTAACACAACCAGATTTTGAATATTTCCAATCTTCTATATACGTTTTTTGCTTTCAGATATTGGAAACTGATGATCGTATTGACATAGAAAAGCTGAAGCAACGGGAGAAGATCACCTTTTATGATCACATCGTGCTGTTTGAGGATGAACTTTCTGATAATGGAACCTCGGAGCTTACTATCAAAATTGTACGTTATGTTTTCTGAATTTTGCTTGAAAATTGTATGTTACTTTGATAATTTTGACTGTGTAGAACTTTCATCAAAGTTCTATATTATGTAAATAATTGTAAACAGCATGAATTAATTTTAACAGCATGAAAACTGAAAACAGATAACTACCTCAGCTGTATCCTGAACATTTCATTAACCAAGTGCATGACTGCTCATAATAATTATGCATGGAATATATTTATTTCTCAAACTTTAGAAATGATTGTATCGTACTATTTGTCACAGTACTTTCACCTAAAGATGGTGTACAGTTTCTTGAAATTCATTGTAGTGTTAGGTAGTAGTATCCCCTTGCTGGCAAGCCAATGTGCAGTTGAGGCTATTGCCTGGCAGCCTGGCTACATTGCCAATGAGGTATTAATGCTACCAATATCAACATGGAAAAGTACCGACAGTGTTCTTGGAAGAATCAGAATGCTGAGCGATTTTTTCCAACATGTTAACTTAAAATCTTGCATATTTTTTTATTGCTCTCTCTGTGTTGGTAAGAGTAAGAATTTATCAAATTTAATATATTTTACCTACCATTTTTGTTGTCATCATTGTCATCACTAACCTCAAAATCATTCTCATAATCATCATTCGTTTTTGACATTTTTACATTCAATTTGTTATGTTCTTTAAACTGTGTCTTTGCATCGAAGTTGTACATTACGTAAATAATTTTGTCTGTGTGGAAACTTCCATCAAAGTTGTATGTTATGTAAATTACTTAAACAGGATACAAACTGAAAACACTACACTGTCTCCACCATATTATGATAATTCAGTAAACGTCAATACACATATTTCATTAAAATTCCGTCAGCAGATAGAAAAAGTGAATGCTTGTAATACGCATAGTCTGTATTTAAAAAGAACATAAAATTGCTGAAAAGACATTGACTTCACATTTTTTTGCATTTGAAATTGATAACGAAAATGTTACAACTTAACCCAAAAAATTATTGAAGAATTCATTTTAGGAAGAAATTAATTTGCTAAAATGTGTACTTTGGTTACATAATAGTTTTGCTTTGTAATTTTTCAAATTTTAGCACAACAGCCATGCATACCATTATATCACAGTATTTTTTAACTAAAGATTGAAGGTTTTTTTTTTTAGTGGTAGTAGTATCCCCTTGCTGGCAAGCCAATGTGCAGTTGAGGCTATTGCCTGGCAGCCTAGCTACATTGCCTGTGAGGTATTAATGCTACCAATATCAACTTGGAAAAGTACCAACAGTGTTCTTCGGAGAACCAGAATGCTGAGCGATTTTTTTTTCCTACATGTTAAGACTTAAGTATCATAGTATGTTATTTCCATTGCTCTCGCAGTATTGGTCAGCATACCATTTTTTTCCATTGGACTTGGCATATATGTCACAATATTTTGTTTTCACCTCTACCATTGTCATTGTTGTCATCCTCCCACACAATTATCATCATCTTAATTATTGTCCTCATTACTATTGTTACTTTCATATTAAATCAAAACACATTTTTTAATGTTTCTAGCGGGTCATGCCAACTAGTTTCTTCATTCTACTTCGATTCTTCCTGCGTGTAGACCAAGTTATGAGCCGAATCTCAGATACAAGGATATACCATGAGGTGAATGCTGCATTTTGCGTTTTTTTGCAGATCTTTAAGATGTATTGTTTCTAATTTGATGATGATGTCCATTTATAACGCACATGTCTCCATCCATTGTCAAATGCTCATTGCGTGGGCCGATACAGGGTCTAACTCAAGCTGCCTGAGGTGCCCACTTGCAGCCTTTGGGCACATAGTCTGACACCCAGACGACTGAGCACAATCCTGTGCGACCAGGGGTGCGGGGTAGGGACCTTGTGCGGGTGGGTGTGTTTATGTAGCACTCACCTGCCTAGCACATGAGCATCAGGATCTATAAAGTCCATGCAATAGAATGCGTGCGTGCACAGACTAGACCTCAGTTTATACTCTCATCCAAAGGAGTAGGAGCACAGTGTCTCAGTTTGTTTTTGTTTTTTGTTGTTTTTTTTTCCCCCACGCCGTTAACTACTGCCTGTCCAGGCTACAATGTTATCGCCTGACATTCAAGTGCACGGCGTAAACCACTGACCTAACTGCGCTCCCTTCAGAGTGTGTTTGATAATTGTATTCTCAATGTAGGAGGGCACGGAAAGAAATTTTAAGAGTAGATTTATGAGCAGTTGGATGCAGTAACGTTTCCTTTAAGTCTTCTAATAAATTACACTTTCACAAAAATGAATGTGCAAAGAATGAATATAAACTATTTCGCTTTACTTTCTTGTTGTTTTCCCCAGCTTGATTGGGACTACATCTTGAGAGAACACACAACAAGAGATGAGACTGCAGAGAAGTTGCGGGTAGGTGAAATGATCATATTGAATGGTGCACATAACCCGTAATAACTATTGACTGAAATGATTAGAGGAGTTCACAGGTGATAATTATGATCATATTAATACATGGTAAGAATAAGTACTGATGACTATTGACTACTATTTAGTAGAGACCTAATGCTTTTCATAAATTTTTGTTACATGAGTGTTATAACTGATTTCAACTCTTTATCTTTTGCAGCTTCCCCCACATAAATTGACAGACCCCAATGAGTTGTCATTGCATCTGCCTGTAAGAAAGGAAATATTTGAAAAACTTGAATTTCCTGATGTGACAGTGCCGGATCCAGAACTGAACACACAACAAGAAATCGTTCAGTGATGAAATAAAATACTCTTAGTTGTTTCTTGTTGGTATTCTAGCACAGTTCGTCCAGTCCAGTCCAGCAATTACTGATAAATATAAGTCATGACAGGTAAATGTAGCTGCAATCTTTTATATATTTCTTATCACCTGTAAACAATATATGAAACACTGTTTCTTGAAAATTTTGTGAGTTTAGCTTACTGGAGGCAGTTTTAGTCAGAGACAAATTTATCTCTTTTTTTTTTTTTTTTTTTTTTTACAAGATACATCCTGTTGAGTTTTAGTTAGCGCACTGCAGCTAATACAATGTTATGGCATTTATAAATAACAAGGATTGCAATTATTTTAGATAGAACAAATATTGAGTGAATGTAATTGAAGACATTTCTGATTGTACAGTATGAGTGTGTTTGGTGATGACAGTGATGGATGGTGATGATGATCAACCTTGACAACCAGCCTTTACTTATGCCTAAAGTGAGTGTGTGTATGATTGAGTACAGCGTGTTACTGACAAATGTACATTTTCATGTGAGTGTAAGGCAGAGAAAGAAAGAGTAAGGTATCTAATAAATGTGTGTTAACTTGAAACTTGCATTGTGTCGCTATTAAAACAAGAATCCAACTTTTGTTCCCTTTATGTTTTATTGGTCAGCATTGGATGAAATGCCTGGCGCACATAGGGAAATTAGCTCTAGCAATCTACAAACAAGATTAATAGTTGAAAATCACAGTTGAATATACAGTTCTTTTTATGTGAGGGTGTAATGATTTTTACACTTTTCTATAATTTGTTTTAAAGCTAAGCATAACTGGAAGTTTACAAAGCATGTGAATGACTCCATGCATGATGCAATGATTATTTATTTTGGTTCAAACATGCACACATTATAACAACATATCCTTGTACAAACAACATTTAACTTTCGTTTGGAAACATTCAGCTTCTCACACACAATTGAATTCCATCAACGACATATACATCGCTCACAAGTGTATACAATTTAATTATTGGGATACCTGAAATATATATCAAATATGTAAAGCTAAATTTCCAGCTTGAAAATGCAATATTGAGACTTACATGCAACACAGAATGGAATGCATACCAAGCTGAGATGTTTCAAAATGGTTCACATGTGTATATGTGTTTAACACATTTGCAACAGATATTTCCTGCTATGAATACTGTCTTGAAATCATAAATAATTTTATAGCTCTCGACCTCATTAAAATTTGCTATGCATGATTTCATTGAAATTGTTGCTTTATGTGATGACTATATTTTTTATACCTGTGCATTTCTTTCTAGGTAAACTGCAAGCATTTTTCCAAGAAGAAAACATTCACACTTTTGTTTTGAATGATACAATTTGATTCTTCAAAATTTTTATTGTCTTCCCCACAGTGATATTAGACATTTCCACCCCCAGCCCCACCCCACAAAAAACATAACCAACAAAAATCCCTTTCTGCCCCAATGATACAACACTGAACTAAAATAAACTATTACTACTAATAATAAATATATTAAAACAGAATACACACACACACACACACACACACACACACACACACACACATATATATATATATATATATATATATATATATATATATATATATATATATATATATATATATATATATATATATATATATCGGTGATGTTAATAGACATTTTGCTAAAGTAACAACAATCGAATGATCTTCAAAAAATGTCTTCTCTTGAATGATACAAGTGCAGACAACTAAATATACAAAACTTGGTAATGTCATATGCAATGAGGAAACTACTTCAGTGCGTATAGCTATCGCAGAACTGAAGAGACTGTCCCAGTAAACACCAACAGGATCACAAAGCTTTAAACCGTGAATACATTCTGTATATTTTGAGACAATACGTTTATCTATAGCCACAAGACAAAACATATATTTACAGCAATACATTTTAAAAATTAAGTTATCACAGATCTTTGGATAAAAACCAAATAGTAAGTGACCCATGCCAAATCAAACAATTGCAATAGAAAAGAAAATCATACAAATAAACCTACATTGCAGCATGTAGGAATTTGAAGAAAGTGTTTGTGTCTGTATGTGAGTGATCATTTTTTAGTTGGATCAAATAATTCTATGGAACTTGGAAAGGAAATCTTGTGCTGTGAAGGGACAAAGGTAAAATGAGTAAACAATATATGAATAGTTTATTAATTTAATTATTTGCTGAATATGTTGTATTTTAAAAAAAATGTCTCTCCCTTTCAAAAAATTGTTTTCATCACAAAACACATAATACTGATAAAAGTTGGCAATGAGCATTTTAGAAAAATATTACTATTATTTATATGATTATATTTTATATTATTATGCAAACTCAAAAGCAACCAACAAGAACAGGTTTTAGGATCAGGGCCAGACTATTAGCTGTATGGATAATGATTTTGAAGTGTTTAAACAAACCCAAGAAAAATAGAATAAAGCAAATGTAAATTGACATACATTTTACACAAAAAATATACCCAACATTGAAACAACAATGCATACTACACTCAAATAATGCTGTTGGTAAACTCTTACTCAAAGCACACTATGAATAAAGTCAACAAGGCTCTTGATTCTCATTATTTATTTGTAATCAAGTGGCATGCATGTATAAGTGTATTAATAGATTTCACTATGGAATTTTCTGATGAAGTTCATGCCATTTTTCTCACAGTCATTATTTTAATTTTGTCCAAAACACTAGCACAGTTGACTGTTGGTCCTGACGAGTAGCATTCTAAACTTTGGTCAAACTAAAGTTCTTGGTTGATGGAAATTGCCTTCACATTATGTTGATCTTGCCCATCTTGATTGATAGAAATGCAGGCAATTAAATGTAAATCTTTCGAATAACATATAGCTGTAAGGCAAAAAGAGGGAACTGAAGTCCTTGGTCTACATTCTGTTGACATAACTGTGCTATCTAAGGAAAGAATAAGCCACTGCACACTCGGGATAAGCGCACTAGCAGTCTGCCTTGCTGACACATTGGTCTCAGAAGGTAAGATGTCAGTTTATGTTGAAGCCTTCGTCAACCAATCTTGCTAACAGCAAATGCTGACTCTACTTGCGCATCCATGGAATCTTGACGATTCTCTCTCCGTCAGGCCATTCATAGCGAGTTTGATACTCGGTAAAGTTGGGATCAAAGCGACTCTTGCCCAGGGGACGGCCATGGATTCCAAGATCAGGCGTGGGGTTGATGAGAAAGTCGCTAGTGACAGGTTCGCGCTTTGGGTCGGAGTAGCGATGCATGTATTCAGTGCGGGCAGGGAAGGTGGTGTTGATGCCTGCCTGCTCCTGCACAGACATGGTGCGAGATCCTCTTTTCTCTGTTGTCGACGTCATGTCCTGCGTACGTTCACCTGGTTGGCTGGCCAGGGTGGCGTTGAGGTGGTTGAGGAAACGCATGTTATCCATGTGCTCGCTATAGTTGGGGGCTCCACCAGTTCTGATGCCTGGTGCAGAGTATGTGGTGCTGCGAGGATACAGGCTGTCAATGGTGCGGTAACCTATAACACAAATAAATGATTTTGAGTCTTATTTCTTTTTCAATGTATTATGTTGTGTTTTAATTAAGCATGTATGTTTGTGTGAATCTGCATGCATTAGAGCCAGTACACTATTTCTTTTTCAATGTATCATGTTGTGTATGTTTGTGTAAATCTGCATGCGTTAAAACATGTATACTATGTGATTATTTAGGCACATGATTGATTGTGGGTGTGTTTTTTATAATTCATAAAGTATTGTGGGTTTTCCGTGCTCTTTTAGTTTCCATTTAAAGACTGTCTTTTTTTGCATGATAATATTTCTAACCTACAATTGTAGTGTATACAAATAAATTATATTGAACTGTTTCATGTTGATTTTGAGCAGCATTTTTTGTTCAAACAAACTAATTCTGCAAATGATTCAAATGCTTTTCCGAAAGATGAAAGATGTGATCTACCTTTGTTGACAATCATGCCTGGACGATCGTTGCTGAATCGGACTTGTTTGCCTAAAGAGCCATAGTTCTCTTCTGGCATGGCACCCCAGTAGTCTTTTTCCAGTCGTGGACGCATAGAGGCCAAATCTCTGCTAAAGCCTAGTGCTGAAACGTCGAGAAAACAAGGTGACTAGGGTGGACAACATTTAATTATTTAAAAACTGCCTGGCAAGAAAATAATAAAAATAAAAATTATTTTTCTTTTCTTTAGTAATTAACTTGCTTTACAGTGCAAATTTTTTTTTAAATTAATGCTAAGCTTTTTAATCACTGAGGCAATGCCCAGCTTGGACAAATTATTATACTTATACATGAGTACATTATACGGAAAATTCTTTGGCATATATATATATCTGCCTGTAATAAAGAATGATCTAGGCGCTTCTGTCATAAATCCTAAATACACATTTGCTTCATCAGTCCAGTATGAAAATTTTGAACACCAAATAGAGCACTTTTATGCAATTTATAACAATTTCAAGCATGAGTGCACTAAAACAGAAGAACAAGAGGCATGATTACATTTGTAGTGAAGGACAAGAGGCATTACTTTATTTGTTTGATGTTGAAGGTCGGCTGAAATGTTCCTTGTAGTCCCATACTTCTTTGCTTGGTTGTGTATGGTGTTGATTTATAATGGCTAGGTAAATGATCACAAAATTGCTTGATGCCAATATTAAACTGGATTTGGATTTTGGATTCTACTGTGCCAGGAGAGAGAAAACTTGCAGCTTGCAAGTGTACTTGCTTGTGTTTGATCTTGAGACAGGATTCATGAAGCCGGTGACTTTACTCTGGTCCATCCAACCTGTCTCCATCTTGGATGGCTCCTGGGATGTACGGGTGAGGTTGTGCCTGTAGCCTGTGTAGCGGTCAGTTACACCAACGTGGTCCCCAAACTGCTTGATGCGATCTGTAGCTTTGTAAGTATAAGGCACCATTTCCTGCAAGACCAAAGCATGTTGAATCAGTGAGAAATCAATAAAGTAGGTTCCCCCCCCCCCTCCCTCCCTCCAAAAAAAAAAAAGAATCGGATAGAAAAATTATAAATGTTTTGGATCATAAAAAGTTTGCCAACTTAATAACATTATTACAGCACTCATTATTAGCTGACATTTTACATTTTATCTATTTTCTTTATCGTCAAAGACGGGATGTGGCTACCTTTACTGTTGGGTTAAAAAAAATAGCCTCAGAGACAAAACAATCTCACGATCACCAGTACGGCGCTGCCCTGGAGTTCTAGCTGGGGAAAGAGAGAAATAGATAGAAATAAAGAAAAATTGTTGTTGCTAAGTATCAACATTTTGGGGGAAGTCCTGGACACATTTCTCTTTTTATATGAATGCATCTGTAAATAAACATATCTTTAATTCCACTATATAAACTGATAGTGTAAACACATTATGTGCAGTGAAAAACACAGCAACAAGCTCCTGCACTAATCCTGATTTAAAACTAGAATACCATTGCAATCTGTTGAACTACAATTCTTGATCAGCTGTTTACATACACATTATGTTGCAGTGTTAATTACAAAATAGACATAAAAACTTCTGTCATACATCCTGAATCCGTTTCAGTGTAGTAATGCCCCACTGGTGAAGTTCCCTGACTTCATTCTCCTGCTTCTGGCCCACACTGATTGCGCCCAGCTTACTTTTGTAGTCAAACAGTCGTGCCGATGTCTGATCCAGCACATTTGTGGCACCTGCACATTCAAGGAGATGGATGTGAATTTGAATGAATGAATCTGAATTTGAATGAAGGAATGTCAACTTATATTCACCACAAAGAAACTTTCAAACCCAATGGTTTGTTCTCATCTCAACACCTTTGTTCAGAACATTTTCTGTTTAACAAGCTGATACAGGGAGCTATAATACATTTTCAACAAAAATAACAGGTATATACATAGTGACATAGTTCAGACAATTTTGAAAGCATCAGCTTGCTGTATTTATGCCTATGACACAAATTTGCATGGCCAAAATGAATGTCAAGGATTGGAACACTCTGCCAGCTGAGGTTATACAGGCTCCATCTGTGAGCGCTTTCACTATATCAAGGGCATCACACACACACACACTCCAAATCTCTCACCACTATGCAGTTATCATAACCTATAGCTATAGCTCCCATCTTTAGCAAAGAACCATCCACCCACCCCATTCCTGTTCCATCCTCCGCCCCTTATTCTCCCCTTTTACCCTTGTTTCAAACTCCAGACATTTTGACAGAGTATGCTAAGTCAATTAATTCAAAAAATAATAGATCGCGGTTGCTAACTGGAAGAAGAAGAAAGTTGCACTTATTTTCTCATTAATGAATCGGTTGAACATCGTTTATAACAACTAAGCATTCAAGCAGTTAATACTCAACAGAGATTCGCAATTACGTTAATAAAAAGACTAAGAACAGGCAAATCCACCTGCAATGGCTCCTCCGGTGTCACGAGGGTCAAAAGATCCTTGCCAGTCATTGGAAGCCAGCAAAGTGGCGTCCAAATTGAGGTGATCGAGGTTATTTTGGATTGCTGTCAGCTCTCGAGCTATCTCTTCCGTGCAGTAGTAGTTTCCAGACGTCAAAATATCATTGATATCAGCCTCAACTGTTTTGATGGTGCTCCTGAGCGCATTGGTTGCGCGAGTAATCTCCATGTTGATATGTTGGCCTTTCGAGTCGACAGATCGTATCCCTGGTGCACAGCGATGTAAAGGCTTTCCCCTTGCCGGTTCTGAAGAGATTAGAAATCTCGGGGCCTAGTTGTAACGTGTATTTCCCCTTTTGTTTCCTCTCTTTCAGCACTGTGGGGCTTCCTTAGTGATGGCCGTGAGACCCGCGTTAGCAACGACACACCAACGCACCTTTTAAGTTTGGGAGAGCGCTTTTAGGGGAAACAACCATCCATCTTTTCAATAGGATAGCATTTGTATTTTATGTTTTTTATTTTGTTAAAAGTTATATCTGTGCCTTTAAAAAAAAAATTCTATGCTTTTTCTTATTTTACTACCCAAGTATTTATTAACCCTCTAAAACCACTTGTATGCGTTTTGTTTTTTCTTTTTATGCTATTTGCTTGGGAAAACCAAATGGAGTATTCTACTGTTCCTAACCACTTTGCCACCCCTGAGGTTTGGCTCCAGACTTTCAGATCTAACACATTGCTATTGTTTTTATCATTTAATATTTGCACATTGTACTGAAATGAATTCGAAACTAAAATATTTCAAAATTATTTTAATTATTGTTAGATCTAAATCAAAAGCCAAACCCGGTGTTGATCCAAAGAATTTTCAGCTGCGAAACTAAACTTTCTTTGGTAGATCTTATACAGTACATTCGGTCTTAGAAAGAACACTAAAGGAAGAAAATTAGTTGTTATTTTTTTAAAACAATTGTCAAAATTGGCCTATTATATATCAAATTATTCTAAAAGAAGGTTTAAATATAGCATAACGTGTTCTTACAAGCCTCTCCCAGTTTTATTTACAATAAGTACATTTTACATAAATTTAAATCTAGTCGGTAATTTCACAGCCGACTTTCGTGTTTGCGACATGTAAATAAGGTATATTTTACTTTTCCTCATTACCCTCATTTGTTTTTATACATCGTTTGTAAGCTTCTGACTGTCCGGGTAATAACTCGCCCCTGAAATACACTCCTAAATAAATAAAGTAGGGATAATCGTAATTACCCGGACAGTCAGAATCTTACAAATGATGTATAAAAACAAATGAGGGTAATGAGGGAAAGTACAAAGGACTAAGTTTTCGCTGTTTTGTGGTTATTACCCTCTTCTTCTTCTTCTTCTTCTTCTTCTTCTTCTTCTTCTTCTTCTTCTTCTTCTTCTTCTTCTTCTTCTTCAATACAAAGTATGATACATTCTGGATTCTGTGACTTCAAAGAACGACTTACTTTGAAGTTGAAGGAATTTTCCCATAAAACAAGTACGTCGATCATTTCTAAAGTTGATATAATTTCAACAACATAAATGTTTTTTAAAATTTAATTAGTTTTTTTTTTTAGGTTTAGTTTTTATAGGGTTAAATATAGGTTTTGTAATGATTGACACAAAATTGATTTTAAAGAACACACACACACATGTCTGTACCTATCCTATCCTATCCTGTCCCATAACCCGAAGGTCGTAGGGGCACCACAGATGATCGCTTAACCAGCATACTCCATCTTTCTCTGTCCTCAGCAGCCCTCATGGCTTCGCTCAGTGTCAAACCAGTCCATTCTCGAATGTTGTCCTCCCACCTCTTTTTCGGTCTCCCCCTTCTTCTACCTCCTTGCACTGTGCCTTGCAGAATGGTCTTTGCAAGGCCTGATGATCTGGTGACGTGGCCATACCATCGGAGTTTCCGTTTCTTCACCACTGTGAGCAGGTCATCGTGTTGTCCAATGGCTTGTGTGATGGTCTGTCGGACTTCAACGTTGGTGATGTGTTGGGTATAGGAAATGCACAGAAGTCTTCTGTAGCACCTCATCTCCATGCTTTGTATTCTTCGTTGGAGATCTGCTGTGAGGGTCCATGCTTCGCAAGCATATAGGAAGATGGAGATGACCAGAGATCGCAGCAGTCTTACTTTGGAATGTCTGTACACCCACACACATTCATGCATATATATATAGTGGAAACACCCCCCCCCCCCCCCCCCATTTAATTGTTCGTCGATCTGACGTGTATGTGTGTGTGGTTAAAAATAGAGAGCGCAGATGTTGATCGATCGGTCTTCCTTCTTTCTTTTGTGTGTGTAGGAAGAGGGGGGGGGGAATGGAGGGGATCGAAGGAAGGGGGAGAAGGATGGAGGGGGACGGGAGAGATGGGGGCTCCTCGTACAGCGCATTTGAGACTAGACGATTTATTTTTCAAAGTGAGAAAGGGGGAGAAAACTTCGTCTAATTTCAACAATACCTACGCTATATGCACAGGCGCCCGTGTCGGGATGCGATCGCCTTCTCTGTACTCTATAATAGAATAAAAAGATGGCGGTCGCATCCATATACGGGCCACTCCGTGTATGATTCATATAGCAAATATAGGCCTACCCCTTGAGCATCTTTAGTATTAGGGAGAGACTCGTGCAACTTTCACTGTTCCAGCCAGGGTGTTGTTCGACTGTCGATAAGCACGATCGTTAAAGGTACAATGCTCCCTAATATATGTTAGTAGCTGGACTTGTACCTGTGAGACGGATGAGTAAATTAACTACAGACGAACTTTTTCCCGTGACGTCAGCACTGCGCGTGGTGTGGTAACGCGCCGTTGTTTTTCTGTTCGAGCAGACGATAACACTGAAGGTAGAGAGAGTTGAACCAGAGAGCCCACACCTTCACTAAAAGCTCTGTGGTTGAACTGGGGCTGGAATCGTGGACTTCGAAGTAGAAGGGCTTGACATTCTGCGTGAGAAGCGGCTGTGGAAGCGGGAGAGCAAAATCGGCTGCTTTGCCTACTTTTGTTTACTTTAATCTCAAGCAAAGCCTTTTAGGCTACGCAGAGCACGTAAGTATAATAAATTATATATCAGTGTTTTGTTTGTGGGCTCTGGAACACGTGGTTTACAGAGATAACTTTAATGAAAAGACGTAAACTTAAAAGTGGAAGAACTTTTTTAAAAGTTTTAGATTATGGACTTTGGAGACTTGGCCGAGGGTGAGGCATTGAATGATGATAATTCATCATGGTACCTTTATACACAGCTGGTTTTGTAATACTAGCTTGTTTCGTCCGCATGCAGCTGTGACGCTTTTAGACTTGTCTGTGTTTTTATGTTGCTTGTTGGCTTATCTTTCCCCTCGTTGTTGCTGCTGCCAGCTTTTTCTCATCAGTCTTCTCAGCTGATAGCGATTCTGTCATATGCTAAACGTGCAGGTACGCGTATTACCCTAGTAAATGGGCTTGTCTGTCTGTGTGCATACCATATGCTTTCTGCTGTATTGTAACTGAAGTGGAAGCATTCTTGCAGTCTACAAGAAAGAAAATACAGGGTGTGGAGGTAAAGAGAAGGGACTGTAGATAAGATGTAGTATGTAAGGTTATACCTTGGGAATTTTGATTGGGTGTCAGAAGTGTTCTGTTTACCAATCAATCAGCTGAAAAGAATAGAGCATTTCTGTTGCAATACTTAACAAAGACCATCTCATCCACACCTAGTTGATTGCTCTGTGAAGCAAGACTGAGAAAAGGATCATATAAGTCAGAAAGGGAAATATGCAGGCTGCTTATATACTCAAGTTTTATAAAGTCAAAAGATACCATGATTCCATTATTTAAAGCTTTAGTCATACCAGTCTTGGATCATGGAAATTGTGTATGCTGTCCTTACTTAAAAGAATGCATGTTGAGTTGACTGACGATGCTCAAATAAAAGAATGCTAGAATTAATGGGTTTGAATATTGCAAATGCTTGTAACTGTAGATTATAGTCACACGACACCGAAGCGTATAGGCGACTACTGGTCACATTATTCTGACACCAGCGAACCAGTTGATGGTAAGGGGAAAATAATATGGTCACACATTGGCCAATCCGGGATTCAAACCAGGTACCTTTCGGTTACTAGTAAGACGCTCTACCAACTGAGCTACCCGGCCCCTCCTGCAAATGCTTGCAGTCTCTTGGCCTTATATAGCTAGCTAGTCTGGAATACACTTGATTAAAAGGGGACATGATTGAAATTTACAAGAATGTGCACAAGTTATATGACCCCATCACCTCTTCATCTCCGATTAAAATTGTAAGATGTTGAGATTACTAGATGTCATAACTTTAAGCCAAAATTCTCCAATTCTAAATTTTTTATTTTGTTAAAACTAACAGAATTATAACAACAAGAAATAATGTGTCAACAGAGGCTGTGAATGCATCCATTTAAAAGGGTTAAAAACCATCTTGATAAACAACTTAGTTGTTATTACTAATCCACAAATTTGGAATCTTAACCAAATAAATGTATTCAAAACTAACAGGATGGTAATTATGGGTCAGTGGCCCTCATAAAGAGATAAAATGAGGGTTAAACCAGTCAGGTACGAGTATTACCCCTAGTAAGCAAGCATTCTGTTCTAAGGCGGGACTTACTTGCCTTGTCCACAGGCTAGAAACCAATGATGCTTGACAGATATGTAGGATCGATCCTGCCTCTGGGCGTTATGTTTCTCCGAATATTATTTACTTTCAACTCAGGCAACGTCTTGGGGGGGTTTTCTCCAGGTACTACGGTTTGCTCCCCCAGCAATATTTTAAAATTACAACTAATAAAAGTAATATTAGGTAGGTTGGGATTGGCTGCAGGCTGTGACCACACCTTCCCCAGGAAATGGACAATAAAATGTCAACAAAAAAAGGCTATTAGCCTGTGTACAATGCCACACTATGACTGTGCTAAAGGTTAAACATTAAAAATCCATTTCCTTTTGTGGGATTCATAATTATATATGTATAAAGAAATTAATTCATTCAAGAGTTCACATGAATGCTAGCAGTTATTTGCTTTATTCCAAGAGTTTACACTGGAAAAGGTGCAAAATGAAAATAATAAGAATAAAAGTTATAACCAGTTTCGTAATACTAGTTCTTTGAATAAAAACAAGTTACTGTAAAATAGTATAGTCGAGTGAAAAGATGACTGCTGGTTCTAGAAATAATGATCATAGATGAAACTGTTAGATGTGGGCCAGAGTGATTGCGCTTGAAAAGCGCTTTGAAAAACATTTTGTCTGATTTTGCGCTATAATATAAAATAAATTATTATTGTTATTAACTAAACTAACAATAAATTCATAAAATATACAAATTTTTTTAAAAATCATAACAATTTGTACAACTTGGTTTTCATAATTATAATAGTATTGACAATATCAGCTATAACAGGACTATACAAACTTTTGAGAAGAAACTGGCAGATTTAACTCCTTGTTGATTATACAAACTGTCATCTTCTGATAAGATAATTTCTTTATCCTTTTACAATGCTGTTAAAATTGTACAATCACAAAGTATATGATGAACTTAAATATTTTCTGAGCAAATGCAATTGACGTTTTTAAATACTTTGTGTTCCATGAATTTAACTGTAATTTATAAATTAATCTCACAAAAGCTCCTGAACAATTAACAATATACTTTATTTATAGGAAAATGTATGTGTCTTTTCAATAGCAAATTGAGCCAATTTCAAATGATTGTTTATTATTGAATATTCGCCCATTTTTTTGGTTAACTTGTTCATGGTCATATATACCGAAATGGGATGGGATGGAACCCAACAAAAATCAATTCCAGTACCTAGCTTTTATACAATGTATAAAATATTTTATATTAAATATGAGATTAGGTTGTTTTCTGATTTTCCACCTACTTAATAGAAGTTACATTTACTGGTAGTTAAAATGTTAGATTTGGAGCCATGGAATTTATTCGTATTTTATTTTTAAAATGGTAACAAGGTTCTTTGTCACACATCATGGATCATGATGAAATAACTGCCCAGAAAAAAATACTGAGGTAACTCATTCATAATTATGAATTTTAGTTAGATGTTGTATGTATAGTCCACATTCTTTAAATCACATGAATAAATTTTCAGTTTTCCTTCTTTTAAAGGGGGTAGACGTAGAGACAGTGTTGGTAAGAATTTTGTTTTATCCAAACATCATATAAAAATTTGATGTTAAAATACAAGTTTGATTATATTCATAAACCAACCAGTGCTTCTCACTAGAAGGGCGTAATTACAGTTTATACTTTAATATTAGAGAGGTTAGGTCGGGTAATGAGGTGGGCACAGAAAAGATTTGGATCAGGTCTCCTAGCAACAGGGTTCTGTGGGGAAGCTATTACCTGATTGATTTTCTCTTTCCTGTGATTTATGAAGCTTTGTCTGCTCTTAACAATATCAGCTCTATGTACTTAGCGTCATATATTTTCTTTTCAGGGCAATTTTTTCCCCACCAGGGAATAGCTGTTATTATATAAATCTGAATGTAAAAAAAGTAATGTAGTGTGCCAAATATTTAATTAATATTCTTAATTTGTTTGGTAAAATATGAAGCTTTAAAATAAAAAACATGAAAACGAGAAATGGAATGAAATGTTTGATTTTGTGATTGTCAGATATATATAATAAAATTAATGATAAGCACACTCAGCAAAAAAATAAGTCATTTTCCCCCTGGAATATTTTGAATCGCTCAGCTGTCTTGGGAATTAGAAGGTGCACATCTTGCAGCAAGTTGGCACCTTGCATTGTGAGTTGAGTTAGATCGAGTTTTCAGCCAGTGCCTTGAGCAACCCTTATAGGCAGAAAAGTGCTATATAAGAACAATGCAAGTATGAAATCAAATTGTCATCAGCTTCATTTTCAGTGGCTGTTACTGTTAGTTTTAGCCAAGGGTAATAATGTAATGAATGTGGTTATTAAAAATTTAGTGTGTGACACTGTTTGTTTACAATGATATGTAAATAGATTTTAAAATAGTTAAATGGTTATATTCAAAAGTGGGTGAGGTGAAGTGGTTCTGTGTGTGTGGTTGTGCTGGGACACGGTTTGATGCCGTTTGTTCTTTTTATGGAGTTTGTGTGAAAACAGATTGTGTAGAAATACATAGAAAGCTTGTTATAAATATTTCTTGGTGGAAAATCAAGTCTGGAGCCTTATATTGAGCCACTGTGTAATGAGACTGTTCACCTGTAATAATGCTAATACAAAAAAAGCAAGCATTTAATATGCATTCGCTCACAGGCTCAGTAACATGTAACTTGTAAAAACGGTGTTCTGAAGTCTTTGAAACTCTTTTGAATAATGGGTAACTTATTACCAATAGGGCATAACCTACAATGTCATTATGCTGATTTATGAGATTAGTTGGGTAATTTATGTTTGCTGGGCGTGCTTGATAATGCTAATTCCCAGAAACTAATACTAGTAATAGCATGGCTGATAAAGGCCATTTGCAAAGTGAGGTCCCACGGTCCGTGCTTGTAGAATGATGCTGATGATGTTTACAGAGAGAAAGGGTAAGGGGTATATGGAGAAGAAGAAAAATTGCATGGAAGATACAGAGCTAATCAAATAACTTTGATGGAAAGTGGGAAGGTATGGGAGGAGTGTTTATGTGTCTGTATGTTTCTGTTTGTCCTTTGTGTGGTTTAACTTGTTTATATAATGTCATTTATTGATTTTATTTTGTTCCACAGAGCATGATGGTGACACCATGGTGGCTGGCAGTGGTGGGCTTGCTCAGTCTGATGTTCATGGTGGATGCGACATCACCAAATAATGCCATAGGTCGCAGAAAACCAAGTAAGACTAAGAGCTAGTAAGGCAGTGTTCTCCAACCTAAGTGTAGTCAGATTTGATTGAATAAACATTTGAAACTTTCGCTGCTCACATTGCTGTGAAATTGTGTCTCTCACATTTTTAATTTTAAAAAAACATGATCATTTGAATAGTAACAATTCTGAAGAGGAAAAAAACACTCAAGTACATGCAACTTAAAGAATTAAAATCTTAGATAAAAACTGTTGTGCATTTTTTTTCTGTCAAGAAATACAAAAAAAATATATTGCTTTTTTGTTGCGTATTTTTCTCCATAGAGTGCAAATACTTCAAGAAGGGGGAGATCTCAGAATGCGACCCTGTGACACTGAAAAAAAGCGTGACGCTACATCTTAAGAAGGGAGTAGACTGTGAGCCTACCCAGGTTTTCCATCAGCCATGCTCTCTGGATGAAGCACAGGATGACCAGGATGAGGGTGATGAGAATGTCCAAGGTTAAAATAAACTAATACTTATGTATATGATGTGTTAGCATTTAATTTTCATTCAAATTCTTCCTTAATTTTATATTGTTTGAATCATTCTATTTTATATTATTTGAATAATGCCGTGCAGTGCCCACATGTATGTATACCAACATTTAGAAGAGGGAATAAGGAAATTGAACTTACTCGGAAAAATTAGGATAATTATATAGAGAGAGATGATAAATAGGAGATTTAATTTAAGAAGGAAAGCAACAAGTTATGTAGTGGTTGTTGTAATAAAGCTCTTTGAGAGACGTAGGAGTGACAGTAAAAAAAAATTAAGCCATCAATACAATTTGTGGCATAGAGCTGTTTTAATGATTTTTACATAGTATCTTCAAAATGTGTTTTCCATACGGTTTTGCATATTGTGATAGTGTCAATTATAATTGTGAGATAATAATTACATTGAGCATGCTATGGTAATGCAGATATTAGAAATTTAGAAAATCCTTATCTGGACCATTATGATTATCAGTTTACATTGTATTTTGCAGGCTGCAAATATGACCGTAAAGCAGAATGGTCAGTGTGTGGGCCTGGAGTGCTGTCCAGGAGGAAGATTATGAATCTAAAGCCAGGCGAGCCATCCAGCTGTCCCCGAACACGAACAAAAACCGTCCCATGCAAAGGTCGCAAGGACAAGGGCCACAAGGCCAGGAAGTGGGACAAGAAGAATAAGAAGGGCAAAGATCACAGGGGCAACAAAGGCAAACGTCAGTTGGTGGATTTGTTTGTTTATTAGGACGTATATGTGGTGGCTTTTTATTTGGTGGTACATTCTTTCTGTTGTTTTTTTTTTTTAACAATTATCTGATCTTTGGAGAAGATGAAATGAAAAGGGCACTAAACCAATTTAAATGCATCTAAGTCGCCTGCTCCTGGCGGTATCCACCCAGGAGTTTTAAAGGAACTAGAAACTGAGTTGGCTGAGCCAATAGCTTTTCTTTTTAACAAAAGCATTTGTGAGGGGATGATACCTCTGGCATGGAAGGCAGCAGAGGTTAGGCCGACAGAGATAAACAAGATAGCAAACCATTCCAATGTATTTCCAGGCAATCCCCCAAAAATCTTTTTTTCAAAAGTGACAATTTTCTTGGCAGTGTTGTGACTGGGCTTTATTCTAACGAAGCAGAAGGAAAACATGGAATGATTGATAGGCCACTATCTGAACCATCTGAAAGCACAAAAATATTAAAATCAGCTCAGCCAATTTTTAGATAAGCACTAAATGTGTTTAGCAAAATAATGGTGAAGCTCAATGACCTTGACCTTTGAGAAAGTAAAAATATGAATGATACAACATGCTTAGCCATAGATAAAGTATCCACAAAGAAAAAAATTATGAATTTTGGTTGAATTATTCTTGGATAAGGTAAAATGTTTGTGTTGAATAAAAAAAAAAGTGAAATTCCGGGCAACAGATGGACCTACTGATTGACATCTGGACTGTTACTGAAACATGGCCCATGATTTCAAGTACAATCGAACACGCTTACAATGAAGTCCATGGAAAAAAAAATGTCCATTCGTTATACCTAAGTTAAAAATACCCATAGGCAGTTAGTGGCTGAATAGTGCTTTTGTATTTGTTATATCCGTCGTGTCTCTAAAATGAGTCTTTGATGTAAGATTTTCAGCCCAGAACATGTCATGCTGTATTTTTGTCATGTTATTTCAAAAAGGTTGATTTTAGAACTTTTTTGCCATATGAAGGGTAGAGGAGGTAGTGAGCGTGAGTGATTTATCCCCCTGGTCTCCAAAGTGTGAAGTGTATGTGTCTACCTGTGTGTGCTTATACAAGTATATGTGCTTATATTGTTTTCTGTGGAAGTGTCCATGAGAGAGAGAAAGAGAGAGAGAAAGTTATGTTTTATTTGTAAGTTAACATGCACTTTTATTCATATAGATGTTTCTTGTTTTCTCACTGTATTGTTTTTTTTTTAATCAATAGTGTTCTTTTACCTTCCTTTGAATGTGTGTGTGCATGTGAGCTTCCTTTTTTTGTATTCTGTATAATAATTGGCTTGTCTGTGATATACACGTGTCCATTTTTTATATGTATATGTCAGGTGTGGTTGTGTCCTAAGTTGCTTTGGTGTCTGTTACATTTTTTAAAAGTTAAGTATTGTTTGTGTGAGGAAAGATTATATTTGCCTGTGGTGTGGGCTATGCATGTGTGTGGCTTTTTCCAACATTGGGGCCATGTTCGATTGGCAATGAAACTGGAACAATTGTCAATATGCAGTGTAACTGTTTTGGGGCTGAATATGCTGGATTCTGTATTCTGAGTGAAGGGACTTAGAGTTAATAATGGAATGTCAAATTCTTTAGTTATATGAACTTTTTTTTCTTGTGTGGATGCCCCCCTACATGCGATATTATTTAAAGTTCTTTATCAGAGTGAGCTGAATTAATTTTCGTTTTACCGACATGTTTTTAACCCTTAGTGCCAAAAAAGAAGCGGAGGCTGATACATGAGAATCGTTTTCAGATTTGCTCTCAAAGAATAAACCCAGGCAATCGGATACTTTGTGTCAAAGGCGAATTTCACGTTTTGCAAATGATCGTTATCAGCGATCGTTTTGATGGCTTCTGAACTATTTCCCAGTAGATTTATTGTGACAGTGTAAAAGATGCACTACCATCAATCATCCACTATAGCAGTGAAATCATGAGGTATTAATTTTATTGGCTTAATAATATGAAAGTGAATGCTTCTCTTAGGCTTTTAAAAGCAGATACAGTGATAATGGATTGTGAGCCATATATTTCTTTCCTTGTAAGTATATTGGAGTAAAAGGATGGTAACAACCTTATATATTTAAAAAAACAACAACATTCATTTACTTTATTCTGAAACAGTTTGAAAATTTTGAAAATTCTGTCTGTTTACAGTTAGAAAATGTAAACTTTCCATTACTTGTGAAAAGTTCCTGGATGCCAAGAACAAAAAGAAAATGTTAGGCCTGCCACTTTCAGCCAAATGACACCTTCATATTTATTTTTAACTTTTTAAAATGAGGTCTTCTCTAAAGGATTAAGCAGTCTTTTTACAGACACATGAATGACATAAAAAATGATTGAGATTTTATGTCATTTCCGAGAATTTACGTAATTCGTGATGCTTTAGTACTTTGATTTATATCCCCCATAGGGGTGTCGGGTTTTTTTTTATAAATAATTTCCCCATTTTCTGGAAATGTAGTGCTTTAAATTCCCACTGTCGCTGCCGTTCTCCTCTGTTCTTTCTTATTTCGACTCTGTTCTATTAACAGAGCTGCCAACCCCTACGGAACGTCCGTAGTTTCTCCGGAAAATGTTCTTTAATTCCGCAACTACGCCATTTCAAGAAATACTACGGAAGAAAAATTTCAAAGCATACCTATCCTATCCTATCCCTATCCTGTCCCGTAACCCGAAGGTCGTAGGGGCACCACAGATGATCGTTTAACCAGCATACTCCATCTTTCTCTGTCCTCAGCAGCCCTGATGGCTTCGCTCAGTGTCAAACCAGTCCATTCTCGAATGTTGTCCTCCCACCTCTTTTTCGGTCTCCCTTTTCTTCTACCTCCTTGCACTGTGCCTTGCAGAATAGTCTTTGCAAGGCCTGATGATCTGGTGACGTGGCCATACCACCGAAGTTTCCGTTTCTTCACCACTGTTAGCAGGTCATCATGTTGTCCAATAGCTTGTGTGATGGTCTGTCGGACTTCGTCGTTGGTGATGTGTTGGGTATAGGAAATGCCCAGAAGTCTTCTGTAGCACCTCATCTCCATGCTTTGTATTCTTCGTTGGAGATCTGCTGTGAGGGTCCATGCTTCGCAAGCATATAGGAAGATGGAGATGACAAGGGAGCGCAGCAGTCTTACTTTGGAATGTAGACTGATGGTCCTGTCTTTCCAAATGGGCTTCAACCTTGTCAGGGCAGCAGTTGTTTGTGCGATCCTGGAGAGGACTTCCTGTCGGGACCCATTGTCTGATACAATGGCTCCTAAATATTTGAAGCTATGCACTTTGTCGAGGGATTGGCCTTGGACTTTGATGTCCGTATTGATGCCATTGGTGTTGTTGGTCATCATTTTGGTCTTCTCTGCACTTATTTCCATTCCATAGGCTTTGGAGGTGGTGTCAAGCCTCTGTACCAGCTGTTCAAGTTCTTGTTCCTCTCCAGCCAATCCATCAATGTCATCTGCAAAACGAAGATTGGAGATTGCTCTACCCCCTATGCTGACTGTGCCTTCATGGTCTGCAAGAGCATCCGACATGATGCGCTCTAGGAAGATGTTGAAGAGTGTTGGAGAGAGTAGGCATCCTTGACGCACACCGATTGTTGTTCTGAACCAATTCCCGATGGCTCTGTTGTGGAGGACTGCACTGGTAGCCTTGTCATACAGGCTTTTGATGACTTCAATAATTTTTGGGCTGATGTTGTACACTTTCATTGTTGCCCATAGAGCTGCATGCCAGACTCGGTCAAACGCCTTCTTGAAGTCTATGAACACATGATATAGATGTTGTTGGTGCTGTAGGTATTTCTCACAGATTATTCTGAGGTTGAAAATCTGCTCAGTGGTACTTCGCCCTGCCCTGAATCCTGCTTGTTCTTCAGCTATGATTTGTTCAGCTTGGGGTTTCAACCTGTTGAGTATTATTTTCAGGAGGACCTTGCTGGGATGGCTGATGAGGCTGATGGTGCGGTAATTTTCACACTCCTGAAGGTTACCTTTTTTGGGAAGAGTGATGACAAGCGACTGGGTCCATGGTATAGGCCACTCCCCACTCTGCCAGATCTTGTTACAGATAATGGTGAGGGCATCAATCATCGCTTCTCCTCCTGCTTGTAGCAGTTCCGCGGGTATGTTGTCCACTCCTGCTGACTTCCCTTTCTTTAGCGCTTGCACTGCTGCCTCAACTTCTTCCCGGAGAATTGGGAGGATTTCTTCTTCTCTGTTCTCTGGACATGCTAGAACTGATGGGTCTCCATTTGGTGTATGGTTGTAAAGGTCAGAGCAGTACTCTGTCCATCTGTCCAAGACTTCTTGTTCTTCTGTAAGGCATATGCCAGACTTGCTTTGGATAGTGGAGACTTCGGGCTGTTTGACACTTGTCAGTCGCTTCACAGTCTGGTAGGCCTTCTTGCTGTTGTTCTTGTTCAGACTGTTCTCTATTTCCTGGCATTGATCTTCTATCCAGTTCTCCTTTGCTGTGAGCATGCCTTTTCGGATGTCATTGTTGATTTGTCGGTAGACATCAGCTCCCTGTGAGGTGTTCTTTTTCTTTTTCATCTCTCTTCGTTTATCACACAGATCCAAAAGTTCAGGTGTGATCCACAGCTTCTTCTTTGGTCGGTGCTTGCCAAGGATCTCAGTGGCGGCATCTGTCACAGCTGAGTTGAAGGTGGTGGTCATGGTGTTGACATCTACTTCACCAGCCCCCAAAATGAGCAGTGGTGCAAATTTCCCTCCAATTGTGGCCTGAAATAGTTCTGCCACCTCCGGGTCTTGCAGTTTGTCCAGGTCGAACTTCAGTCTAGTGCACTTTGCTGTATTTACTCTCTTCAAGTGGAGCCGGAAAGACATCATCACGAGATCGTGGTCACTTCCGATGTCTGCTCCTGGAAAAGTACGTGTCCTGCCAATGTTGATGCTTGATCTGAAGCGTTTCTTGACCATGATGTAGTCTATTTGGTTGTGATGCTCCCCGCCAGGACTGTGCCATGTCCATCGTCTGGAGTTTTTGTGGAGACCAAGCGTGTTTGCCAGTACCAGATTGTTGTATCTGGCAAACTCCAAGAGTCTCAGACCCCTGTCATTTGTCTCGTTGTTGCAGTGGGGTCCACATGTGTCTCCCCAGTTGCGGTGCGCATCTTGGCCAACCTTGGCATTCCAGTCGCCTTGCACTATGACTATGTCCTTCTTCGGCACTTGGTCAAGGACCGCCTGTAGATTTTCATAAAAATCCTCCACTTCGCTGTCGTCATAGTCTGATGTTGGGGCGTAGGCCTGGATGATGGTGATGTTGAAAGGGGCTGCTCTCAGGCGGATGGTAATGAGTCTACTGGAGACTGGGCGGCAACCCATGACAGTCGCTAGAATGTTCTTGTGGACCAAGAATCCCACGCCGTGTTCGTGCCTGTCATCCCTACCGCTGAAATAGAGCTTGTGGCCTTTGTCGGTCGTTGTTTCACCTAGGCCTTTCCATCGCAGTTCGCTGATACCTAGAACGTTCCATCGATAGTGGTCCAACTCGTGGGCCAGTTCTTCTAATTTTCCTTCCGCAGTTAGGGTCCTGACGTTCCAGGTTCCTATGACGATGTTGTTTCTCATGCGGATCTTGCTAAATTGTCCATCAGTAGCATACTTAACACCTCCGTCCTGGTGGCCAACGGAAGGCGCGGTCCTTGTGCCGGGTGACGGCCCGGGCGACGACCGATCCGGTATGGAATTGGTGGATTGTGTCTTCATGTAGTGTGTCTTGGGCAAAAAAGACCTGGCGGTGCCCAATCCTCTCCAGGCTGTTGGCCACAGCCGAAATCCACGAATACAGTGTGGCTCGCCTTGGCCCTGCATACCTATTTTTTTACAAGTATCGAAACAAAGCAGCGAGAGACGTAGGCCTACTAGGCTTTCGTCAATATCATAGACTTTCGTATAGCGCTTTGCGTGTGCGCTATTTTTAGCTCAGCAGCCACTGCGCGGTAGACTGAGAGAGAGAGAGAGAGAGAGAGAGAGAGAGACCACAGTCATGTCCTGTGATCCCCGTGTTTCCTTCAGGCGATTACACGCGAGGACTCGCCGCGTATGGTGTATGGGTTAGCTTTTCCGAACAAAATGTTAAAACTGTTTGTTTTTTTCAGGAACATTTCTATCATTTTAAAAATAAATATTTGAAAGTTAATGCTTTTTGTGTTGGTGTTTGGTTTTTATTTAAGCTAATATCAACATTTTAAATAATGCTCATTTTATCATGTGAAAATTCTTGTTCGTACATTTGCTACTGAAATTGAGCTGAAACTACGGATATTTTTCTTTATTTGCTACTGAAATTTTTTTTAGGGGTTGGCAGCTCTATATTAATATACTATACTATCTTCTTCGCTAAACCAGTCACCTAACTTTTTTCTTGAAAACTCTTCCAAAACTCCTCATTTGTGTTTGAGGTCTGTTGGGTCAACTTGGGAATATTGGACACTTTCTGCCAAATGGTCACTAGGGCTTCCTATGATATTATTATTTAGCAATGTAGGCATTTTATAAGTAGGTGTTTTGTTCATATTTTATAATGATAATTATTCTGTTTTGTTTTTGTAAACGGGGATTTGGCTCTGTGGGTTCGGGCAAATAGAATAGACCCAACGTTTCCCGGCGTGTCGTAAGAGGCGACTAACAGGGGTGATGTTAGCACGGCATCACTGGGCGAAAGTCTTCTACACAGAAGTCACCGGCCAGGGCGGAGGAACCTCACGTTACTACAGGTTCAACGACCACGTGCTCAGGGCCAAGGCGAGCCACACTGTATTCGTGGATTTCGGCTGTGGCCAACAGCCTGGAGAGGATTGGGCCCTGCCAGGTCTTTTTTTTTGCCCAAGACACAACACATGATGAGGCTATCCACTAATTCCATGCCGGATCGGTCGTCGCCCGGCTACACAAGGACCGCGCCTTCCGTTGGCCACCAGGACGGAGGTGAAAAGTATGCTACTGATGGACAAATTAGCAAGATCCGCACGAGAAACAACATCGTCATAGGAACCTGGAATGTCAGGACCCTAACTGCGGAAGGAAAATTAGAAGAACTGGCCCACGAGCTGGACCACTATCGATGGAACGTTCTAGGTATCAGCGAACTGCGCTGGAAAGGCCTAGGTGAAACAACGACTGACAAAGGCCACAAGCTCTATTTCAGCGGCAGAGATGACAGGCACGAACACGGCGTTGGATTCTTGGTCCACAAGAACATTCTAGCCACTGTCATGGGTTGCCGCCCAGTCTCCAGTAGACTCATTACCATCCGTCTGAGAGCAACCCCTTTCAACATTACCATCATCCAGGCCTATGCCCCAACATCAGACTATGAAGACAGCGAAGTGGAGGATTTTTATGAAAATATACAGGCGGTCCTTGACCAAGTGCCGAAGAAGGACATAGTCATAGTGCAAGGCGACTGGAATGCCAAGGTTGGCCAAGATGCGCACCACAACTGGGGAGACACATGCGGACCCCACTGCAACAACGAGACAAATGACAGGGGTCTGAGGCTATTGGAGTTTGCCAGATACAACAATCTGGTACTGGCAAACACGCTTGGTCTCCACAAAAAATCCAGACGATGGACATGGCACAGTCCCGGCGGGGAACATCACAACCAGATCGACTACATCATGGTCAAGAAACGCTTCAGATCAAGCATCAACATTGGCAGGACACGCACTTTTCCAGGAGCAGACATTGGAAGTGACCACGATCTCGTGATGATGTCTTTCCGGCTCCATTTGAAGAGAGTAAATACAGCAAAGTGCACTAGGCTGAAGTTCAACCTGGACAAACTGCAAGACCCGGAGGTGGCAAAAATATTTCAGGCCACAATTGGAGGGAAATTTGCACCACTGCTTATTTTGGGGGCAGGCGAAGTAGATGTTAACACCATGAGCAATACCTTCAACTCAGCTGTAACTGATGCCGCCACTGAGATCCTTGGCAAGCACCGACCAAAGAAGAAACCGTGGATCACACCTGAACTTTTGGATCTGTGTGATAAACGAAGAGAGTTAAAAAAGAAAAAGAACACCTCACAGGGAGCTGATGTCTACCGAAAAATCAACAATGACATCCGAAAAGGCATGCGCACAGCAAAGGAGAACTGGATAGAAGATCAATGCCAGGAAATAGAGAACAATCTGAACAAGAACAACAGCAAGAAGGCCTACCAGACTGTGAAGCGGCTGACAAGTGTTAAACAGCCCAAAGTCTCCACTATCCAAAGCAAGTCTGGCATTTGCCTTACAGAAGAACAAGAAGTCTTGGACAGATGGACAGAGTACTGCTCTGACCTTTACAACCATACACCAAATGGAGACCCATCAGTTCTAGCATGTCCCGAGAGCAGAGAAGAAGAAGAAATCCTCCCAATTCTCCGGGAAGAAGTTGAGGCAGCAGTGCAATCGCTGAAGAAAGGGAAGTCAGCGGGAGTGGACAACATACCAGCGGAACTGCTACAAGCAGGAGGAGAAGCGATGACTGATGCTCTCACCATTATCTGTAACAAGATCTGGCAGAGTGGGGAATGGCCTACACCATGGACCCAGTCGCTTGTCATCACTCTTCCCAAAAAAGGTAACCTTCAGGAGTGTGAAAATTACCGCACCATCAGCCTCATCAGCCATCCCAGCAAGGTCCTCCTGAAAATAATACTCAACAGGTTGAAACCACAAGCTGAACAAATCATAGCTGAAGAACAAGCAGGATTCATGGCAGGGCGAAGTACCACTGAACAGATTTTCAACCTCAGAATAATCTGTGAGAAATACCTACAGCACCAACAACATCTATATCATGTGTTCATAGACTTCAAGAAGGCATTTGACCGAGTCTGGCATGCAGCTCTATGGGCAACCATGAAAGTGTACAACATCAGCCCTAAAATTATAGAAGTTATCAAAAGCCTGTATGACAAGGCTACCAGTGCAGTCCTCCATAACAGCGTCATCGGGAACTGGTTCAGAACAACAATCGGTGTGCGTCAAGGATGCCTACTCTCTCCAACACTCTTCAACATCTTCCTAGAGCGCATCATGTCAGATGCTCTTGCAGATCACGAAGGCACAGTCAGCATAGGGGGCAGAGCAATCTCCAATCTTCGTTTTGCGGATGATATTGATGGATTGGCTGGAGAGGAACAAGAACTTGAACAGCTTGTACAGAGGCTTGACACCACCTCCAGAGCTTATGGAATGGAAATAAGTGCAGAGAAGACCAAAATGATGACCAACAACACCAATGGCATCAACACGGACATCAAAGTACAAGGCCAATCCCTCAACACAGTGCACAGCTTCAAATATTTAGGAGCCATTGTGTCAGACAATGGGTCTCGACAGGAAGTCCTCTCCAGGATCGCACAAACAACTGCTGCCCTGACAAGGTTGAAGCCCATTTGGAAAGACAGAACCATCAGTCTACATTCCAAAGTAAGACTGCTGCGCTCTCTGGTCATCTCCATCTTCCTATATGCTTGCGAAGCATGGACCCTCACAGCAGATCTCCAACGAAGAATACAAAGCATGGAGATGAGGTGCTACAGAAGACTTCTGTGCATTTCCTATACCCAACACATCACCAACGTTGAAGTCCGACAGACCATCACACAAGCCATTGGACAACACGATGACCTGCTCACAGTGGTGAAGAAACGGAAACTCCGATGGTATGGCCATGTCACCAGATCATCAGGCCTTGCAAAGACCATTCTGCAAGGCACAGTGCAAGGAGGTAGAAGAAGGGGGAGACCGAAAAAGAGGTGGGAGGACAACATTCGAGAATGGACTGGTTTGACACTGAGCGAAGCCATGAGGGCTGCTGAGGACAGAGAAAGATGGAGTATGCTGGTTAAGCGATCATCTGTGTTGCCCCTACGACCTTCGGGTTATGGGACAGGATAGGATAGGATAGGATAGGAAACGGGGATTCGATAAATTAGAGCATAGCTTCAGATGTAAAGTGACCGGCTGGTGGAGCGCCTTCAGTGTTACTATTAGGGTTGTTTGAGCAGATCTTGTACATGGATCAGGGGTGAGTCCTCTTTCAACGAATTGTGGTACTGATTTTGTGGTCCTGATTCAGCTCTTTGCAATCCGCTGGACCCTGTAAGCAATGAACAACAAACTTTGATTTGTTATATTTGTCAAAATTTGGTGTCTGGGATAAGAAAATACATTCGGTGTAAGAGAAGCTACATCGTAACCATGTTCATTATATCCAGAAAGTTCTAAGTAATAAATAAGAACAATCCTGGCCGGAATTGTTTTTCATTCGCAAAAAGCGTTGTTCGCTGAAATTGTGTGTGTTGTATGTATGTTTGGCTGTACCTGAGTACCAAAACTCAATAAAAACCTCTACAGCTGGTTTTTTTAAAAAGATATTGAGCAAAACGTATTTAGCAACAAAATGATTCCAGTGACCTTGACCTTTGCAGTAGAGCAAATATGATGGACCAGGCACAGGAGGCAGGCCACTAACCTAGGTAATGTTCCAATGATGTTTGATCAAAATCCATTCAGCGGTCCTTGAGATCTGGCTTCCAAAAGACTGACTGATGGACGGATTGACTGACAAACCAACATTTGCCTTGTTCCGATTCCTCCTGCCGGTTTTGAAGTATTTCCGGGTGTGTCTGGAAATACACAAGGTTGTATGTTAACTTTCAACGAGTGATCCTAACCTCCATATTGTACAAACTTTTTGAGGGCATTGTAAGGGATACACTGACCACTCTGGTAATTATCTGTTGACAGTCATTATGGTTTTGCCAAGAGATGGGTCTTTCCATACTCAGTTACTCAACTCGCAGACAAACAACCATGTTTGTTATTGACTTACACGTGTGCAGCAGTGTGAGTATGTATTCACCCCAATATATATATAATTTTTGTTTGTGTTTTTTTTTCCATGTGAAGGATAAATAAAGTGATACTGATTGTGATCTTCTCTTGCCAGCATGCAAATACATCAAAGGGGCATGGTCAGAGTGCGACAACGTGACCAACATGCGCACCAGGGAGCTGACGCTGAAGAAAGGGGATGAGAGCATCTGTCTGCCCAGGAAAGAGATCACCAAGAAGTGCAGGAGACGTAAGAAACCAAATGATTTGTCTTCTTAAGACTTTATAAAAAATTTCCAGATAATATTTTTTTATAATATCTGCAAATACTTTGAAATAGTCTGGAATCAGAACGATCCAAATGTCAGTCTGTTGGTTGGTCTGTCTATTTGCTGTTCTGTTGCACACCATATTTCAAGACCCGCTGAACAGATTTTGATTAAACTTCACAGTAAGATTACCTGGGTTAGAGGCCAGCCTTCTGTGTCAGCATATTTACTCTGCCCAACAGATCAAGATTGCTGGTGTCAATTCTTTGCTAAACATGAATTTCTAAGCTCTCACAGTGCACTCAGTTAAATACATAGTAGTTTGCTGTTCTCCATAAATGGTTTGGTAACTTAGTGGTGAAGGCTTCAGATTCTACAAGGTCGGGATTTCGCTTCACGGCTGAGGCAAATTTAATTTTTTAATTGTCTTTTAATAAATGAAGTTTATTTGTGTATGTTTTGTTTTAGATGTATCTATTTAGAAGTTATTGGTATTTTATTTTTTGGAAGGTGGGGTGTAAGCGTGTGTGTTTGTGTGTGCTGTTTTGTGTTTGTGAACAAAACAGTTCAGTTCATTTGGGACTTGTGTAAGTAAACCTTACGGCTTGTTAGTCCCAGCCAATTTCTACAACCATATATATTTTTTAGGGGTTGCATTGAAGTTGCTTGGGAAGTTTAAATTAAAATGACCACAGTAGGTCATTCATCATATATGAATTTTGTATCCTGAAAATTTTTTACCTGTTCACGGAGGTTCTTAATGACATAAATATTATTAGCATTTTTAACATGTGCCTGTAGTTTGTTCCAAAAGGTTGCAATTCTATTACTAAAACAGTTTTTATGTATGTTAGTTCGGCAGTGTTTAACAGAAATTTTGTTAGTAGCATTTCTTGTTTTTTCATTTGTTTTAATTTGAAAAAATTAACATTATCAGCCTTATTTATAATTTTAAATGCTTTTATAAAGTCTCTTCTCATTCTTCTGAATTTCAAAGATAGAAGATTCAGATTTTGCAGTCTTTAGTCATTTTTCAAATGTCTTAATTCATCAAGTAATTGAATAGCTCTTCGCTGTACTTTCTCTAAAGCGACAGACTGGCGCTTAAAAAGCGGGTACCAGATATTGTTGCCGTACTCCGAGTGTGGTCGCGCAGAGCTTTTGAATAGTTTTGCAAAGATATCATTATTTGTGTAAGTTAAAGGTCTCTTTATCAATCCTAGCATTTTATTTGCCTTTGCAATTGCTGCATTAATATGATAATCAAATTTCAACTGGCCATAAAAAATAACCCCCAAGCCAAGTATTTCTCATTTTCATCCTCGCTCATTACAGTTTGACCATCTTTGGCATTTATAATGTATGCATGTTTGGGATTATTTTTGCCCATATGAAGAGCTTTGCACTTACTTGCATTAAAGTACAGATTCCAAGTGTGTGTCCATGCTGTTAGTCTGTCAGTGTCAGTCTGCAACATCTCTATTTTTTGTAAGGTTATATAGATTTGTATCCTCTGCGAAGATTTTACAAGTGCTAGAGGTACAATCTGGCAGATCGTTAATAAAGACAGTGAACAAAGTCAGTCCCAGTACACTACCCTATGGGATACCACTCAAAACATCCTCTTCAGCAGAGTATGAATTTCACACTCAAACCTGTTGAATCCTTATGGTTACAAAATTTATAACCAACTGTAAAATGTTAAGATAAGATAAGACAAATGTTAGGATAAGATAAGACAAATGTTGCCTGTACACTGATGTTCGCGGTAACTCCAAGTTTTACCAGTAATCGTTTATGAGGTATGGAGTCAAATGCCTTCTTAAAGTCCATATATAGGATGTCGAAAGGCTCCTTGTAATCTCACATCTGTGTAAAGATGCATGAACGACCAGGTATATATCCATGCTGACCACAATTCAACATGGTTGGTTAATGTGTGTGTTGGTTGTCTAAAAATAATTTCATTGGCTTGCAATATTAAAAAAAAAAAAAAAAAAATATTGACCAATGTGGCCTGTACACTGATATGAAATGTTTTCTGTATGTACCAGGTAGAATAATTTTTTCTTTGTGCACAATGGCAATATCGTTCGACAATAAAGATTGTATTTTACCTGTTAGTTATCCAACCCATTTTAAATATTTTTATGCATCTGTAACATATGAAATTCAAACCATCCTTTAGGGAGGTCCGCAAATGGAAACTTTGCCATGCAAACACCAGCGTCTAAAAGGAAATGCTGAAGAAAAAAGAAACACCACAGAAAATAAAAATGAAACGCCCCAGTGTTAATAATGTCATGTCAGGATATGAACCCAAATTTCTAGATTGTTCGATTTGACAGTGCTTTTGTGTTTTTCCCAAAATATTTTCCATCATGAATTTCAAGATATCCCACTGTTATGTTTATCTTTAGCAAACTGAATTCTTTTTGGGTCATTTAAACTGAGTGCGGCCATAAGTGTTTAAAGGTTCACAGCAACCAAAGTGACAGCAGTCTCATAATGAAATCCTGTGCGTATGTTTCTGAGCCTCAAATGTGAGAAGAGTGCGCATTATAAATTCTTTTATTATTATTATTATTATTATTATTATTATTTTCAGCATGCAAATACAACAAAGGTCCTTGGCAGGCATGCAATGAAGCCACCAATTCAAAAATGCGGGAGCTAACCTTGAAGAAAGGTGATCCCGCTGTCTGCAATGCCACAATGACCATTGTCAAACCTTGCAGACGCAGAGATGCTTTTACTGCAGCAAAAACCAGCCGTAAGTTTGAGAACCTTCTAAAAACAATCTCTTCGCTTCAGTGCCATGACCTTTTTTTTGTGTGTTAGCTTTATTTGTGCACCTAGAATCGAAAGGTCTTATAAATATTAATTATTGTTATTATTACCAGAGGAAGAACCAGCACTCTCTTAAGCTTTGCTATGATGCTTATTTAGGTATGTATGCTTTTGTTTCTTTTTTTTTTTAAATTGCTCTTCTCTTTATTTCAGAATGCAAGTATAAGCCTATGCCCTGGGGTGAGTGTGAGGCTAAAACCAACACCATGACTCGTGTTTTGAAGCTGAAATCTGGAGACCCTGCCTTGTGCCAGCAAACCAAACAGCTTGCTCGTAAATGTAGAAAAAGTCAGTAAGATAAACTTTATAATAATAGGTAATAATTTTTTCAATTGCTTTGAAGATCAATATAGAATTAAAATGGCAGCCCTTAGTAAATTAAAAATATATTTAAACATTTTTTTAGTCTATATTTATGTGCGCCCCCAGCCTTGCACCCATGCATGTTCATCTCCTTCATAAGTTTTGTAAACGGAGTGTTGTAAACCAGCACAACTGTGGTTTTCTGACACTCTTCTCTGTATAACTTTCAGCTTGCAAGTTTTCCAAAGGTGCATGGTCTGATTGCAATGAACTGACTGGAATGAAGACCCGAACTGACCGTTTATTAAAAGGAGACCCTTCCAAGTGTGAAACCACCAGACTTATCACTAAGAAATGTGGCAAAGGGGAAGGTAAGCCAAAGAAATCAAGATGTACATAGTAGCGAGATTTGGCAGTATTATCTCAGTGCAGCGATGTGAAAGTGAATCAGAGATAATTTTTTAAGACTTTGATACTAGATATACATTTATTGAAGAGTTATTAATCCTTTTTATTGAGGTGAAACTCTCCCAATTGGCATTAAATCAGCTTGGTAACATAGTTGGGCTTTGCCAGCAGAGGGGTCCCTAATGCCATCATTGAGCGTCACTTCAGACTACAGACGCAGAAATTGTTTCCTGCGGCCAAGCCATACCAATGCATTTGGGGGCTTGCCAGTCACGCTCTACTGGCTGTGTTTGTTTGCATCTAGCTGTGCTTATATTTTAAGGAAGACAAGCCAACCACGGTCCACAGTGGAGAACCTTTCATATGCTAATACATTACGCTTAGATTCAAATTACGCAAATATTTGACACCAAAATTTTATGAATATATATATAAGCAGATATCATCTCTTGCCTTTTTACCTTTCTGTTTTTCGAAAAATTGATCTAAACCTCAGACTTGGAAGTATAATTTTAAATGATACAAAGAGGTTGAAAGCTATCACATACAGAATAAAGAAAATCCACACCTTATATACCACTCCACATACAGAATAATGAAAATTCACATGTTATACACACCATACTTCATGGAAGGAAGTATTGTAGTCACAACTTGTGACTACAAACAAAAAGCAAGAGCATTGAATATAATTATTATATGATCATATATTTTTAGAGTGATTTTTAAACATGTGCAAGTGATGTTTAGTCTCCTGAATTTTGTTATAATTGGAATATATTTTGGTTGCATATTGATACATTTACCTTCTTTGGTTCTAAACAGCTGGTGGACTAGGATGTTTGGTATGCTAGTTCATTCTTTATTTCCTTCAGTGGTTGCATCAAGTCGAGGGAGAGAAAATGGGCACCGTTCTCATTAAATTGGCCTAGGGAAACAGAAAATGTCGAACACTTCGTTGCTGAATTATAGAAAGGTTATGAGAACCTTATTTAATAAATTTGCGGCTGATATATACAGAGGTGCCAACCCCCTAATCTTCTTTTTCTGTATTTCCGGACCCGTTTTTCAGTATTTTTTAACACTGGTCAGTATTCCCTCTGAAACAGAAGGCTATTTTCAGTCCTCTAAAATCACCATGAAAATCAGATTGTTGAACACCACACTTGTTTTACTCTAAAATCACCATAAAAATCAGCTTGTTGAACACAGCGACGTTCAGTGAGTGCAGGAGTACTATTATGAGACCAGAAACCGGTACAGAAGCACGGCTGGCAAAGATAAACAATCTGCATCTTCTTCTTTCTTCTTTCTTGGTTAGATTAATGTCCCCGGACACATGAAGCATATAGGGGACTTAACGATCGGCAACTTCTCCTCCGTATTTTTATAAAAGCTACCGTATTTCCGTATTTAATTCACTTCGCCGGAATTAAATACGGTCAATCCATACTGGTTGGCACCTATGTATATATGCTGCAGTGCATGCATGACACTTCATCTACTTTAAGTTTTACAAAATTGCATTTACTTTGCAGAATGCAAGTATGATTTAGGGGACTGGGGTGATTGTAACAACAATACTAAAGAGAGAAAGCGAACAAAGGCTCTCATCAGTGGGCCAGAAGCATGTAAAAAGGAAATTAGCATTACCCGGCCATGTCTCAAGCCTAATGGAGAAGGTAAATTTGAATATTTTAACAGTAAAATTACCAGATATGAATCAGTTTTTAGCTGTATGACTTTTGATACATTTTTAATGTTGGTTATTCCTAATAGTTATTATGTTGTTTAGTTTAGTTAAGTTTAGTTGGGAGGGACTTGTATAAGCCTCGCGGCTTTTTGAATGTCCCTTTTATTTTGGGCATTTTTACTTGTCCAGTTCCATTTGCGGTTGTTAGGGGAATACTAATTATAGTATGCTAATTAGTCATCATACTCAAATTTTGATTTCTGTATGGAAATGACCTTTTCCAGAAGATTTTTAAAAGTGTTCAGGTTGTTAGCTCTTTTAGTATCAACTGGCAATTTATTCCATATGGGCGCAACTCTGTAGGAGAATGAGTATTTTCTTTTGTTTGTGCGGCAAAGTCTTATAAGAATATTGCCCTGTGAGTTTCTTGTTCTAGAGTTAGTATTTATTGTTGAGGAGTTTTAATTACAAGTAATAAAGAATCTCCCAAAGAGCTTGAGCATGTCTAAATATTACAAGATACACACGAAATACAACTTTAAAGGTCAGATATTTCAAGCACCTTTTGACCTAGGGTCGAATTTAAGATAAATGACATTTTTTCAGCATGGCAAAGAACAAAGACCATGGCTGGGATTGAATAAGTATTTGAATAATATAACAATGATCCAAAATTCACTATACAAAATTATTTGATTGTTTTCATTAGTACAAAGAATTTGGTTAGTGATGATGCACAAAAAAAAAAGGAAAAAAAAGAGTGAAAGCCTATTTTGGACATATCAAAGAATAAAGCACCAATCTTTTCCTGTCTTGGTTGTTTCAGACAACTGTTTCCTTGGAAAGTGGGGTGAATATGGCCCATGTCAGAATGGTGTGATGATGAAGCATCGGCCTGTTATTGCTGGAGGAGTACGATGCGAACGAAAGGCAGTCAAAGCCAAACCCTGTTCTTAGTGCGTTAGGATTTCCTGTATTATTCTAGTCATGTTGTGATGGATGAGTGAGAGAGGGGGAGTGGGTTTAATTTTATTGTATATATGGGCATTATGAACTAGTGTCCTTGTTATAAAACTCAAATGTAGAACTAGTGTTTTTGTTCGTTTAAAACTTTAAAATAATAGAATTTCTATCAAATTGTTCACAGGAACATTTCAAATGATCAGAACCCATACATTTTGCCAACTTTTTCAAATTGTTCACAGCAACATCTGAGATTATCAGAACTTATAAATTTTGCCAAATTTCCTTGCATTTTTCCACCAATGGGGAAAGACTTTTTCACCCATTCCTTAATATTGAAAATGTTATATCAAGTTTTAGGAAGTGGTAGATGGCATAATGGTAATACATGGGTAAGTTGCCATTTGTAATACTACCAAGGCAGCATTTGTTCATAGGGGATTATCTGGCTTTTTAATGAAATTATAACGCTATCTAGTAATTATTCTAACCGTTTGAGTGTGTGTTCTTTTGCTTGTTTTTAAACTGAATAATAGATTACAACATTCTTCGCCTAATTTTAGTGGTTGTTATATAGTTCTATGTTTCACATCTGCCAAACGTGTGTTGTTTCTGAAAAATAGTACTACTAGAAGAGCTAATTCGTCTATATATGATGATCCATAAATACTGTGTATTTAGTAATATTAGACTTGACAGTTTGCATACTATGGTTGTTATACACATATTTGAAAGTGTTCAGTTTTTAGCTTGTTGCCCCAAGCTTTTTTGTTTTAACCTCCATTATTATGTTTTAGTAAATATTTTGGCATGAATTTCCACATGACCACACACTTCAAAAACATGGCTTCTGTACTTAACATTTATGATATTCTGTGAGCTTGTATTCAATTTTCTTACAGGGGACCGAAAACAAGTAAAATCCTCTTAGGCAACCTATACTTTGCACTCTCCAAAATTGGGTAAATTTTTTTTGGCAGCAATCTCGTTACTTTTTGTAAAAGTTATTCATGGACTAGTGAGAAATGCTGTACTAGCCCACTGGGCAAATTGACATTTCTGGCTTTCAGCACCCCTGTTTGTACATTTTAATCACAGCTCACCTTTAATGAAACCTCCGTTATTTTGCATTTATCGTTAACATTTTGCATTTATCATGTTCATAGGATATTTTTCTGTCCTCTTTGCCTTACTATTATTGCCTTATGGATGTTTGCAGCCTTTTTTTGTTCTTTTTTTTCATTCAAGTAGTGTACATTTTCTTTAATTGCCCTATAATATCCAACACACCCCTACCTCTTTTGTTACTTTTAATTCCATTAATTTCCTATTTTTATTCTACTTTTCTCTGTTCCTCTTGGTTTCACCCACCCCATTCCCAAAATATATTCATAATTGAAACCATTTAGCATTCAGAACCTCCCTATTTTACATATGTATGCTTTGTTTCGTGCCAAATTGTCAAAAAAAATTTATTCAGGACATTATTACGATTATGAATAGCTGTTTAATACATGAATATACAGGATCGTAATTATGTAACTATTTAGAAAATATAACCTCCCGGTGTGAAAGTAGATTTTCAGGTTTTAGTGGGTAGAAAAGGTTTGTGAGTTTGGGGAACAAAAAATCTTACATGAAAGTTGTAAGCTCTTGTTGTGTTAACCCCCTGCTAGGGTGCTGGGGGTTTCTGTATAAATAGTATCCCCACTTTCTGAAAATTTAGCGCATTAAATTCCCACAGTCACTATCTTTCTCATTTGTTCTGTTAAATTTATACTCTGTTCTATCAATCCACTCTTCTTTGCTAGACCAGTCACATATTTTTTTTTCCTTGAAAACTCTCCCAAAACTTCTCATTTGTGGATGGGGTCTGTTAGGTCAGTTTGGGGATATTCGATGCTTTCTGCCAAATGGTCACTAGGGCTTTCTATGGTATTATTATTTAGCAGTGTAGGCATTTTATATGTGTTTTGTTAATATTTTATAATGATGTTTATATTTTATTTTGTTGCTGTAAACGGGAGTTCGATAAATGAGTACAGTCTCAGTATCCCCATGCATGGGATGCCTTTATTGTAATGTGACCGGCTGGTGAAGTGCTATCAGTGTTACCCTTAGAGTTGTTTCAGATCTTTTACACAGATCAGGGGCGAGATCTCTTTCAACCAAGTTCGGCTCTTTGCAGTCCACTGGACCCTATAAACAATGACTAATTATTGCGTTAGGCTTATTTGTCTATAAACAGGGTAAATTGTTGGCGAATGAGAGAAATTATTTGAATCAGTACGGCACAAGGCTCTGTTTTGTTCTTATTATGAACCGACTCCAAAACCACTAGAAACGAGAACACTTTTTTTTAAAATTATTTTTTGTGTACTAAGATTTTTTTTCCATTGTGCAATATTGTTTTTATTTTAAAATCAAAATAAAACACTTTATTACAAACTTCTCTTGTTCTTTTGTGTGTATCTTTAATAAGTGTGGATGTCTTGAAAACTACCAACCAATTGATCAAACAAACGAAAATGATCTGTTCTCATAATTGTATTCAGAATTTTTATTGTGTCTGTATTTACAAATATCATGACCATCATATGGCTATGCTCAAATGTAAAACGTAGTGTTAATTCTTCAGAATAAAATTGGTTAAATCCACTAACATCTTACAATGTTATAATTTCTGTCAAATTTTTGTTTAACACAATCTTTGTCAGCCTTCAGAAGAAATTTAAAACGTATCTCTTCCAGGCTTCTCTATCTAAAAACTAAAATCTGACAATATTTCTGCTTCCTCTTTGTTCTTGCCAGTGGCTCTGTGTGAGTGAGTGTATGTTATAGCCTCACAGACCCTGTCTCTTCTGTTTTTTTGTTGTTTGTGAGAGAGTTTTAAATATGTATGCGTTACGTGGTTTTCCTTCATTTTAAAAATTATACTTTTTGTTTGTTTTTGTATTTGTTTTCTTTTTCTTTTGAAACATGCACTAAGCTGATTTTAGGAAATGCCCCTTATAAAAGTTATGTATTATTATTATTAATAATGTGTGCCATTGTAATTTGTCATAACACAATGTCTCCAAGATGAAACTTTGCACTTCCATGCAAGAACATTACAGCAGTAAAGCGATCACATATTGCAACCAGCATACAAGGAAGCACATGTACCTAAACTTAGACACACACTTGGTCAACTAGATTTATAAAGCACAGTGCTTACTTTTGTGATAATAATATGACTGTACAATACTGACAACACAAAATCATTAAACAATTTTTTTTTTCAAGAATTAAAATGCAAGTTCACAATTGATAAACAAAATAACAGAAACCAGATAATGAATAATAAACGGAGTTTATAAAAAAAAATCGAAACAAAGTAAAAGAACGCCAGGAATAATGAACGATGTTTATAAAAATCACGTTTAACATGTAGAAGAAAAAAAAAAGACACAAAAAGCAACACAAAACAAAACACATTCATATTCCTCCAAACAATAAACTTTGATAAAAATGTTTTAGCTGATGTCATTTCCTTCAGATCTCTTTGCAGAGACCTATATATCAGGTCATTTTCGTTGAACGAATGAATTTGCTGGCCTGTAACAGATCCAAAGAAATGCCTCTTATTAGTTATCCATTTCCTTTTTTTTTCATACTGTTCATTAAGATATAAACAAGTGAAATTATAATATAAATAATGTGAGAGATCTAGGAACTGACAATAATCATTGCGCCGTACTTATTATACCTTTCGCCACAAGTAAAAGATTCTAATTATTTAAAATGACATAAAAAAAAAAAAATTAGTACTTTTGTTGTAGATACATTGTTATTTAATTCCGAGTGTTTTTGTGTGCGTGTGATATGGATGCACGCGTGTTTGAATGTATATGTAAGTGTATGTTGTGGGTTTCGTTTTGTTTGCTAGAACAGAGTCCACGGACACTTTTCACATATAGGGGACGTGTGTTGTGGGTGTGTGTATGTATGTGTATATGTAAGGGACAGAATGAATGAGTGAAAGACCGTCTAAAATCACAAATTAAAATAAATAAAATAAAGGAGACATGAAACAAAAGTCACGTTCTTACTCGTCATGTAGAGAAAGTACAGTTTCAACTAACCTCATACTCCCTGTCATTAAGGACACCCACCACTGTTACAATCTGGTACTGCTTGGCACGGAAAGCATTGATGGTTTTGCGTACAGTCTGCAGAAGGTTGTAGTTGATGTTCTTATGAAACTGCTCCATTCGATCTTTGGAAACTCCAGGGTCAAAGAGAAGCAGGTTGGTTTCACCGTTCTTTAGCTGCTCCACTCCAATGATTGTGCGGCTGTGACCTGCAACAGTAAGTGTTTAGTGGAATAAAACCACATTTTTACAGTTGAACTATACAATGCAAATAATAATACATCAACAATCTTACACAATCTCTTCCTTTTACTCAGTCAAATTTGAACAATATCCATCCTCAATGTGTTCAAGGCATTTAATGCAATACGCATATCTGTATAACAATACTCATTCATGATTTCATTGGATTTTTTTCCTAATTCAATTAGACTTTAATATAGTTTAAAGGCAATTTTAATATAGTAAATTTCATGCTCCTTACAAATGAAATTAAAGAAAATGTGTACAGTCAGTCAGTTTCCAAGTTGTAAGTTGATTCATATTTCAAAATGATATAAAATGTATCCAAACATTATGTAACATTGTTAACCTTTGTATAGCGCAAAAGGTGAATGGTGTTTTACCTTGATGCTGAAGGTAGAGAGGAGGTTTGAAAGCTTTCTCTGACATGAAATAATCCCTAACCCATTCAATCAATGCTGGATGTGTGTTGTTAGGACCTGAGGGCTCAGTGAAATCCAGCAACCTGCACCTGCAAGATTTTAGGAAAGTTAGCTAATATACTGAAACAAAGAAACAAAAGTACGACTACAAAGTGTCAACAACATTATAACAAGAAATCTGGGTTAACAGTAGGTGAATTCATTGGATATCCATGAAGAACTAAAATAACAATGTCTCTGGGACGGAAAAAGAGAACTGCACACGAATTCTACACATACACAAACTACTATGGACCAAGGGAGACAACACGTTTAAAGGGGGAAAAACATGTTAAAAGTGACAGTCAAATAGGTCAGCCAATCAATAGATTGCATTAATTCCTAGATTTTTGTGTCTTCTTTTTCCAGTGGATGCAATTTACTTTTACAAACACATAAGCAAGTGTACATGGATGCAAAATGAAAGTGCTAGCTTGACAAATATAGTGCAACCTACTTGATTCTTAGTGACGAGAGAGTAGCCACAATCTCTGTTGCTCCTATCCACTTTCTGCTGTTGACCACACTGCCACCAAGCTGTTGCTGACCCATGGGATCGAATCCCTTCTGCCAGGCAATCTCCAGCAGCTGCTGCAGTTTCTGGATTGATGGTAACTTGGGTTGACCTAAATAAGCAAAACATTCATTGTTCAACATTCTGTATATTAGTACATCTCAAGTGAAAAAGAAATAATTAATCCTATGTTGAACTTCGTTAGTTTTCAGCCTATAAATAACAAGAAAAAAATTAAAGCCAAAGCATTGCAATAAGCAGAATATTCTGTTGTTTATAACTCATGATTATTTTAAATTCAACTCACACCTCAATGAATCATGGACTGTCTACTTCAACAGCATTTCTATTGTTTTTAGCTAACTGTTCTTCACAAAAATTAACGAAATAACATTCTTTCTGCCTCTAGTTAACAATAAAAGGATAAAAAGGAGTAGTAGGGAAGGATGGTAGGGTTGGTGGTGGTATGTGTGTGTGTGCTATGTATGACTCAATCCACTACACTTTTTTTTAAAAAGTTCAAACTGATGATGGCATGCAACGACAACAGTAAACATAATGACAATGATGATGAAATATAGCTCTGTATCCACTGACCATTGAACAACACTCTACAATACGTTGGGTCATTGACCAAACAGGACAACATCATCTGAAAGTTGCGATAGCCGCATCCCCACCCCTTGTCACCAAAGGAGCCGCTATAATGGTGTGTGCTGTTGCTCAAGTACACTTGGACAACATTACGAGGGCAGTTTTTACTGTCATAAAAACTCCTCAGCTTTTCCAGTATACCTGCAGCAAATGATAAACAAACGGAAAATATATGAAACTTCAAAGCACACTCGGCGTTGAAAAAGTGAAATATGGGTTTATCTCCATCATAGCAACTGCTCTTTAACGAATAAATACAAAATACCAGCTACTCCAAGAGAAAAGAATTATATCACTTTTATCTGTAATATTATTTACAGGCAAAATGTAAAAATGTAACAACCTGGAACTTGCGTAGAACCATCATCAATACCAGTGCGGATGCTTTGAGCTTGCACAATCTTCTTCTGGTGAAACTCTCTGGTGGTGATCTTGCCATTGGACACAGCTTGCTCTAAGTCTTTCTCAAACTGCTGTTTGGCTGTCATGCTGCTGTCCATCCCATACTTGGCCTGAAATGGACAGCAGTAAGACCCAAACAAATTCTAAGAGTCCATTAATAAGCCTAAATTTAGGTGTTAACAATAAACAACCCAATCCATACATCTTGCCATTCCGCATACAAACCCATAAAATCCTGTTTAATATTCCTCATTTTAAAAAAAGTTTTATTTCACCTGCAGGTGTTGAAAATTTTTGTTGTCTGCTTGACACAACTTGTTTTCCTTTTCCTGGAGTTTCAAGGCCACTTCCTGATCTCTTGCAGAGTGACCTGAAAAGTATTCACTGGATCAGTAAATGTGAATAATCTCGAACTGAGGATCAACCGATTCATAATACGTATTATTGCATTCAAAGTATATGCTTAAAATTTACTGTATAATATGTGGCTACAGAATCTCCACAAAATAAATATTAAATATCAATATGATAATAAACAATATTTTAAAAAGTGAATGAAAGAAAATCAGGGTCTGCTAAAGTTAAATTTAATGAATGTGTTACTTTAAGTATCTTTGACATTTGGTAGAAATTGAAAAATAAATAATAACACAATATCTATAATTGCATAAAATAATAACGATATTCAGCACTCACTTTCATCTGAAACAGGTGTTGCAAAATGAGACTCAACGTGAGTTGCGATAACAGTGGCACTAAACTTCATGAAACACACTGGGCATTCATTCTGAGCTTGATCAGTAGGAAGGTCATGCCCATATGATTCACCCATTCGCCAGTCATGTGATGAACTTCCACCCCCAATCTCGCCATCTGGATGCTTCATGTTAATATGGCGAGACAGATCATTGGGTGTATCAAAGCCGCCGGCACAGAACGGGCAAGAGTACTGAAGGAGCATGAGCCTTGGGGGGTTGAAGCCTCTTTCATCATCATCATCATCCATCTCACCATCTTCCATCATGTGTTCTTCATTGACGTGCCGCTGGATCACACCTTCTGACATAGTTCTGAACAAACAGAATGGGCAAGAAAAGGCTTTTTCCTCTTCTACACTACTTGCAGTATTCTTTTGGGTGTCTTCTGTTTTTAGAGGATCGGGCTTTTCTGGGGTATGATCTGCATCAGGGTTATCTGCGACTATCTTTGGTCTGATCTCACCCAAAGAATCAATTGTCAATGTCTTGTTATCACTTTGTGGATGTGATCCTCTCTCACTGCCATCAGGTTTAACCAGCGATGAATTTACTATCTCAGAAAAGTTAGATTCCTCATCATAGTTCTCTTTGACTTCTTCATCTAAGTGTGCGTCTCCTTCATCATCATTATCATTATTCTCTGAAGGACAGTCATTCAGACGAAGGCTTCCATTAGAATCTTCCATCTTGCTGCTTGGCATAGGGTAATGCAAAGAAGAGGGTGATTCACTGGTAATTCTCTCGTCCATTTTTGACTTTCTATTTTGGCCTTTGTGAGCTTCAGAATGTTTCTTTCCATTTACTGACACGTCATTTGCATGAGAGTCTGCTTGGTGACTTTGCAGTTCTGTCATGTTGGAGAAGGTAATAAAGCATGACAGACACATAAATTGTTCAGGGTGAGATCTGCTTATATGTGACTGAAGATCTTTAATACGGGTTGTTGTGTACAAGCAGAACATGCATGAATATTCAGAATCTTCTGGAGTAGTTGAATTCTGGTGGTGTTCTAACTGAATGTGTAAGGCCATCTGTGATGCCGTGAATCCACTTGCGTCACACAAGAAGCACGAAAATCTTCCTGCAGCATTTCCATCTTGCTTTATTGGGGTTGAGGCAGACATAACCTATGATCAATTATCCTTCGCATACCATGTACCTGCACAAATAAAGAAGAAAGAATGAACATTGAGGTTTAACGTCTACACCCACCATTGGCGATATGTCAGACGGGGATAACCATCCCAGGGAAGAGGGGTAAGGACCTGAACCAACACTGAACCACCAAAGCAATCATACTGCTAAAATAGACAGTGAAAATGGCCACATTTTATATCGCCAACCACGGCATTCGAACCTGGGTCATCGGTGTGCCAGACGAACGCTCTACCAATTGAGCTACGGCGGAAGAAGATCTACTAATAATGGAAATCAACGATGAAGGACTAGCCATTACGTTAACAACACATATAAAATCTGTGTCCATGAATGCCCCCATCTCCACCCAAAATAAATTACTTTTTCTTTCTTCATAAATTCTTTGTGAAACAAAACAATCTTTATAGTGTGCTACAAACTCAATATTTCACCAAATAATAAAATCGTCGACTCAGTTTTTCCCTACCTTTCGGTTTCGTTTATGAGAAGGCCTACTTGTTCTTTTGTAAAAGAGTCAGCAAATATTTTGTAGAATGTTTAAGACAACGGGCCCACAGCCATATATAGCAACAGTAATACTACGTGCATTTAGATTTTGAAATGTTTCTGGCAAAAATAACGTTGTTTTGCAAATTAAATGTATTGTATGTCATTTCAATAATATTAAACTATTCTTTTTCTGTTTTTATTGAAAGAGCTCAAGACAAACAATTTAAAAAAGAACAAGTTTACAGCCTGTTAGTACGAGTCTGTAGCCGGTATCATTGAATTTTATGGAAAACAACTTGTAACTTACAAGAAATCCCAACCAATCAAATTGTGCGTTACATTACATATCGAAAGAAAACCACACGTTCGAAGGTCGAGTATCATTTTGCTTAAATCCTTGGTGTTGAGGTTAAGGTTCGTAACAAACCATGATACGACTTCTGTCTAAGGTTCTGAGATCTGGACTGAATTATCGATCATGCCTTTGCGCCCATCAGACTTATCGATCATGCCTTTGCGCACCTCAGACTTCAAGCAGAATGACTTCAAAGGATTTCGCGAAGTCCGCAGGTCGTCCAATTCATCTGTCGTCTGCTACACGGGGATCAGCTGGGGAAGGTATGCTGTGGTCGTTTCGGCGGATGATTAGGCACTCGTAGGGCCTGTAGCCGATTCTTTCCACAACTTCTCCTGTTCGAACTGACGTGATAAAACTGGTCTTTTGACTGTAGGCTTAATGCTGTTAGCGTTGCAAAATCCAATTTGTGATTTTGTTTGTTACCGTTTAGCGTTATACATGGCTACTTTGGAAATAAAAAAAAATGCATTCTCTCCCCTCCCCCACCTAAATCTTTTTCAATGTAAATGTGTAATAACAATAAAATTAGTAGTTAAAATCAGGATCACCTTCTTGATTAGCAGATTTAGTTTTCTTTTATAGGCCCCTGGAGGGCGTCATAAAAAATATTTAGAAACTCAAGATGGTGTTTATTATCAACGGTACATAAGTATAATAGTAGTAAATAGAGGCTTACTTTTATGGATCGCATCCTATTCCACTCCTCTTCATTCACTATTTTACATACGTGCGCAAAAACAAGAAATGAGTGTACAAAAAGGCAAAAATGAATCATGAATGTAATATTGCTCGCACGTGCACAGAAAACCCTAAGGTATTTTGGATTTTATACATGCAATCCAAGACGAACGTCTTTCTGCATCAGCTCTTTGAGTCAAGTCAAGTCAAAAGCGCTTTATTCCATAAAACCCCACGAGGCACGTGGATACAACAAAAAGAACAAAAATAAACATAGAATAATATGGAAATCATGAAATACAACATAAAATACATATGTACATTTATTACAAAAATAAAAGAGGAAAGAGGATGGAAATATGGCAGTCAGTGATGAGGACAAGGCAAATATTTTCAAGGATTTTTTCCCCCAGTGTTTTTACAAAAGAGGATTTTAACAACATACCTAAATTAAATCCTGGATCCAGATCTGATGGTGTAAGTCTAAATGAAATTCTTATAACACCTAAAGCTGTACAGGAAAAACATGCTAACTAGACACATTTGGCCCTGATGGTAAAAGCTTTGATGTTCTGTATCTGGATTTTAAAAAGGCATTTGATTCTGTCCCACATGCTAGGCTTTTAACTAACATTGAATCATAAATGGTATTACTGGAAATGTTGTCAATGGATTAAGAACTTTTTGACAGCCAGAAGTCAGCTGGTGAAAGTCGGCGACATTTTCTCTTCAGAAACTCCTGTGTTGAGTGGCATACCTCAAGGTAGTATTTTGGGTCCTGTTTTATTTACAGTTTTCATAAATGACTTATCAGATGATGCGTCCAGCATTTTAAAAATTTTAGCTGATGACCCAAAACTATACAACTTGTCCAATGAGAGTTTTAAGTTCCAGTCCGATATAAATAATCGTGGCAAATGGTTTGACAGATGGAAATTTTATTTCAACGCTTCCAAATACAAACGGAGCGCCAATTGACAGTTGCTGTGATGAGAAGGATCTGGGAGCCATTTTGGATGAAAAGTTTAAATCTGATTAACAAATGCAAAGGCAAATAAAATGCTGGGGATTATCCGGAGATCCTTCTCCCGCCTTGATAAACTAACATGCCTGTACAAGACACTTGTCAGACCTCATGTAGAATATGCTAATGCGATATGATTGCAGCACTTGAAAAGACAATCGTCAGCAATTGAAACAGTGCAGCAAAGAGTGACAAAATTGGTTAAATCCTTTGAAAATGTGCCTTACGTAGATAGATTAAAGAAACTATGCCTTCCGAGTTTTTAATTTAGAAGATTTAGAGGTGATCTTATGTAAACATAAAATATTAAATAACATCAACAAAGTTAATGCTAATACATTTTTAAATTTCATTCTGGATGCAATACTAAAAACTTGTAAAATAAAATGTTTTATCCAGCACTGTCATACTAACAAAAGATAGCACTGTTTTAGCAATAGAATTGCACCACTCTGGAACAAAGTATCATTACATGTTAAAAAAGCTAACAACTTTAAACACCTTTAAAAACCTTATGGAAAAGGTAAGTTTCATTGTGGATTCAAAATTTGAATTTGATGACTGTGTTACGTTGAAACGCGAACGAAAGTATGTCGGAAACGCGCACGATAGATCTAATCGTTTCGTTTTGCAAAGTATTCAAAAATGGAGTTTATTTACCTTTGATTTGAGTTTGCATTGTTGTTAGGAGAGGCTTTGTATAACGTTGATGATTTGCGTTAGTCGATATTACTGGAGAATTTTCTGGATCTGCATGTTTACTCTCGATAGAAATTTCCCGATACATGTCGAAGCAAGAGGACGTTCCGGAAGGAGAAGAAATATGTATGACTTAAGACAGTAATGACGAAGTTAGAAGCGATTGGTTAAATTGCGTCATACGAGATTGATCCAGGTTATTCGGGAGTATCAAGAGACTATTTAAGTGCCGCGCTGTTTCAAAAATAGGAGAGTGAAGTTGTTGATAGTGAATTGGAAAGTTAAGTTGAGAGTGAAAAGGTGATTGTATGCAGTTGTTGATGTGTGCTGAATAAAAGTGGAAAACTTCATACGTCGACTCCGTGTCTTGTATGCTGAGTGAGCAGGCTGCGTGGATAAACAAATCTGAGTTACACCTTATCAGGAATTCAGCATTGGGGCTGAATCAGATACTGATAAAGAAAAACACCAACATCAAACCGAGTGTAACAGACTGTTGGTCATTTTATTTTTATTCCCTGAACAACTTCTAAACTTACCAAACAATGTAATGTCATAGAGAAACAGGGACATAAAAAAAGCTGCAAAGCTTAACATAGTCCCTTTGAACTGAATTGCAAATTGTATAGAACTGTCTTTAGTTGTATTTTTCAGGTTTTCACAGATGCTCACCTTTTGACAAGAAGATTTTGGCATGGATGAAGATGTATCCATCAGTAGCAGATGTACCAGATGAAGTGACGTAAGACATGCATTAAATAATAATAATAATAATAATAATACATAGATATTTAACGTGCACATATTTCAGCATTACTGTAATATTCAGGGTGCCCCCCCCAAAAAAATAACATTTGACTTTTTTTAAACAATTAAAATAAATCATTGAATAATTATACACATATTTTTGGACAATTATTGTCAATGCTTATTTTAGATACATGTTTCCTTTTGATTTTCTCATTTATGACTCGCATTCTTGCAGAAATGTGAGTCTGTGTATTTGCCCCCAAATAAAAAGTTTCAGAAGTTTGCTTTAGAATTTACGTGAGACGAGTTCTAAATAGTCCAACAATCTAAAACAAATGTCCTTCCTTTTTTTGTCTGTCTGTGCACAAATTTCAACGTAGTTAATTGCTTGGAACCTATTTTATCTATCACAACCATATTTAATAGGATATATGTAGCCATGAGAGCTTAAAAAAAAAAATACTGGTAATGAATGACCTCACTTCAAGGTCAATATTTACATGATCAATACATTTTAAGTCAAAACTGCAAATTGTTTTACCAAATTTATTTCTTTTTCCTAAGTTATTGATAGTGGACTTATGATTGTTTGGTGTGTGATTCGGTTTCAAAACTATGATAGATCTCTTAATTGGACACACCTACCATGTATATTTGGCCAACCTTGTTTCAAGGTCAAGAGAGCTGTCCAATGTTGGTTCATATGGGTACTTTGAAGTGACTGTGACTCAGTTCCACGAGTCCAAACTTGTTGTAGGTAGAGATCATTGCTTGATCTTTTATATTTGTGACATTTTTGCATTCATATTGAAAGTCTAGGTTTTTTTTAGGCCTTGCAAAACATATCAAAAGTTATGTGAAGGTCAAGGTAATCTCAAGGTCATTGTTGTATTTTATCATAACTTTTGTTTTAGTTTATTTGATTGTAAAAGAGTGTTTATGTGAAGGTCAAGGTGATCTCAAGGACAGCATATCTCAAGACCAATTGAGCTTTATTTTGTATTGTAATGCAACCATTTCGTTTTAGTTTTTAAAATTTCATCCATTCTGGGCACTCATTTTCATGTAGAATATTGTGCATAGACTCCATAAAAAGCATGAGTGTCGTATGAACTTTGCCTTTCTAGTTCATCTTTGAATGTACACAGTTTTTATTATTGAACCCTGGCACCTAGGGGCCTGATGAAATTATTGAACAAATCATGAAATATCAAATATGTGTCTAACAAATTGTCAAGTTTGGTATGTTAGAAAAGCAGTGACAGAGTAAGATCTTTTCATCATTCTATATGTGCATAGTTTTGGAAATGAAACTAGGCAAAAACATCTATAAGATAGAGGCAGAATAGTGGCACCAGACCATTTATTTTTCAAGGTTGGAATGAGTTAAGCTTATTTGCTGTTTTAGCTTAAACTGTATGTGTGTAAGTGACAAAAATAATAATTTAATAGAATGATATAGTTTTTACCTACAAATAAGAATCAAAATTACTTCAGCTTGTACACTTGTTTGTGTGAACAGGAACATGAAGATGAAAAGGGCAAAGGACTATTTTCGCATCCGAGTCAACATCATCATGGCCCTGGTCACAGCCCTCTTATGCGTGGTCTACATTAGATCTGGCAAGCAAGCTGCAGAACGTGGTGAATCCGTGGCACAGCAAAACAAAGACCGCCATAGCGAACATCAGTCATCGAAATAAATATGATTTATATTATCCTTGCTATGCACAGTGTCTGAAATTGATGGGTTAGTGTGACTTTAGAAGTACTTGTAATTATGCTGAAATGCAAACTGTGGATTGTCTCAGGTCTGTTGAATACCATATGGGCATTGATGTTTTAGGTACTATAAGAAAGAAAAAATATACATGCCTGCTAAAAACTATTGCATTTATTTTGGGCTTCAGTCAAAATCCTTTTTCTAGATCTTAAGTTAACAACAGAACTTTTAAAAATGAATTTTCAACGAAACTGATGAAAACAAAATAAATGTATGCATACTTCTACTTCGTAAAAAACAACAACCCACTAACATCATTGCAATTTTGTTATTTTTTAAATTTAAAACATTAATAATTTTGTTAAGATTGTTGGAGGCTAGTAGACACAAAAAGACCAGTTGCAATGTACATAAGTCGTGTTATAATTGTACTGTTGTAATTTGTGTTAATATTTTATTTCATATTTGCCTTCACCTTGACAAGCTTTTTCATGCCCTTATTACAATTGTTGCTTTAAAAAAAAAAAAAAGTTTTCAGCACATCTGCATACATGTATGTGTGTGCATGTGTGGTGTACTTCGATGTCCTGTAAATTGTATTATTTTTGTTGTTGGTAGTGCTGTTATGGTGATGCCATTTATTTGATAATATTATAATGAATATATGCTCCTTGGATACAAACTGGAACTCCACATTGCGAATTAGCTTCAATTAAATATTCTGATAGTATCGAGTACTTTTCAAAGCCTCATTCAACTTTCCATAGTTTTCCATAGTTTTCAAGGTAAAATGGAGGGTGGTTGCTGCTGGTGCTGGACCCTTCAAGTAAAATGATAAATTCATTTAGGTTGTAAAACAAGGTCCAGCAGAACAACATTGGGCAGCGCTTTGAGTCTTAAGACTCCCAAAAGGCCTTTTGCCAAGTTTTATTCTACTGGACCTACTTTTACCAAATCAATGATGTCATTATTTTCCATATTTAAATTTTTTTAGACTCTCCCCTCAATCTACCATTGTTTCTAATTCTGATTTATGTTGTGATGGTATTACTATTAGGTAAAAAAAATTATGACATTTACAGTCCAATGGTATTTTCTGCATAGCATGGAAATCTACATTAAGATTTAACATGTTATTGTACAGGAATCTGTTTTAGGGCATTTTGTGCTGTAAAACCAGGTTTGTGTTATAATGTTTCATTAACAGTTGTTTGTTGGTAATAAAAACATTGTGCCTATTTTATATTTGAAAAACAGTCATGAAGATAATTGTTTATCACGGTAAAAGTGTATGCATCAGATTTATAAAGGAAAGTAAATTCTCAATTTTGTATTACTCAAAGATGAGATTGGGCTAAACCAGCCCAGCGTTATTTGCTTCTGATCTGGTGTCAAGTATTTCAATATATTTAGAGCACATTGTAAAGAGACGTTAACTTTAACAATACTTTGAACTGTTATAATATTGCTCATGATCTGATATTGCTTAATTTTTGTGTTTAAATGTTGTCCTTAGGCAAAAAAAAAAAAAAAATCTGTTTACGGTTTCCTGACCAACCCCAATTATTCTCCCGTGGGGGTGCCAGGAGTTTCAGTAGAAAATAGTATCCCCACTTTCTGGAAATTTAGTGCTTTAAATTCCCACTGTCGCTGTCTTTCTCCTTTGTTCTTTCTCATTCTTACTCTGTTCTATCAATTTACTATACTATCTTCTTCTTCGCTAGACCCGTCACCTACCATTTTTCTTGAAAACTCTTCCAGGACAAAACTCCTCATTTGTGTGTGAGGTCTGTTGGATCAGCTTGGCAATATTGGACGCTTTCTGCCAGGTGGTCACTGGGGCTTCCTATGATGTTATTACTTGGCAATGTAGGCATTTTATATGTACATGTTTTGTTGATATTTTATAATGATGTTTATATTCTATTTTATTTTTGTAAACGGGGGTTTGATAAATTAGAGTATATCCTCAGCGTCCCTTGCGTGGGATGTCTTTATTGTTAAGTGACCGGCTGGTGGGAGTGCCTTCAGTGTTACCACTAGGGTTGTTTTGGCAGATCTTTTATGCGGATCAGGGGCGAGTCCTCTTTCTGCTAAGTTGTGGTCTTGATTTTGTGGTCCTGATTTGGGTCTTTGCAGTCCTCTGGACCCTGTAAGCAATGAATAATTAATTAACCAACCAACCCACCCTAATTTTTTGGCCCAACCCTAAAATTGAACAAAGCCAAATAAAATCGCACCCAAGGTAGAAAAGGTTTTTTTTAAAAAAAGGATAAAAATAAAATGTGTGAAAAGTTGATGTTTTATGAAGTTTACAAACCTTTTTGTTTTTATGTTGTATTTTCTCTCCATTATTTATCTTTAAAAAAAAAGTTTTATGCAAGATCATGTCCATGTAAGGTAGCTCAAAAGATGCAACGCCCTCTTTTTTCTGTGCAAGATTTTTTGTTTGATAAATGTGTGATGGTTGATAAATGTGTGATAATCATAATGCTGTTTCAGTTTTCAAATTCTAAATGTGTGTTACGTTTCCAAGATTATATCAAAACTGTTTTTTTTTTTAGGTGGTGTACACCGTCAAAATATCTTTACAGATTACTGTGAAGTCACACAAAACCTTTCTTTCCTCCTACCTTAATCTTTCACAATAAATTAGGATTTGGGGAAAAATGTTATATCTTCACCCCCACAATTTAGCACAAAAATCTTTACTGATGGATCACTTTTAAGCACTCTTGCTTAATTTTACAATTTATAATATTTAGTCATTCTTGCACAAGTTGGGAATTGTAGTTTAGAAATTAATGAAAATATTTAAGAAGTATCTCTCTTGTTTTCAAACACTCAAACTTAATAAGAGCTCTCTTATTCAACACACACACACAAAATCAGTTTTAAATCAATTTATTTTTAAAATGTTAATTTTAATCTGTATATTTTGCATGATACATTTTAATGTTCACAAAAACCATTCACACATTTTGTCTAAAACTACAATTCCATGATTAATGTAACACACACACACTCACGTTCAATAATTCAAGCATTTTGTAAAATTCATCACATCCTAGGAAAAATGAAAACAAATCAATATCCCAACGTGTTGATGGTCATATATGTAAATATGTTGCATTGAGCTGAGCACATAATTTCTTTCAAAATAGAACATAATTATATCTTTCAAATTAGAACACTTTCTGAAATAAGTTGTGAAAGAGAACATGTTTGGTACACGATTTGTAAAAGTAGACATGCTTCTTATTAGACAATTCTTTGTAAGTTTGCACCACTTCACAGACATTGAAATAGTAAAATTGCAACACTACAAAAGTCTTATTGCTAGTCATCACCCACTTACATTTATTACCAGCTAAAGAAAACCAACACCTCCCAGAAGTGTCAGTATAAAGTGCACTAGTTTTATGAACAGTAAACTAGTAATACTTTCAACCGAGCATCTTATTTTCTCACAAAAGAACAACATGCACTATTCTGAAAAGTGAAACCTACTGTTGCTGCTTGTTGGGTTACAAATTGGACATGTGCACATCGTTAATTCAAAAGTCATCAAACAGGTGGTTTTGCACTTGGTGGTAAATAGGCATCCCTGCATCTTTCATAGAAAACCTTAACAGACGAAAACAAATAAAATATTTAATTTTAAAACTGATCGTAAAAATATTATATCAATGAACACAGGCATAAGGTAAATGCTCTTCAAAGTCTTGTCATCATCATCAGCAGCAGCTTAGCCCATCCTCCTTTACCCTCTGCATGAGCTACTAAAAGTATAACATATATCACTGTCCTTACTACTGTTCTAGCAATATATCAGAACATATAGCAAACTGCTCAATCATAAATAATACAACTAAGACGTGCAACTGTTACCCAAATATCTTTAATCTAGAAATCTGACAGTATGAAGGAACTTGAAGCATCACCCATCATCACGTTTTAGTAACAATTATACTTAATCTAAAACTCCAACAAACGTTATCAATTATATATTTTTAGCCTTACCTTAGTTGTTCGATCTTTTAGAATTTCCTCTACATTCAGTTCTTGCTGCATTAGACGGAGCTGAAAAAAAAAACCACACTATAAGACTCACACGCTTTTTATAGAACTTGCAATATTTAACATGAAAGTGAGTGCCCAGAAAAAAACCAAAATGAAACTGTGGCATTAAAATGCAAAGTAATACAGACATTGATCTTTCTATGATGCTGACCTTGAGATGACTTTCACATCCGACTCCAAATACACCCATGTACTCTCAAATAAACTATAGCAAAAGTTGTATTATGCCAAAAAACAGTGATCTTGGGATGACGTTGACCTTCGGTGACCTTGACCTTGGGATGATCTCTCATGCAATGTAGTTTCATACTATGGGTTAAATAAAAAGTCATTCCACTGTACGAAGACCCTTTTTTGTATGTTTTTGAAAGGCCTAAAGTGACCTTGACCTTCAGGATCAAGGCAAAAACGGAACACATGTGATAGATCAATCTATCATCTCTAAATACAAAAAGTTTGGACTTTATATCTCTCATAGTGTAAGGTCAAGGTCACTTTAAAATAACTATAATAACTGACTTTCGACAGCTCCAGTTACCTTGGAATGAGGTTAACCAAATGTGCACAGTATGTGTGTCTTATTGATAATTATGTACCATGCATCAAAGAATCATAAGTTCAATATTAATAACCTAGAAAAAAGTAAAATTTTGTGTATAATGGTAATTTTTTTATAACCCTGTGACCTTGACGTGAAGTAATTCATTCACTGATCATTTATGAGGTCTCGTAGGTATCCACCATCTTACCAAGTCCGGTTGTGATAGTTGAAATAGGTTGTGATCACTTAACCACTTTCAAGTTTGTGCACTGACTTACATTTTTAAAAAATATATCATTTTTGGACAATTTAGGACTCGTCTTATACAGATTTGCAAAAATCAGTAAATTTTGGGGGGATGAGTATATGTGTAGATATAGAATTGCATTGCTACGCATGTGAGTCAAAAAAAGGAATCGATTACAACCAAAATATTAAATTATGTCACAGGCTATTATCAACACAACTGAAAATACTCTGACATAACGAGCAACTCACCATATTTTACAAAATGACCAATGACTGACTCTGGCATTTAATTTGATTTGATTCTGTGGTGGTCATTTTTTTGAAGCAATGGGCAACATTCCTTAGGCCAATGTCAGTCAATGTCTGTGCAACAATCAGACATGTTGAAAACTTATCTGCGTGCTTATCATCTCTTGCATTCAGCTTTCACTGGTGGCTAACATCTCAAAAACTTTATTAAGTGCTAATGTAAGATTTGTACTGCAGCAACACATGTTTTGGGAACACCATTAGGCTCCAGAATGAACAGCAGAGAATTACTTATAACAAAGAATAAAGTAGATGTATCTCAAATAAATCGAACTAACCTTTGTCTGCTCTTTTCTAAGTTTCTTTAAGACTTCGCCATTATCAGGATCTGCCATTTTTTCCTTTCGCAGATGATCAACGTCAGTAGACACCTTGGCGATGCATCTCTTTATTGCTGATTCTCGTGATTTGTAAGATTCTTCTATCTGAAAAAAAATTTCAAGTTACGACTGACATTACAATGACATTACATTACATGATTATTGTTTTAGGTCCAGCGGACTCTTCCGAGCCAAATCAGGACCGGACAACCCCTGATCCGCATAAAAGATCTGCTGAAACAACCCTAGTGGTAAAACTGAAAGCTCTCCACCAGCCAGTCACTTTACAATAAAGACATCCCACGCAGGGGACGCTGAGGCTGTACTCTAATGTATCAAACCCCATTTACAAAAACAAAATAGAATACAAACATCATTATAAAATATCAACAAAACACATACATATAAAATGCCTACATTGCTAAATAATAACATCTTAGGAAGCCATAGTGACAACCTGGCAGAAAGCGTCCAATATTTCCAAGCTGATCCAACAGACCTCATACACAAATATAAGGAGTCTTGTCCCGGAAGAGTTTTCAAGAAAAAGGTAGGTGACTGGTCTAGCGAAAAAGAAGATAGTATAGCAGATTAATAGAACAGAGCAGGAATGAGAAAGGGCAAATGAGAAAGACAGTGACAGTGGGAATTTAAAGCACTAAATTTCCAGAAAGTGGGGATACTATTTATACTGAAACCCCCGGCCCCCCCAATTACAATGACAAGGACAGATCAAAAAGGAAAACAACAAATTATATACCCATGCCAGCTGAACTTGGATATCACAAGTCAGTCTTACTCAAGTTACTGGTGATGTTTAGGATTAGTCCTATATTGTTAGGCATTTGCAGTAGAAGCAATAATAATAATTATTAATATTGTTTTGCTTAAGGTTGAACGAAGAATACAAAGCATGAGGTGCTACAGAAGATTTCTGGGCATTTCCTATACACAACACACCAACGACGAAGTCCGACAGACCATCACACAAGCCATTGGACAACACGATGACCTGCTCACAGTGGTGAAGAAACGGAAACTCCGATGGTATGATCATCAGGCCTTGCAAAGACTATTCTGCAAGGCACAGTGCAAGGAGGTAGAAGAAGAGGGAGACCGAAAAAGAGGTGGGAGGACAACATTCGAGAATGGACTGGTTTGACACTGAGCGAAGCCATCAGGGCTGCTGAGGACAGAGAAAGATGGAGTATGCTGGTTAAACGATCATCTGTGGTGCCCCAACGACCTCCGGGTTACGGGACAGGATAGGATAGGATTTGCTTAAGGTAAGGCTGCTGCGCTCCCTTGTCATCTCCATCTTTTTATATGCTTGCGAAACATGGACCTTCACAGCAGATCTACAACGAAGAATACAAAGCATGGAGATGAGGTGCTACAGAAGACTTCTGGGCTTTTCCTATACCCAGCACATCACCAACGACGAAGTCCAACAGACCATCACACAAGCCATTGGACAACACGATGGTCACCTGTTCACAGTGGTGAAGAAACGGAAACTCCGATGGTTTGGCCACATCACCAGATCATCAGGTCTTGCAAAGACCATCCTGCAAGGCACAGTGCAAGGAGGTAGAAGAAGAGGGAGACCAAAAAAGAGGTGGGAGAACAACATTCGAGAATGGACTAGAGTGACACTGAGCGAAACCGTCAGGGTTGCTGAGGACAGGGAAAGATGGAGTATGCTGGTTAAACGATCATCTGTGGTGCCCCTATGACTTCCGAGTTACGGGATAGGATTGGATAGTTTTGTTTTGTTTTATTGAAGAACCACCTTATTTTCAGTTCAATTTAACAAAATGTGTATTACCCATAACAGGAATTACATACACATAATACAGCCATGTATGTCACAATGAAAAACATATACAAACCTGAGATGCAAGTGACAAGACTAGACTTCAAAACTCAACCCATCCATATCCACATTTTCATCCCCTCAAAGATCACACCACTATGATAATATTTACATATCACAAATTCACAAGTTTGTAAATAATAAAAATGTCTTATAAATACGTAAACACAAACAGTAAATATTTGAATAAAAAAAAACACACCCGTCTACTATTACAATTTACATAATTTTTACATATCACACATTCATATGTTTGTGAATCATGACATTTCTTACATAAATAACAAACATAATATTTGACTTAAAATACACACAAACACACCTCCACACAATGACACATAGATCACATGCAATGTTGCATGCACTTACTGATTCAATTGCTTACAAAGGGTAAAATGGTATTAGTGATAAGACTCAAGAGAAAAATAGTAAAATAACGCTCAAGGGAGATGATCCAATCCCAGGCATATTTCATTTCACACACCATTCTCCTTGCTCAGCACCTCAGTCATACATAAATAAATAGGTTGGTTTTGCTATTGCAAGCAAACATATAAAAATATCTACATCAAGCCTAGCACATGTATAGATAATTAAACAAAGAAAACTGACACAGAAACAATTACTGACAAATAAACAAAAGCAGTAAAGAATTCCCATTACCTCTTCATAAAGATGTTTGCATTCTGTTGTGACATTGACCTTCTTGGCAAAGGACTGTGTCGGTATAACAGTGTTCAAAGCATTGACAATTCTGTCATCTATAAGTCGGCAACGTTTCAAAGACTCCTGCAAAATAGATTCAGTCCCTCCTTCACAAACAAGGTGGTGTAAAATATTATGAGCATTATTAGTAAAATTTACAGTTTAAAGTAAAGAGAGACACACATTGTTGACAATCATCAAAATCAATACCTGGCAATCATCAAGATCAACACCCAGGAATATAATATTCATACATGTATTGGAAGTTCACAGAAAACTTACGAAAATAATCTAATTCATTAGGTTTGGGGTTAAGGTCCGTCTTAAATGACGAATTCACATCGTTCAAAAACCTTTTTTTGAGGTTCACGATTCGAACTAGATCTGCTTCTTAGCTGGACAAAATGTGGCGATCCAAACCATGGTTCCTGATAGATCGTTATCCTTAGATCTCGTCGGAAAAAGTTTGTTCAACATGCTCTGGGTCCCTAGGCGAAAGTTGCTTTTTATTTGCTGAAAAAGGGGGTGTGAAAGTAAAATGGCTATCAGGACAAATGCAATGATTCCATTGGCATTTGTACACAAATAAAATTCAGGAAATGTTCGAGGTAAAAAAAAAAAGTTATTTTATGTACATGAACATCAGATATTTCCAAAACAAAACTCAGTCTCAGGGAGATTACATTACATTACATGATTATTGCTTTAGGTCCAGCGGACTCTTCCAAGCCAAATCAGGACCGGACAACCCCTGATCCGCATAAAAGATCTGCCGACAACAACCCTAGTGGTAAAACTGAAAGCTCTCCACCAGCCAGTCACTTTACAATAAAGACATCCCACGCAGGGGACGCTGAGGCTGCACTCTAATTTATCGAACCCAATGGCATTGACAACCCAGCGAGCTGCTCGACACTGCATGGACTCAAGCTTGTTGATGATCTTGCAGTGGGTTCCATAAGGGCTGGCATATTCCATGGCTGTCAAATGAGGCTGATGTCTGCCCGGTTGCGTTTAGCTGACCCAAACCTAACTCTAACGAATTAGTTTAATTTAGTTATTGAACAGGCCTCGATGCCTAAAAAATAAGTCTCTAACTTTCTAAGCCTAACTGTTAAAGTACACTCACTCATACTTTCCAGTAAGAATCCAGCTACTAGCTAGCGCAATTTAGATTAAATTACATTTTGTTGTGAATTTTTTTTCAGCTGAACTTGAAAGTTTGGATTGCCGTCCAGAAGCCTGAAAGTTCTTAAATGATTTCACATATTCTTCAAATTTAAGTTTGGGTCTTAGGACCGTCATTAAGGTTGATTTTGAGGAATCAAAGTTTTTTTTAGCGTACATGCCGAACTATGCTATGCTATGCTAAGTTGACCGGGACAGCATTCCGGTTTTCCACTACACTATTTGTATTGGAAGGAATATTTTCGGATATTAGTCTGGTTATTAGTAAACTGCTAACTTGCCATGCTGATTTCTACATGTATGCAACCACAGGCTGTGAAGTGTCGTCTTTCGTAGGCCTCAATTACATACATGTACGTAATGCACCGTAGTAGCCTATGTACTAGTATTAATAATACATGTCTTTTAGCATGTCCTTGAGTCAAAAAGAATTTGACAATTAATTGCAAAAAAGGATGACGACAAGTATAAGCAAAGTATAACATTGAATTTCAACTAAAAAACTTGAGCCTTTGCACTCATGCTTCTAGTAAGCTGCCAGACAAACTATCTTACCTGAAATCCCATAAAGTCGTCGCACGGGACTCCGGTGCTGTCCAAGGGGGCAGCCATCTTCGATACCTAATCTCAAGTCGTCAACGTGTACGCGAGAACACGAATGAAACTATTTATAAAACATATTTTTGATTGAAATATGTTATTAAACACAATAACAACTTTAAAAAGTGCTTTCGAATTAATTTTAATAGATGTTTTACAATTTCCTTACCAAAAATTACCAGAAATCACATTTCACATCCGGTACATGCCCAGTTGACGAGAAAGTGGCGAAGAAGAAAGTCACTTGCATTGCCAATTTTAATCATCGATTAATTAATTGTTATCGCATTCTTGGGTATTTGATCACGGTAGGTTGAAAGTGTTTACTACTATTTATAATATTTTGAATGAAACTGAAGGAATTTGACGTTCTAACCATGGTAAACATCGTTGTACTTACAGGCAATTTTCTTCCATTATTGATCTATGAAGTCTGGGTCACGTTTCACTGGAACCAGATTTTTGTGACGATTTTTGCCGATTGATAGTTCTTTGTTCAATGTAATTGAATAGTGATGACTGGTTTAATTCCCGAGCTTTTAGTCTATGTAATTAAAAGTAGTTAGAGAGTCTACTTCAAGAGAATGTGTTATTTTCTGTTTTTAAATTTAATCATTCCTCAGCTCCCATCACGACCCATGTGTACGACAGTCTGTTAACTCTACAATCAGTAAACACCATGCGATTATCGAGAATCAAGAGTTATGATAAGAACAATAAACACCTTGCTTACAGCAAAATCAAATTAGATTAGTTGTAAAGCGGATCATTTGTTTGCCAAACTTTAAATGATTGGTCCTGTAGAAAGGTGCATTTTCATATTTGTATAGACTATAGTACCTCATGCAAGACTTTTAGTTTTAGTTAAACTAAAATCTTATGGGATCACTGGACATGTACTACAATGGATCAAGTGCTTTCTGGAAGGAAGAGCCCAGCGTGTCAGAGTTGGAAATTATTTTTCAGGTGATGAGCCAGTTCTGAGTGGTATACCGCAAGGCAGTATTTTGGGTCCCATTCTTTTTACAATTTTTAATAATGACTTACCTGACAAAGTATCTAGTAATTGTAGCATTTTTGCAGATCGATATAAACTATATAATGTGACATCTAAGTGCGATAAATTACAAAAAGATATAGACAGTCTTCTGATTTGGTCAAATACCTGGCAATTGCATTTTAATGCATCAAAATGTAAGGTACTCCATATGGGTAAGAAAAATCCTGGCTATGACTATTTGATGACGACAAAGTGACGATAGACCAGAATAGTAATGAAAAAGATTTGGGGGTTACTTTTGATACAAACCTAAACTTTAATAAACACGTTATAAACAATGCGATTTCCAAGGCTAAAATGCTCGGTATCATATATATGCCGATTTTACTAGTTACTTGGATAGTGATTCTTTAAGTTTAACCCGCCTGTATAAATCGCATGGAAGACCAAATCTTGAGTATGCGAATTTGATCTGGTTTCCGTATCTTAAGAAGCAGTCATCTGCCTTGGACTTGGAGAAAGTACAAAGAAGAGTGACTCGGATGATTAAATCGCTGAGACATTTACCATACTCAGAGAGATTGAGAGTTTTGGATTTGCCCTCTCTGAAATTTAGAAGATTGAGAGGTGACCTGATCCAAACTTACAAGATTTTTAATGGGATTGACAACATCGATGTTAACACTTTGTTTCAGTTGAATACTAACTCTAGAACAAGAAATTCACAGGCAGTGTTCCCTCCACACACAAAAAATGAGAGTCCTTGGGACTCCCAGGTATAAAATTTTAAGAGTCCTTGTGCAAATTTTGAGAGTCCCCAAATCGGTAGATGAAAGGGTTTTGGGCCCAGTCAACCAAGTCAGAAGTGACATGATCGTGTATGATAGAATCAAAGAATGGATTAACGAAGATTTCTTTTGTTCAGTGAATGTATTGCTTGGAGGAAGTTTACAATGCGCGCGCATGCGATTTTTAAGGACGACAACTCCCGACACAATCTTTAATCGTCTGCAATGGCAGTCTCAGTTGGGTTCTGATTCTGATTATGCCGTGAATTAGTTCGCCACTCGTTGGTCGTATTTATGACTTCAGCGATTCCAAAAATATGTGTGCGTCCACAGGAAATTTTCCTGCGTCATTTTTCATATTTTGTGCGTAATTGACGCACTACTGTGCGTAATCGGGAACACTGACAGGACAGTATTCTTCTAAGACATTGCTGCACAAACAAAAGAAAATACTCATTCTCCTAACAGAGTTGTGCCCGTGTGGAATAAATTGCCAGTTGATACTAAAAGAGCTAACAACCTGAACACCTTTAAAAATCTTCTGGAAAAGGTAATTTCGAAACAGGAATTCAAATTTGAGTATGATGACTAATTAGCAATAGCATACTATCTTTAGTATTCTTCGAACAACCGCAAATGGAACCGGACAAGTAAAAATGCCCAAAATAAAAAGGCCTATACAAGTCCCTCTCAACTAAACTGAACTAAAACTTCTGTCCTTAGTTCTGTGTTGAATTCTAATTCTTGGCAAGTTTTATCCCGCCCACAGCAGTGTACTTGGAGCTTTTTTAAAAATATTTGAGAGTCGATTTCTGTAACTTAAAACTGAAAGTGACTTAACAATTTGTTTTCATCATAAGCATCTTAGGATCTGTATCTTATTTATTTTCTAATCACAATCAGTCTCACAAAAACAGTATATCCCTGACAGAAATGTGTGTTTAATTAATAATGTTTAATTTAATTAATAATAAATTGGGTATGGTTTTATGATATGGGCATGGCTCTGAAATGGCGTCGGACTCGATTTTCGCCGGTACTGTTACTTTGCGAGGAAGAGGACTCGCTGCATATCATAATTTGAAATAAAATGTGAATCTTGCCGATAAAAGATTGTTCTTAATTTTGACGTCTAGGACGGATCGATAAAATCATAAACCACGTCTAAGAATTTAAAAATTGGCGATGAATGACGTAACGATCCTCAGTTTTCGTTACACTTTTTGTGACATCATAAACAGTGTGTTCAGTATTTGCCGACTGGTATAAAACTGCTTCATAGAATATCAATAAAAATTTAATTTCCAAAAGTAAAAATGGCCATAAAGGGTACGAAACAATTTTACATTTTAAAATCGTTTTTTTTTTTTTTTTAGATATGCATCGAAATCTGCGACTCTGCGTATGTCACGTTTTTTCATGATTTAGCTTCAGGGCGTATTAATCCGCGCTGGTGTTGTAATTTAATTTATTTATTATGCTAATAAATTATCAAATATGAGTCTAAAACTTAATACAAGCAATGCAATAATCAGAATAATGATATAATTAATCGAACGAATATTATAGGCAAACAAATTGCTGTCAACTTTTGGGTCATGAAAACCAAACGTGACGTACTGTTTTTTTGATGCTCCACATTTTCTAAATAATGTGGTTAGTGTCAATTTTAACGTGTGAAACAATCGGCCTTTGTTAACATTTATCAGACCTGATAGTTCTCCGCAAAATCGCGGAAATCCGCGAAAACGAAAAAAAAAAAAAAGGGAGAAATGCGAAACAATCCGCGGACACTTAAATTTTTTTGTTTTTTTGGTTTTTTTTTGTTTCGGAAGACGAAAGTTTCTTTACTCGCTTCCGGTTTTGCGGCGCCATACTTTGTTTTGGAATAGTGGTGCAGCGTTGACTGTTTCTGTGTATATATTTTCGCCGTTCAAGTTGTGGATTTGTGGACGTCATCAGACTCGTTGGACTTCAAAATGTCTGTCACTAGGCGTGACATAGTCGCACGTTTCGTGGAAACCTCTCTTAGATCACTATCAGGTCTGATTTAACCTGCGATAGCTGAAGAAGAAAGAAGTGAGGCGGATTCGTCCAAAAACGAAGGTAAGTCGAGTGTCATGAATTTTTCATATAAGTTATGCACGCGTATTTTTGGTGGCTTGGTCAGTGTTTTTTTCGACTTTCCTGTCAACATTGACGGAGTAAATCTCATGTTTTTGTGATTAAAATATATGTTTGTTTCAAGTCAACAGCATCACTACAAAGGTGTTTTAAGTAAACGTTCATATTATGCATTACTTTTGCACCCGTGTTTAATAATTTGTCCTGAACATGATGAAGCGATGTACACAATTTTTTTAACAGGTCAAATCAATGTCAAACGTTTATAATTATATATATATATATACAAAACAGATTATATTTTCGTTGCGGACAAATACACTGCTAATCATATATGTTGCATGTTAGTCTAATTCGTTTGTGTGCGTAACTTCACAAATCCGAAACATCTCGCCATTCTCGGTCTTATAGGTGTTTGGTTTAAATGATGGAATATTTATTTCCATAGGCTAATAATTATGCATCACAAATGTTTTTATAACATTATTTTTTATTTCTTGTTGTGGTCACTAAGTATAGGCTTTATTTTTGTGATACTGACCACGTGCATAACGTCACACAGCTAGTTAAAAATTCTGCTTGCTGAAAGTTGTGTAAAGTGATGAACTCAACCATCCTTGAAAGAAATTAGAGTAATTTAGTTTTTCCCAGTGTAGGATTATTCTGAAGCTCAATATGTGAAAACGTATCCCACTTACTCATTTCTTCTATTCATTATGAGACTATTTTTCTTAGTACATAACTACTAACTTCCAAACAAGAGTAAGTGGATTTTGTAAAATGATGAACACAATTCGTTTTTTTAATTTTATTAAAAAATTTAAAGTGAGCCTTTGTCTTGTATACATTATTTACACTCAAATTCAAAAGATGAATAAAAAAAATATCAACACCGCGCACCAACAAACACAACCAGGACATTGGAATTTGTTCCACTGCTTGTACATAACTTCACATTCTTTGTCGAAGCAAGCCTGCATTAAAATGGTGAAGTTACATACACCAAAATTTTTTTCAATCAGAGCTCTTCAATTAATGTTCGTATTATAATATTAATAATTTACTGAAGTAAGTTTTGTTCCACACGTTTGATTTTTAACACTTAACTACTGGGCTTTAGTCTGATTTATTCTGCCATTCCTATGTGACTGTACATAACTTCATTACCAGACCAATTGCATATCATTGCGTAAAATTATGAACACACATTTTTCGAGCCCTTGGCTTAAACTTCACTAACCCCTTGGGGTCATGAGCAATCTTGCCACTGTAGATTGTTCAAACCTATAAAGGGAACAGTGAAAGCCACAGTTGAAAACCTGTCTTTCCTTTATAGGCAAGACAGATTCACTGCGGCAACAGTACCCCCGTTGGAGTGCCGGGGTTTTTCAGTATAAATAGTATCCCCACTTTATGGAAATTTAGTGCTTTAAATTCCCACTGTCGCTGTCTTCCTCATTTACTCTTTCCTATTCCTGCTCTGTCCTTCACTCTGCTATACTATCTTCTTCTTCGCTAGATCAATGACCTACCTTTTTTCTTGAAAACTCTTCCTGGACAAGACTCCTTGTTTGTGTATGAGGTCTGTTGGATCAGCTTGGGAGTGTTGGACGCTTTCTGCCGGGTGGTCACTAGGGCTTCCTATGATTGTACTATTTAGCACTATAGGCATTTTATATGTCTGTGTTTCATTGATGATTTATAATGATGTTTGTATTCTATTTTGTTTTTGTAACCGGGGTGTTCGCGTAGTTGAGGTCAACCCTCAGCCGTCCCCCGCGTGGGATGTCTTTATTGTAAAGTGACTGGCCGGTGGAGGGCATTCAATTTTCCCACTAGGGTTGTTTCGGCAGATCTTTTATGCGGATTGGGGGTTGTCCGGTCCTGATTTGGCTCGGAGGAGTCCGCTGGACCTAAAGCAAGAATCAATCAATCAATCAATCAAGCTTCACTATTGTGCCAAGGCATCTGTTTAATGCAGTTTAAATTGATTCCTTACTTTAAAAACATAGCTAATTTTAGTCAATTGTTCTTTAAGGTAAAATGCCCTTTTGTTCCACTCTTTGTGCATAACTTCACGTTGTCTCTGTCAAAGCTAGCTTACCTCAAAATGGTGAAGTTACTTACAACTTTACTTTTCAACCACAGCTCTTGACAGTACTTGACATTTTAATCATATTGTCTGACAGGAAAAAGTACAAGCAGATTAATCCCCAAAAGTGATCAATTTCAAGTGTGAACTGTCATGTGTATCCATTATGGAAACATTGCATAAAGTTATGTACACACACAATTGTTGCCATAAAGGGAATATTTGGAAAAGCATGCAGATTATAATTTTTCCTTACCTACAGGGCAGTTCATATTGGTCAATGTGGAATCAAAGAAAGGAGGAACTTCTCAATTTGTAGCACAAGAAGTATTTAATATTTATAAATTGTGAGGCATTTTCAAGTTGTGGGGAATGAGTGGTGAAGCTGAATCAGAGATGGCCAGTTATTTTCCCCACAGCTGCGTGTAGTTTCGACAACCACCATGTAAATTAAGAATGAAAAGCACCATTAGCTTCATTTGAAAGGGTAGCATGGGAGTTTTTTTTGTGATTTATCATGCTTTGCTGATTACAGGTCACAAGAGTAACCAACAAGGGTAGCTGGGGCCAATACTTGAAGTACGGAGAAGGCTGGAAGTTGCCAGAGAGTGGTCAGGAATACTTGCTTCCTGAATCAGACGTCGTCAAAGTGCTGGCCGAGTATACTACATGCCAGAAAGAAGAACATTGTACTTCATATTTTGGGGTGTAAATTGCTCGTAAATGAACTTCGTATATATTGCTTGGAAATGAACTTTTGTATTTTGACCAGTCGATACTGAAAACTGCTTTATATTAGTTGTATGCTTTGCTCTTGTTTTGACTTAGCAATGTATCCCCTTTTTAAAAGATTTCTTCATCTGTGTATATAATGACATTGTAAAGTTATATATTGCCCTTGTGATTTTTTTTGGTTAAAATCGCTTCTCAGGTAATAAATTTATGATATCAGGAGTACTCCTTGATTTTACTTCAAATTTCTGCATCACTATTTTTGGTTTCATTATCAGTTTGTTTCTATAAAAGAAAAACAAACATGTCACGGCGTGAAGTTATGTACTCTTAGCGTTTAGCAGCACTTTCTGCTTGTTGTTTTTACTAGCATTGTGCTTTTCCAACATTGTTGAATAGGTCAGTATTAACCAGTGATGACCATTTTCCTTTTCTTTCTTAACAATTTTGGATAGGGGATCCTTATATTTAAAAAAAAAAAAGATCCATTCCCTCTCAATCCGTACCCGCTTGCATTTTGAATTTAGGTCTCGGTTGTGAAGTCTGACAACTGTCCATTTAATTTTACTCTGTACTACTTTCATTTATGTGTACTTGTATAAATTAATGCAATTTCTACTTTAGATAAGTTTTCTCTAACTGCTTGTCTTCTCTTAAGGAATCACTATGTGAGGTTATGTCCACAATTATTTGGCCTATCAACTGTTCAATAGATAGGTTGCTCATTGGCAATTGTAGTTCAAGTTATGTCAACTGTTGACGTCGTGGATAGTTTTGGGCAGCATAACTAATTTTACTCAAAGCAAACTGTCACTTAACAACATTCACCACTCCATTCATGTAATGAAGTTATGTACTCCACCACTAAACTTTTTTAAATTTAAAACCAGTTAACACCATGGTTGATTTAAGTTTTTCAGAGTGTCTAGCCTTGTTAGAATTTGTTAATCCAACAAGTCAGCTACTATTTTTCATAAATGATTCAGTTTTTATCCACACAAAAATATGTCACGGCATGAAGTTATGACCTCTTGAATCCTTCACAAGCATTGTAGGCTTTCTAATGGTTTCTTTAAAGATCTTTTTCTTTTTATCCCAAGACAAATGAACTTATATGATTGCATCTAACAGTAATGCTTCATTCTTAAATTATGCTGGTTATGTCTGTGTTCACGTATAATTGTTTTTATAGATGTTTGACTAGTCTACCGGCAAAATACTCATGTCCATGTAAGACACATTTTACTCTGAACTACTTTCATTTATGTTACTTGTATAAATCGGTGCAATTTCTACTTTAGATCAACTTTTTTTTACTCTTTGTCTTCTCTTAAGGATTCACTGTGTGAGGTTATGTCCACAATTATTTGGCCTATAAACCATTCTATAGACGACATGTTGGTCATTGGCAATTGTAGTTCATGTTATGTCAACTGTTGATGTCGTGGATAGTTTTGGGCAGCATAACTAATTTTATTCAATGCAAACTATCATTTAACAACATTCACCACTCCATTCATTTAATGAAGTTATGTACTCCACCACTAAAATGTTTATATTTAAAACCGGTTAACACCGTGGTTGATTCGCATTTGTCAGAATGTCTAGCCTTGTTAGCTTTGTTAATCCAATAAGTCAGCAACTGTTTTTCATAAACAGTTAAGTTTTTGTCTACACAAAAATGCTATGTTACGGCGTGAAGTTATGACCTGTTGAGTCCTTGACAAGAATTTCATGCTTTCTAATGTCGAAGTTAACTGCATAATATTCATGTACCTATAAGACCATCGTGATGTTTTCATACTAGAAATTTTCCTCAGAATCTTTAGAAGTAGTTTGTTGAATTTCAGGTTAAATGTTTGATGACTTGACTGTCTGACAAGATGCAATGCAAACGTCCCATTCTTATGTATAATGTTATGTACACTTTTTCCCCAGCTCTTCTAATAAACTGATTTGAAATGCAGATTTGCTTCCAAGGGTTTGTAGATTACAAACAGGACTTGCTTCATTGTTTCCATGCATTGAGGTTTTAAATTTCAGTATTCATGCTGCTATGGCAGTTGATTTAGTTTGTGACATGAGGTGATGTTATGCACACATGTTCAGATCTACTTAACAAAATTTTGGTGCTTTATAAATGTCTTGTTTGCTCAAAAGTCAAATACCCTTTGTGCTTTTGTGTTTATGTGTTATTTTCATACTCTGCATTCTCTTTTCTTTAGACCAAGTCGTTTTATATTATATGTTACAATTTTTCAACTCCTTTTCTGAACCTTGCCCATATATAATTACATTGCATTTTGTCTCACTTTATTTGCATGTTTTAGGAGGAGATCTATTCAAATGCCCTTAATTTGGTAGTCTTGTACTCTTTTTTTTTTTTTTAGCTTTGGAGAACCTGAACATTTTTGCTCATATTAATTATGATGTCATTGATAATTTTCATATTTAGCAAAATAAACATGTTTTGTATAAGAATAAATATTGCATGCTACATTCACGAGTAGGTGTGTACTTGCATAGTGTGTGATTCTGTGAGAGAGAGCAAAGCAAATATATGTTACTGTTAGTGTTTCCAGTCAGATTCAAACAGCAGTTACGGGCTATATGAAAAATCATGTTGTTCCTGCATCTTTGAGGGCTCCATTTTTAAATAAGTTGTATTGTAAAAATAGTTTATCAAATTTAAATCATACATGATGTATACTGCTTTTTCTATCCAGATACAAGAGCAACATGTCTGAAGCTGCAGGGGCAAACCACAGAATAAGAGCCTACAAGAATAAAGCTCTTGACTCTCAAGAGTTGAGGAGGCGGAGAGAAGAAGAAGGCATACAGCTAAGGAAACAGAAACGAGATGAACATGTTAGTCTTTTTTTCTGGTGTGCCTTAACCTTTTATGTGATTATTTCTCTTCCGTGTTGTTACAGTGGTAGATAGCTCGTCCAGATTTTAAATTGAAACTATTCTGGAACTAGACGTTCACTTTAGTGTGTACTTCTTTTCTTACCGTTTTCAAGAGAGAGAGATTTTAAAATATTGGAAGTAGGACAAGGGAAAAGTCGTGAGCATTGTACATTTGTGACAAAAATTATTTTTAAAAAGTTTTAGTTTTTCTTGTGATGGTATTGCCATGCTTAATGAATTGTTTAAAAACAATACATTCAGTTTAATGGTTTATGTTTAAGAAAGTTCAATATATTGTAATTTTTGCAACTACAGCTGAACAAGCGCCGTAATGTACAAGTACAACTGGAAGGTGATGACATGGCAGTTGGAGATATCCAGGAAGCAACTGTCACATCAACAGTGAGTGTTTCCACACAATCTAATATATTGAAAATAGCTTTATGCTGATCATTTGTAAAGCAGATCAGCGGTGAAGAAATTTGAATTTTTACAATCGATCAGTTTCTTTCTTTTTATTGTTTCAAGTTTGCGACGTCTTATCTTGAAGGTGAGGAAATGTTTCCCAAGTGATTCACAGAGAGAACCAGACATTTTGGGGTTAGACTGTATTCCCATATTATGGGTTTGTGAGCTGTAACAATGCCAATTTATAAATGATTGTGATACACCCCATTTTACATTGACCAGGATTCAGATAAGAGGTGGAAACTTTAGAGCTTTTTAAACCTTGCATTTTATTTGTGATGAAATGAATGCTCATCTTAATATTATTTGCAAGACACAAATATTCTCAACAACTTATCTCGAATGAACAAACTAATTTTATTAAAATTATTGTAAGCAGTGTTCATGATGTGGAACATTGATTGTGGTCATACATTTTGTATTGTTGTTGCAATCTGATTGTTTTAGCATATTTGTTGTTTAAAGATTGTAATGTTATTGTTGTTTCAAGACAAATGATGGTGTGCAGGGAGGCATCAGTTCTGAAATGGTCAATGCACTGTACAGTGATGTGCTGGAAGAGCAGGAGACTGCCACTCAGAAGTTCAGGAAACTCTTATCTAGAGGTGAAAGGAAATCTATTTTTTGTAGATTGTAATAACATTTGTGAATCATCTGTCTTGTGAACAGACTATGGAAACATTATTTTCTGTTTACAAAAGAGCAAAACTTTTCTGTGACCTTTAATTAATTATCATGTACATTAGTTGCTGTTTTCACTTGCATGAATGCAGTCTGTGTTTTTTATATTTTTTGCCACTGTATATACAGATCCATACTGTTTCTAGATGATAGATTTATTTCAAAGCTTTGACCTTGACTTTTTAAATTTTAAAATTTGTTTTGACAGAACCCAATCCACCAATTGATGAGGTGATACAAACTGGAATCATCCCTCGCTTTGTGGAGTTCTTGCAGAAGGAGAGCAGCTGGACATTGCAAGTATGAGATTGTTTTGAAACTCTGTCGCTATCCTGCTTTGCAAACATAAAGATAAAGAAAATTTCATTTTGAAATGGAGAATTATACACTAGTTCTAGTTGCTAGTATTGGCAGAAGTTGTAAACTACAATTTTGTCATCTTAGTACTCTTTGTCAGGGCAAGTGGGGGAAGCAGATTTTTGTTAGAATGCCCCCTCCCCACAGAAATTGGATTTCATGTTTGTATTTAGCAATTTTAAAAGAAAACGAAATAAAAATGCTTCCTGCTGCTACTTTTTTTTTGTGGTAATGCAGTAATCAGTGCATCTTCTTTGCAGTTTGAAGCAGCATGGGCACTGACAAACATTGCCTCAGGCACCTCCGTGCAGACCAGAATGGTCATCGAGGCTGGCGCTGTCCCCATTTTTATTCGTCTCCTCTGCTCAGAGATTGAAGATGTCCAGGAACAGGTATGTAGACTTTGTTAGTTTAAACGCGTTGCCATTAAAGTTGTATTGTTATGTTTTCAGCAATTACTGAAAATCTAATACTTTTTTGTATAGTCTGGACATGCTTTGATTTCGTTAGGAATCAGAATGAGCAAAATGTTGCACACCATATCTCAAGAACCACTGAACTGTTTTTGACCAAACTTCATGCTAAATCGCCTAAGTTATTATTTTCTTTGCCTCTTTCTTCTGATGTCTTACTTTTGTTTCTGATCATTCAAGTGAGCTGTGTAATTTTTTGTCTTTGTCATTTTCTGATCCAATGTGTGTTCTTGTAGTGAATATCTCCATGTCACACAAGTGTGCTTGTGGTGCTTTCTTGCTTTTACTCTCTCAATATCTGCATGTTATTTCCCTCCCCCCATTTTTTCTTGGTGTGTTTCAACTTTCTTGGTCTTGATTTTAATTAATTGTTTTTGTACACAGGCTGTGTGGGCTCTGGGTAATATCGCCGGTGACAGTCCAGACTGCAGGGACTATGTTCTCAATGAAAATATCCTTGTACCTCTCCTACAGTAAGTAACAGTGGATATACTCTTTCTTTCATTGACATTTGGTTTGAAATGTATCTTATTTATTAGGTAGTCAAAAGCCATTTTTAAAAAATGATTTCCTCATCACAAAACTGACATAGATTTAAAGAGCTTTTCATTCTGAACACAGTGGTATATTTTTTTTCCCCATAGGACAAATAGGTAAAAAGTTATTAATGTTTGAAAATGCCGAATGTTGGTGTTTTTTTGGCAACGTTTTGGAATTGAAGAAATTGACAACTTTGGAGTCTCAAAGTGAAGCCAATATTGATACCAGGAAGCTGATTTTTGACAGGTAACCCCTTCATATGTTATACTCCAAGCCCAATTTTCTTCAGGCCTCTCCCATGTAATGTTCAGCCGTTTTGGTGCTTCAAAGTTGGGAAATCATCAAATTCGCAGTGCGCGCCGGCAAATTATAGGCCTACTGGTGTGCTACTACGCTCAGCACGCGTGTCGCTTAACAGGCCTACGAGTACGCAATGACCGCAAAAATTCCCGAACACCGTTTGGGTAGGCTTTTCTACGGCAAAGCGCTCCGCGATACAGTAATGCACAAATTAATAAATACCCTAGTTTTATAAAGGAAAGTCTGCTCTTTATTTCTTGCTAAGTTTTAAACTTCTAGTTAAAATCAAACTTACATCAAAACCGCTTTATCCACTTTGTTCGGCTCGTAACAAAACTTTTACAGACGAGAGCCCCACAATACCTATATGTAAATGAAGCTAAGTATCCGAACTTTTCATTGGTTCTTATTTTTAGGCCATCCAATGAAGTATCGCAAAGCACTTAGACTTTGAAACGAGCCCCTCTCAGCAAACGACGCTGACAACTTTTTCCGCACCGCCATTCAGCGCTCGGATAGGGGCGTATTCAAAAGCTGTTTTCTCGGAATCTTTCGCATAAACATGCATTAAAAACAACACAGATGTAAAGATAAAGCTTTCAATTTTTATTTGAATACAGCCACTGTTCGTTTTGATGCAGTTTTACATTAATAATAAGTGTTGAAAGTGAAGTGAAAACTGAGTCAAAACTGCCGACCGGACAAGAGCTAATGAAGGGCTTGGAGTACCTATATTTATTTATTTATTAAAAAAAAAAACTCTTTTATCTGCTGAAAACTGCCTTATGAGTGCAGTTTACCACAATTTTATGTTTTATTATTGTAGTATATTGTCATCGCATGTGCCAATGAACGCAAAGGAAATTTTTGTTTTTAATTTTAGTCTTGCTCAAAATGTAAGTAAACTTGGTTTACTTTCAGTTTGGAAATGTTCTCTTGATTTTGTTGAGTGTTTACTTCTGAAATTGTGTCTTTATTTTTTTAGCGTGGTAAATGTGACCATTCTTTTAGAAATTCTAGTACAAAATTGTTGATTATGCTTGGCAAATAGTATTTGTTAATTGTTAGTTGTTTTGCGGTAGTTTTATTAAAAATTTTGAGTATGACTGAAAGAAGAAATACATTTGTATATATATATTTTTTTATGGTTTGGAGTTAAGTGGTAATGTTGGTTGTTCAACTATTGTGTGACATATTACTGGTTTGTCTTGTTTATTCACCTTTCAGATCGTAATCAATGCTATACAGGAAATTTGAAGACCATACAATAGGAAGCTTAGAGAACAAAAGTTTAGAACATGGAACATGTTGAATTTTGGTTGACTTTAAAATATGGGCTTATTTTCGATGGCGATTGAGGATTTTTTGTTGTTGTTAACAAATTTTGTTTTGTTTTTTGTCATTATTTTTTATATTTTAGCATATGAAAAGCAGTTCTGTTCCCTGTGTACTTGTTCAAAAACCGCTTCATTGAACAGGTTGTTGGGGAAGAACACTAGCTTGTCTATGACAAGGAATGCCGTCTGGTGTTTGTCTAACTTGTGCAGAGGCAAGAATCCACCTCCAGACTTTGCTAAGGTAGGGCGACCTCGTTTGTTTGTCAACATTTTAAGGTATGTGTGAGGTGCTGAGTTGATTACAGTTATTATCTGCTTGTACAATTTCAATATTACAAACTGTGCTATTTCTGCAATTGATGGAAATGGATATTGTTAGAGCAAATGAAATTGTGTTTTGTTTTTTCACAGGTCTCGCCAGCTCTGCCTGTGCTAGCTAGATTGCTATTCCACACAGACAAAGACGTACTGGCAGATGCTTGCTGGGCTCTGTCTTACTTGTCAGACGGTCCCAACGAGAAGATCCAATCCGTCATTGACTCGGGTGTTTGTCGGCGACTTGTTGAGCTCCTGATGTAAGTACTGAATTTTAAGTGTGGGATTTTTTTTCTTCCTCATAGTTATGACCCTTTTTTTAAATATGAAAGAATGTTGTGTTTTTGAGTGCGATATGATTTTTTTTCAAATTTTCTCTCTCTTAGGATCAATATTTTTTTGTAAAAGATATGAAAAAATTATTTCTTTTTATGTGTGTGACACATAATTTTATGGTAGTACTTTGTTTTATCACACAGGCACTCTCACCAGAGTGTAGTAGCTGCAGCTTTGCGGGTTGTTGGCAACATTGTCACCGGTGACGACACCCAGACGCAGGTTAGTTTTTGACTCACATGCATAGCGACGTGAGTCTGTGTACTTACCCCTACCTCCTCACTCCCCCTCTCCTCCCTTCCCCTCCAAAAAATAATAATTTTTTGTTTAGATTTATGCAAATTTGTGTGAGATGAGTCCAAAATAATCCAAAAATGACATCTATAAAAAAAATCGCACATACATCTGTCTTGTCTGTCCGCCATGCACTGACTGTCTGTCTGTGCAAAACCTTTAAAGTGGCTAAATACCCAGAACCTATTTATCACAACCAAACTTAGTAAGATGGTGCATACCCATGAGACCTCATAAATAATCAGTGAATGAATGACTTCACTTCAAGGTCAGGGTCACAGGGTCGACAAATGTTAGTCCAAAAATTATAATTTTTCATAAAATTGCACTTTTTCAGGCAGACTGCAGACTCACATTGCCTAAGGAGAAAAATGCAGCTAAAGAGAAATAACTGCATAATACACCACCCCATACACACACAAATAAAAATCTAAAACAACAAATATTGAAGCTAAACCAATTTTATTAAATTCAAGATGAATTTATCTTTCAAGGGATGCATGATTTGTTGTGAGTGTCTTGCACATAAATCCATTAAAAAAAATTTAAACATCAGAAAAACAGAACGAAAATAAATAAACACAATGGCACAGTATTATGGTCTAGAAATCAATGTGTCCACATCACTATCACTCAAATCGCTCTCCAATGCTACAAAATCAATATCCAAGTCATGTTCCTTGCTTGGATCAATTTGCACAAGATTGCCTTCATCAAATCGGAATCATCACTGTCTGTAATTGCTGCTAGTATAATCTTCTCTCGTTCCTCGAAACATTGTCACAAAGATTGTCGATGTTCACAAATTCACAGTGCATGTTTTTCAAAATGATCCACCATGTTTTGCACACAACCGGAAAGAACAGGGAATCTTATACACAAGACTACGATAGGCAAGATGATGCTATTTATAGATTCAAGAAGCGACCTAATGGAGTATGTGTTTTGGGTGTTTTGTCGGAGGGCGTCGGGCAAATTGACTAATAATAGCATTGGACGACATGTGCGGACTTGACAGAAAAAAGGTTAATATTGAACCTATGATTCTTTGATGCACGATAGATATCATTGAGACAAACATACTTTACAAATTTGGTCAACCTCCCGTCAAGGTCACTGGAGCTGACCAAATTCGGTTAGTATATGTATATGAAGTGACCTGGACCCTAAATTATAAGGAATATAAAGTCCAAACTTGTGGTATTTAGAGATAACAGATTGATCTCTCATTATATTACGTTATATAAAATAGGTCATGTCATAAGTGGAATGGCCTTTTATTTAACCCATTGTATGCAATAACATTGGATTATTTGTCAGAAATACATGAGAGGTCATGGGGGGAAGAGGTGGGGGGTGGTCAGGTTCATCCCAATGTTCAAGGTCACTGAAGGTCAAGGTCATCCCAAAGATTACAGGTTTTTTTGGTTGTTGCCATACTACAACTTTTGCTCTATTTTATTTGAGAGTAAATTAATGTATTTGGAGGCCAGGAGGTCAAGGACATCTCGAGGTCAAGAGCACAGACTTGCCTATCGTACGGTCGGTCGCCGTATTCATACACAATTGAACCTTGGAGTACGATTGTCTGGTCAGCTCGCAAAAAATACAGTCAAGTTTTTTTTAATTTATTTTTTATTTAGTTATTTTATTTTGATTCCAATTAAAAGACACACAGTGTAGTTACTTCCCTTACTGAGGTGGCGCATGTGCACATGTCGTAAGTTCAGTGCACTTGTGTTCCGGTTTCCTCCATTCTGCTCAGTGCTGTGTAATAGCGTGAAGTGAAAAATGAAGCGAAACTGTGATGCAGGCCGTTCTCCCGTCCTAATAAAGATGAACCAAAAGCTAAACAGCAGGCCAGATAGAAAGGTCTTTTGAAAGTCTACAACAAAAAGTGGCCTTACCTGACTACATCTACCAAAGGGCCAGCGTTTGCAATAAGCACTTTGTTCAAAATTGTCTTTCATCATTGCACTGGGCGGTCGCAACGACAGCAAAAGCGTGTATCACATGAATCAAAATCAAAATCACATGAGAAGTTTGAAGGAGCTGCTAAAGGCCATTCATGATTACAATCACAGCTACGCCACAACCTAGCACAACTTCACGCAAACATGCACGCACAACACAGTCGCTGACAAAATAAAATGTAAGTTTTCACAAACCCAATACGGCTTATGGAGTGCAAGAGCCACCGCTGAGTTGCCCCGCCATGGTGCTGGAGATTGTCACGGTACTAAGGTACTACACACTACCAATCCAGGCAGTACTTTTAGTCCAATTTACTACTAGCACAAGTGACGTGACGTCACACGAACTAACATGTCAACAAGGCAACAGTCACAAACTAGACTATCAACACGCGCATTGGAATAAGCTATGTTACTTTTCTGTAGCTTTACCGCTCATCCACAAAAATGGCTATTATCACAGACTAACAAAGGTAACTTAATCTTCTAACCACGCTGCCAACTGTCTGCCACAGAACAAACACTGTCACTGCCTATTCAGCTCTGTCAACTTCCTCTAGAGAATTCAAATACATTAGAAGATCAAAGACACTCAAAAAAATAGGTCTTTCCTCTTTGAAATTCTAGCCTGCAGTGCGCATATGTAAAAATTAATTATATTTTATCATTCTCTGTCTTTCCCTCGGAAAGTTATAATCTTCGCTCACCTTCCGTTACAGCTATGTGTACTCCGTGAAATTATCCTTCCACCTTTCATCCATCCCTATTCACTTTCACTATATCATCCACTCTCTCAACTGTACTCTATCCAAACTATCTGAGACAAAATACTTTTCGCTGCGCGACACACTGGACCCTATAAACAGTGACTGACTGACTGATGATGATTTTGATAGTGTTACTGATGATGGTGATGATGATTGTGCAGCTAATATCTCATCACTAGTTGATTATGGTGATAAAGATGATGTGTATTGAGATTTTAGTATGAGTTTGATAATGATTTTGATTATTCGTTTAATGTTCAGGTCATTTTGAGCTGCTCTGCTTTACCTTGCCTCTTGCACTTGCTGGGTAGCAACAAGGAGTCCATTCGCAAAGAGGCGTGCTGGACCATCTCTAACATCACTGCTGGCAACCGCAACCAGATTCAGGTGAGGACACTAAAAAATTATTACTATCCAGTACAGTGGAACCTCCGGTATACGACCGTCCAAAATCTGAGAAAAAACGGTCTTATAATAGAGGTGGTCTTATACCGGAAACAAGGGGTGGGTTGGGGGATAGGGGGGGGGGGTCAGGCTCGGAGGGGTATGTAGTCATAATTTTCACACTCACCAGCATGTATTCTCTGACAAAGGAAACTGTAAAACATGTTTCATTTTTAGCTTTGTCTTTTATTCACAACTTCAAAAATAGAAAACAGTCGAACCACTGCCAGACGCGTTCATCCAAGTCTGTCAGTGCAGAAGCTCTCAGTTTCGATGTTTCCCTTTTCGCCACTTTCTCCACTCTCCCATCGTAGTTTCACAGATTCCTTATCCTTTATGATGAGCTGAATTTGGGTCTTCCCAACGTCTAAACTTCTTGCAATAGACAAACAACTCTCCCCATTTTCACTTCTTTGAATCACTTTCATTCTCTCTGCCAAACTCAAAACGTTCCTCTTGCGCGACGCCATTTTGACAGCCAGTGTAGGCGAGTAATGTCCCTTATTTGCGAACCGGAAATAGCAGACAACAGCAGGCGTACACTAACATGAGAGAAAAAACGAAAGGTACAGACAGCAAATTAACTGATGTCTCTTTTAAATTGCCCTAAGACGGTCGTATAAAGGGCGTAAGACACGGTCGCTGGTCGCATAAACGAGGTTGTCGCATACCAGAGGTCATTTATTATTGGAAGTGAATCCGTCAGAAGTTTTCAGGTCACATAACGGAGGGAGTCGTATACCAGAGAGCCGGATACCGGAGGTTCCACTGTACTTGAAAACATAAACAGTTATGCAGAGCTGTTCACTCCTCCGGTTTGACCGGATTTTCTCCGTTTTGAAGGTAAAAATCCGCTTATCCGTTTTGAAAACAAAAACTCCGGTTTCAAACGCGAGCGATGAAAAAAAAAAGTAGTTTTTTCGGTAGAAAGACGCTTTTTCTTCCGTTTCGTAAGTTTTCCGTAATAAGACAAATCCTGTAAAAGTTTCTATTTCCGGCTATCGCACTTTCTTTAGTGTGTGATCGAGCATTTGTGCATGTTTTCGAAGTGACTAGTCTGTTCGCGATGCCGAAAATAAAAAACGCAGAAGATGGTGGACAAACACCACCCAAAAAGAAGATGCTTTACACGCAGAAGTGGAATGCTTCTTATTCAGAACTGCATAAGTGCTTAACGAGCTCCGAAAGGTCTGAAAACTATGCTTACTGCAAAATTTGCAAACTTGACTTCAGCGTTGCGGACGGCGGTAGAAATGCCATTGAAAGGCACGTGAACTGTGGTAGACACAAGCAGTTGCAACAAGAGCAGGCTAACCAACGCACAATAAGCTCGTTTATTGCTAAAGCAATAAAGAAGTGAATGCTTTTTCAAATTTACTTTTTAATGTGTTTTTGTAGTAAATTTAACTGTCTTTTTGTTTTCTTTTTTCTCAATCTCTCAAAAAATGTATTCCAGTACTGTACTCCTGGCAGACAGATGAAACTCCTGACAGACAGTCTGCTCACTCCTGACTGGCATTGGTAGGGGTGAACAGGTCTGGTTATGTATGAATTTTGAAAAGAGCTCTCACAAACTTAAATGTGGAAAGTTCTTGGCTCACTGTGTAACACAAATAGGAGTAAAGGACTCAACATTTAGCTATTTAAAATTAGATCCTAGGATTACTCTTCAACCGTTCAGCTTACCAGTTTGCATTATCATTAAAATCTGTCCTATTATAACTGCAATATTAAGTGTAAAGTTGCATGCCTGTTTACCTACATAGTTGTCTTTTCCACAGGCTGTGATCGATACCAACATCTTCCCAGTGTTGATAGACATTCTTGGAAAGGCTGAGTTTAAGACGAGAAAAGAGGCTGCTTGGGCAATCACGAACGCCACTTCTGGAGGATCTCCTGAACAGCTCAGGTAAGTAAAATGTGTGAAATAATGGTACACATAGAACGGATATGTTATTGAAAACGAGTTCATTTTATAGAATTTTTAGATTAAAATCAAAGCAAAACATTCTGTTAGTTCAAATTTATTTTCAATTGGTTGTCAGGTTCTTGGTGGAGCAAGGCTGCATTCAGCCCTTGTGTGACCTGCTGACAGTGATGGACGCTAAGATTGTGCAAGTTGCACTCAACGGTCTGGAGAATTTACTACGTTTGGGAGAGCAGGATTCCAAGTTCAACCAGTCTGTTAACCCGTATGCCGTCATGATTGAAGAGTGTTATGGTATGTTTTTGGCATTTGTTCATTAGCATGAGTATGATGGCTCACTACTGTTGTTGATTTTTTTCTTATTGTCTTTTTGGTTTTTAATATGCATTAGTTTAAAGCAATGTAAAATGTGGTGTGTTTTTAGTTTTGTGTTTATTGACACAAGGTTTTAGATGTACTTTACTATATTATTGTCTTTCATTTTGAATCTGCACTATTTTTAAACTCGGGAAATATGGTCTATTACAGTTTATCTCCACAAACATTTTGCTGTGAATTTAAGTTAGTTTTTGTTTTGTTTTACAGGTTTGGACAAGATCGAGTACCTGCAGAGCCACGAAAACCGAGAGATTTACCAGAAGTCGTTTGACATTATTGAACGCTACTTCGGCAATGATGAAGAAGACAAGGGATTGGCACCACAGGTTGATCAGGATGCACAGCAGTTTCAGTTTTCCGCACAGCAAAATGCCCCAGCCGGAGGCTTCAAAATTTAACTGAGCCCTTGATAATGCTAGCTAACATAAATACATCTTCAGTAGTATTTCTTGCAGCTTTGATCATTTTGGACTGTTGTAGAGTCATCATATTAAAAATTGTAAACTTTTGTGAGAGCTCCTTGTTGTGTGAGATTTATGTGAACTGCCATCTTTGTATTCACTGGGCAACATCGCTGGACTGTTTCATTTTGATGCATTGGTGACAAGCTGTATTTGAATAATGAAGCTTTAGTTCTTATTGTCGGTGTTTTACCATTTCATTTTGTGTGAGGTCATGATCTCTGTGTGATGAGTTAGGTTGAGTGTAACGTTCATTAATTCAGTCTTTTCTCATTTAGTTGTTGTGAATGTGTTCATCCATGTACTCTGAACTGTTTGTTGTAAGAGTGATGGATCAGTGCAGTGTCATGCATTTTGTGGTGTTAGGTTGCCACTTGGCAGCAAAGGTCATGGAGTTATGGCACCATCATCACATTTTGTCCTGTAGAAAATCATACAGTACAACCTATTATGACTGCTGTAAAATCCTAATGTGCATTCATGATCATGGTCATTTTATTCCCATTTGACTTCATGTGGAAGCTACAAACAAAGTTCAGCTATTTGCACTTCCATTCAACATATCCCTTACTCGCTGAATAACTTACTTTCACACAGATGCAAATAAGAATACAAATCTGTTTACTGTTTATACCTCAATTCTCAAAAACTCTTTTGTGCCATTCACTCATATCGGTGATCGCTTAATTTCTTGAAAGATTTAAAATGTGCTTTCTGCTCAGTAGAATTGACTGATTTATGTTTTTCATAGAAAAATGTTTTTTTTTTAAAAATATTTTCTTTTTTTGTTTTATAAAGTTAGGAAATGAGACTAAGGGACATAATTGCCACAATCCTTACAAAGCAGCAGACATAAAGCTTGAGAATACACAATTTTGTATCAATGAAAAGAGGGTCTTCTTTCCTTGATGCTTTGGTAAAATGGTAGAATACAATTTTGTTGAATATTTTTTCCTCAAGTTGAAATAATGTCTCTTACGGGTGCCATGACTTCGTAACCAGTGATTTTGCACATCTCAGGTCCATATGCATGCATATTACAATTTACATGTACTTTTAACCACGCACATTTCTGTCCAGACTCTATGATGTGTAATATGATGTACAGAAAATCTGTGAAATATTTTTCCAGCCCTAAAATTTCATGGTAAAGGCTCTTGTAAAGGAGTGTTTCATAAAGTTCTGGACTATTTTATCAGCATGCAGATTTTACATGACAAAAACATTTTGCAGCGGGAGTTGCTAAGATAAAATTCAGAGTATTTGTTTCTTCAACAATGCATGTAATCATAGTTTCAACACCTCTTTTGCAGGTACAATGGAACATAATAAATGTACATTACAAGCATATAATATATTTGTGCGCATTTCTAAAATGATTGATATTTAATTTGAGCCCGTCGTTTGCTTTTTAAACCGGTTGTCATGATGTGTTGTGCAAGTGTTTGTATTTGAATGTGACTTAACTAACCTCAGCATTTTCTCCATTATTGTGAATGGTTTAAACGCTTGAAACTGAGTGCTGTGCAAATGAGTGAATGGGCTGTCATGATGAAAAATTTGGTACAGAATTTTATGATGTGCTTGGATGATTGTGAATTATTTTAAATATCGTATGAATTGTGCTGACTGTATGAATACAGGAAAAAAAGATGGAACTGAATGTTGTTAGCCTTATCAGAAATGTCATTGTGTATTTTGTGTTAAGGTGTAGTCTTATTTTTTTTGGCACGATCTTTGAAAACATTTTTCTGGAATGTTCTGAACTGTACTATGTACAAATACTTTTTTTTAATCCTCTTGAATAAAATGACCCACAAGAGAATGTTTTGTTCATGTTCCTTGGCTTCCACATTTTATATGTGTTATGTGAATGGTTCCTATTTCAGGATGCTTCTTGTGCATTTCATAATCTCCGAACAGATGTGTTTAGCTTGTTGATGATGTGTAGTTTTCAAATCCGACTTCCCTTTTACTTTTGGTGTTTTTGGTCTTCTATCCTCTTCAATCTAAACCTTCATAGCCCACCATCCCAAAATCCAAAAAAACATGTCCATGTTGCTTCAATTGTTTTGTGTTCCTGTTAGCCATTTTGACATACTTTAGAAAAGTAGCTAAATCAGCCCTGTTGTGTAGTCTTATCTATCAGATAGCATTGCCCATAATTTATATTCTAGTCTAAATTGCTTTCCCTTTGAAAATAAAAAAAACATTTGTTGATAGTGTTTCAAACATTGTGCACCCCATTTGTATTAGTGGCTGCTAGATACATATATAATCATATTCCAGAAAGCTGATATATTGGTTTAATTTCTTGCATGTAATTTCTGTAATTTGAAGAAAGTGTTTGATTACAATATAAGTACACACCTTTTGATAATTTAAGTTGACTTTCCCAGAATTACGTTTATTTTTCCTTCTTTTTTTTTTTTTTTTGGTATGGTTTGTATTTCTTGCTTGTTCAATCAGTTGCTTGTATTCCAAAGCAAAACTTATGTTAGGAATATTCTCTGTACTTTGATGTTGTGCTGTTAATATGTTGCTTTGCTATACAAGGTTTGTTCTTTATTAACACAGATTCCATGGTTATGATTAAGAATTTGTCCACTATTACTGAGGCCTGAAGAGGTGATTGCATAGACATTCTTTTCCCTTCTTTGACATGTAAAGCAAATTATGTTGAATTTGAGTTTCAATAAGATGTGTACATAAATTGATATGTTCTAATCATCATTGTTCATCGTTTGTGTTAATCTGAGTCACAAATGCTAATGTAACGAAGTCAGTGTTCAGGATGTTCTGCTCTGTGTTAATAACATTTGATGTTGTTCAAAATTCATACTTCATTTTGTGTGTTGAATGGCATGTACTTCAAAGTTCATCATGTACACTTGACACATTTGTAAAAACAAAATTTCTAATTAGAAACCCCTTGGGGTCATGAGCAATCTTGTCACTGTAGATTGTTCTAACCTATAAAGGGAACAGCAAAAGCCCCAGTTGAAAACCTGTCTTGCCTTTGTAGGCATGACTAATTCACTGCGGCAACAGTTCCCCCCCCCCCGTTGGAGTGCCGGGGGTTTCAGTATAAATAGTATCCCCACTTTCTGGAAATTTAGTGCTTTAAATTCCCACTGTCGCTGTCTTCATCATTTGCTCTTTCCCATTCCTGATCTGTCCTATCACTCTGCTATACTTTCTTCTTCTTCGCTAGATCAATGACCTACCTTTTTTCTTGAAAACTCTTCCTGGACAAGACTCCCTATTTGTGTATGAGGTCTGTTGGATCAGCTTGGGAGTGTTGGACGCTTTCTGCCGGGTGGTCACTAGGGCTTGTTATGATTGTATTATTTCGCACTATAGGCATTTTATATGTATGTGTTGTTTTGATGATTTATAATGATGGTTGTATTCTATTTTGTTTTTGTAACCGGGGTGTTCGCGTAGTTGAGGTCAACCCTCAGCCGTCCCCCGCGTGGGATGTCTTTATTGTAAAGTGACTGGCCGGTGGAGGGCGTTCAATTTTCCCACTAGGGTTGTTTCGGCAGATCTTTTATGCGGATCGGGGGTTGTCCGGTCCTGATTTGGCTCGGAAGAGTCCGCTGGACCTAAAGCAACAATAAATCAATCAATCAATTCTAATTAGAATTTTGTTCCCCAAGAAACCACAATATAGGGAAATTCAAGGGCTATTCATTAATAATTATGAAGCTAATTTAAAATTACATGTAATTTAAATGTGTTTGCTATAAGAAGTTAATTAGTTTTCTTGTTTATTAGTTTTCAGTAGTGGTTAGCCTACAGTTTACAGCATGTTCGTGTTTATTGGCAGTGGGCTAAACTTCATTATTTATTATTTCTGCAAATTGTAGTGTGTATCATTTGCTGAAAAACTTGCAGGTGTGCAAAAAATACTACTACTGTTTTCATGGTTTCAAGATTGTTTTCCTGTTTACATGCCATTCTAGTGCATGTTTTTTTTTTTTTTTTACGTTCTTTGTATTATGTTTTCCAGTATACGTTTAGCTTTGCATTGATATTTGGCTTAGTTAATGATACTAAAGACTTGCAAGTGCATTTCTCAACTGATGTGTTTTCACTATGCTTATAATGTCAAGTGAATTTGCAGTATATTGTCCGTAAAGTACATATTTTTAGGTGAATAAAATACCAGTGTTTTAGATCCTACCTAATTTTGTCAATGTGTTTTTCCAGATTTAGTGTTTACGTGGAAATGTGCTGTAAACACTAAAATGCAACCCAACCCAACCCAAGTTGAGAAATGCCCTGGTCTTATTTAATGAGTTTCCATGGAAGACTATAGCAGGCGCTTATTTCTGCGTGTGGTTATTTTCGTGGTAACCCACGCCGTTTTTTATCATAATATATTGGTTTGATTTAGTTATGTACCAATTTAATAATTTATTTGTTCATGATGTCGCTGTTTTCTTCGCCAATCCAAGATCAGTTTTTAAAATACAGTAGAGTTGTAAATGTTTGTTTCTTTAAATAAAATTAATTTTGTATATTTCTTTAATTAAAGTTAATCTTGTTGTATATGTGTCTCTTATGAACAGGTGTTGTTTGTTACTTTCTTGTGTTAGAGGTTTTACCATGGTATTGTTATATGTGTAAATCATTGTGCCCATTATTGTACAAAGAGTGAGACTAAGAGGAACTGATCTTGGATTGATTCACACAAACAGAACTGCCAAGTTTACTTTGCGTCATATTTCATATTAGGGAATTGATTTACTATTTCAAAGTAGGCATTATTATTGAAGTTTTCTTTATGAAATTTGAATCAATAATCATAATGTATTGAACAAAGCCAGTGAAATATAGGTGCTGGCTTACATTATTTGACAGCGTTTGGTAGCTGATGCTTGATAGAGATCATGTCGGTGGTTTTCTTGGACAAATACGAATGTATTGTTAACTGTAGTTTTGGCAAAACCAAAATTATATATAAATATTTATAATGGTTACTCCGGAGTTACTGCTACTGATAATGTGTAAGCATCCTTCTGCTCACCGTATTGCAAAAGCATTTTGTGCCGTTTACCTAATCTGCATTACTGCTAACGAATTCACCCATTATGGTCTGATGAAGTTGTTGTGAAGATGGAGTTTTAGTTTATATTTCTACCAAAATGTGATGTCAGTGAGAGAAGTACTGAGAGAAAGAGTTCCGGTTTTTAATTAATGTATGTGTAGTTTTGGAGATGAAACAAAGCAAAATACCAGAGAAATTAGAATTAGTTGGGCACTGTCCAGAATAACTTGCATAAACACCCAAATTTGGCTTTTAATTCTTTGACTTTGAAATACCACATCAGTGGATGATGCTTCTGTAAATTCCAAGGAATGCTTGCTTTTCATTGGTAAATGTCTTGCTTTTTATTTTTTTCTCAAGTAACATGGCAGTTCTGTTGGTGATCATTTTGTATAATTTCTCATCAAACTACAGGTCATGCATTCATTCACATGTACAGAGCAAGTGCACAATGACGATGTTCAAATAAATTTACATACATGTACATGCAACATGTGTTCATCGTGAAAAGTGCTCCTAGGTCAAGGTCAGCTCATTTCTGCTGAATTTGCAATACTTCTATGACTTTGTTGTATATTCATCATTTTTAGTAGTGTTAAGTGAAATAATTATGCTCTGATATTTCTATGTATTTATATTTTCTACCAACGATGATGTGTACTTGTATCACTTGACCAGTTTGTCAGGTATTCTGTGCCACAAAACCATGGTGTGACTTTGACCTATGTGCACTGCTCATGATCAATTATTGGCTGGGTTGGGAATTGAGAATTAAGATATTTTATTTAATTTTGTTGTCCCTTCTTTGACCCATTCCTTCTCTCATTCCCAATCCTTTTAAGTTTAAATTGCCCTGCTCTCTTTGGTTGTCAGATAATGTAAAGTTTCCATATTCTGCCTTCCTAGTTTTTTTTTCCAGGTTTCAAGTCAACATGATGTCAGACTGATACAGTATATCAGTGGGAAAGGGTAGTCAATTTTTGACTCGTATTCATAGTAATGTGAGTCTATGTACTCTACAAAAATGAAATTTTCCAGATTGTTGCTATTATGTGCGAGATGAGTACTTAATTGTCCCAAATGATTTTTTTTTTTAAATGTCAATCCGTCCGTCTGTCTGCAAAAACTTGGTGGCGAAGTACTCGGAACCTATTTCACTTATCACAACCAAACTTGGTAAGATGGTGTATACCCATGAGATCTTGTAAATAATACAGTGAGGGTCATCAAATGTTATTAAAAAAAGACAATTTTTCACGAAATTTCACTTTTTTCCTTGGTTATTAATATTGAACTTATGATTCTTTGATGCACGATGGATATTAGAAACACATACTGTGCAAATTTGGTCAACCTCACTCCAAGTTCTTCAAGGTCTCTGTACCTGTCCAAAGTCGGTTAGTATAGGTACTTTGAAGTAACCTTGACACTAAACAATGAGAGATAATAATAATGTATATTTGATATAGAGCGTTTTCATATAAATGCTCAAGGCCCTTTACAGTTACATCCAGTTACACATACATAGATAAGAGTCCAAACTTCTTGTATTTAGAGATGATATTAAGTCCAAACTTGTATTTAGAGATGATAGATTGATCTTTCATATATTTTCCATTTTTGTGTTGATCTTGATGGTCAAGGTCAGATTAGGCCTTGCATAAACATTTAAAAAGGTAATCGTACAGTGGAATGGCCTTATATTAAACAATGACAACATCGGGTTATTTGATCAGATATGCATGAGAGATCATGTGAGGGTCAAAGTAATCCCAAGGTCACAATTTTCTTTTTTTAGCATAATACAACTTTTGCTGTATTTTATTCGACAATACATGAGTGTATTTGGAGCCAGATGTGTCATCTCAGCGTCAAGAGCAAAGAAAGATTGAAGTCTGTATTTGCATTTTAATGCCACTTTCATTTTGTTTTTTCTGAGCACTCATTTTCATGTTAAATGTTGCTAGTTCCATAAGAAGCATGTGAGTTATATGGACTTTGCCCTTCTAGTTTTATGTTAAATACATTCAAACAGGTTCATGAATACTGTCTCATTTTCCTTTGCACAAGGTGTGTTATTAATCGGTAATATAATGCTACTTAAAATATTGTGGCATTATTTGATTTTGAGCCAGAAATACCTGTCATGCAATGAGTAAATCTGTTCCGTTTTCAGAAAGCTAAGCTTTATTCTTGGTTAGAAAACCTCGGAGAAATTTAATTTTTGTTTTTTTGGCCTATATCTTCTCACTTGCGAAATGTGCACAAGGTGTGCGTTCCACAAAGCTGTGATGGTGCTACAATGTTTGACAGGCATAGTCACAATTTGGCATGTTTTTAGCTTTGCACCCTTGGAAGGTGCACTCGCTGTGTCTGACCATGTATTATTTTGTCCTGATTTACACACTTTAAAATATTTAAAAAATTGTCAGGGCATGGACAAGGGTAGGATTAGACCATACTATTCACATGTACATAGTACAAACCCTGGCATTTGCTTTGAACAGTATGTGATAAAACATTTCAAAAGTTCAGATGCCAAAAAAAAAAAAAAACTAAAACGACTTGTCATTAAAATATTGAACAATCATCAAGTGTTCGTTTTCTTTGAATGAATGCGACTTATCCTTTCTCTTCTTAATTTTAAACGATTGTGTATGTCATGGCTACTAAAAAATTTTGGAGTTGATTGTCATTGAGATCAGGGTTGTCATAAAGTAGTGATACTTGTTCTTTCGACCGGCTTGATGGATGCATTGGTGATAAATGTTAAATATTATTAGTGTTTTGTGTGTACAATTCCACTTCCATGACTGAATGCAATATGTGTGTGTTACAACAATCACTAACTGATGTCTTCAATTAATAATTTATTTTCTAAAACTCAAAACCAACTACAGAATTTTATTATGGTCATAAACGTTGCACAAACAAAATAAAAATTGTCTAGATTACCACAAATTAACTTTAGTCCTGGTAGTGACATCGCAACAAAATGTTAACATCTATAAATCTAGAAGAGAGCAACAGTTGGTGAGTTTTCTTTGCCAAAACAACTCCATACATAACAAATACATAAAAACTCCCCAAAAGGCACAAAAAACCTAGTGACATTCTGCAAATGTTGATCCTTCGTCAGTATAACAATGTACATGTTTATTTTGAAATTATGTTGTCAACCCAATCCTTTGTCATCACCCCCATTTCCTTGTGTGAATGAAACCAAGTTGGATGTGACACAATAATAAAGTATGATTTCTGGTATTTGGCAGAGCAATTTTAGTATTTTGTGTGTGTGTGTGTCCATTGAGTTACAACATTCTTAAATGCCATTACCACTGTTTCCCACTATTTTACTTTTACATCACTGCCACCTTCACTGTTAATTTGTTTGCATCAAACTAAAACACCATTATTATGCTGAACAGACAACAAGCAATTCAATAATGTTAATTAGACATATTAAACTCAGTGTTTCAATTTTTGGGAGAAATCTGAAGCTGCTTATTTTTCTATTTTTTGTTGTTGTTTGTTTTGTTTTTCTACACTACAGAACCAGACCTGCCTACCGTTCGATTTAGGTGTATTTTGTTACGATTTTCAGCCCTTATTACGATTTCCCTAATTTCACCACGATTTTCCGAACGAAAAAAGTACGATTTTTCAATTGGCGTCCTTTCCGATTTTTTAAATTGCCATTTTCTCCGCGCATTGCCTTTGCGCACTAGGGCTCAGTTGTAAAAGGCTAGTAGAGCTAGAAGCCAATCAGTGTGCTTTCAACCGCGGCTTTTCATTGGTTACCTAGCTTAATAACCAATCGTGTGCAAGCAAACTTTTATAGCTACAATCTCACCAGTTGCTGGAACACTAGCTTTTCTACGTTTACTAGGGAATTTGCAACATTTCCCCACTGGCCCAGAAAGACGCTTGCCGAGTAGAGTAATTAAAATTAAGCGTGTTCATGATACTGATAGCGTCAGCGACGAGGATTCCGATTGTGATGTCGCCACTGCTAAACCAGCAGCTAAGAAAAAGATACCAGAGTACGCTGTGACCTGGAAATGTTTAGGACCATCACACAAAGGAGCGGGATGGGTCCTTTGCAAGATTTGTGACCGCCATTTTAAGTGCAGTCAATGTAAACACATTGCCACACAACTGCACAAAGATGCGGAAAAAACAAAGTAAGACAAAAAGTGTACAGATCACAGGATTTTTTGTCGCCAAAGAAAAAGTCGAAGAGACAAAGAACCAGGATCTTCAGATTGTAAAGGCTGAAGCATTAATGTGTGAACTAACAGTGGAAGGAAACTTGCCTTTGGCTAGTGCTGATAAATTTTCTAAGCTGTTCAAAGAGATGTTCCCAGACTCCAAGATTGTTTCAGGTAGACCAAATTGAATTCTAAATCTATTGCCTAACTTGTGCCATTTCATAACCACACCATCTATAAATGATAAATTATAATGTGTAGACTATTTTTTAAGATTTATTATTAAAATTTCCACAAATTTAAATCAAGGTTATTTGATCTTTCAATACTTAATATTTCATAAACCACATCAATAAATAATAATGTGTAGGCCATTGTTTAAATTCTAATAATTTTTGTTTATAGATGGATATTAATATTGACACTAATTTAAATCAATGTTATTTGAACTTTCAATACTATTAAGTTACCACTTATGATGACTTCGCATAAACCAGTTTTAGCCCCCAGCGAACTTACTCTGAAAATAACTCCCTACTCAAGTCAAATAATATGTCACAAGAAAAATGTCTTTCATTTTTATATATTTTAATTTTGTCATTTTCTTAAACTGTTTGTTTGTTGTAAGAATTTCAATGTTGCTGCATGCATTTTACTTTTGTGCATCTGAATGATGCTTTTCTGACTCTAGTCTTCTATGTACATGAAAGACATAATAATAAATTCAGACAGTTTACCTACTTCTTTTTAGTTCTTTGTTGTGCTCAAGTCCAGACCTGGGCACTTTCTGGACAAGCGTCAATATAGTGATCACCAACTGAGCAGCATTAAGAGTGCTTACTACAATTATTTGAAGAAGTATTACATATGAAAACTTTTTTTTTTTAAAGTTTCTTTTACATCTGAATGCTTTTTTTTTAATTTTAGTCTACTATGTACATGAAAGTCATAATAATATTAATAATAAATTCAGACAGTTTATCCACTTTTTTTTTTTTTGGGGGGGGGGGGGGGGGGGGGGGGGGGGGGGTGAATTCATTGTTTGCTTTCTATTTTCTTGTCTTGCTGCCTGTTTAATTTACTATTAATTGCAAATTTTGCAAGATTGTTAGTATTGGGTGTAGAAATATAACGAATTTAAAGACCGATAGATCGATCGCGGTGTGAATACGCTTTTTACAATTTTCCCTCAAAATGTTACGCTTTTTGTCCCAAGTCGTTACTCCTAAAAATTTGGGGGGTAGGCAGGTCTGCAGAACAGGTTTAACCTTCTAAGTCTAATACAGTGGAACCTCCGGTATACGACTGTCCAAAATCTGAGAAAAAACGGTCTTATAATAGAGGTGGTCTTATACCGGAAACAAGGAATGAGGTGCGGGGAGGGGGGTCAGGCTCGGAGGGGTATGTAGTCATAATTTTCACACTCACCAGCATGTATTCTCTGACAAAGGAAACTGTAAAACATGTTTCATTTTTAGCTTTGTCTTTTATTCACAACTTCAAAAATAGAAAACAGTCGAACCACTGCCAGACGCGTTCATCCAAGTCTGTCAGTGCAGAAGCTCTCAGTTTCGATGTTTTCCTTTCGCCACTTTCTCCACTCTCCCATCATAGTTTCACAGATTCCTTATCCTTTATGATGAGCTGAATTTAGGTCTTCCCAACGTCTAAACTTCTTGCAATAGACAAACAACTCTCCCAATTTTCACTTCTTTCAATCACTTTCATTCTCTCTGCCAAACTCAAAACGTTCCTCTTGCGCGACGCCATTTTGACAAGCCAGTGTAGGCGAGTAATGTCCCTTATTTGCGAACCGGAAATAGCAGACAACAGCAGGCGTACACTAACATGAGAGAAAAAACGAAAGGTACAGACAACAAATTAACTGATATCTCTCTTAAATTGCCCCAAGACGGTCATATAAAGGGCTTAAGACACGGTCGCTGGTCGCATAAACGAGGTTGTCGCATACCAGAGGTCATTTATTATTGGAAGTGAATCCGTCAGAAGTTTTCAGGTCACATAACGGAGGGAGTCGTATACCAGAGAGACGGATACCGGAGGTTCCACTGTAATGGATGGATATCTCTTTGCACCCATACAATATAATTATTGAATTGTGCTTTGCAGGGTTTTCGTTAAGTAAAAAAAAAAATCTTGACCATTATTATTGTTTGCAAGGAATGACTTAACATCATAAGTATTACACTCATTACAATCGCATCATAATACATTCAAAAATTATTAACGCTGGTAAAACCTTTCATGGCCCTCAGTAAACTTTCACTTCAGTCTCTCATTTCTGCTGTGGTGCTGTTCCAAGAAACAGCATGCATCTAATGAAGCAGCAGCTGCTTATCCAAACTTGCACTTTGAGAAATCCATTTCCGGATGTTGTTCCATGAATCTATATGAAAATAATAAAAACAAATATAAATAAATGTATAACACTGTGGGAATTTATATTTCATAGTACGTGGTAATATTGTTATTCATTTATTCTGTAAGGAAGGCTACAGAGAAGAAGGGTAATAGAGAAAGTCGTACAGGGCTGAAAGAAATAAAATAAAAACAAATTCTACACTTCGCCTCTGGAAATAGGTTACTTTCTTAGCTCAATGGATGAAGGAGGGAGAGAAAACAATCCAGCAATTCAAATGTATTTCCAGACACACACAAAAAAAGAATTTTTTAAAATGCTAATTTTTGAATTGACCACACCTTGAACTCTCTGCAATCCAAAATGTATTCAACCAATTCTGAGACACAGTGTAAAACATGTTTATAAAATTATAATCCTCAGTGACCTTGGCTTTGAGAGAGTGCAAATATGAATTACTTTAAAGGTTGATAAGTAGTATAGTAAAACCCAAAATCAGTCCAGTCATTTTTGTGACAATACTAAAACTATGATAAACTGACTGACCAACACTGAATGATTGGCTATAAGTTAAGTACTTGCATACCAAAAATCATCTAAATTGATTCAGGCATTTTTGAGATAAACAGCAACACTTGTTTAGCAAGGAATTGACTCCAGCGACCTTGAAATCTGAAATAGAGCAAGTATGATAGCTGCTGGGGGAGCTGGTCACTAACCCAGATAATTTTGGTCAAAATATGTTGAGTGGATCTTGTGATATTTCGAGCAGCAGGCCAAACAGACAGACAGACATTTGACTTGATCTAATTCTCAACTATTTCAAAGTATTTCTAAACATTATCTGGAAAAACACAAATCTGTACCAAACAGAAGAAAACAAGATTTCAACTGTGCACAATTAGTACATAACTGTCAAGGATTGCTAATTTTGACAAAGACATGACAAAATGACACAATGCTAATTTTACAGCTAAGCTCTTCATCAGACGGATAAAACACAAGAGGCAACAAAATACTACTTAACAACAGAACTCCAAGAAAGAAAGAAATGATATTTAGAAAGGAGGCAAGAAAAAGAAGCAATAGTTATAATAATAGGTGAGTGATAGTCAAAATATTCAAAGCATTGGAAGTTTTAAAATAACCTGAGTAGAGTTTAAGATTAAAAGTAAATGCAAATGCAACAGATCGTGTACAAGGTAATAAAGAGAAGTAACTCCCCCCCCCCCCCCCCCCCCAAAAAAAAAAAAAAAGAATAAAATAGTAATAATAATAATTAGCAACCATTTACACATTTGTTTTTCATTATTGTGAATGTTGAATGCTAGCAGTCCACTTTTTTTTCCTGTTTGTGCACAATTTAGATTTGGAAATGGAATGATCTTTTCTACATTCGTAAGTCAAAATGTGAAATAATAAACACTTGAAACACACAGGCAAAAAAAAATGCAGTTGAATAAACTCACTTTTTAAGAACATCCTGCTTTTTCTGCTCATCTGAGGTGGGCTTGCCCATTTCCTTCTGACGCTGATCATACATCATCTTCTCAACCATGCCTCTCGTCTCTCCATCCAGATCGGACAACTAAAAACAAAGTATTTATTGAAAAACTAGAATAACTTAGTGGCACTGCTTATAAGGAGTTTTAGTAAGCAAAGAAAACAGGACTTGTGCCAGCACTTTGTTTTGCATCCACAACTCAGGCGCCTAAACAAACTGCATCTGCTGTCACACCAACTTTAAATGTAGACAAAAGGATCTGACACATATGCAGCATTTAGCAATAAATATGATGCCTGGAAAAAAACAATAACAAACAAGACTAGAAAATCAACTGTAATCATCTTCTTTCATTCTCTGCTTAGCATTTGTTTATAATTTATAATTTTAAAAGTGTTTTTTTCTTCTTCAAAAGTTGCTTTACCTTGGAATTTTCAGGTTGAACTTTCTTGGTGTTGATCTCAGGGTCTGTCAGAAGAACACGACTCCACCATTCCATCTGGTTCACCTGAAACAATATCATCATCATTCCTCGTCCTCATCATTATTACCATCATCATCTTCATTATCACAATCACCATTATCATCTTGTCTACAGCCCTTTAACACTGATTCACTGTAGGTTAAATGAAGAGAAGCTTAATTTAGAGTGCACACACAAAATAATCACAGGATGCCCACAATGCAAATTCTATGCACCGATACAATGATCACAGATATCACACAAATGAAACAATGGATCTCAAATTAACTTTTGAGCACACACAATATTTGTGCCAAGAAATAAAACAATGATTGTAAATAAATAAAAGCAACTATTACCTTTTCCAAGTTAATCATGATGACTTTCTTGTCAATGATGCACCACGTTGATTCTTCCATCTTGACACAGTTATACATTTCTCCATCGATCACGGGTGGGTGTCCCTTTAGGCCCACCTTCAAATGCTGCAATTAACACTAAACATTGAATTTACCTAGCATCATGGTTTGGGCAAATGCTTAAACTGTATTAGCTAAGCAACATCAAGCCTGGTTAGTATTTGGATGGAGACGGTTAGTACTTGAGATGAAATCACAGAACAACACAACAATAAAACCATGAACGACACCCCTTAGACCAATCAGCTGTGGATGGCTACCTGTACCGGAGAAAATGAGGCAGCAAATTCTAGAAGATGGGCAATGCCCTCATGAAGCTGTCTTAGACATAAATGAGATTCCACCAAAACCATTAAGGTTATGAGAACGCAATTTACCTTTTCATATTTAAAGAGACTGACAATGCATTTGTTCTTATAGTATGAGAAAATCACAGCAACACTCTCGGTAAGATATAAACCACTAGTTCTTCTCTTTAATGTAATACAGCCTTCCCAGTGTGAAATGTTCATAGAAGTTAGTGAACATGTACCTAAGAGTAAGAACATGTGCACTTAGTTACCAGTGCCTATTACATTGTCATCATCCAGCATCAGTAACCAAAAGCTAGGAATTTAATCATTTTTAAGAACATGGGACACAACTCACCTTCTTTTCAATGTCCACCACCACGTCTTTTCCTTTCAAGGCAAATGCTACATCAATTGGGACTTTAATCTGCAAGAGAATAAACAGAACTGGAAACAGTCATTAAGATCACATCATGCCCATTTAATACTGGCAATCCAAGAGCTACAAAATGTCCGGTGCAAACTGTACAGTTACAATACAGAATTGACATATTACGCCACTGCCTTGAAGAAGAAGGCATTTCACATGTCAAAAGCAAATAAGTTATACACCAATAAAGGCAATATGCAGGCTGTTTAACCTTTATTCACTGAAGTAGAATTTTTCAGAGCAGATGTAACTGACATATTTTTTCATTTCTTGTGCTGCTGCTGATAACAACAATTTCTCCTGAATTATGTAATTTTCACCCTGTGTAATGGATGTCTATGCTGTTTGCATGGCAAGTTTAATTTATATACAGATAAAGAAAAACATAACAAACGTGTACTCCTCCTTATTTGGTATGGACGAAGCTAAAAACTACAAAGAATTGTTCTCCTGAAAATGACTTATATGTAAAACCACAGAAACGGTGTGTCAAGCATACCTCAACTTCTGAAAGAGTCTGAGTCCATTTATAGTTTGGTAGATCCGCACCATTTCCAGAGTTCGGCTTTATTTTCCCTTTGTCTTTCTCATCTTCTTCGTCAGACTCATCCCCAGATTTCTGAAAACATATTGGTCCAGTGCAAAACATCACAGTCAAATCCTATTATAATTGGATATCTTTCATCATGCATATGTGATGACAAATGAATTTGAAATCATTGGCAACATTATTACTTGTCTCCTATTATTATTACTTTTTTTAAATTAAAAAAAAACTTTACCTTTGGTTCTTCTGCTTTTTCCTTCTTCTCCTCTGTAGGCTTTGCATCGCCATTATCAGTCACAGCACCAGCATTAGGATTCTTTCCCTGAAAAGTCAAAGTAACGATCTAAGTGTTAATTCTGTGATCAAAATAGCACAAGTAAATATTAGACAATGGACAAGAAAATGAGACGTATAATAGAAATTTTAATGTATGCAAACTACAGCATTATTATCATACAACATGCGCAAAACAGATAACTGCTGCAACTCATGAATAACAACAAAATAAAAACAGTTGTAATTCGTACCATCTCCAACTCTTTTTGTAACTGTTCAGCTTCTTCATCGGTAAGTTCTTTTATTTTGGGCTGCTCAGCCAATTTCTCAGCTGCTTCTTGTTCTTTCTTCTTCCTCTCCTCTTCTTCCTTTGCCTTTTTCTCTGCTTTCTTGCGCTCTTTATCAAGCTGTGCCTTCTTCAGTTTGTCAGCTTCAGTTTTATACTTGCGAAAACTGGACATCACAAGCTGGGGGAAAAAAGGCAATGGCAATTTTAATTATTTGTTGTTGCAAATATATCATGATAGTAATAATAATAATAATAATAATAATAATGACACATCTTATTTAAACGTATTACTTATTTATAACATGGAAAACTGCTTAATTTTAAAAATGTACTTTACTTAAAAAGATGTTTTTTTCTCTAAGAATATATACATAATACGTAGAGTGGTTATTTAACTTTATTAAAAAGTTCCTTTAACTCTTTGGAGAGGACATCAGTTTGCAAAGTACTAGCGTAAAAGAAGACGTCATTTTTAGATCTGGCAGAAAATGACTGACCCTATCTTTTTCTTTTTGGCACCCAAGAGCGTTTCACAGACATGAATAGGAAAGTATACATTTTATGAAAGTACATTGAATTTTCAAAATATGTAACAATTAACCACATAAAATACGTATCTTGTGAAACTTTACAAGGTTGTTACCGTTTTCGTACTCTTGATGCATTCAGAACAAAGGAGCATGTCTCATAACCCCCATTGTTATCACCGATACTATTACTATTGATGCTTTCCAAAGCCAAATTGAAGCATTCACATTATTTTCTTAAGAAAGTATATTAATAATAACCTCTTCAGCTTGTGTAGATCCTGTCCCTGTGTAAAAATCAGTTTTTCTTAACAGGAAACCAAAGAAGTTGCCCAAGAGCTGAAATGAAAATAATCAATTTGAATTTCATAAATTTCAACACTAAGAAAGTAAGTAGTAGTAGTAGTAGTAATAGTAGTAGTAAAAGAGGGCGTGATGCCCCAGTCATGGAAGGTAGTAGAGCCTAGAGCCAGTAGAGGTTAGGCCAATTTTTAAGGGGATAATATATAAATATATATTATCTATATTATCCCCTTTCTATATTATCTATATTAAATCCCCTTTGTTAAAAATTGGCCTAACCTCTACCTACTACCCTCTTTTACTACTACTACTACTACTAGCACTACTACTACTGTCTACTATTACATTACTAGAATTTTCAGTTACCTCACTTTTTAGGCAGTCTATTCAATCTAGAGTACTGCTGAGACAATATTTTAGCAGTCAAAACTTGGTATATTATTACTATTCGCGATTACCTCATTTATGCCACCCTCACATTGTTGGGCCATGTTCATTAACAGGCCATCAAAACGCTCGGGATCTGCGTTTTGAGACATTTCGATCAGATAATTTACTTCGCAACACGCCTCGATTCGTTTGACCAAGGGATATTACTCTGGCTACAATAAGTCTATTCACAAGAATCAAACCGAATGAAAAAAAAAAAGTTTAGTAGTTAGAGGTGGGTGTAATGTGGTGTGTGTGTGTGTATGTATGTGTGTGTGTGTTTTAGAGGCGTTGTTGCTTAATTACTAAACAATAACTAAATTGCAAAGAATAAATTTACAAAATACGAAACGACTTCTGTATAAATTGTGCTTATAATTTGGTGCTATCCTAGAATGCAAGTTTATAAGAATAGAATGAATTATATATTACATGTAATTGCATACTTGCCTGTTCTTCGTACTTTAAAGGTTCATACAATTTATTAGATAATTCATTGAAATTTAAACCTTGTGCTAAACCAACTGCAGGTCCTTTGATTATCATATTTGCTGTCTTTAAACGGTTCAGCTGCTTACTCAGCTCAAGATGGAAGCGGCGGTTTCAAAAGTGAAACTTCAACTCTCGATTATTTCTTTGGAATATGACATACTGTTTCAATTACTGAGTTGATAACTTTAATTATAAGCATCTATCTAAACTAAGTCAAATACTTTATCCGAAATTATTGTGTAATTTTATGTTCCAGCTATGAAAAGGCTGACAGAGACATGGAAGCAAAGGAAAACATCGCTACTAGTACTACCACCAGTAGGCTCAAACTAAGAGACTAGGGATGGCTGCAATCAGTTCTAGGTAACATGTTTACTTTAACTTTTACTGTCAGATTGTGAATTTTGCTACACTATGAACAAACTGACAGTGGTGTACTATACTTTACCTCATAACTGATAGGGGATAGTCTGCATTGATACGATCAGAAGTGTACATTTATTAGAGCCTATGGCTATGCCTTGCAAATGTGCACATGTACTAATACAGTAATAGTAATACTAATAGTCGTAATCACACAACCCTTAGTTCGTGAACTTAATTTGGGCGAATCTTTGAGTTTGAAAGAATTGGTGGGTGATCTCTTCAGAGACTCTCTGAACTGTAAGAACTAAGATGGATCCTCCAAATCGGGATTTTTTTTATTAACCGACCTACTGCAGATGATAAACCCAAATGCCATACCGTTTAAAACTAGGTCTTTTGATTAAGCCCTTTATCATCAGAAAATTATGTTGCCGTTGAACAGGTCTATGATCTTCACAATTTCGTAGCATCAGCCATAGTTATCTATCAAATGCATGATTGTTTTAACATATCGTCGGTGTCCATTCAAAACCTAGTAACTCTGACAAAGTCGTTTTTGCAATCTCCTCACGGCTCATGGCTATGTCCATTGAATTTTTGCGCATTTTTTTTCAGAAGCTTGGAATTCATAACTCATTTAGAAAACATCAGTAATTTAAAACATAAACACCTTGAATGTCCCCAACACTACAGATCAAATGATGTTTATCAAAATCTCGTAGATCTCACTTAATAATAATAAATAATAATACAGGATGCTATGTACGCGCCTTTCCCCAAGGCTCAAAGTGCGGCGATCTATACCAACATACACGCTCACCTGTCTCATTTACCCTCACACACACCAAATACACATACATCACTCAAACAGGTGGTGTAAAGGCAGGGAGATCGCTATTAGAAGATGGAAGAAAATCGATTTTTTTTTAAATTTTTATATTAACTGCATCCTGTACCATTACTGAGGTTTGTATCATTTTGAAATAAATTTTTAAAATTTTGTACCTGAACTTACGAGGTTTCATTCTATTAAATGAGGAGCCAGCAACTTGAGTTGATGTCACTTACTCGGTTTTGTTTTTGTCGTCGTGGAAGTACCAGATATTTCTGGTCATCTTTTCGACATTTGGTGAGTACAGATGATAAATATGTGGTCCTTTTATTCCATCACGATTTTTCTAGATTGATGACATCGTCCAGATCTTCTCTGTGGGTTTGGGCATAGAATAGACCCAACGTTTCCCTGCATGTTGTAAGAGTCGACTAACAAGGGTGATATCAGCACAGCATCACTGGGCGAAAGTCTTCTATACTGAAGTCACCAACCAGGGCGGAGGAATTTCACATTACTCTAGGTTCAATGATCACGTGCTCTGGGGCAAGGCCAGCCATTCTGCATTTGTGGACAGCCTGGAGAGGATTGGGCCCCGTCAGGTCTTTCTTGCCCAAAACACGCTGTATGATCAAAAGAATCACACACTCCATTCTGCATCAGTCTCCGCCCGGGTCACCAAGAACCGCGCCTTCTGTTGGCCACCAGAACAGAGGTGATATGTGGGTTACTGATGGACAAGTTAGCAAGATCCACACGAGAGACAACATCATCGTAGGAACCTGGAATGTTAGGACCCTAAATGCGGAGGCAAAATTAGGAGAACTGGCCCACGAGCTGGACCACTATCAATGGAACATTTTAGGTATCAGCGAACTATGCTGAAAAGGCCTAGGTGATACAACGACCAACAAAGGCCACCAGCTTTATTTCAGCGGGAGAGATGGCAGGCACGATTCTTGGTCCACAAAGACATTCTGGCCACTGTCATGGGTTGCTGCCCAGTCTCCAGTAGCGCAGACCCTTTCAACATCAACATCATCCAGGCCTACGCCCCAGCATCAGACTTTGACAACAGCGAAGTTGAGGATTTCTTTGAATATCTGCAGGCTGTCTTTGACCATGTGCCGAAGAAGGACATAGTAATAGTGCAAGGCGAATGGAATGCCAAGGTTGGCCAACATGTGTGCCACAACTGGGGAGAAACATGTGGACCCCACTGTGACAATGAGACAAGTGACAGAGGCCTGAGACTTTTGGAGTTTGCAAGATACAACAATCTGATACTGGCAAACACGCTTGGTCCCCACAAAAAAATCCAGATGATGGACCTGGCACACTCCCAGCGGGAGCATCACAACCAGATTGACTACATCATGGTCAAGAAACGCTTCAGATCAAGCATCAACATTGGCATGCCATGCACTCTTCCTGGAGCAACCATCAGAAGTGACCAAGTTCTTGTGATGATGTCTTTCCATCTCCACTTGATGAGAGTAAACAAAGCAAAGTGCACCAGCATGAAGTTTGATCTTTACAAACTGCAAGACCCGGAGGCGGCAAGAAATGTTCCAAGCCACAATGTGGGAGCTGATGAAGTAGATATTGTAAGCCTCCCTGCACCATAGTTACGGTGTGAAAGATCAGCCGCGCTAATGTCCAGCGTTGTTCTTGGCAGGAATGGCCTCGACAATCAATGCGCTCGATCTATTCAATGGGAGGACTTCCGAAGTTTGATAGATTTGATAGAAGAACGAATGAAGAGACGAGAAAAACTAACGAATTCAACAGATAACACTTAGAAAATTCGACAAGAGTTTACACAGATTGAATCTTGCAACCTCTGGAAACATTTTGTACAGCTTCTTTGTAGTTATTATTTTTCAATTCATATTTTTACAGTGATATTGTGCAATTTTCTATGCACATCATTAAAATCATAAGAAGAAGGAACAACAAAATAGGGCACAAGCCCACAAGCCCCAAAACATAGCACAAAGTGAAAGTAACACGATAGAGAAAGAAAGACTAGAAATAAAGTCAGAACAAAGTTTCCTACATTTCCTATCGTTATTCATGTGATGCGTGTTTGGATTTCTTTCCTATTCATCTTATCAAACTTATAAGCAGCTTGCAGGAAGGTGCCTAATAAGTTTGATAAGGACCCTACAACGTGCAGTGGCGTAACCAAACAACACGTATAGAACTACTCCGATATTTCTGTGGCGTGAACAAACATGTAATATCGGATGACGCGCAACCCTAGTGGTTATAGACAGGACACCGCATATTTATCAGCGTGTCACCTACGGAAAACTAAACTTTACCTGCAACAGGTAACGTGTCTCAAAATTCAAGAGAATCATGAGAGTCATAGGAATCTCTCCTAAACCTTTCTCTACTTTTAAAAGTTTTCTTCCAGCCAAAAACAGTGACAACCGCGACTGGCAATCATTGCAAAATCTGTCATCGCCGGGGAAACTGAGCAAAACAACTACAATTACCTGAGAAACGTGGACAAAAAGTTACCAACAAGATTCATTTACCTGGCTCCGCAATGACAACATTCGCAGTGCCGTGATAACGTAAACAATGCCGTGACAACACAGACAAAAAGACTTCTCGCGATGATGTCCAGCACAGAAATGATATTTCCTAATTTATTATTTCACCATCGCGGATTTAAAACACTTTTAATAACTTTTTCTACTTCCAAAATTGCAAGAAAATAAAATTAGTTTACACGAATTCAGATCCCGTCTTCATGTTGAAGAACGCGCATATCTAAAAAGAATCGCATGACGTCATTTACCATGTCTACGTCATTGTAGCTTTTATACGGGGTGGCGCAGTGGATAAGTCGCCGGTTTCCTATGCCGAAGGTCGCGGGTTCGATTCCCGCAGGGGGCGAATGTATGTGACTAAGGTACGAGACTATTGAGGTCACCGAGGGTTTTCTCTGGGCACTCCGGTTTCCTCCCTCCCTCCCTTCAATAATGGTACAGGATGCAGTCAATATAAAAAATTTCAAAAATAAACATTCGATTTTCTTCCGTCTTCTAATAGCGATCTCCCTGCCTTTACACCACCTGTTTGAGTTATGTATGTGTATTTGGTGTGTGTGAGGGTAAATGAGACAGGTGAGCGTGTATGTTGGTATAGATCACCGCGCTTTGAGCCTTGGGGAAAGGCGCGTACATAGCATCCTGTATTATTATTATTATTATTATTATTATTATTATTATTATTATTATTATTATTATTATTATACGCAATGTCATAGCAGAACTCTGTCTCGGTTGCATGCACATTCTACAACGAAGACTAGGCTTATTTCCGTCGATCTTCAATTGTTGGCTGGTTACAATCAATTATATTTCAAGGTAATTCTTTAGTATACTAACAGACAAGTGAAATAGTTAAATAATGAACTAGATAAAACTTCAATGAACATGTAAATCTAATTATTATCGATCTGTTTGAACTTGTTACGAATCACAAGTTATTTTCAGATCTACTCAGCAACGCATATTATAAGTTCCACTAAAATCCCATAATTTAGAATTTGTTTGTCTCTCATGGAATAATAACAGATCTATATTTGCTTCATGCTTCGTGCATCATGTCTTTCTTGCAATATTCAGTTTCTGCATATAATTTACAATAGAAGAATGTCATCATCTACACACCAGGTTAATCGGTTTTTTGAATATCACTGTCATCACATAGTTTCATCAGGAGATAGATAGCTCATCAGTTTATCACACATGTCTTAAAAAGTTACTTCACAGTAAGCCTGTAGCTTACACCACCTTCAACTAAGCTGTGACAGATGCTGCCACTGAGATCCTTGGCAAGCACCGCTCAAAGAAGAAACCATGGATCACACCTTCAATTTTTGGACCTTTGTGACGAAGGAAGAGAGATGAAAAAGAAAAGAACACCTCACAGGGAACTGATGCCTACCAAAAAATAAACAGTGACATCCGAAAATGCATGCGCACAGCAAAGGAGAACTGGGTAGAAGATCAATGCCAGGAAATAGAGAAAACAGTCTGAACAACAACAACAGCAAGAAGGCCTTCCAGGCTGTGAAGCGGGTGACAAGTGTTAAACAGCCCGAGGTCCCCATGGTCCACAGCAAGTCTGGCTTGTGCCTTATAGAAGAACAAGAAGTCTTGGATAAATGGACAGAGTACTGCTCTGACCTTTACAACCACACACCAAATGGAGACCCATCAATTCTAGCATGTCCCCAGAACAGAGAAGAAGAAGAAATCCTCCCAATTCTTTGAGCTTCAAGCAGGAGGAGAAGCAATAAGATTTGGCAGAGTGGTGAGGGGCCCACAACATAGACCCAGTCGCTTGCAGAGAGGGGAGTGGGCTACACCATGGACGCGTACCTAGTCCCATGTTATCACTCTTCTCAAAAAGGGTAACCTTCACTTCAGGAGTGCCGAAACTACTGCACCATCAGCCTCATCAGACATCCTAGCAAAGTCCTCCTAAAAATAATACTTAGTAGGTTGAAACCCAAAGCTGAAGAACTAGCAGGATTGAGGGCAGGGTGAAGTACCACTTTGCAGACTTTCAACCTCAGAATAAACTGCGAGAAATACCTACAGCACCAACAATTAACATCTATATCATGTGTTTGTAGACTTCAAGAAAGCGTTTGACCGAGTCTGGCAAGCAGCTCTGTGGGCAACCATGAAAGTGTACAACATCCTATCCTATCCTATCCTATCCTATCCCGTAACTCGAAGGTTGTAGGTGCACCACAGATGATCGTTTAACCAGCGTACTCCATCTTTCTCTGTCAGCAACTCTCATGGCTTTGCTCAGTGTCAAGCCAGTCCATTCTCGATTATTGTCCTCCCACCTCTTTTTCTGTCTCCCTCTTCATCTGCCTCCTTGCACCGTGCCTTGCAGGATGGTCTTTGCAAGGCCTGGTGCTTTGGTGATGTGGCCATACCATATGTTTCTTTACCACTGTGAGCATGTCATCGTGTTGTCCAATGGCTTGTGTGATGGTCTGTCGGATTTCGTTGTTAGTGATGTGCTGGGTATAGGAAATGCCCAGAAGTCTTCTGTAGCACCTCATTTCCATGCTTTGTATTCTTCGGTGTAGATCTGCTGTGAGGGTCCATGTTTCGTAAGCGTGTAGTAAGATGGAGATGGAGATGACAGGGGAGCGCTCCAACCTCACCAGGGCAGCAGTTGTTTGTGCGATCCTGGAGAGGACTTCCTGTCGGGACCCATTGTTTGTGTAACAAACCGGATTTTTAGTTGGACAGTTACTTGTATCGCTTTGAACAGCAGTCACAAAGTGACGATTTCAAATTAAGAAGTTATAATTGTTATTTCTAATGCCTGTACTTGTAGTTTGTATAATTTTGACATCAGGGTTTTAAGTTTCGTCATGCATGACGAAAAGTTTTGATATGTTGTTTTAGTTCGTTGTTGGCAGTGACTGAGTCGTGTGTCTGTTTGTCGTACCGTCAGTTGTTTTATTGTAGTTCGCAAAATAGGATAAACAATGTTGGTGGATTTCTACTTCACCATGCCAGAAGGGACAAAAGTGTTTTGACATCGGCAGGGTGTGCGACGCTGGTTTCCCAAAATCCACCAATCTATGTACATTGGACACCAAACAGTCGTTCAGCACCCGGATTCAGGACCTGCCGTCCCGAACTCACATGCAATCCTAGAAACAAAAAGTGTTATTACAAAGCACGGCAGCTTTACGAGAGGACAGATGGACTGTGCGAGGACGGTTTGATCTGTGACCCCGGCACGCAATATATATGTAAGTTGTTGTTCGGCGCCAGATGCCATCCGGGAGCGGAAGCACTATGTGCCGACGGGTTGAGCTGTTCTACTAAACATCCTTTTACTTGTGCTAAAGGTTACTGGCATCTCTTGAAAGAAGGAATCTGTTTGCGCCTAACATTATTAACTGATTTTCTGACCAACGTATGTTGCTTTTGGTTGACCTGCTCTAAAGGAATGTGAAGACATCGTTTCCATTGGTCTTCTGTCCGACTAACAGTTTCGTTTCGATGATGGACGCCTGACCAGTGTGTGGTAGTCAGATACAGATAACATTTCGTTTTGATTATACGGAACTATGACCTTTGAAGTGATACTTGTTGTGTTTTCTGACGAGTCGTTGTTGTCAGTGTTTGTGTGTGTGTGGAGGGAATGAATATACAAACTAACATTTTATCACTTAGTTTCGTTGGGGATTATATGAGTGCGTGCGCGTGAATGTTTAGAACACCATCTTCGACAATTTGGCGAGCCTGTATAGTGCTATAGCTAATATATATACAAAATATAATATATATACTAATATATATATACAATATAATATATATACAAAATCTATAACTTTGAATCTTGACAATTTGGCGAGCCTGCGTTTTAGTATTAATTTGTAAAAGTTAATCTGAACCTTCTTCTGATTGTAAACTATATGTTTTGTTGACTCATAGATATAATGAATTGAAATCTTTTCTTCCCTTTATTAATATTGTTTGTGGGGTTTGTTAACCTTGGGAGTTGCCTTGTAGATGTTTGTTCTCTTTCTTAAGCTGAATCGCTAACAAAGCCTTTTTATAATATTGCAATAATTAAGTCTAATTGTTATTAGACCTTGTTGTCAAACATTGTTCTTGCTAATTTGGTAATGATGACCAGTGATAGTGAAGAGGCTTTTACAGCAATGGCTGAAGAAAGGTCCTCAGGTTTTGATGATAGCGAGGATCTCAGTGATAGAGTTCAGTGCTTGCGTCAGCTAGTGGGTGAGTTTCGGCAGGAGGGTGAGATTTTGGGACTGTCTGGTAAAGCTTTAATTGTGCATATACAGGAGTCTTTGAAAGAACATAAAGAGAAGAAGACAGAAAAACGATTGACGGTGTAGATATTGACATATGATGATTGTATTCAACCACTGCATTTGTATACATTATAAAACTGTTTTCTGTAAGAGGAAATGTATTAAATGAAATTTTGTTTTTGAATTAAAACAACAACAGCATTTATTTTTTATTTTTTGATGAAATTGTTTAAATCTGAATTAGTGAAAGTGGGCCTTGGTACTTGGATTGAGACATTTTTGGTTTAATGTCCAATCTGCAGTGTTCTCGATTACGCACAGTAGTGCGTCAATTACGCACAAAATATGAAAAATGACGCAGAAAAATGTGCATGTGCACATTTTTTTCGAATCGCTGAAGTCAAAAATACGACCAACGAGTGGCGAACTAATTCACGGCATAATCAGAATCAGAACCCAACTGAGACTGTCATTGCCGACGATTAAAGATTGTGTCGGGAGTTGTCGTCCATAAAAATCGCATGCGCGCGCATTGTAAACTTCCTCCAAGCAATCCATTCACTGAACAGAAGAAATCTTCGTGAATCCATTCTTTGATTCTATCTAGGCTTAAATAAACATTTAATACATGTTTTAATTTTTTGGTTTTATATGTTTATGATAACTAATGTGACGCTTTAACAGAGTAAAAAAAAGAAAGAAAAAAAGTGAGGCTTGGACTTGTTTTTACATTTCTTTTTCCGATTTGGGGACTCTCAAAATTTGCACAAGGACTCTTAAAATTTTATACCTGGGAGTCCCAAGGACTCTCATTTTTCGTTTGTTGAGGGAACACTGAATCTGGCTTCTAGCATGGTATTTGACTGCCTGTTGTGTGCAGTATTTTGATTAAGCATTTGGCCTGGTTAACAATGTACTGTTATATACTGGGATGCTTAATTAGACAGCACGATTGTGAAGTGCTTATTGTTTGAGTGCACGTGGTGTGCGCTGATTTTAAGGGTATCTCGTCCATCTATCTGCATTCCGGTGCTCTAGTGGAGGGCCCTATACTGTTCCTGTTTGTAGAGGACAGTTTGTTTTCATGCTGGATAAGCTTTTGTTGTTGGTCTAAAGCTGTACTCTTCACGAAAAAGGTATGACAATTTTGTTATCATAATTGTTATAACGAATTTAGTTTCCATTTATTAATGAAAAACTTATTATTTATTGAATGTTTTGAAAAAAAAATTATTCTAAACAATTTTTTTTTTCCTCGGAGAATGGGGTGATGTAACAAACCGGATTTTTAGTTGGACAGTTACTTGTATCACTTTGAACAGCAGTCACAAAGTGACGATTTCAAATTAAGAAGTTATAATTGTTATTTCTAATGCCTGTACTTGTAGTTTGTATAATTTTGACTTCAGGGTTTTAAGTTTCGTCATGCATGACGAAAAGTTTTGATATGTTGTTTTAGTTCGTTGTTGGCAGTGACTGAGTCGTGTGTCTGTTTGTCGTACCATTGGTCTTCTGTCCGACTAACAGTTTCGTTTCGATGATGGACGCCTGACCAGTGTGTGGTAGTCAGATACAGATAACATTTCGTTTTGATTATACGGAACTATGACCTTTGAAGTGATACTTGTTGTGTTTTCTGACGAGTCGTTGTTGTCAGTGTTTGTGTGTGTGTGGAGGGAATGAATATACAAACTAACATTTTATCACTTAGTTTCGTTGGGGATTATATGAGTGCGTGCGCGTGAATGTTTAGAACACCATCTTCGACAATTTGGCGAGCCTGTATAGTGCTATAGCTAATATATATACAAAATATATATATACTAATATATATATATATATACAATATAATATATATACAAAATCTATAACTTTGAATCTTGACAGTTTGATACAAGAGCTCCTAAATATTTTAAGCTATGCATGGTGTTGAAGGATTGGCCTTGGACTTTCATGTCCATGTTGATGCCAATATTCTGACACCAGCGAACCAGTTGATGGTAAGGAGAAAATAATATGAAGCTACCTGGCCCCACAATTATTCTGTGTGTGCAACTAGCTCACTTATGTACACAGTGACTATCTGAATGTCTTGAACCATCTCAGCCAATCAAAAGCTAGGATTAGGCCGAACTATTCATACTATAATTCGGATCTCCTTTATTTATCCAATTAAGAGGTAGATCTAGTTAGTATGGATTGTGAACCCTGAAAAATGGTCAATGAAATACACGAATCCTCCCAGTTACGACAGGCCTTTGCATCAGATATGAAATGAGATGGTTACGGTGGACGGTAAACATTGTGGAAGTTTGACTAGAAATGCAGTTCATCTGTATGGAAATATCATAAATAGATCATATGGGTAGCATGTACATGTGTGTGCCAATCTTGAAACAGTGATGATGAAGATAAAAAGCATTGATATGTATAATTCAAGCAACAGTCACAGTAAGTCCTCACAAAATCCTAGTGTTATTGATTTTGCACTGTAGTGCCAGGGTTTGCCAATTTTTTTCAACAGGAGCTTTTGCCTGGTAAGCAACGTGTTATTGTTAACTTTCCCACTAATTGACCATTCAAATCCGCTGTAATATATCAGATTTAGAGTGTGACGTCAAATTTCCAAACACGCGTTCTACAAGCTGCTACGCCTTCTGTGCCAATGATCATGTTGTGTTGTTTTATGATCACAGAGGTTAATTTACCCCAGGACAAGTGACTTTCATGATTTGTCTTTCCCTGCGACTTTTTTACTTGCCCCGGGAACCGTAAAATGGGATTTGGCAGTCCTTGAGTGCATACTTCATTACTTGATGAGCAATGAAAAAAAAAGTGCCACATGAATCTCTTTTTGTGTGTGTGTCACTGATCGCACAAACAACTGCTGCCATGGCGAGGTTGAAGCCAGTTTGGAAAGACAGGATCATCAGCCTACATTCCAAGGTAAGACTGCTGCGCTCCCTGGTCATCTCCAACTTTCTATACGCTTGTGAAACATGGACCCTCACAGCAGATCTACACCGAAGAATACAAAGCATGGAAATGAGGTGCTACAGAAGACTTCTGGGCATTTCCTATACCCAGCACATCACCAACGATGAAGTCCGACAGACCATCACACAAGCCATTGGACAACACGATGACCTGCTCACAGTGGTGAAAAAACGGAAACTCCGATGGTATGGCCACATCACCAGATCATCAGGTCTTGCAAAGACCATCCTGCAAGGCACATGCACAGTGCAAGGAGATAGAAAAAGAGGGAGACCGAAAAAGAGGTGGGAGGACAACATTCGAGAATGGACTGGTTTGACACTGAGTGAAACCATCAGGGTTGCTGAGGACAGGGAAAGATGGAGTATGCTGGTTAAACAATCATCTGTGGTGCCCCTACGAGTTACGAGATAGGAAAGGATAGGATTAGTGATTATTCATGTGTTGTTCTTCTGTTAATGAGGTATGGATTTTGTTAAACCTAGAATGATGAAAACTATTAATAAAAGCGGGTTTGCAAATGATCATAATTGTTATTTATTAATGCACATAACTTTAAAAATGATTCAAATTGATGCTAATTATTTTGTCAGCAATCTTGGGGAAAAAATTCATCAGTACCAGTATTAAATTATTTATAATTTATCTTTGATTTCAGACCAGAATCTGCCTCATATTGTAAACAGGATAACAAGACAGCACAGGTAAGAACTACAAACTTTCTCAAGGAATATTATTTTCTTGATTCAGTTCTACCATTCAGAATTGTTTTAATGTTGTTGGGTGCTCTTTGTGCTCTTTTTTTTTTTTTTTTTTTTTTACAGATGTCTGGAGCTGTTCATCAATAATAAATGGTTTAAACAAATAGCTAAAATACTGTGATATTTAGTACTCTGTAGCATCAATGTTTTCACAACTGGGTTTGTCATAATAAAATCTTGGTTTTGCTTTCTCAGTTTTAATTGGGTATTAACATTAATACATTATATTAATTTTTTGCGTTTCAAGTGCAGCTGTTGTACAAGAATTTTCTTCATCATTTGCCATTGACTTTGATCCTGAAATTATTGAAGCTGTTAACAGCTTGGAAGCAGCAGCCTATCAGTCAGATAAATGTTTGAGTTCAAGTAGTGATACTTCTGCAGTTTCCAGAATTAGTCATTCCTTTGGGAAATTAAGGACACCATCCCTGAAAGCGAATGCTAGCTCTCATATCAACAGAGCTGAGCTAAGCACCAGTACAGTTACTGCAGGCAAGAGAAAAAATTCCAGCAATCGCAAATCAAGTGTGAAGAAACCTAGTCTTTTTGGTGATGTTCTGCAAAACTCCACTTGTGGATCTCCAACTCGTAGTCCAAGAGACAAAAAGCGTAAAAGTGAAAGAGATCCATATAAGGCAATGGAGAGCTATGGTTTGCCATTGGCTCTCAAAACCTCAGAAAATGCTGGACACAATTCTGGCATTAGTGACTTTAGTCCACACTCCTCAGAAAGACACCTGAGAGAGAATTCTTCCTCTTTGTCTTTAGGCACTAACAGATCAGAATCTCTACATTGGAGGGACATGATTTCTAATTGTGAGGGAAACAAGGATGGTTGCACAGAAATTGAGACAGATCTTTCTCCTGTTTTGTTGACATCCACCAATGCAAATAATAGTGCAATGGCTGTGCATAACAATAAAAGTGATTGTATAAAACAGCATGTTGATACATTTTCCAAGCAGAACAAGCAGTGTCATCATGTGAGAAAGTATGGACCATCCATTGTAAGCACTTCAAAAATTCCTGAAGGAAACAAAGGAATCTGTGAGGAAGTGAGATCCGAATACACAAAACTAAGGTCAGATTTGTCACATGGAAAGAAAGAAAAATGTATATCCAGTTGTAAGAGCACGTTGCTTTCTTCATCAACTTCACTACCAGCAACAATGGTTTCAACATCATCTTCTTCTGACAAACGTACGTCACAGCAGAAAATTTCAGAAGGTACATCCAAGAAATCAGAATCTTCTGGACAGCGTGCAAATCACAGTGATAACTTAACGTTGAGAAAAATGACATCTTCAGCAGAAGGACTGCATGAGCATAACCTTAGACTCTCTCAAGCTAAAACTAGTGCTTCAGAAACCAGCAATGCCAGCATAAAAACAGGATCTAGCACTACCACTATGCAGGTTGCGGATAATAACTCAACGAGCTTGGATATTGGTAAGTCAGATTGTGGTTATATGATCTGGATGTTACTAAAGAATAAAGGTTTTTGAAGCAACCATTCCAAAATTATTCACTGACATTTCACAAATGGATACTTTTCTCCAGCCTCCAGCCTCCAGCTTCTCTGATAAGTAGTGAAGTATCACCAACTGAACAAAAACGATTTTGTTAGGTCCAAGCCAACACTTCCAGTTTTGAGTCTCAGTACTCAAATATACGGGATAATTAATTGCATCCCTACACAACATGTTGTAATATAGACATGACACAGCTAAAGTTGTGTTGTTGTTTTTTTCCTTTTTTTTTCTTTTCTCTGTTTGTATGTGTTGTGTTTGTGTAGATTATCAACTGCCAGTGTATGTTTTTTTTTCTTGTTTCAGAGAGTTTGTTTCTATCTTCATGGGGATTGCCAGGCCCTGTACTAGAGGCATACCACAGCCAGGGCATCACATCTATGTTTCCATGGCAAGCCCAGTGTCTCACTGTGGGCAACGTTCTCAGTAAATACACTTGTCTCCGCTTATGTTATTGTTGCCTATACATTTTCTTAGATTTTGTGAAGGGTGAGTGCTAGTAATAGTTTGTACTAGGAAATATTGTAAAGTGAGACAATAATGCTCAAGAAGATCTATTCATTTAGCAGTTTAAAGCCAAAGATTGATTAAAAACAAAAATTTCTTAAGCTCACTGCCACAGTTTCAGGCCATTGAACAACTTATGATAAATGTTGAAATGTTATGGCTGTGTAATTTCAGATGGAGGTAATATTGTGTACTCTGCACCCACCAGCGCTGGAAAGACAATGGTAGCAGAACTGCTGATGCTGAAGAGAGTGCTGGAGACTAGACGCAAAGCCCTCTTTATCCTTCCATTTGTCTCTGTTACAAGGGAAAAGATGATTTCTCTGCAGGTTTGTCACAAAAGTTGTATACCACAGTCAGCAATGTTTTTTTTTTTTTTAAATACATTATTTACAAAAGAATTTTTGTTTTTATTATAAGCATAATTTTTGTAATTGGCTCTCACACATCGCGGTCACACACATAACAATTTTTTTCTTTTTCTGTGCTATTCAGCGCTTGTACCAAGATGCAGGTGTGCGAGTCGGGGGTTTCATGGGCAGCCACTGTCCAGCTGGTGGATTCCACAGCCTTGACGTTGCAGTGTGTACCATCGAGAAGGGCAACAGCTTGGTCAACAGACTCATGGAAGAAAACCGTATTGATGAACTAGGTCTGTAAGCAGCTTTCAGTTTAAAAACTTATTTTGCAATATTGAAAGAAAAGGTGTTGGTGCAGCTCAACATTGGAGAAGAATATTTTAATAATTTCTTTAGGCAGTTATAAGCTGAAGTGCTGTTTCTGTAACTGTGCTGCCTGTGTGCCCTAGTCCTTGTAGTAGACTACTATATAACACACTACATATAAATATACGCACACATCTTGGTTATGGACAAAGCTTGCACATTTCAGAAATATAGCACAATTTGGACATATATTTCTGACATGAGACTGATCGCAGGTGTGGTTGTGATTGATGAGCTGCACATGGTGGGCGATTCCAACAGAGGATACCTGCTGGAGCTTCTGCTTACCAAGATTTGCTACATGACCCGCAAGTAAGTATACATACTCTGACATATAACGAAAAAGGGAATGTTTTTAGTTCACTTTAAAATGTCAGTCTAGCTAACTACTTCTTGTAAACATGTAACTCAGAGACTTGTATGTAAATTGTTAACAGACTAGGAAGAGTCTGAGAAATTATAGCCTAAATTGAAGACTACCAATATTTTATGTAACTTATGTTTTTATGTTGCTCTCTTCTTCTTTCAGATCAAGGGAAACAAGTGAGCATCCGATCCAGCTGATAGGGATGAGTGCAACCTTACCTAACCTTGACCTCTTGGCCTCTTGGTTGGACGCTGACCTCTTTCACACTGACTTCCGCCCTGTGCCTCTGACGGAACACATCAAGATAGGATTAACCATATATGACAAGTTCATGGCCAAGGTCAGGGATATTGATGCAAAGGCAACTTTTCAAGGTAAATGAAAAGCATGGACATGCTCACAGTGGTGAAGAAACAGAAACTCCGATGGTATGACCACGTCACCAGAGCACCAGGCCTTGCAAAAACCATCATGCAAGGTATGGTGCAAGGAGGCAGAAGAAGAGGGATACAGAAAAAGAGGTGGGAGGACAACATTCAAGAATGGACTGGCTTGACACTGAGCGAAGCCATGAGGGTTGCTGAGGACAGAGAACGATGGATTACGATGGTTAAACAATCAATGCAATTTTTGCTGTAGTTTATTTGATCATACATGAGTGTATTTGGAGCTGGAGGTCAAGGTCATCGCAAGGTCAAGAGTATAAAAAGATCGAAGTCGATATTACTTTGCATTTTAATGCCAACTTTTCATTACTTTTTCTTCTGGGCAGTCATTTTCATGTTAAATATTGCAATTTCCATAAGGAGCAAGTGAGTCGTATGGGCTTTGCCCTTCTAGTACTGAACTTATGATTCTATGATGCATGATAGATATTGCTGTAGTTTATTTGATCATACATGAGTATATTTGGAGATGGAGGTCAAGTTCATCGCAAGGTCAAGAATATAGAAAGATCAAAGTCGGTATTTGCACTTTAATGCGCCCGTTTCATTTTGTTTTTTCTAGGCATTCATTTTCATGTTAAATATTGCACGTTCCATAAGGAGCATGTGAGTCATGTGGGCTGTGCTCTTCTAGTTTTGTATGTTCTTGTGTTGGTAACATGAGTTTGCATTTTGACAATGCTTAGAGACTAATGTTAGACATAATTTTGTGCCACCCAGTACTTTTTGTAGTTTTTATTAGTATGATTTTTGTTACAATTTTGTATTAATAATGTGTAGGTGATGAAGACCACATCATATCACTGTGCCTGGAGACCATCATGGGTGGACACTCAATTTTGATCTTCTGTCCGACAAAAGTATGGTGTGAAAAAATTGCAGAGAAAATTGCACGAGAATTTCATGGCCTCTTAAAGAACCCCACAGCACTTGCATCTTTTTCTGGAAAAACAGGTATATTTTTCCCCACCGCCTTTCGTTAATCACACTTCGTTGTATTTTTAAAATTATGATTTTACTTTCTTGCATTGTAGTTTAAATTATTGTTTGATAAATGTAAATCTTTTGTTTCCTTCATTATTTGTAATTTTATATTTTACCTGTATTAAATGGTTTTATTCTTCCTAAATGCTTTTTTAAATTTTTTGGTTGTGTCAGGTTTTGTAAAGGCATCAGAGATGGCCCATCTGCCCATAGACCAGGCTTCCCTGCAGAATGTACTAGAACATTTGGGGCGTAGTGCTGTAGGTGTGGATCCTATGCTTGGTAAAGTCATTCAGTATGGTGTGGCCTACCACCATGCAGGTCTCACCTTTGATGAGCGCGACATCGTGGAAGGAGCTTTCCGTCAAGGTCAGCTCAAAGTACTGGTGGCCACCTCCACCTTGTCCTCAGGGGTCAACTTGCCGGCACGCAGGGTCATCGTGAGGTCACCTATGTTTGGTGGCCGTGCCATGGATGCTCTGTCTTACAAACAAATGGCAGGCAGGGCAGGACGCAAAGGGGTCGATACAGCAGGTAAAAATGCTAAAAAATCTGTGTAATGCTTGTTATTTTTCTGAATACATTGTTGCAGGCATCTTTGGAATTGTGTTGGCTGCAGTTATATACTAATGTCTGTTTTGAGTGAATGTTTTGTATGGGTGTGTGTGTGAGTTTGGGTGTGTGTGTGTGTGTCACTGCATGTTTTGCAGGTGGAAGTAGATCATATGTAATGCTATGAATTTTAGATGTACTGTATGAACTTCAGAATATTTTTATATTATGCCAAACAGTTTTGGGTTCTTTTAAAAAAAACGTGTGTGCTTATATAGGTGTTTCTGTTCTGCTTGTTACAGGAGAGTGTATACTGGTATGCAAGGATGCAGAGAAGAAGATTGCTCAGAACCTGCTGAAGACTGACCTGCCCCCTGTCACCAGCTGTCTCTCATGTCCTGTGGATGACAGCATGCAGCTTAGTCGCAGCATGAAACGAGCCATACTGGAGGTTTGTCAGACTATGTTAAATTACAATAAAATAATTTTACTTTGATTACTTACGCATACATGCACATACAGCACCTTCATATTTGCACTCACACGCAAGGACTTGCACACAGTGAGATTGACTTCAAATAGAAACAATTTCTGCATTTAGGTGGTTGTGGGTGGTGTGGCCTCTACCCCAGCTGATGTGGCACAGTATGTGGCATGTACCTTGCTGTCTGCATCGATGTCACCAGAGGATCAAAGTGCTTCCAGACTGATCAATGCTTGTCTCTCTTTCTTGGAGGAGAATGAGTTTGTCAGGCTTACTACTGTTAAAAATGCTGGTGAGATGCATCTTTATTAACATCTGTTCGCTATTTGCTTTTGCTTCTGTTTTGGGACTCAGCATGAGGTGAAGTATTTATTGAAACCCTGTTTTAAAATGAGCTGTAAGTGCTTAATAAATCTAGAGATGTTAAACGAAGGTAAAGCATGTTTCTGTACCTTCATCTTACTGTCACTATTTATGACAATTATAGATGTTTTAACTGGGTTAATCATTTTTAGGTAAAGATGTATTCTGTGACAATTGCATGCATGGACTTGAATGTATTTTTCAGACAATGAAGATACACAAAAGTATCAGCCAACCCAGCTGGGGTCTGCCGTTTTGGCTTCCTCCATGTCACCTGATGAGGGTCTGGCAGTGTTTGCTGAGCTGCAGAAAGCCAGGCAGTGCTTTGTGCTGGTCAATGAACTTCACATTATTTACTTGGTAAAATGACACTAAGTTTGTTTGTATTTCTCTGTTGCTTATGTCAGGCTGCTTTAATTGAAACCTTGTGCTATGTTGGGAATATTTGTGGTTCTGGAATGTCTGATATAGATGTATTAACCTTTACAGGCCTTATAATTTTCCGAGGTTCAGAAAATTTCCACCATTGACAAAATATTTTTGCAGAGAACAGCATTGTTTTCCGCGGAACACAACAACTTGACAATGATCTTCAATCAGTGTTGCTGATGCACAATCTGTGAAGCCATTCAATCAGTGTTGGTAAAAGCACCTCAAAAACCTGTTTAGAGAAACTGAGGGCACAAACAAACGAATTTCTCCAAATTCTTCAAACATGACAACTAGACCATTGCCAATGAAAACACTGTTTGAAGACTTGGGTTGTGCATCAGAATGTATGAAGATTTTAAAAACTAAATTTGGACTTTATTAGTGACTAGTGACTGTCAGCTGGGCATCAGTGTGTACTTACACTTAGGTTTGTATTTGGACTTTGTTGGTGAATAATAACTGTAAGCTATGTATAGGCTACTTTAAAGAGTTCAGTTGTATGTAAGCAAGCTAAATCTTTACTTCACTAATTTATATGTTTTTTGCTCAACAAAAATGCACGATTCAAATTCAACAATTCGTATTCGGCAGGGTGGGGAAAGTGGAGGTGGGAGTCATTCCCCTGAACCCTCTACCAGCTCCTATGCGGATACGTACTATAAGCCCTTCCTTCACAACCATCGTTACGCACATACGGGCATTCTCACAACTTTACTTCCTGTTTGCAATGAGCCAAAAAACTCCACCTTCGGGGAAGACAATCCGATAGAGTGCGCCTAGGGTAGCGTACTTCCGATAGTAAATAGGCCTACGTGATCGAGCCCATTGTAATAACTGTACACCGTGTTGCGTCACGCCATGTGAGGCCGGGTAGCTCAGTTGGTAAGAGCGTCTTGCTAGTAACCGAAAGGTCGCTGGTTCGAATCCCGGATTGGTCAACGTGTGATCATATTATTTTCCCCTTTACCAACAACTGGCCCGCTGGTGTCAGTATAAATCGGTCCAGTAGTCACCTATATGCGAAAGTGTCGTGTGACTATAATCTACAAACAACAACAACGTCACGCCATCTGCTGGAGTACCGAACTCTATAACAAAAATTGTTATTATTAATATATATTATATGACTAGACTATTAAAAAAAATATTATGTATGATTTCAGACTTGAGTCGTATGATCGAAATGACAACTTTGGCAAAGGAGACATAGCGCAACACCGGAGTTCAAAATGGAGTTACCACCTATCACTAACTACTACAAAGACTTGCATGAAAACTGGTCTTATGTACAAAGTTGACATTTCTTTGACAGAAAAAGGAACAGTTTTGGAATGTCAGTGTGAATGCGCTGCAGGCATGGGGCCTTCTGCACACTGTAAGCATGTAAGATGTGTCTTGCTCGGCCTGACAGACTTTTCACAAAATAAATCGTTTGTAGTACTGACAACATGTACATAATCACTCCAAACATTTCACCAAGCAAAAAAAAAACATTTGGGGTCGCCTATGAAAGCTGAAGATATATACCGACATCAAAAAAGACTTAAAACTGTAGATTTTGATCCACGACCTGAACATGGAAGTACGCGACTATTGGCGCACCTATCGGCTGAACATTTGCATATTCAAGGGAAATAATTTTAATATTTTGGCCCATTACCAGCTGAATCTTTCAGTGTATGTTTCGGAGTTTTGAGCTTATTTTTTGCCAAGAAATTAAAAAAAATTCTGAGAAGTTTCCAATCAGATTTTGCAAAATGGTGGACGAGGATCCTATCTTATCCTATCCTAGCCGGTTACTCGAAAGTTGTTGGGGCACCACAGATGATCGTTTAACCAGCGTACGCCATCTTTCTGTCCTCAGCAACTCGTGGCTTTGCTCAGTGTCAAGCCAGTCCATTCTCTAATGTTGTCCTCTCACCTCTTTTTCTGTCTCCCTCTTCTTCTGCCTCTTTGCATCATGCCTTGCAGGATGGTCTTTGCAAGGCCTGATGCTCTGGTGAAGTGGCCATATCATTGGAGTTTCCGTTTCTTCACCACTGGGAGCATGTCATCGTGTTGTCCAATAGCTTGTGTAATGGTCTGACAGACTTCGTTGTTGGTGATGTGCTGGGCATAGGAAATGCTCAGAAGTCTTCTGTAGCAACTCATCTCCATGCTTTGTATTCTTCGTTGTAGGTCTGCTGAAAGGGTCCATGTTTCGTAGGAGTATAGGAAGAACGCAGCAGCCTTACCTTGGAATGTAGACTGATGGTCCTGTCTTTTCAAATGGGCTTCAACCTTGTTCCTCTCCGGCCAATCCATCAATGTCATCTGCAAAACGGAAGTTGGAGTTTGCTCTACCCCCTATGCTGACGGTGCCTTTGTGATTTGCAAGGGCATCTGACATGATGCACTCCAGGAAGATGTTGAAGAGCGTTGGAGAGAGTACGCATCCTTTACGCACGCCGATTGTTGTGAACCAGTTCCCGTTGACGCTGTTGTGTAGGACTGCACTGGTAGCCTTGTCATACAGGCTTTTTTTATAACTTCAATAATGTTAGGGCTGATGTTGTACACTCTCATGGTTGCCCACAGAGCTGCTTGCCAGACTCGGTCAAATGCTTTCTTGAAGTCTACAAACACATGATATAGATGTTGTTAGTGCCGTAGGTATTTCTCGCAAATTATTTTGAGGTTGAAAATCTGCTCAGTGGTACATCGTCCTGCCCTGAATCCTGCTTTTTTTCCCAGCTATGATTTGTTCAGCTTGGGGTTTCGATATGCTGAGTATTATTTTCAGGATGACTTTGCTGGGATGGCTGATGAAGCTGATTTTGCAGTAGTTTTCACACTCTTAAAGGTTACCCTTTTTGGGAAGAGTGATGACCAGCGATTGGGTCCATAGTGTAGGCTACTCCCCACTCTGTCATTTGTCTTATTGTTGCAGTAGAGTCCACTGTGTCTCCCCAGTTTTGGTACGCATCTTGGCCAACCTTGGCCAACCTTGGCATTCCAGTCGCCTTGCACTATGATTATGTCCTTCCTCGGCACTTGGTCAAGGACAGCCTGCAGATGTTCATAGAAATTATCGACTTCGCTGTCGACATAGTCTGATGTTAGGGCATAGGCCTTCATGATGGTGAGCCAGATGGTAATGAGTCTACTGGAGACTGAGCAGCAACCCATAACAGTGGCTAGATTGTCTTTGTGGACCAAGAATCCAACTCCTTGCTTGTGCCTGTCATCTCTCCCGTTGAAATGAAGCTTGTGTCCTTTGCCAGTCATTGTTTTACCTAGGCCTTTTCAGCGCAATTCGCTGATACCTAAAATGTTCCATCGATAATGGTCCAACTCGTGGGCCAGTTGTTCTAATTTTTCCTCCGCAGTTAGGGTTTTGACATTCCAGGTTCCTGTGACGGTGTTGTCTCTCCTGCGGATCTGCTAAGTTGTCCATCAGTAACCCACTAATCACCTCCATCCTGGTAGCCAACAGAGGCACAGTCCTTGGTGACCCGGGCAATGACCGATCCAGTATGGAGTGAGTGGTTCTTTTGATCATATGGTGTATCTTGGGCAAGAATAACCTGGCCCAATCCTCTCCAGCCTGTTGGCCACAGCCGAAATCCACGAGTACAGTGTGGCTCGCTTTGGCCCAGAGCACATGGTCATTGAATCTATAGTAACGTGAGGTTCCTCCACCCTGGCCGGTGACTTCGATGTCGAAGACTTTTGCCCAGTGATGATGTGCTGACTTCACCCCTGTTAGTCGCCTCTTACAGCATGCCGGGAAACGTTGGGTTTATTCTATTCGGTGTCCGAACCCACAGGACATTGGACAAGGATGTTATCCTTGAAATCGTTAAGATGGCCACGCAAGATTGTGTTCTTTATTTCTTTCTTCTTTTATTTACGCTCTTCTCAAACGATCAGATCTGTCTGTGCTAGTTGTCAAGTTCTCTGATGAAGATGAAAGTGCATGTCTTGAGGCAGCTGGTTGGCTGGTGCCTGGATAAAAACCTTAAGCTCAATGTCTCTAAAACAAAAGAAATGGTCATTCACTTCTGCAGGAATAAAAGTCCAATTTCACCTCTCATGATCAATGGTGAATACGTAGAACAGGTTGACTTATTTTAATTTTCTGGCACAGTAATTGCTAGCAACCTGTTGTGGGACAACAACAGCATTTTCATTATCACAAAGTGCCAGCAGTGCCTCCATGTTTAAGCTCAAGAGGCTCAGACTAAACCAGACGATATCTCCCTGTGATTGAGAGTCTCCTGAGCTTTCGGCATCAAGGTCTGGTTCGAGGTTGGAGGTGCCACTTTGGGCAAGAAGTTTCAACTCGAAAGAATTGTAAAACCTGCGGCTAAAATCATTCGTTGCAATTTACCATCCCTATATAAAGCACGCGTTTAGTTAGAAGGGCCGACAGCATCATTGGCGATCCATCTCATGCAGCCAACCACCTGTTTGAACTCCTCCCGTCAGGAAAATGCTTCTGAGCATTAAAAGTTAGAACCAGTCGGTTTAGACGCAGCCTCTCAGTAACAGTGACTTCAGTTGTTCACAGAGCACGAGTTTTGCACAATTTCTGGATGTTTTAATGCACATTGTATGATGTGTATGCCTCAATTTATATACTCATGTAGAATTGTGAACAAATGAGTGTGTGTGTGTGTGTGGTGTGAGTGGCTGTTCGTGATTTACTTCTAAAAACAACTTTTTCTCTTAGATCATTCAATGTCTTTATATCCAGTAAAAGCGTGTTTGTTGTTGTAGAGTGAATGAATGTTTTACAGTACATCCAAAACAAAATTCTATGTATTTTGAATTCATTGGGTAATAAAGTGTCTTGACTTGACTGTGAAGAAGAGCTTTTAGGCTTTGATGAAGACAAGATAGGGCCTAGGGACCCAGCTAATGTGAATTTAAATGATGTTGAAGTGAGTGATGTTTCTTCCAACGATGAAGAGGTACCCAATGCATGTGACCACAAATGGCTACGCTACAAGATTTTTTTTTTCATCATTTTATTTTGTCCCACAAAGTATATTTGACATTAAACAAGTTTGATTATAGGAAATGATACACCAAACATTCCTCTACCCAAACACAACATTTCATGAAGATAGGACTTGATTTGGCTGCGCAATGGGGCATCAAGTGAAGTGAGTCATGCTTAAACTATATGACATTAGAAAAAAGCCAATGGTAGGGAAATGAAACGTGCAGAAAAGTCAGCACGCCAAAGGTTAAATTGTGCTTGATCACAATGTAAATGTTGTGCTACACTTATGTTTATAATAGTGCTTAACAATCAATGAGCTTAGCTAACTAGATTGATTGATGTCATTACCTTTCAGTAGGCTTCTTTTAGTGTAGTAAGGTCTGCTGGCTGAATTAGTATTGATGGACACTGGATGTTGGAAGGCAATATTTTAATCATCAGAATGGCTTTTTTATTTGAGAACCAATGGGGTATAAGTAAAGACCTGAAAAAGGACAGAAGAAATGGACAGCCTGCAGATTCAATGCCCAAAACAATTGTCATTTGGAGAAGAAAATTGTATTTAGAAAATGTAGTTCACCTTGTTTAATTGGTGAGATTATTTGGACTCAGCGGTCATTTTATGTACTTTTAAACAGAATTTACCATGTTGTGCAGGTCACTCCAATCTATAGTCAAGAAATTTCTGGAAATTTAGACTGGTACCACTTCTATTGCATGTGGGAGAAGCTTTCGCCTGATATGCGACTTGTAGCAAAAACAGTCGGTGTTGAGGAAGCCTTCTTGGCCAAAGCTATTACTGGCCGCATTCCCACCAAAACCGAATCACAAGTAAGTACTTGTGTTAGACTTAGAGTTGCTACTTTGTAACAGCAACAGTGTTTGATGATGTCAGTGATCTGAATTTAGTGTTCTGTAGAATTTATAATGTTTGTACAATGTGTTATGTCCTTGTATAATTTATGATATTCTTCTGTATAAATAACTTATGATGTCATTGTAACTTACAATATGGACTGTGAATGTGCATGTAGTTGAAAAAAATCAGCAGTGGTACATTATTTCAATTAATTGTTTTCGTTTGTTTCTTCTTAAGTGTTTTGTGTTTATTTGATATTATTTGGAGTATTTGTTGCTTATTCCTTGTGTTTTACCGTTTATTTGAGAGTTGAAGTTTCACTTGTTTTTAGTTCTTGCTTATTTTTCTTATATTTTATTTGTACATTTGAAAGTGTAATGACTGTTAATATTTATTTGTTGAAATGTAGTATTCTTCTAGTTTCTATCTTGTGCCTGCGTTCGCCATTTTAGGTCTTAACGTGCTGATCTGGTTGATGAAAGAGAAAGATGTGTTGGTTCAATACCTTTTAATGAGATTTTTAAAGTATACAATGGTCAACAACTGTTTCAATTTTTGCATGATGTTGGTTTGTTTTGTCACATTTAGGTTGTGTCGTCTTGTTTTGTGTTCTTGGTTGGTTTTTATTAGTGAGACTGATTTTGTTTACATCTTTTATCATATTTAAATGTTGAAAGTTTAGTCTGATTTTACTTAATTTTGTGTGAGTCCTGATTCGGCTCTTGGCAGTCCGCTGGACCCTATAAGCACTGAGTATCTATCTATCTATCTATCTATCTATCTATCTATCTATCTATCTATCTATCTATCTATCTATCTATCTATCTATCTATCTATCTATCTATCTATCTATCTTGCTGCCCAGAAAGTATCCTGTTGTAACTCATTAATAATTATGATTGACCTACCACAGTATTCTTTTTGAATTGCAATCTAGTGATTTAGTATTGATTCGAGAGTGCTGTGAGGTTGGTTTGTTGAAGTTTATTAAAATGTGGCATGTTCTTTAGCACTAATATTTGTTGTTGCACAGTTCTACTCAATATGATTTTGAAAGGTAATTTGTACCGATGTTGATTGGCAAGACAAGACTCTTATGACAATAGTAAAGGCAGTATGGGAAAGATTGTTGAATTGTGTGAAACAAGTATTTATTGTTGTTTATGCACGAATATATTACTAAAGCTGAAGGATTGATTTCCATATTTCCTTGTTCATGCATCAATTATTAATTAACTATTTCTTTATCTGTACTCTGGTTAATTAGTTAGTTAGTTGAATCATTACAGTACATGAAAGAAGACTTGTTGATATTTTTTTAGGCTCGGGCAGTGGCAGTGCATCGTCGATTCTACACAGCACTGGCTCTGCATGAGTTGGTACAGGAGGTGCCTATGTTGGAAGTGGCCGCACGCTACAACTGTAACAAAGGACAGCTTCAATCACTTATGCACTCTGCTGCAACATTTGCTGGTCAGTGTGGTCAAAAATAACATAATTTTCAGGTTTATATTTATTTAATGTTTATATTTTTTTAGCTGAAGTACTCTGTAGGTTAGCCTCATTATCAGTTTGTCATAGTCATAATTTTTCACATTATCATCATCTTGCATGGGGGTAAAAAAACCACCGCCTATTATTTCAGGCATGGTGACAGTGTTTTGCACACGGCTTGGGTGGAGCAACATGGAATTGCTGTTTGGCCAGTTCCAGCAGCGATTGACCATGGGTGTGACCCGTGAACTGTGCGACCTGGTGCAGATCCCACTGCTGACTGGCAGCATGGCCAGAATGCTCTTCAATGCTGGCTATCACACTGTTGCCTCTGTGGCCCATGCTTCATCACAAGATGTGGAGTCAGTCTTCCAGAAAGCTTCTCCTTTTCAAAGGTTAGTGAGTTGTCTATTGTATATGACATGGAGAATGTGCTATACAATAGAACAAGAACTGCCCTTATTTTGAATGAAAACTATTGGAATGTTTTGTGCCAATAGATATATATGTACTAGCAATGAGTAGAAAAGATTTTCAGACTTCTTTCTTCTTTTTCTCAATTTGTGAATAATAGTAAGCTCTATTTAGATGTATGCTCATGTAAGAATTATGAAGGAGGGCCTATCTTTTTTTCTGACACTGTATTCGTAATGTTTTTTAAAGCAAATCTTATTGTGTGATGCTGCTATATTCTATGTTTTACACTCCCAGCTTCAAGAAACGAGAGGGAGAGACAGACTGGGACCTGGCAGAGCGTCGCAAGGCGCGTTGCGTTTGGCTGGCAGGTCGCAAGGACGTCACAGAGCTGGAAGCAGCTGAAGCCATAATTGAGGAAGCCAAGATCATCATTCAGCAGGAGCTTGGGGTCAGGATTGACTGGCGAGGCTCTGCAACCTTGGCCTGTGACAACAGCTCAGCTTGCAACGACAGCAAAGAACTTTCTGCTTCTAGGACAATGCTGAAGCCAGACGAAGAACAAACTGTTTCTCCTGAACAATCTTCCTTTGAAGATGCTAGTGAAAAGGCTGCTCATTCACATATCAAGTTTGCATCCAGTGCTGCTGCTTTAACAACCACAATTCCAGTGTCTCGTAAGCGGAAAAGCACAGAAGGTGCAGAAACGCCTACATCAGTCGCTCGCCCGAAGAAATCATTGTCATGCAGGTCAACATTGAGGAGAACAAATGGGATAATGAGTCCTCCATCTGGTGGAAGTATTTTGAAGAGTCCACCATCTGGTGGAAGCTTGCAGAAAAGTCCGCCATCTGCTGGAAATGTGCGCAGAAGTTCATCGTACAGAGGTAGTGCTAACAGCTCTCGCTCACCCAAAGACTTGTCTTTCTTCGGGAAGGTTGTGGTCAGCCCACCTGTGTCTTTGGTGATGAGAGAAGCTCAGAAAGTGTCTAGCCTTTCTGTAATGCCAACAGTGCCAGACTCATTATGTGCAAAAAAGGATGGAAAAAATAGAAGTACTGAAGGTGTTCAAATAGATGAAAACACAAAACTTACACCCAATTCCACACCCAAATCCAGTCATCGTGACAACTGTGGTGTGCGTTTGTTTAACAATCGCAGTTATTCTCACTCCAACTTTCAACCTGATCAAAAGCAGATGCCCTCTGGTAACTTCCAGAGATCTCTTAGTGATGTGACTACTAAACAACAGTCTTCTGTTAACAGAGATCTATCTCAGAATAATACAAATAGTGGAGATTCACCCAAATCTGTTGCAAATTCTTGTGCTAATGTTACAAAGACAGATTCATCCAGCATTGCGTGTGAAAATAAAAGCCACATATCTAGCATTAATGGTCAGATTGGAAAATCGGCACCTTTAGTAGTTGTCACAGAACCAAGGGATACTAGTTTGAAAATCATGAAAAGTCAGTATTTAGATCCAAACTACAAACCAGATAAAGCTCAACTAGAATTAAAAAGTTTGTCAATGTCAGACACTGCTCTGCAAGGGTCAAGCAACTTTGAAAAAGTTACTGATCAGGGATCAAAGTCAATATGCTCAAAACCACCACCAGATGATGATTCTGATGATTGTTTCAATGACAGTCTCATCATCAACACACAGATGGACAATTTGATCACTGGGAGGTTAAGTGATTTAAGTTCTATCAGCGATAAATCATTTGATGATGCCACAGCCTCTACACCTCTGCATATACAATATAGTTTGGGGAAAACTGAGCTGTCCACTGCACAGAAACCACAACAGAATGTCAAAGGACAAAATGTCAGATATCCAGAAACAGGTGGTCAACATGAAAGAAAGGCAGAATCATTTTGTGCAACTGTTGCTGGAAAATCATCTGTGTATTCTGCTAGTGAAGTTGTTACAAATAAAGAAATTTCCCAAGAGGCATGCTGTGATCTTAGGGTTGGCAAAACATCCAAAACAGAGGCATCAGCTCCCAAACATAATAATTCTCATGTGGATGCAATAAAGCAGCAATTGCCAGATGTTTATGGGCTAACTGAGGACGATTTTCTAACAGAAGGTTTATTCAATTCTCCGTTTGCGTCCATGTCAGTATCAAACTTATGCAGTCAGCAAGGAAAACAGACTGTAAACAAAAAGATCAGTGATGATGAGAATGGATTTTCAGTGAAATGTGCCACTGTAATCAAACAAGGAAGTGAAACCCACAACTTTAGTGGTGGTATCAGAGGAGGAATAGTTGCAGGTGATCCTGGCATAAATTGTTCTGCATTGGATAATGCAGTAGGAGATGATGCTGTAGCAGAGAGTAATTATTCTACATCAGACAGTTCCGCCGACCTGATCGCTGCAAGCATCTATGAGAGGCTGGCCTACGTAGATGAAGATGAAGGCATGATAGGTAGCTCTGCAAATACTTCTTTGCAAGACCTTGGCATGATGGACGATAGGGATGTGAATACCAGTGGTGCACTGAGTAGGTCTTTGATGTGTGAAGACAGAGACCCTGAAGAAAGAATTGGGGATGAAGGCTTTGTGAAAGTATCGGGAGGAAAAGGAGCATCAGCAGCAAATGTAAATCCTGTTGCCAACACTGACTTTAATGACACTTTCAACTCCACGTTTGCAGGTTCATCTGTGCATGTGTCACTTTTTTGTAAGCCAGATGCATGTGAACAAAAAATACTAAAAAATGCAGCAGCCACAATTGTTGATGCCGATGGCTTTTCAACATCTTTAACTGCCTCCATGATGGAAAAGGCATTTACTGATGAATTATTTTTTGATGCTGTCACATCTGCACAAGCGTCAAACTTAAAGAGCAAAGTAGCACAGCCTGCAAATAAAGAAACAGGATCCAAAACTGGTAGCCAGTATAGCAGAATGGTAGGTTCTAAAACAGGAGATGAGGAGAAAGTGAAGTCAATTAGTGAATCAAAACCTACAGTGTCAGTACAACAAGAGTGCACTAGTTGCAATGGAAGAAGGAAGAGGAACAGCTCAGGTCAAAGTTCAAAAGGCACAGCAAGTGAGGCCACAACTCCTCAGAACAACTCTGACTGTGTTCCTCCAACTCCCCCTGATGAGAGTTCCTTGTCTGTAGTACGATCACCTTGTCTCAGGCGCACTCCCATGAGAGCTTGCAGGGTCAGAGCAGAACAACCTCATTCTCATGACGTTGCTTCAGTCAACACTCCAAAGACAAAAAAAGAAAGAAGTAAAGCGAAAACTGACAAGACCAAATCACAGAGCAGTGCTGCTACTGACAGAAAAATTGCAAGTGCAACGTCTCTCTGTAATGTTCAAATTGACAGTTCAAATAATCACAAAAATAATTCAAAATTAACTGATTATGTGCAGTGTGTTGTATCATCTGCTTCGTGTGATGTTGGCCAAGCTGCACAGGGTGATCCAGAACATTTTTTAGAGGCTTCCCCAACTGAAACTGTTTTTAGCTATAAAGCAGCAGCTTTAAACAGTAACCCACAACCAACATCCAATCATGAAATTGAACTTGCCAACCTTGACAGCCCACCCCTGACACAGGAGAGTTTGTGTGTAGTGGATGTGTGTTCCAATGCTGAGCTGTTTGCAACATTTGTGAAAGAGTGGCGCAGCCAGCCAATCTATGCCATTTCAGTAGCCTGCGAGAAGAAGGCAGTCCGCAAGGAAACCAGGGGTGGCATTGGCTGTAACTTTGTGCAAGGTAGAATACTTAATTTTCCATACTGCCTCTCTGTAAAGCAGAAAACTTGTTGTTGTTGTTGCTGCTGGTATGATTGCTTTTTCAATTAGCATTTCATCCATTACAGCCTATTTTACGTTAGATATGAGCTTGGTGAACTGAATTTTACGTTAGAAGCAAACACCAGCTTGCCATCTTATTACTGAGCTGATTGCTTTCTCACAGTAACTAAGTGAATCAGTAAATAATTCTGAATGTACACACACACAAACACACACACACACATATGTACATTCAGAATTATTTACTGATTCACTTAATTTATATATATTGCTTAATAAAATTGTATATTTTGCCTTGTATGTTGATTTTGTTACACATTTCTGTCATTTTAAAATTAATTTTAATCTGGTAATTGAACTTGTCTTGAAGAAGGTTTTAATACCGAAATATTGACTTTTAAAACAAACTTCTTGTTTGAGTGTATGACTTTTATTTTCTCATTTTTAAATGCAGGCAGAACAGGTAGAGCTACAGTTCCCTTGTCAGTGGATGGTGTAGAGATAGTTGGTGACGATGACCGGGTGATTGTAGGCCTAGCTGTTTCCTGGGCCAGCCATGATGCATACTACATTTCTTTTTTGCCCGACACGCAAGGTTTGAAATGTTTTAAAAGTTTTTTTTTCTGTCCTTTAATGAGGACATTGTTAGAATTATTTTTACATTGTTTGATAATACAGGATAGCCCAAAAGTAGGTTAACAGTTATCACGTAGACTATTTATTTGAAAATTCTACACTAGAACAGCGGGAAATTTGTTATACCTGTTAACATACAATCAGCAAGGAAAAAAGCTGTTTATTAAGTTAGATTTATATCTGAGGAATGTTTTATATTGGTATTTCTAAGCAAGTAACTTCAACCATATAAAAAGGTAGTTTAATAACTGTAAATCTACTTTTAGGCCACCCTGTATATACAGGAATGCTAAGACAGTGGCTGTTGCTGCTGTAATTTATCAAGTAAATTATTTATTGACTAAAAATATCGATGGTTTGTTTCTAAGATCTTTTTGGAGAGGTGTGAATTCTATTATAATATGCTTTGTAAGTTTTATTATGCTGACAATGCTTTGAATTGTGTATGTTTTTGTGCTAAACCGAGTGTGATGTGTGTTTGGTACTGATGACTGTCATGGCTTTCCAAATGCAGCACTGTCAGGCAATGGATAAAAATAACCCTTGTTCCGTCCCGTATTGCTGGCTGAACTGCTTGTTGCCAGTACTGAGACGCTGGCTGTGCATAGCATAGCCTATCCAACTGGCACATGCCTTTAGTAGTTTGTGAAGCTTATAATTATTTTAGCCAAGACCATTGCTGCAAGCTAGCCAGACCTTAACGAACCACCCTCTCTTACTTTAGGATTTTCTTGTACATTTTAGACATACATGACAGTTGTCCCGCACGTTATTAGAAACTACATTTGCTCACTACATCAATATTTTATGCCTAACAAAAATTACTGCTGAAACTGAATGTATTTTAAAAACTCATCCACTATTTACTATACACGAGAGAGCCCAAACAAATGAGAATACATTTAAAACCTCATCTAAAACAGCACAATTTACAAGACATGAGGCAATGCAAATAAAACCTTTTTTTGTAACAAAATGCCAAAATGCCAAAATACTACAATTTACAAGGAAAAAACACACATTTCAAAGTACAACAATTTACAAGATAGCAACACAACGGGTTTTTTCAATGGAGACATGCATTCACTTTATAAAGAAAGAGAGAGAGAGACACTACACACACAACCAATACACACACAGTACACACATACACATAAACTGAATGTAAACACACAATCAAAGGGTAAATACAGTTAAGTTTTAAAGGACTTCACAAAACAAATCTAAAAACAAATGAGACATAACAAGTAAAGAATAGAAAGAAATAAAAAGCACAACAAAACAAACAGAACACATTAAAGACAAAGCATACATGTACACCCGGTAACGAAGTGCGGTAACATTCCGGGTTTGACTGCACGCAACAAAGATCTGTAAGGGGCAGGCAACAATGATTAGCATGCGTGTTTCGTTAATTCGCTGCAATTACAGAGGCCAGCAACCAAACACAAGAAGGGGTTCATAAATATTGACCACATCACCAGAAAGTTCAAACTTTGTACTAAGTGACTTCAAATGGTGAACATTGTCAGATGGATTTAAATGATCAAAACGTGTAATTACAACGCGTATTCACACTCGAAAACCGGTCCAGTTCAAGTCAGCTTATAGTGCAGGTAGCATGGGTGGGAGACCTTCCGTACTAGGACGGAATTCCGTACCGCATTTTTTTTTTTTTTAACAAGCTTAATCTATCGGACATGATATCAAAAGCTGCTTACGGCTTTAACGACTGTAACGACATCGCGACTTCCGGCAGTTTCCAATTCCGTCATCTAGTCACCGCCATCTTTAAAACGTTGTCTTGTCTTTCCGTAGGCGCCCACAATCATACTTGTTGATTATACTGGCACTATGAGGGCTTTGCACATGCTTCACAAAAGGCCGTTCTCCTAGTTCCTAGACAGTTTAGATCTGATTAGTGACAGAGGGATTTGGGAGGGGGGGAGGGTGGGGGGAGGGGAGGAGTTGTAGTGTTGTTGATTAACTGTCTATTCTGGTTGGTGGGAGGCTCTTGATGCAAAAGCATCAACAGCTTTGGCCTCCACTACCTCCTGGGGAAGAGCATTCCAGTCTTTTATAGTACGGGGTAGGAAAGAGGATGAACGGTACTCAGTTCGGCAGGTGATGCGGCTAAATTGGCTGTCATGGCCTCTGTGTTGGCGGAGAGACAGTGATATTAGCTTACTGAGGATGGAGGGACAGTGCACCAGTCCTCTGTTGATTTTGTATAACATCGGGAGGCGAGATGTCTTCCTGCGCAATTCCAAAGATGACCACCCCAGCGAATCCAACATCTGATTCACACTTGAAGTGTTGTGGTATCTATTGAGGACAAAACGTGCAGCCCGTCTCTGTACGGCCTCCAGCCTGTCAATGGACTTCTGGGTGTGAGGATCCCATACCGTCGAAGCGTACTCTAGTATGGGTCTGACAAATGCCTTGTACGCTTGTTCTTTTATAGCCGCAGAGTTGATCTTGAGGTTCCTTCTAAGAAAGAGAAAAAGTAGCATGGGAGACATCAGGCAGTTCTTCAAGTCAGCAAGGATGGATAGTGCACCTTAAAAAGAAAGTTACAGTTACCAAATGCAAAGGTGTGGTGATTTATCTTTTATAAAACACAATTTTATCTGAAATAATTACAAAATAATATATGTTTATGGGGTTTTGTGTGTAGACCTGTATAAAATTTATTATTTGTGTTACATTGCGATTCTGCGCGCCGCCGACCAGGCCAGCCTGTTTTTTTGGTTTTTTTTCAGTACTGCAGAAATTTTTGGCTCCCACCCATGAGGTAGTATAGCTACAAACAGTCAAATCAAATTAAATATATCACAAACAAAATCGACTTCGTGGTTCTAGTTTGCGCTAACGCAAAGCTTAGATATGAAAGTAACTAAATACAAAATATTACCACAATAACATGGACATTCCACATAAAACGATCACGTTTTGAGTGTAAAATTACAGAGCATGAGAAAGACACATTCTCTTTGCTCTGTGAGCAAAAAGAGAGCGCGCTTGCTTTGAGCAAGGCTGTGGCCTTGCGTGGTTAAAAATAGCTTGCTGCTGCTGGCAGAGAGTTAACTTTTACACAACGCTGTTTCAGCCGTGCTATAGGCAAGCTTAAAAGCAAGTGTTTACATGCATGTATGTGTGCATATTTTATTGACTTTACTTTCTGTCTTCGCTGTTATCAGATGCAGATGTTTCTCTGGATGAAAGTATGGCTGCTCCACCCTTCACACAGTCTATCTCTGTGGACCAAATATTCAGCAGTGTCCAAGACATCTTGCATCTCTCCGCCAACAAGCATGCTAAGAGCACAGTCGTAGCCTTCGATTCCAAAGCTATGTATGTTACACTTGCCCGAGGATGTGGTGCTGTGTTTCAACAGTGCAAGGACCCCCTTATTGCTAACTGGATGCTAGACCCCGGAGCAAGGGAGAAGACTCTGCACAGCATGGTCACAAATTACCTCCCTGAGGATCTGCCCTTGCTGGAAGGTAGTACAAAAACAGCGTAAAAGACATTGTAATATAATTTAATTTTTTATTGCTTTGGTAAAAAACAGAATTCTCCAAAAATGATATTGAAAAAAAAAAGTCGGTCCATCTTTCTGTACAAAAACTGTGAAGTGGCTTAGTACTCAGAGTCTATTTCAACTTTCACAACCAAGTTTGGTAAGACAGTGTTTACCCATGAGAACTCATACATGATCAGTGAATGAATGACTTCACTTCAAGGTCAAAAGTCATCAAAAGTTAAAAAAAATCAAAAAAAAAAAATCACAGAATTTCACTTTTTTTCTCCCTAGGTTATTAATATTGAATTTATGACTCTTTGATGCATGATAAATATCAATGAGATACACATACTGTGCAAACTTGGTCAACCTCACTCCAAGGTCGAGGTCACGGGAGCTGTCTAAAGTCGGTTTTTATAGGTACTTTGACATGACCATGACCCTAAACTATGAGAGATATAAAGTCCAAACTGTTGAGAGAGAGAGAGAGAGAGAGAGAGAGAGAGAGAGAGAGAGAGAGAGAGAGAGAGAGAGAGAGAGAGAGAGAGAGATGATAGATATATAGACAGGCTGATATATAGATAGATATATAGATAGATAGTTAGATATAGATGATAGATTGATCTGTCATATATATTCTAATTTTGAATTGATCTTGAAGGTCAAGGTCATTTTAGGCCTTGCAAAAACATATTAAAAATAGGTAATCGTACAGTGGAATTCCTGTTTACTCAGTCATAGTATGCAACAACATTGGGTTATTTTATCAGACTCCTGAAAATAATACTCAACAGGTTGAAACCCCAAGCTGAACAAATCATAGCTAAAGAACAAGCAGGATTAATGGCAGGACGAAGTACCACTGAGCAGATTTTCAACCTCAGAATAATCTGCGAGAAATACCTACAGAACCAACAACATCTATATCATGTGTTTGTAGACTTCAAGAAAGCATTTGACCGAGTCTGGCTTGGAGCTCTTTGGGCAACTATGAAAGTATACAAAATCAGCCCTAACATTATTGAAATCATTAAAAGCCTGTATGTCAAGGCTACCAGTGCAGTCCTCCACAACAGTGTCATCGGGAACTGGTTCAGAACAACAATCGGCAAGCGTCAAGGATGGCTATTATTTCCAACACTTTTCATCATCTTCCTGGAGCGCATCATGTCAGATGATGAAGTGATCTCCAACCTCCGTTTTGCGAATGACATTGATTGATTGGCTGGAAAACACACGAACTTTAACATCTGCATGCATCAACAACTGCATACAATCACTCATTCGCTTTTTCCACTCTACAATTCTCAACTATCAACTTTCCACTTTTTACAACTTTCTCAACTCTAATACAACAGCTCTCTCTACTTTCAACTCTCTCTTATCTTGAAACAGTGCGGCACTTATATAGTCTCTACATACTCCAGAACAAGCGAGAATACCCCTGCATGAAACACCACAACCAATCAAAAGTAATTTCATCATCACTGTCTCACGTCATACAACCTTATTTGGGATGGAAGCGTCTCGTGGTTACCACTAGATTTATCCACACGCTTCGATCGATCGTAAACAACCAAATCTGGAAAATTCTCAAATAATATCGACCAACTAAAATTATCAACGTTATACAAAGCTTCTTCTAATAACAACGCAAAATCAAATCAAAGGTAAATACACTCTATTATTGCATGCTTTGCAAAATAAAACGAACAGATCTATCGCGCGCGTCACACACGAACTATCGTGCGCGTTTCAACGTAACAGAGTCATATGGGCTTTACCCTTCTAGTTCTCAGCTGTTGTGAAAATCTAACTGACTTTTACTTTAGTTATAATTACATATTGGATTGAAATGTCAACATAAAATGCCCATCTGTTTGAAGGCCTATTATTTACTCTTACCCCATCATTAATCTGTGTTGATTTTGGTGATGATCAGGACATATTTTTATGTCTTTCAGGGGTGGGAGGTGGTGTTGGCTATGGTAGCCTGGGTCTGTCAGTTCGCAACTCTGGCCCTGGGCGCCTGCGTGCAGTGACAGAAAGCATCCTTGCACGAAGGCTGATGGATAAGTTCTGGACACTGCTGGTGCAGGCAGGCTTGGACACTGCCTTCATCCATACAGAGATGCCATCGGTCGTCACCCTAGCCAGGATGGAGCTCAACGGGTTTGGTAAGTGGAATGTTTGTGGATGTAATTTTTTTTTTTGGGGGGGGGGGGGGGGGGGGGGGGGGGGGTTTGGGTAGGGGCATTTCAATTGTACATTATTTTGTTTGTAATTGTTTCAATGTATGCTACACAATTAATGCAAGCATGCCATGCCTTTGTCTGATGAAAGGGTTCAGCAATGCAGAATGTGAAAGTCAGAAGAACCTAATGATGGCCAAGCTGTCCTCATTGGAGCAAGAAGCTTACAGTCTGGCTGGCCACCCATTCTCTCTCACCTCTACAGATGATATCTCACAGGTAACTTGACTTTAACAACATCCTTTGTTATTATACATGAATGTGTTCACTACAACAACAACAACAAAAGTCTATGACAAAGCTGTTACTTGGTGTCTGTTGGTTCAAGACAAGTCTGTTATGAGGTTGTGTATGAAAACGTTTGATGATGAAGATGTACCAATGTGATGACATTTCTGGTCTGTTTCTCCTCTCTGTATATCATTGCCTAAAACAGCATGGCATTTAGCACTCGGCCCTCAAAATTTGATACTTTGTGTGTAACACCCAGTCTGACCAAGAACCTAAACTTCCGTGTCTGCCAGTTTGGAGAGTTGTATTTCATGTAATATTATTATACTGTATTATCCTTAGATCCTGTACTTAGAGCTACAGCTGCCAGTGAATGGAGACCCAACAGCCAGCAAGCCTACTAGGACTTTGGGACCCAGTCGTAGAGCTCCTCGGGGTCGGCAAAAGTCAGCCTTCAGCACATCAAAGGACATTCTGGAGAAGCTGAAGACTTATCATCCTCTACCGACTGTCATTCTTGAATGGCGACGTATCAGCAATGCCCTTACCAAGCATGTTTACCCCTTACAGAAAGAAAAGGTAAGTCTTCTCTCACTAGCTATTATCAAGTCTTTGTAAAGAAATTAGATCCAAAGCGATGATCCAATTTCTTCTGATTTTCTTCTTTGGCTATTTATTTGAAAATTGTTTCTTCTCTACTGCTGTTAAATCGAGCTGAGCATGATCCTTAATAATGTCTCGTTGTGTCCATTTCATTGCGGCAGGATTGTTGTTGAATGTTTCAGGTGCACAGTGAGCGACTGGGCATGGACAGGATCTACAGTGAGTGGCAGACACACACTGCCACTGGCAGGGTCAGCATGACTGAACCCAACCTCCAGAACATCCCCAAAGATTTTGAAATCATTTTACCAGGTGATGCACAAGTTTGACTGTTTTAGGCGATGCTGTCTGCTGGAGCACATGAATGCAAACATAACATCTAAAGGCTTTCAATTAAGTTACAAATTGTGCTTCAGTTTTGTGAATTCTATTGAATCAGACATGTATGCAATATTTGACATGTAAACATTTGCTACACTTAATCGTGTTTATATTTATTTAATCATTCTTATATAGTCTTTTTCCAGCTCAAGAGCTTCTCAACAAATTAAACCTGTTTTCCACAGATGTAATAGGAGAGAGTCCAACAAACATTGCTTCTGTCATTGGCAGTAAAATCAGCCACTCCAAGCTGCACACGATGAGAGGCGTCACACCACAAGCTGCTTACCTCATTGATCCAGCCAATGCCACACACATGGCTGTCAGCATGCGCCATGCATTTGTGCCTTTCCCTGGTCGGTGTGGATGCTTCTGTTCTTGTTTTTTTTCTTCATTGGCTACTTTTATCTTAGTAATATTGGATTTATAGCTGTCTTTCAATTCTATGTTTCTTACAATGATGTAACACAATTTAATCCCCCAAAAATAAAATAACAGCCTTCTTGACTGTTTTGAGTATCTAATGAATTTTTTTCGTGTGTGTTCTATCTACAGGGGAGCTATCCTATCCTATCCTGTCTCAAGTCGTTGGGGCACTACAGATGATCGTTTAAACAGCATACTCCATCTTCTCTGTCTTCAGCAGTCCTCATGGCTTCACTCGGTGTCCTATCCTATCCCACCCTATCATATCCTATCCCGTAACTAGAAGGTCCTTGGGGCACCACAGATGATTGTTTAACCAGCGTACTCCATCTTTCTCTGTCCTCAGCAACCCTAATGGCTTCGCTCAGTGTCAAGCCAGTACATTCTTGAATGTTGTCCTCCCGCCTCTTTTTCTGTCTTCTTCTTCTTTTGCCTCCTTGTGCCAAGCCTTGCAGGATGGTCTTTGCAAGGCCTGATGCTCTGGTGAAGTGGCCATACCATTGGAGTTTCCGTTTCTTCACCACTGTGAGCATGTCATTGTGCAATGGCTTGTGTGATGGTCTGTCGGACTTCGTTGTTGGTGATGTGCTGTGTATAGGAAATGCCCAGAAGTCTTCTGTAGCATCTCATCTCCATGCTTTGTATTCTTCGTTGTAGGTCTGCTGTAAGGGTCCATGTTTCACAAGAGTATAAGAAGATGGAGATGACAAGGGTGTGCAGCAACCTTACCTTGGAGTGTAGATTAATGGTCCTGTATTTCCAAATGGGTTTCAGTCTTGTCAGGGAAGCAGTTGTTTGTGCGATCCTGGAGAGGACTTCCTGTCAGGACCCACTGTCTGATACAATTGCTCCTAAATATTTGAAGCTGTGCACAGTGTCGAGGCATTGACCTTGGACTTTATGTCCGTGTTGATGCCATTGGTGTCGTTGGTCATCATTTTGGTCTTTCCTGCATTTATTTTCATTCCAAAGGCTCTGGAGGTGGTGTCAACCCTTTTGTACCAGCTGTTCAAGTTCTTGTTTCTCTCCAGCCAATCCATCATTGTCATCCGCAAAACGGAAGTTGGAGATTACTCTACCCCCTGACTGTACTTTCACTACATGCAAGGGCACTTGACATGAGGCACTCTAGAAAGATGTTGAAGGGTGTTGGAGAGAGTAGACATCCTTGATGCACGCCGATTGTTGTTCTGAACCAGTTCCCGATGCCGCTGTTGTGGAGGACTGCACTGGTAGCTTGTCATACAGGCTTTTGATGACTTTAATAATGTTCGGACTCATGGTTGCCCATAGAGCTTCCTGCCAGACTCCGTCAAACGCTTTCTTAAAGTCTACAAACACATGATATAGATGTTGTTGGTGCTGTAGATATTTCTCACAGATTATTCATGGGAGCTGCTACAATAATTATTGTGTCTTATTATAAAATATGTTTTGCAGTAAATATTGTATTCAAATATGACATATGCATAGTTATGAGTATGAAGAAATGAAAAATGTAGGTGTGAATGTGAACTATGTTTTGCACAGAATATTGTTTATGAATATGAACTATTGTTTGCTTTTAAGGTTGCATGCAAATAATTAAGATACATATTTTTTGCTTACAAATAAGTATTAAAATATGTGTTAAATGAATACTGCATGTTGTTATGAATACTTCATTTGAATATGAATTATGTATTACCAGAATGTGTTATCTGTTTGTTAATATTAAATGTGCGTACTCAGTTTCCATTTTATATGAATGTGAAATATATTTACAGTTCAGTACAACTGTATTGCCTGTTATTATTCTGTAGTTATAAACATGTCATTGCTCTTACATCAATTGCTTCTACAGGTGGAGTTATCATAGCAGCAGACTATTCTCAACTGGAGCTGCGAGTCATTGCTCATCTGTCTGGTGACCGCAAACTCATTTCCATCCTCAACAACGATGGGGATGTGTTCAAAATGATTGCAGCCCAGTGGAAAAACACAATGCCTGAACTGGTATCTGCTGAAGAGAGGCAGCATGCTAAACAGGTTGGTCCAAAGTTTTGATGGGTTAATAATTATCATATAGAACAATGAAAAGCAAGATGTGTGTACTTGTTTTACATCACTCCTATCAGTCTACATTCCAAGGTAAGGCTGCTGAGCTCCCTTATCATCTCCATCTTCCTATAAGCTTGTGAAACATGGACCCTCACAGCAGACCTACAACGAAAAATACAAAGCATGGAGATGAGGTGCTACAGAAGACTTCTGGGCATTTCCTATACACAGCACATCACCAGCAACGCAGTCCGACAGACCATCACACAGGCCATTGGACAACAAGATAACATGCTCACAGTAATGAAGAAACGGAAACTCCAATGGTATAGCCACGTCATCAGGCCTTGCAAAGACCATCCTGCAAGGCATGGTGCAAGGAGACAGAAGAAGATGGAGACAGAAAAAGAGGTAGGAGGACACCATTCGAAAATGGACTGGCTTGACACTGAGTGAAGCCATGAGGGTTGCTGCGGACAGAGAAGGATGGAGTATGCTGGTTGAACAATCATCTGTGGTGCACCAACGACTTTCGAGTTACTGTATAGGATAGGATTAGAATTACTTTTGGTAAATAGATTTCATCATGCTGTATCATTACATGATGTTGAATTCTAAGTGTGAAGGTATCTTTATCTTCCATTGTTGAATGTTAAGTTCAAATAAATGTGCAGTGTGTTAAATTTTTAGATATGCTATGGAATGCTGTACGGTATAGGAGCCAAGGCTCTTGGAGAGCAGATTGGTGTGGATGAAAATGACGCTACAGTCTTCATGGAGTCATTCAAAGCAAAGTACACAGGTACTTTTTTTTTCTCTCTCTCTCAAGAATACTAACATTGAACTTTTCGTTTTAAACATACAAGGAAAAGAGAAAGGGTTATGTCCTTGTCACTTAATCTTTATTACAATGCTATTAACTTCTGTACTTTATCCAAGTATTGTGTCCTTAGCTATTTCATCTGATCTTTACAGCCTCTTCAAAATAGTTGAAAGAACATGAGATGATACTTGTACCTTGTATATCTTCTCAATATTTAAGTATGTAAGCATGGTTCACACTGTGATACAGGCTCTGCAAATTGTAATATTGTCATTGTCATCATCATCATCATTGTCATTGTCATCGTCATCATATGGCAGAATTGATCCTAGTATTTATGCTTTGTTTTATGTATTTTGCTCTGTTCAACAGGTATGCGTTCATACCTGCGTAAGACTGTGGAGCAGTGTCGTGAGAATGGCTACGTTACCACTGTGACAGGACGCAGGCGCTACCTGCCTGCCATCAAGGACAGCAACCCTCACACCAGGGCCCAGGCAGAGAGGCAGGCAGTGAACACAACAGTGCAAGGATCAGCTGCAGACATCGCAAAGGCTGCGATGAACAGGATAGACCAAGACTTGATGGCCCTTTTCCCTGATACTTGCTTTCCCCACAGGCATTGCAAAGCTAGTAAGTCATCTAGATGAGGAGTAACAGCAGCAGTAGTACTAATTGTAATAGTGGTAGAATTAACAGTACTTTTGTACTAGTCCTTGCTGTGGCTGCTGCTGTTTTGCTTTTATGTATTGTGCTTGACTTTGCATGTTTTCCATTATTTTCATTGCATTATGTTTTGTGGTATGACTCCTTAGATATAAAAATAATTAATCTTTGCAGTATTTTGTATTTTATCAATCACTTTTAATTATAATTTTGGAGGCCAGTGCTTCAGATGCATGTGACAATATTTCTATAACAATTAGTATTTTCTTTGTTTGTTTGTGTTTTTAATCCTTGTCTATCAGTGTGCAACAGTACACAGTGTAGTTGTAACATCGTTCTACTGTCCTTTTTTTTATATGGTGAGCGACAACACTTTTTCTTCGGTTGTTTTTTAGGTCAGTGTATACTGTGACTGTTGGCTGAATCCTTTTGCTTGAACGTGTCTTCCTTATCACCTAGTTTGGACACTGTATAACCAAATGAATAACAATGTTTTTGTGACATTATATTTTAAATATTGAAATGTACCAGTTTGTGAAAGCAAGTTTGTTTATTGTTGCAGCATCGAGGCATCCAAAGGGTGCATTCCTAGTTTTGCAGCTGCATGATGAGTTGGTCTATGAGGTTTCAGCTGCTCAACTCAGCAAGGTCGCCAATGTCATCAAGAAGCACATGGAATCTACCACTACTTTAGATGTTCATCTCCCAGTCAAGATCAGGGTCGGACCTAGCTGGGGTCGACTAGAAGAAATGGACCTGTGATAGATTTGCTACCAGCGCTATTCATCATCGTCATCATCATCCATCATCATCGTCATCATCATGGATCATTATTATCATCAGTATCATCATTACTAGTCATTAAGATCTCTGCTGTTGTGCAGAAGAATGACTTGTATGTATTAGAATGTTGTGTGCAATGTCTTGGATATTTCAAAGATCTGTTTGAAAAATATGAGTGCATCTGTGTTGTTTTATCATTCTTTTTTGTTCCTGATTGAATATTTGCATTTTTGTTATTAATGGTGTGTTTTCTGTCCACAATGAAATATTTTTTTGAAAATTTTGATGTTTGTGTTTTTTACAACTGGTTAGGCTTTGCTAGGGATATATTTTTTTACTGCGTTTATTAAAATAGTGCAATATAAGTAGTGTTGAGTTTTATGTGATGCTTTGAATGTTGCAGTCAAATAAATGTAAGAATGAAATTTATATTGCATGATTTATACTTTTTATTGGCAATAAAGAAATGTACTACTGATTGTGTGGCTGTTTAAAATGTTGAGGCGTTCATTACCATCATGATTATATTTATTTGAAATTAAATATTGACTGTTTTCTGTGTAGATTCTTTTTGGATAAAATTATGAATTATTTTGACAACAAAATTATGTTTAGTATTTATACATGAATAAACACCTATGAAAATTGCTTTAGTTTTCCTTGTGAACTTTTTGTTACCAGAATAGTGTTCTACAACTGTGTGTGCATTTTGTTCAGTATGGGAGGACCAACATTCGAGAATGGACTGGTTTGACACTGAGCAAAACAATCAGGGTTGCTGAGGACAGTGAAAGATGGAGTATTCTGGTTAAAGGATCATCTGTGGTGCCCCTACGACCTTCGAGTTACGGGATAGGATAGGGTTCACAGAAGGGCTGAAGGAAAAAAATACAATAGGTGGATAGTGGGAGCACAGTTAGCTTAATTGTGTACACCATGTACTCAAATGTCAGGCGATAGCTTTGCAACCTGTACAGGCAATGCTTCAAACGCTATTAACGGCCTGGAGTTTAAAAAAAAAAAACGATACAAAGAAATAAAAATGCCCTGAGACACTGCGCTCCTACTCCTTCGGATGAGAGTATAAACTGAAGTCTAGTCTGCGCACGGGAGATCCTGGCGCTCATGTTCTAGATGAGTGAGTGCAGGCTACAAAAATACACCCAGCACGCATTAGGCCCTTTCTCTCCATCCCTGCTCGCCCAGGATTGTGCTCAGTCGTCTGGGCGTCAGACTATGCGACCAAAAGCTGTAAGTGTGCGCCTCGGGAGGCTTGAGTTAGCGGCTCTTGATCTGGAAAAGCGCTATGTAAAAGTAATTACATAAATAAAATAGGTGAGGCATATTTAAAAGAAAGATAACTCGGTTATGCATGACTTATGACAATTATAACGGTTGTTTCCCCTAGGCTTATATCCGTTGATGCAAAGGCCTATGAATAGTCGTTGGTTGTAGTTGAAGTTTCTTATTATACTTAGCGCACACATGATAATTATAGAGCTGGCCGTCTTGCAGTCTATGCACCTTGATGTTTATCTAATATATGGTATTTTATATTTCATTACAAGCTAGTCTACCTGCTGTGTGGTATGTCTCATTTAAGCTGTTTGTAGGCAGCCGCACTTACCCAAGTTTTATGCAACCGCACATTTAATAGTGGCTCAGGTTCCGATTGTTTGTTTGCCTGTTATTATTTTTTACTCGTCTTACTGCATCTCCGTGAATGTATAATCAAATCAAGTTATGTATTATTTGCAGCAAAGCCTTTTTTTTATTTTTTTAAATAAATTCTCAGTCGATAGTGTTATTTACGTTGTTTGTTTGCCTACCGTGATCGATGAAGCGTATAGCATGGGTTGTCTCGTTCCGCAGAGAGGCAATTTCAAACAGCTGTTACGCTCTGACGAGGGCGCTCAGCATCCCTTTGATGTCGCCGCCACGTCGATATATGCACTATGCCTCACATTACAATGAGCAGCAGAGACTGGCTAATGCAAGCCAGCTTTGTGATGCATAGTGATGAAAGCCCGTCTTTCTTTTCGAGTCTCTTTGTCGTATGGTAGAATGTCTCGAGTCTTTAGTCTTAATTGCGGGTCCGGGTGGATGACTATGTGAGAAAGAAGGTGGAAAAGAGATAGAGAGAGTGTGTGTGTGTGCGCGCGCGTGTATGTCCAAGGTGAGATTTTTACAAATGGTCCACATATTTGCATATCTGTCTATGTCTCAATCTGCACTGATAAACGCTATCGCTCTGAGCACCCACACACGTAATTTAAACATTGTCCTCCTTTCACATCTTTTGTACCAAATGTACATGTAATCTGTTTGGACAACGTGTGACTTTTTACAATATGTGTAGTGTTGTAGACTCTATACCAGTGTTAGAAAGTCTATTTATGTCGTTACCCCCGTTGGGGTGCCGGGGGTTTCAGTATAAATATAAACCCCACTTTCTGGAAATTTAGTGCGTTAAATTCCCACTGTCGCTGTCTTTCTCATTTGTTCTTTCTCATTCCTGCTCTGTTCTATCAATCTGCTATAGGCCTACTGTCTTCTTCTTCGCTAGACCAATCACCTACCTTTTTTCTTGAAAACTCTTCCGGGACAAGACTCCTTATTTGTGTGAGAGGGTCTGTTGGATCAGCTTGGGAATATTGGACGCTTTCTGCCAGGTGGTCACTAGGGCTTCCTATGATGTTATTATTTAGCAATATAGGCATTTTATATGTATGTGTTTAGTTGATAATTTATAATGATTGTATTCTATTTTGTTTTTGTAAACGGGGATTCGATAAATTAGAGTATAGCCTCAGCGTCCCCTGCGTGGGATGTCTTTATTGTAAAGTGACTGGCTGGTGGAGAGCATTCAGTTTTACCACTAGGGTTGTTTCGGCAGATCTTTTATTCGGATCGGGGGTTGTCCGGTCCTGATCTGGCTCGGAAGAGTCCGCTGGACCTAAAGCAATAATCACGTAATGTAATTTATGTCGTTCTGGAAATGTGTGGACTATCTAGTACAGTATAAGAAATGGAGGGCCCTTGCTGATATAGGCGAATCAGTTTAACTTTACTTTTAACTTCAGCAAAGTTTATTTAACTTAAATTCGGCGATGCGGGAATGGTGTTTCATGCAGTATATAGCCGAGAAAAAAAGAGGATGAGGGGAGGGGGGAAGGAGAGAGAGAGAGACAGACAGACAGACAGACAGACAGAAAGAAAGAAAGAAAAGATATAACTGTAGCTGTCCTTCCTTCCTCTGCCATCCCTCTATGGATGCACTCCGTGTCCCGAGGCTTTTCCGCCTTCAAACTCTCGCTCTGTAATCGTGGTGGGACGGGTCGTACATGGATTCAAATATTTTGCCTGTGAAAAATAGTCGCAGCGACAATTTTTAACTTAAAAATCGATATATCGCAGCGATCTTCTTTCGAATTAACTCTGAATTTTCCATTTTACACAATATAACTATAAAATATAGCCTCCACCCATGCAATAGGCTGAACAGTTTTGCGCCAAATACCACAACATTCCAAGGTAAGGCTGCTGCGCTCCCTTGTCATCTCCATCTTCCTATTATATGCTTGCGAAACATGGACCCTCACAGCAGATCTCCAACGAAGAATACAAAGCATGGAGATGAGGTGCTACTGAAGACTTCTGGGCATTTCCTATACCCAGCACATCACCAACGACGAAGTCCGACAGACATAAGCCATTGGACAACACGATGACCTGCTCACAGTGGTAAAAAAACGGAAACTCCGATGGTATGGCCACGTCACCAGGTCTTGCAAAGACCATCCTGCAAGGCACAGTGCAAGGAGGTAGTAGAAGAGGGAGACCGAAAAGGAGGTGGGAGGACAACATTCGAGAATGGTATGGTTTGACACTGAGCGAAACAATCAGGGTTGCTGAGGACAGGGAAAGATGGAGTACGCTGGTTAAACGATCATCTGTGGTGCTCCTACGACCTCCGAGTTATGGGATATGATAGGATAGGAGCACAACATTAGTTTTTGTGTGTGCATGACCACAAGAACATTACTGAAGCCTGTAGCGGATTATGGACACCAAAGCCGTAGATAGCACACAGCCAGCCCTACATAGATATAATATAATTATATATCTACCGGTCTGCTATCGAGGATGCGCTGCAGGCGCCCAACTTGAGTAGTACTAATGTCCCGAAGTATGACACACATGAGACTGGTAAAACGTTCGCATTTTGTGGTAGAATTTTTACATGGAATATCATTTATACAAAAACGAATTTGAACAGTTTAGGCACAGAGAGCAGATTTTCAATGAAACTCCATGACTTTTGTGACATAATTTCTTTGTAACTTCCAATGAGATTTTGTGACATTGTTTTGCATAATTAATTTAATAGATTACGTCGTCAAATGTTGTTTTGTTTAATAATATACCCGCTAATTCTCACTGTCACGTGACCATAATTTTTTGACGTTGTATAATTATCTTTATTTCACTTGCGACTGGATTTCATGGGGCGCAACATAATTTCTTGTGAAAGGGCATGGCTGCGACTCTATTCTTCGACGGCTGTTTGGTATGCTACGACTGCAGCAGACCCAGTTCTGTGATCGTTGTAGTGACGGGCCGGTCTGAAGACCCGAGGGCACCGCTCAACCGTCCCAGCAAAACATTACCAGCCTTTGAAGATGAGCGCAGCAAACAGCTACTGTGACCAGGCAAAAACTCTGGCACGCGGAGCATCAGAGACCACCCAAGTTTCCCGCGCTCGGCAACTTTGTTTAGTTTAGACTCACCAAGAGTTATTATTATTATTTTGTATTTATGGACACAAGAGAGGAATGGGGGTGAGGATGTTTTGGCTGGGGCCTACTATTCTTTTAGAATCGTTGGTAGTTTTTTCTTTAGCAGCTACAGATTTATCTGGATTAATTAAGATACTTTATTGCGGCTCACATTAAACATTCGTCGTACGTCAATGACTCCTTCGTATTAGAAACAAAAGTTTGGCATCATTTGCATCTACATCAAAAGCCGTTGGAGGAGGGTGGGAAAGAAGATGAGAGAAAAAAATAAGATATAAAAACATTAAGTTTGAACAGCTATTATAGACATTAGATTATAATTGGGAGATGTGTGGGGAAGAACGATTTGGTAACGTTTGCACGATACATCTGAAGAAGGAAAGAAAGGGAAACAATGAAAAGGGGAAAGGTGCGTGTGGGAATGGAGGGGGGAGAGGAGAGGACATCAGAAGAAGATAATGAATCAGCATCAGAAAGAGATAAAAGAATCGGCATCAGAGGATGAGATAGCATTGGAAATGAAAGTGTGATCGAACAGCATCAAGATTGTTTGCTTTCCTCTATTCACAAGAAAGATCAGACGATTTTACCCATAGGCTGTGCAGCGCGATTGCCCTTTTCTGCCCCTATTATCACCATGATGCATGAATAGATCAAAGATTTCATTCTTCAAACATCCACACATACGCAGCAGCACCAATATCATCATTAGCACCACCATCGTCAGTTCTTCTTCTTCTTCTTCATGCAGATGGCGCAGACAAAATAAAAAAAGAAATAAAAATTGACACCGCCAATGATCTCTGAAATTCTGTGAGGATTTAAACAATATATTTTTTATAACATATTCGGAAATCACACTTTTCTGCTATCCTATGCACCAACGGGAATCCCCTCTATGAAAAATACTTCCGGTTTTTTTTCTCCGCGTGTTTTAGTGAGTTATTTCCAAATATTCAAGAATAATAACATGTGTCACTGGCCACCTGTATCGTACCCTCACATATTTTTATTTTTTTTGCTGCAGTTTATTATCCCTTTCTATCGCCAGTGGCGCGCCTAAACCCTACCTACCTAACATTATTTGTGAATTTTTGAAAAATATTAGGAAAAACATAACGCCCAGATGCTGGCTCGAACCCACACCTGTCAGGCGCCATTGGTTTCTGGCTTGTGGACAAGGCAAGTTAGTCCCGCTTTAGCTCACTTGGCCACAACGCTCGCCTAACATATAGTCAGTTACTTCGTGTTTTGTGAAGGTTGCGACGGCGAAGCTATGGAAAACAACAAGAGTTTTCAGGTCCTGTTTCACTTTCTGTCGATGATCGACGCACCTCCGAAGTCGCCACAAATACAGGCCTCTACGATTGTTTTTTGCATTCTTTCACTGAGCATGTACTTCCTCCACCGTTTTTATACTTATCCCACTCGTTTTCTGGCTCTAACAATCGTCGTTTTCGGCAATTTGCCATATTTAAAAGTCACGCATCAAGCTTTGATAAAAGCAAAACAAACCAAACCGGAATTTGGTTTCATATAACCTCGTTTTAATTTATAATGGCGATACCCACGAGTTTTTATGAGAGGTGCCGGAAAGTTGTGATTCAACCCAACTAAGCTAAGCACTTACAACTTTAACCACCAGCGCGCATGCTTTTCCTGATTGCAAGATTTGGTCTGACAATGGCTACTTTGTGTAAACACAAGCTGTTCAAGCCAAAAGCATTTGTACAAACTAGCTTACTTTGTTGCTGTGGCTCTGCGCTCGTTGGGCTTGGTTATGCGCTCTTTGGTTTGGTTCCTCTCTCTTTGAACCACAGGCGCCCGTAGTATCTCTCCTAATAGCGTCCCTCTATCAGCTAACTAGAATAATCACGGCGGAGACACTACGCCGAATAAACGTACTCAGACGGTTGTTACGTCCTATTTTGTACCCAGGACATCAACGTGACGTGTTGGTACGCTCACTTAGATTATCTCCGGCATTTCGTCTAAGTTGACATCAAGCTATATATGCATAAACTACGAAATGCCTCTGCCTCTTGGTAGTATACTTTTAACCGAGACAGATCTAGTTTTGTAGGCGAGAAATCGAAAATGCCGCATTTTTCACTGTGTATTTAGTGCATTGACCTGTTCATCGGAAAACATTAAATGTAGGCTACTTACAACCAAAATTATGTATGGAAACAAAGAAAAGAAATCACAACAATCCATCAGAGTAAATGTTATGTTTTTAATCAAAAGGAGAGGGGGAAGGGGTTAAATTTTGATCCTGATTTGGCTCGGAAGAGTCCGCTGGACCTAAAGCAATAACCATGTAATGTAAGGGGTTAAATGAGGAATGTTTGTGTATCGTGTTACGGTCCCCAGAATCAACTTGTTACGGGTTCCACAGTAGTCTGGGGCGCGTAACACAGCACATGCGTACCCGTTTATTTTGTTCTCGTACTTCTTCACGATACGGATAGATCTAGTCATCATGCCCTTTTCCCATGAAGTTAAAGAGTGTGTAGAAAATCAGTTTTAGTGGCTATGGATCCAATGGACTGTTTTCTGTAGTGTTTAGCATTTTCTCTCCAAGGTAGGAGTCACATTTTCGCTGAAATCAAGTTTTCTTGAGTGATTTTGTGCTTTAACAACAGGCCTAAATTACAAACAAAAAACGCTAATAAGTGCAGAAAACATTCACAATCACAACTGAACTAATCTGTTTTTAATACGCTTCTGACTCTTTTCTGTAATAACATTTTAGGTAGCATACCTTCACACTACTGTCGTCTTCTGGGTACAAAATCGGGCGTAACCACTGTCTGAGTACGTATATTGGGCGTAAAATCATCCACAGCATCCTTCAACACCTGGAAAAGCCCAACACGTCGGCCAGAGTGCTGTACGTCGATTTCAGCTCGGCGTTCAACGCCGTCAGACCCAGCCTGATGTTTGAGAAACTCAGTACGATGTCAGTGGGTGCAGCTCATCAAGTGGGTGATCGACTTTCTGGTCGGGCGGTCGCAGTTCGTCGCAGTGGGTGGGGTGAAAACCGACGTCCTGACCATCAACACGGGGACGCCTCAAGGTTGCTGCTTATCGCCGACGCTCTTCACGCTCTACACCAACGACTGCCGGGCCTCTGAGGCCGACAACACGCTGGCGAAGTTCGCCGACGACTCAGCGCTGGTGGGGTTAGTGACGGGCGACGACGACTCGCAGTACAGACGCGACGTTGACAGGCTGGTAGAGTGGTGCCAGCAAAACAGCCTCGACCTCAACGTGGGGAAAACTAAAGAAATGGTCACAGATTTTAGAAGATCCGGAAGTGCGCCAGAGCCGTTAACAATCGGTGACCAGGTCGTAGAGCAGGTCGACGAGTACAAATACCTGGGCGTCACCGTCAGCTCCGACATGTCATGGACCAAGCATGTAAACAAGGTAGTCAGCAAATGTCACTCCAGGCTGTACTTCCTAAGGAAACTGCGCCAATTCAAAGTCAACAGCGAAATTCTGACCTCCTTCTACGGAGCCAGCATAGAGAGCGTGCTGAGCTTTAACCTGACCACGTGGCTGCATGGATGCAAAGAGGAGGACAGAGACAGACTGAGACGGGTGGTCAGGCAGGCGGAGAGGGTGGTGGGGTCGCAACTGCCCAGTATCGAGGAGCTGGAGTGCAGCCGCACTGTTAAAAAGGCTCGCAAGATAGCGGAAGACGAGCTGCACCCACTGCATGGCGAGTTCCAGATGCTCCCCTCTGGCCGCAGGTACAGGGTTGCCAAGTGCAGGACCAACCGTTTCCAGCAGACGTTTGTCCCCTCTGCAATCACGCTACTCAACGAGCAGTTAAAATAAATCTCCATAGCATTTGGGCAGGGTAAAGGGGGTGGGGGTGGGTGGGAATGGGGTAAGATAAACTGTAACTTGTCTCAATAAGAGCTACCTTCATCTTTCTATTTACTGTATCCCGAATGAATGTGTGCGAAAATTATTGATTGTGTGCGAATAATGTATACTCACTAGTCATGTAACGTACTATTGGTGATGATATCAATTGCGCATTAGGCCTATGTATTTACTAGTCATATTGTGTACTAGTCATGATAATTTAAATGGAATTTTTGTTCATCAAGTGCTGTATGAATGTGTGCGAAATTGTATTGATTGTTTTTGCATGATGCATACATTGACTATTAATGTAATGTGAACTGTGAGGCGTTGTATGTTGGTTTAATTAATTGACGTATAGATTGGGATGTGGGTGCTTGACGTGATTAGGTAACATAATATATATTGACAGTGTTTGCGGTTTTATTTTGTAATCTGATTGCCTGATGTGTGATGTTTGATTGTTTATTTTTGATAGCCAATTTTGTGTAAATGTGAGAAAGCGATGTGTCTGCTTGCACTGTGCTGTAATGTAATGTATTGTGTATGAACTTATAACCTATATTCTGATGTATTCCCATATAATGCGCAAAACAAATTCTTCACATGAAGTCAATAAATCTTGAATCTTGAATCTTGAATCTTGAAATGTCTCCACCGTGATAGTATAAGTATGCAGACAACACTCCAGTCCGCTCGCATCTTTATACGGACTCCTGAACGTTGAATAAGCGATTTAGACTCTGTTCTTTGGAATTTGAGTTTAGCTATGAGCACTTGGGCTCTGCAGGTTTGGGCTCTACGCTTTGTGATCTGAGATGTAAATCCGCGCTTTGGAAAATCTTGGCTGTCAACGTTATTTCGCTTTGGTTCTGCGCTTTGGCTTCGGTGTGCTCGCCGCTCTTCGGTTTTGGCACTACGCTCTTTGTCTTTATCTGCGCTCTTTGTCTTTATCTGCGCTCTTTGTCTTTATCTGCGCTCTTTGTCTGTATCTGCACTCTTTGGCTGTGGCTCTGGCTCTCTGGTTTTGATGTGGCCCAAGTTCACTGGCTATGGCACTGCGCTCAACCAGCTGAGCTGTTCCGGGTGCCAGAACAGGGTGGGTAGGCGTGAGTGGCGCAGTATAACGACGTTGTTGAGAGGCGTGCACGGCGTCTGCACACCCTTGATCACCGCACGTGCACGTCGTTATTTGGGACAGAGCCGTGCGTTGCTCTGCCGCCCATGTTTACCATTGTCCTTTTTATTCCCTGCTGATTTCTTTTGTCTGGGCTTTTTTTTTTATGGAGTAGATGGATGTAGATAGAGGAGATAGTGATAGGGTGGATAGGGTGGTAGTTTTTGAATATTGGTTTGCTTTTGTGAGTGCGAGCACTGAGGAGCCGAGTCTTTGTGCGTGTGTACGCGCGTATCTCTGTGTGTGTCTGTGTTTGCGCGTTCGCAATAAATCATACAGAGCTCTCACTGTTATTAAATTCACTTGAAGAAGGTGACTGCAGTCCCTTTTCTTATGACGAGAACACTTGTTCCACGTTGTTTTACTAGAAGTTTTGTCTTGATTATGGTATTTCAAAGGCAGACCGGTGACTGTGAATTAGGTTATTAATTTTCAACACGTCATTGTTACACAGTGTCTTTGCTTTGCCATTTGCCAGTCTTCATAATTAATTGTAATCCCTGATGATAATAGTAAATTATATGACAGCGCAATATTAAGGCATAACAATTCTAGTGTGTTCCGAAGTGCACTTTGGATGCATTTAGGAGGCTATAACCACAGGAGCTTGCATCAGGACACGCGAGCACCTATGCTTATGACGCGTCTCCCTTCTTTTTGGTCTCTAACTAAAGGGAAGGGACTCAAGGGAGACGCGTCACAGGCATTGGCGCTCGCGTGTCCAGATATAGCGCTTGTAGCTATAATATATAACCAATATATTATAACCAACCTTGTGGGGCCGGGTAGCTCAGTTGGTAGAGCGTCTTACTAGTAACCGAAAGGTACCTGGTTCGAATCCCGGATTGGCCATCGTGTGACAATATTATTTTCCCTTACCATCAACTGGTTCGCTGGTGTCAGAATAATGTGACCAGTAGTCGCCTATACGCTTCGGTGTCGTGTGACTATAATCTACCTTTGGTTGTTTCAACTGTTATGCGTCAAAGTATTCTTTTTTCTTTGACTGTTATAGTGTGTCCCGAAGGCGAACTTGTTTTTTCAAGTTCAAGTTCAAGAGTTCAAGACACTTTATTACCCAATGAATTCAAAATACATAGGATTTCGTTTTGGTGATGCGGTAAAACATTCAGTCCCTCTGCAACAACAAACAACCTTCCACTGGACATTAAAACATTAAAATACTCTAATAGAGAAAGTTATTTTAAGGAGTAAAGCACAGGCGCACGCCCACTCGCAACCCCCACACGCACACGCACACGCATACTCACGCATACCCGCATGGGTATCTAAATTAAAACGTAATGAGATAAAATACATTAAAGAATCAGAATTGCACCACTAACACATTATCGCAACTAATAAATTGGCGTTTAAGTATAACACCTCATGCTATGTGGATAACTGAGGACACTGGTACCGAGAGGGCAGCCGCGGGGAAGAAGCTGCGTCTAAACCGGCTAGTTCTAAGTTTTAGTGCTCTGAAGCGTTTGCCTGACGGGAGGAGCTCGAACAGATGGTTGGCTGGATGGGATGGGTCGCCAGTAATGTTGCTGGCCCTTCTTGCCAAACGCGTGCTGTATAAGGACGCGAGGGATAATAAATCGCAACCTATGATTTTTGCCGCGCGTTTCACAATTCTTTCGAGTTGAAACTTCTCGCCCGAAGTGGCGCCTCCAAACCAGACTGTGATACTGAAGCACAGGATACTCTCAATCACGGCGCGATAGAAAAGCGCGAGTATTGTCTGGTTAAGTCCGAGCCTCTTGAGCTGTCTCAAGAAGTGGAGGCGCTGCTGAGACTTCCTGATAATGGACATGCTGTTATTGTCCCAAGACAGGTTGCTGGAAATGACCGTTCCAAGAAATTTAAATGAATCAACCTGTTCTACGCATTAACTGTTAATCATAAGAGGTGAGATTGTGCTTTTATTCCTGCGAAAGTCGATGACCATTTCTTTTGTTTTAGATACATTGAGCTCAAGGTTGTTATCGGAGCACCAGCCAACCAGCCGCCCGACCTCCTCGCGATATGCACTTTCATCTTCACCCGAAATGAGACCCTCGATTGTAGTGTCATCAGAGAACTTGACCACTAGCACCGACGGATCTGACGACCCACAATCGTTTGTGAAAAGGGTAAATAAAAGCGGTGACAAAACACAACCTTGCGGAGCCCCAGTATTTAGGACTCGAGAGCATGATGTGGCTTTATTGACTCTCACGACCTGTGGTCGGTCCAACAGAAAATCAAGGACCCAATGACAAATGGAGAGATGGACGTTCAACAGCGCCAGTTTATCAAACAGTTTATGAGGGATGATTGTATTAAAAGCAGAACTAAAATCAATAAACAATACTCTAGCGTATGTACGCGAGTTCTCCAGATGTTGGAGGATGTGGTGGAGGCCCAGAGCGACAGCGTCCTCAACTGACCTGTTTGCTTGGTAGGCGAACTGGAGTGGGTCCCGAAGGTTGTTGTTGTTTGTAGATTATAGTCACACGACACTTTCGCATATAGGTGACTACTGGACCGATTTATACTGACACCAGCGGGCCAGTTGTTGGTAAAGGGGAAAATAATATGATCACACGTTGACCAATCCGGGATTCGAACCAGCGACCTTTCGGTTACTAGCAAGAGCCCGAAGGTGAACCGTGCATGCCTTTAAGTAGGTGAGGACGAGTCGCTCAAAGACCTTCATGACCACAGAAGTGAGCGCTACAGGCCGGTAGTCATTGAGCTGGGTGACCTTTGACTTCTTGGGGACGGGGACAATGACGGATGATTTAAAGCACTGAGGGACAGCATGCTGCTGCAGAGACGTGTTAAAAATATCAGTAAACACTGGGGCCAGCTGATCAGCGCATGTCCGAAGGGTAGAAGTGGACACCTTATCCGGTCCTGACGCCTTCCTCGTGTTTTGCTTCATGAACAATCGCCTCACCTCAGTTTCCTGGATGGTGAAAGGCGGAGTTAGAAGCGAAGGGTCATCAGGCAAAGGGGGACGGTAGCCTGGGTTTGGATTCTTCTCGTCAAACCTACAGTAGAACCTGTTCAACTGGTCAGGTAGATCAGGCTCAACATCACATGAAACAACACTTTTCTGCTTATACTGAGTGACGCGCTGTAAGCCTTGCCAAACATCGCGTGTATTGCTCGAGGCAAACTGATCCTCAAATTTCTGCCTATACTGCGCCTTCGCTCTGCGAATCTCTTGGCGCACCTCTGACTTAGCTTGCATATACTTGGAATCATCCCCAGCCCTGTACGCCTCATTTTTTGCCTCTAGCTTAGTCTTAACTGCCCTGCTGAACCAAGGTTTATCATTGCCGTACGTTCGTACAGTCTTGGTTGGAACATACACATCCTCACAGAAGCTAATGTATGATGTTACAGTATCAGTGTATTCGTCAAGATTAAAACATGCATATTTAAAAACGTTCCAGTCCGTACAATCCATGCATCCTTGCAAGGTCTCGATTGCATCATTTGACCACGTTTTGACAATTTTAGTCACTGGCCTGACGGCCTTCAGTCTCTGCATGTACGTGGGTGTCAAAAGAATCATAGCATGGTCTGATTCACCAAGAGGGGCACGGGGCGTGGCACGGTAAGCCTGCCTGATGGTAGAATAGCACTGGTTGAGGATATTGTTACCACGTGTGGGACAATCAACTTGCTGGTAAAATCGCGGGCCAAGGTCAAGCCCCATGTTAAAAATAGATTCATTCCCACAATCCTTTGCGTCATCGACACAAACATGCCGGTAGCCAAGGTACTTGCAATAGCGATGAACGCTATTCATTCAAAGATTACATGAAAGATGTAGTATTTTTCCGATTTCCTGACTCGGAAAAGAAAAGAACAGAGTTTGAAAGATGAGTATATGCCTGCGGATGTAAAGGTTTTACTCCTCAAACGGCTAAATGAACACCAAAGAATCCGAATGTTTTGTTTATCAAGCACTTCGTATTTGACCGACCGACTGCAAGAAATCCCGATCCTTTCAATTTAATTCAAAACAACTTTATTTATCCACATAAGGCAATTACAAAATTTAGAAGCAGGTCATTTTTTGTAAAAAAAAAAATTATAAACGGTGAAATGTGAAACAAGGTATCACAACATTGTCACACGATCTTATAAGCACGTAGGCCTACATGTCCTACCATACAAGCATAAACCAAACACACAACACACACACACACATCACGAACACTCACCACCGACAGTTAAATAAAAACATGAAGGTAATATAATAGGGTAATTAAGAATATCAATCATCAAATCAATCAGTCCATAAACAATCGATCAATCACTGAATCGGCCCATATAGTCTTCCCATCCCACTACACTCCAGATCAGGTAAAAAACGAACAAGGTTATTACATTGTTCGATACTTTTGTTTCTCATGTGATAAACTAAGTTGCATCTCGCAAAGTTTGCAGTCCTCACACTCGTAAATTATGAAAGCAACATAACTCCATACTGTCTGCACAATATAGGCCTAGCTGTATGATGATATTCTAAAATTCTTGCAACTGCAGCGTTCTTGTTAGGTGCTTTTTGGGTTCAGATTCTCTCTCTCTCTCTCTCTCTCTCTCTCTCTCTCTCTCTCTCTCTCTCTCTCTCTCTCTCTCTCTCTCTCTCGTATATAGCATTTACTGGTTACGGCATGCATTTGTATGTATACCCTGGGATTTTTAAAATTTGATTTGGGATTTCCACTAACACTTGTGAATAAATACTGTGTGTTTTCATGTAGCCTGATGTGTTAAAAAAGTAATGCCACGCTCAAGACAACCACAGGAAATCTTTCAAACGTCGCCATTATTCCGCGTGTTTGTGTCTATGTGGCCACGTGGCTAATTTTTGTGACGTAGCAAGTCTTGACCTTGGCCCGCGTCCTTGAGTTCTAAACGCTACGCTTTAAATTTGCATGATTAAAATCACCAAGAACAACAACAGTACTATTAGGAAATTTATTTTCAGCCGCCTGTACTTGCTCGGTAAGCTCAGCGACAGTTCCAGTCATTCGCCAAAAAAGGCAATCACCATAGTCGAACGAAGCTCTCCGATGTGTTACGAAATGATCACAGGCGGCGGAAGCGGGGGGGCAAGGGGGGCACTGGCCCCCTCCAGAAAAATATTGGGGGGGCAAACCTATACATTTGCCCCCCCAATATTCAGCCCCTCAAAAACATTATTTGGAGGTTCAAACCAATATTTTCCCCCTTTCTCTGGACTGATGCAAGTTAACAATATCTGTGCTGAGACCATTTTCAAAGCACTGAAGGACTGCTTGATCAGACTTGACTTGCCAGTGCAAAACTGTAGGGGCCAGGCCTACGACGGGGAGAGTAATTTTCAGGGTCATGTGTCAGGAGTTGCAAAAAGATTCAAAGATGAGCTCCTTGCTGTGACTGAAGAGTTGGCGATAGTTCTTGAAAGAAAACAAACGACTTGTGATGACGCAGTAAACGCTGCTGACATTTGTCTGAGAACACTGGAAAGCATGCGGCATGAAGATTGTTATGAGACATTTTTTGCTGACATCACAACGAAAGCTGCAAATTTGTGTGATGAGCCCTGCGTTCCTACACAGAAGCAGCCTCCACGAAGACTGGGCGATGGCTCACAGGGTCACAGCTACTCTTGTCTATCTGCTTACTACAGACAGCAATACTGTGAGGCCATTGACAACACCAAAGAACATTTAAAGAGCCGGTTTGATCAAATAGCTCTCGACTTACCAAGGAAAATTTAAGTTCTTCTAAGTGATGGAGCAGCAGGAAAGAGACCAAAAATTCCTCAAGAAATCAAAGATACATATTCCGCTGACATCGACTTGGACAGACTCAAAACTCAGCAAGAATCCTCCCACATGCACCGGGTGACACCAGGAGGCGGCTAACACTAGGATCACCATCTTCCAAGCACTGCCGGATGAACTGAAAGCTTCTGACACTGTGCGACGGATGCTGAGTGAAGTGGATAAACTTCTCAGACCGTACTTTACCATCCCAACCACAACTGCAACGGCTGAACGCAGTTTTTCAGCCCTAAAGCGGGTAAAAACATACCTTCGGGCAACGATGACGCAGGAGCGTCTAAATAAATGTCTTATAATGCATGTGTTCAAAGACAAAGTAGATCAACTAGACCTAGCGCAAATTGCTTACGAATTTATCAATACAAATGAACGCCGTCAGGCATACTTTGAAAAATTAACGGTGTAATTTCCCATGCCAAATGACATGCATGACTGCTGTTTTTGTTACTGTGATGGATCAACATTGCCAGGTCAGTTTCTCTCCCTTTCTCTCTACCCTCCCCCTCTCTCTCTCTCTCTCTCTCTCTCTCTCTCTCTCTCTCTCTCTCTCTCTCATATGCATAGTTGTAGAAATATATGATATATTTTTTTTCTCTCTCTCACATAGTGTCTAGATCTATGAAAATAGTTCAAATTATTTGGAGTAAATGTCCAGGGCCGGACCCAGAAGGGGGGGAGGGGATACCTGGGTTCTGGACCCCCCCCTCCAAATAAAAAAAAATTGAATTTATTTTAATGCAGAGTTTCAATTTTTTTAAATTGTTTTTAAAACATTGCAGTTTTTAGTCACTTTTGGTCCAAAGTACAAAGAGTTATTTATAGTCAATTCAACGGAAATCCATTTCAAGGGATCCGTTGAAACGTCCAAAGCGTTTTCCCGTTGAAACGACCAAGTAACCCAACCCCTAAGCCTAAATTAGTAAATGCAGCCATATTTTCTTGTTCTGGCCGCAAGCCTCTTCCAGCACCTTCACCTTGATACTGCCCTAATCCACTAAAAACGACTTTTTAGAAATATTAATTAAGATGTTAAGTTGATAATTATGACAATTCGTTGTAACGAACATCCATTGAAACGACCATCGCTGAATCGTCCAAAAACATCGTTGAAATGGAAACCCTTGACAGTGAAGCTGCAGAAAAGGACAAAAGATGTTGTCGATGCCTACTGGGAAATCAAAGAGGTCAGTAACTGCATGTCTTCTATTAGAAGAGATGTCGACAAAGCGTTTGTTGCCTGGTTTGGTGAAGTCAGCAAAATGGCAAATGCTTTGACAACTGGTGTTATTGTTCCTCGTCAAGCATCCCGACAGACTCTCCGTGACAACCAATCTGCGGCCACTCCAGAAGAATATTTCAAGATTAGCATCGCCATTCCTTTCTTGGAACACCTGTCAACCGAATTGGACTCGAGGTTCAAAAATGCTGGCCTAGCAGTTGATGGTCTCTGTCTGGTGCCAAGCACTTTAATAGACAACCAGGATGGTTTCATGCAGGTTCCAGAAGGGGTGAAGACACTGGCAATGTTGTGGGAGTCTGACCTACCAGACAACGCTACCCTTGATGCAGAATACCAACGGTGGGTTTGCAAATGGCGAAGTGCTGCTGAGAATGCGACAGCTATCATCCCATCCACGGCATCAGAAGCACTGAAACATTGTGACAGGGATTTTTATCCCAACCTGTTCATCATGCTAAAGAACCTTTGCACCCTGCCTGTCACTACTGCCGAGTGTGAGCGTTCAAACAGTCAGTTGCGCAACCTGAAAAACTACCTGCGCTCTACAACGGGGCAACAGAGACTCAATGGACTTGCTTTACTGAAAGTGCACAGGGATGTTGATATTGACTTCAAAGAGGCAGTGAACTGTTTTGCCAGAAGATACAATTCACAAATTGTACTAATGCCGAGGAACCTAGTGCAGCAAGACTGAATTAAATGAAAGCAGGGCGATGATGTTCATAAACTACAAGGTAAAGCTTTATACCGTTAACGATCAACAAAAAGTAGTGAATAATAATAGTATACAAAACATCTCTGCTGATAAATAAATGTTTGTGTGTGTGTGTTGTTGTTGTTGTTTTTTTGAAGGGAGGGGCAGAGGATAATGTTTGTACCCCAGAGTTTGTCAGTTCAATTGTTCAAAAAGCTCAAAGTCCCAGACCATCACAAATGGCTTTTTCAAGGTTCAGATTGCACCATTTTGCATCCTTGAAAAAAAAAAATTTCAGGGGGAGCATGCCCCCGGACCCCCCTAGATGGCTCGGCGCTTCGCGCCTTCGCTGAATCTGTAACCTCCCCCTCGACTTTTCCAAGGTCCGGTCCTGATGTCAGTGAATAAAATGTGTGTGTGCCCCCCCAATCCTGAGCAGCTTCCGCCGCCTGTGATGATGACTACGACTAGTTAAACATTAAAAATGATCGCTTTCGCTTCTAATTCTGTTCGATTTACACAGATTAGCATTTCGCAACGGTATACTTTGTTAATATGAGCATAATTATTATCGACTATATTTAATAGTTGCGTCCCTTGATTTGCATTTTGTTAGTTCTCAGCAGTCGGCTAATAATAGCATTCCCCATTTCCTGCCTTGTGTGATGATATCCTGGAGAAGATAAGCTTATCTTATAAGGGGAGTAAGACTTGTAGATAGATGGTGCGTTAAGCTACCTCTATCAGACGTTCTTTTACCAAAATTCCAAAGCGATGTGAGAGACTAATCACGGTGCTTGGTCACATGAAATTTATATTTGTTCTCGGGTTTTAAGTATCATTGGCTCACTTTAAGAAATGCTTTTTACTAATCAAAGGACTAGTTACTTGGTCTCAAGAGAAGAAGAGGTAGTGGACACACAACAATACAAATAGAATGACACCAGTCGTATATGTATGTGATTTTAGCTTTTATATGTTCAACACAAATTTAACATGACTTCAATGAAATGTAAATTATTAACTATAACTGTTCAATGTGCTGGGCTATTTCTTTAGCAGTTCTTCTTCGTCATTTGCAAAGCAGGTCTATTATTGTTATGGTGGTCTAATATTGTTCCGAGTAGTTCTCACCTCTCAGATGATGTTACTGTTTATTTTTTGAATTTTTGTCATAGTTTTATTGTTGATATAGATGTGAAATGTCGTTGTATGTGTGCATTATGTGGTTTGTATTATTTGTACTCTTTATTACTAGTTGTGTCAGGATATTCATCATAAAATAATAATAATACTAACTGCTTCAAAATGAAAATCTCGATCTGACTTACAGCTTCAAGCTGTGCAGATCGAAACAGAATTAGATCTAGAAGCAACAGCGCTTATTTTTATGCAAGGATGTTTCACCACAGGCTCTGAAGTCTTTTCTTTCGTCTTTGTAAACTCGTAGGCTACATACGTACGTAGTATATATAGTATGTAGTTGAGGCCTACGAAAGACGAGACTTCCCAGCCTGTGGTTTCACGTAGCCCTGCAAGCACTATTGCGTCGATCATCGGAGGAGAAGCGATGATCAACGCATTCACCATTATCTGTAACAAGATCTGGCAGAGTGGGGAGTGGCCTACACCATGGACCCAGTCGCTTGTCATCACTCTTCCCAAAAAAGGTAACCTTCAGGAATGTGAAAATTACCGCACCATCAGCCTCATCAGCCATCCCAGCTAAGTCCTCCTGAAAATAATACTCAACAGGTTGAAACCCCAAGCTGAACAAATCATAGCTGAAGAACAAGCAGGATTCAGGGCAGGGCGAAGTACCACTGAACAGATTTTCAACCTCAGAATAATCTACGAGAAATACCTACTGCACCAACAACATCTATAGCGTGTGTTCGTAGACTTCAAAAAGGCGTTTGACCGAGTCTGGCATGCAGCTCTGTGGGCAAACATGAGAGTGTACAACATCAGCCCTAAAATTATTGAAGTCATCAAAAGCCTGTATGACAAGGCTACCAGTGCAGTCCTCCACAACAGCGCCATCGGAAACTGGTTCAGAACAACAATCGGTGTGCGTCATGGATGCCTACTCTCTCCAACACTCTTCAACATCTTCCTAGAGCGCATCATGTCAGATGCCCTAGCAGACCATGAAGGCACAGTCAGAATAGGGGGAAGAGCAATCTCCAACCTCCGTTTTGCGGATGACATTGATGGATTGGCTGGAGAGGAACAAGAACTTGAACAGCTGGTACAGAGGCTTGACTCCACCTCCAGAGCCTATGGAATGGAAATAAGTGCAGAGAAGACCAAAATGATGACCAACAACATCAATGGCATCAACACAGACATCAAAGTCCAAGGCCAATCCCTCAACACAGTGCATAGCTTCAAATATTTAGGAGCCATTGTATCAGACAAGGGGTCCCAACAGGAAGTCCTCTCCAGGATCGCACAAACAACTGCTGCCCTGGTGAGGTTGAAGCCAATTTGGAAAGACAGGACCATCAGTCTACATTCCAAGGTAAGGCTGCTGCGCTCCCTTGTCATCTCCATCTTCCTATAGGCTTGCGAAACATGGACCCTCACAGCAGATCTCCAACGAAGAATACAAAGCATGGAGATGAGGTGCTACAGAAGACTTCTGGGCATTTCCTATACCCAGCACATCACCAACGACGAAGTCCGAAAGACCATCACACAAGCCATTGGACAACACATGACCTGCTCACAGTGGTGAAAAAACGGAAACTCCGATGGTATGGCCACGTCACCAGATCATCAGGTCTTGCAAAGACCATCCTGCAAGGCACAGTGCAAGGAGGTAGAAGAAGAGGGAGACCGAAAAAGAGGTGGGAGGACAACATTCGAGAATGGACTGGTTTAACACTGAGCGAAACAATCAGGGTTGCTGAGGACAGGGAAAGATGGAGTGCGCTGGTTAAACGATCATCTTCATGCCCCTACGACCGTGTTATGGGATAGGATAGGACAGGATAGGATGCAAGCATTCGTTTGTAAAACATCGGATAGCTTAGCTCGACTCGGAGAGCTTCGTTCGACTTCGGTAATTGCCTTTTTCGACGAATGACTGGAACTAGTTTGGAAAAAAACAAGTTCGCGTCCCGAAGTGCATTGGCACAGCAACGCACAGCTATGACTGTTTTATGTGCATAACGCGCAGTCGTGCCCTTCGGGCTTCGGCTGTTACAGTGCTAGTCTATCATCAATGGTCGCCACATTCACGTCGCCACGTGCAAGGCAGACAGGTGCCGTCATCACCACAATTGCCTGACCCCGGCAAATTACGGCCAACATCAAAGCAACACTGACTGCAATTTTCTCCCTGGCCTCAAACGTTGGCGATGTAGATGTTATCTTCTGCTGGGCTAGACTCAATGTTGCTGGCGGGCACTGCTTGCTTTGCCGTGCTGTTGCTGCTTCTGTTGCATTTGCTGTCGGTGTTGATATTGGGGCATCCGTTTTATTAATGATAATAACGTGACACTGGGATTAAAATAAATAAATAAAAAATAATAAGATGGTTAACCGCTCAAAAGTATTTTCAGACGCTCGCACGTATCTTTTCAAAAGTGTTAATTTTCTTGGCTGTTGTTGTTGTTTGTAGATTATAGTCACACGACACTTTCGCATATAGGTGACTACTGGACCGATTTATACTGACACCAGCGGGCCAGTTGTTGGTAAAGGGGAAAATAATATGATCACACGTTGACCAATCCGGGATTCGAACCAGCGACCTTTCGGTTACTAGCAAGACGCTCTTACCAACTGAGCTACCCGGCCCCTACTTTTCTTGGCGGTGATGTGACTCGGTTTTATCCCAACAAAGTTAAATGAAAATGTGGAATGACAGGCCACAATCTGAACTATTTGCAAGCCAAAAATGATAAAAATCGGATCAGCCAATTTTTAGTTTCACCGCAAACCGTGTTTGGAAAATGGTGAAGCACAATGACCTTAACCTTTGAGAAAGTACAAACATGAATGATCACAAATACTTAGCAGTAAAGTATGCACAAGTAAAACTGGGGAATGTATTCTTGAGTTAAGGCAAAAAGTAAATTTTGAACCAACAGTTACATTCGGAGAGAGGGACTGACCGGAAGTCCGACAACCGGACTGCTTTTGAAGGATGGCCCATGATTTGAAGTACTTGTATACCAAAACTCAGCAAAAATCTCTTCTGCCGTTTTTGAGATATTGAGCAAAACGTGTCTAGCAACAAAATGGCTCCAGGGACCTTGACCTTTGCAATAAAGCAAATGTGATGGCACAGGAGGCAGGCCACTAACCTAGATAATGTTCCTATGAAGTTCGGTTGAAATTCATTAAGTGGTTCTTTGAGTTATGGCTTCCAACAGATCCACCGGCCGACATTTTGCTCGTTTTGATTCTCGACTGCTTCTAGCAATTTCCAGATTCGTCTGGACATTTCGAAAATCTCACAAGCTTCTGATTTTATTCCACCGCATGTGCGCGTGTATGCGAGAGAGAGAGAGAGAGAGAGAGAGAGAGAGAGAGAGAGAGAGAGAGAGAGAGAGAGAGAAAAAAAAAAAACTCAGCCTACACTTTATTCCAAGCATGCGTCGTGGTTTATTATTTATTTATTTTAAAAGTGTGTGTTGTTTTTTTCAGTTGTTGTCGCAGGATTTGTTCTTGAAGTCGGAGATGGAGTGGTAGGCCTGATGACAGACAAATTGAAAGTAGAATCTAGAACTTCCAGTAACGGAAAAAATGGTTCGCACATGTCGGGAAATGAGGTTGAACCTTCTTTTTCTGTTGGAGAATAAAGGGACATAAAAAGGCAGCGGATTCTGGTCTGGGTCGCGGTGATCGTTCTTTGATGTACGTCTAAGGTCAACTTCAGTTTCATCACAGTCCCGTCGACTGTGGTCGTTCTATGCGTTCTTCAGCTTATTCTTTCTCGTCCTGGATTGGTTTCAGTTGTAAGCAGAACAAAATTAAACTAATGTTGAGTAACTCATAGTTCGTTGGATATTGATGAAAACATGTGGCCTAATTGCGGACATTACTATTGCAATAACTATATTGTTGAAGTGACTGTCGTTTAGCTGGCTAGGCGACAAACATGGACACAAGATTGTTGTATTCACTGCGGGATGGACAGGATGGTAGATCGGTTGAAAGTGAATGGATAGTTGGGTGCAGCGGAAAGATGTATATCATAATTATTATGGGCAAACTGCTATATATTTTGAATAATCCAATGATTTAATATAACTGATCTTTTCTGCAAAGGCAAAGAAAAGCTGCTGTGACCGCGGCAGGGCTTTTAAACAGTTTTAGCGGTAGTCTATTATGAATTTACGTGGAGTTGAAATTTCCCGGTTTTCACTGTACTATCCTGTCCTATCCTATCCCGTAACTCAAAGAAGATCGTTTAACCAGCGTACTCCAGTTTTCTCTGTTCTCAGCAACCCTCATGGCTTCGTTCAGTGTCAAACCAGTCCGTTCTCGAATGTTGCTCTCCCACCTGTTTTTCGGTCTCCCTCTTCTTCTACCTCCTTGCACCGTGCCTTGCAGGATGGTTTTTCCAAGGCCTGATGATGGCCACGTTTCACTGTACAAGTTTGCCAAATTCGCTGACGGGGTTGTAGAGTTGCGTTGAGGGTCAGGTCTTAATCTGCGCACTGATGTGAAAGCCACTGGCAGTTTTTGATGGCGGAACTCTTTTATGGTTTAATTCGTCTTAATTACCCTTCACGACCTCCACCAGAACCACAGAGAGATGGGGCCTTTCCTTCCTCTTCCCCAATCTTTCCATCCTATTGATCTCATTTCCACGGTCCCTCCCTTTTCTTCGCTTGTAAGCTGATCTCTCTCTCTCTCTCTCTCTTTCTCTCTCTCTCCCTGTGCTTCTGCCCCCTCCCCTTCTCTATCTTTCGCATCTCTCTCCCTTACAGTCACACACAGACATAGAAAGGGTGAGGGACTCGCAGGTTGCTGAAACTCGCCCGATACCTCGAATGAGAGGCAAACGTAAATCTCGCCAAGTCTCAGCAACGCAGTGGGGTGGGGGTGAACAGAAAGAGTTCGCACCACAGAAAAGAGGCGGGGATGGATGGGAGTTGAGGGGTGGGTGATGGCTGTATGGGTGTAAAGAGAGGAGAGGGAGGGGGGAAGAGAGCTTCATCAATGTCATTTCCTTTCTATCACATCAAGTATTTTTTTTAAATTATTTATTATTGAGGATTTGTTTAGCGCACATATTTCACCGTACTTGGCGACTCAAGGCGTTGGCCGATACAAGATCTAACTCAAGCCGCCCGAGGCGCCAACATTTCCTTTCTATCACATCAAGTATTACCGTTGGCAAACTTCAAGCTAGTTAAAAATATAAAAATCAAATATTCACTAGCAGTAGTAACTGATATTAAATTTGTGAGTAGTTACCTTTTAGATTTCAGTCTGCGTAAACAACATCGTATGTAACGCCTGTTATTGGCAATAAAGAATTGTTAAATTGAATTTGAATTTGACCTGAACATTTTCCAAATACCAAATCTCTTATCGATAACCTTAACAGTAATTCCATTGAAATGTCTAAGCTTTAAATTATGTAAGACATGCACAGTTGTTGTTTTAGGAATAGTTTAAAGCCCACAAATCCTTAAAACAAAGTGCATGTTCAAAATATCATGCCCTTAAAGCTAAAGTTAATTGTTGTGTAAACTGGTGGAAATCTTATCAAAGTAGCACACACATCAGCGTGAGTGTTTGTTATCAGGGCTATCCACTTGTTTAACGCCTCAGTGTCCCCGATAAATCATAACTGAAGTGGTCCTCGATATGGCCTTCTTTTAAAGATAACAGCCGGTTATTTGAATGAAACAACAAAGATGCGAGATTCAGAGAAAGGAAATAACATTGGTTAATACTTCTCTTTGTCAAGATCGTAAACAAACTATGTTTTATTAATTGTGTTTAATAAATTACACCTTAATTAAGCGATCGTGGTTATCACTTTAGCCAGTAAACACAGTCGTTGAATACGTCGTCAGCATCATCGTCTTTGTCATTACTACAAGAAAACTATTATCATTGCCACCAAGCATGGAAGACCGGATTGGATGATGGCTGTGCAGAGAGCGAGGGAGAGAGAAAGAGAGAGAGAGAGGGGGGGGATGAGGGTGCTCGAATTAATTGCTTGTTCATCATTATGGAGTTGTTTTTTCCTCTCCCCATTGCTTTGTCTTGGGCCTTGAAAGCTGGGGGAAACACAGTACTCATGAATTGAGCAGGATTACACGTCTGCAAAATGTTAAATTTACTTCAAAAGAACAAAACGCCCAAGCTTTTCAGTGTGGCCTCAACTTCACCCGTGAGAATGTGTGTGACCTTTTGACCCCCTTTGTAGATTATCTGTCTGTAATCCGTGGAAACAGTCGGTACAAGATGAAGATAATTTCAAATGGCTGTTGAAAATGTTATCTTTTCCACTGCACTTTTAATATCTCGTTGACGGTGGTGTTTGGGTTATCTAAATGTAAAAAAAAAGTGTTTATATTCATTTAAAAAAATTAATAATAATGAGGTCCGACTAAAAATAATATTTGGAATGATTTAGGAATAATTTCCTTTTTTGGGGGTGTTCAGTTCAATGTTGTTAGTGATTGTGGTAGTGGTAGTGGTGGTGGTATTGCTGCGCTGTTGTTGTTGGTGGTTGTGTTTAGGTTATTTTGTTGTTGTTGTTGTTGTTGTTGTTGTTGTTGTTGTTGATGATGATGATGATGATGATGATGATGATGATGATGATGATGATCTTTTTCAGCTGCTGCTGCTGCTGCTGGTAGCCGTTTGAATATTTTCTCTCTCTCTCTCTCTCTCTCTCTCTCTCTCTCTCTCTCTTACTCTCGCTCTTTTACCTTCTTCCCACCCTACCCTTCTCTCCACCTTGTGTGTGATCGTCATACGTGACCACAATGCGACGCCAGCCACGTCGATGCGCGTTACATATTGGACTGACATGAAGTGACAATAAATGCTGGCTCATAAAATACTGCAGTCTTTGATCTTCATCTCTGACTGATGCTGCGGATCGAATGTGTCAACAAAACACCACAACACTGTGTATCTAGCATGCACGAAGCTGTTTGTCTGCAAAGCTGCGTTGGATAATGCGTATTGTCTTTGATGCTCTTGTGTCCTGGTAGGCTGGTTTGTCCTAAGAGGGCGCCAGCTTGCGATATATCGATACTACCGATACAGGCAACATACTATCGAGGTAACATACAAAAGTGTGTTGTTTTCATGACTGATTCACACATCATCCAATCGTACTTTAAAAAAAAAAAAAAACTTTTTTTATTCTCCAAAACATGCATGCAGATAATATATTTTCCATTTTCAAAGGCTAAATGAGGATGGGCATATAAGAAGAAAATGTTACAACATAAAAAGAACAAATATTAGTTCTTTATGTCACATGTATAAAGTCATACTCTTTGGATTTCTATTTCTTTCGCAATAATATCTACATACATATTTGGTATTTTAGAAAAAAGAAAGTAGAAAGGTGGGGAGAAGGAAGAGAGAGGGGGAAGGAGGCGAGAAGAGAGAGAGAGAGAAAGATTGAGTTAGAGAGAGCACCATGGGTCATTATCATTTCACAAAATATACAAAACCAGGATTAGCACGCAGTGATTGATTGATTGATTGATTTATTGTTGCTTTAGGTCCAGCGGACTCTTCCGAGCCAAATCAGGACCGGACAACCCCCGATCCGCATAAAAGATCTGCTGAAACAACCCCAGTGGGAAAATTGAATGCCCTCCACCGTCCAGTCACTTTACAATAAAGACATCCCACGCGGGGGACGGCTGAGGGTTGACCTCAACTACGCGAACACCCCGGTTACAAAAACAAAATAGAATACAAACATCATTATAAATCATCAATGAAACACATACATATAAAATGCCTATAGTGCTAAATAGTACAATCATAGGAAGCCCTAGTGCCCACCCGGCAGAAAGCGTCCAACACTCCCAAGCTGATCCAACAGACCTCATACACAAACAAGGAGTCTTGTCCAGGAAGAGTTTTCAAGAAAAAAAGGTAGGTCATTGATCTAGCGAAGAAGAAGATAGTATAGCAGAGTGAAGGACAGAGCAGGAATAGGAAAGAGTAAATGAGGAAGACAGCGACAGTGGGAATTTAAAGCACTAAATTTCCATAAAGTGGGGATACTATTTATACTGAAAACCCCCGGCACTCCAACGGGGGTACTGTTGCCGCAGTGAGTCTGTCTTGCCTATAAAGGAAAGACAGGTTTTCAACTGTGGCTTTCACTGTTCCCTTTATAGGTTTGAACAATCTACAGTGGCAAGATTGCTCATGACCCCAAGGGGTTAGCACGCAGTGAAAAATACAGATACATTTAAACTGTAATATATAAGCGCTTATATATCGTCAAACAATGGTAAGTACGGGTGCGATTCTTGTATACCTTTTGATATCTCATTTGTAAAAGGGCCATATATTTTTCTACTTCCTATCCTATCCTGTCCCGTAACCCGGAGGTCGTAGGGGCACCACAGATGATCGTTTAACCAGCATACTCCATCTTTCTCTGTCCTCAGCAGTCCTGATGGCTTCGCTCAGTGTCAAACCAGTCCATTCTCGAATGTTGTCCTCCCACCTCTTTTTCGGTCTCCCTCTTCTTCTACCTCCTTGCACTGATGATCTGGTGACGTGGTCATACCATCGGAGTTTCCGTTTCTTCACCACTGTGAGCAGGTCATCGTGTTGTCCAATGGCTTGTGTGATGGTCTGTCGGACTTCGTCGTTGGTGATGTGTTGGGTATAGGAAATGCCCAGAATTCTTCTGTAGCACCTCATCTCCATGCTTTGTATTCTTCGTTGTAGATCTGCTGTGAGGGTCCATGCTTCGCAAGCATATAGGAAGATGGAGATGACAAGGGAGCGCAGCAGTCTTTGGAATATAGACTGATGGTCCTGTCTTTCCAAATGCAGGGGCGGACGAGGGGGGGGGGGGGTTTCCGGACCCCCCCCCCCCCACCCCAGCCCAAAAAAAAAGAAGGGGAGAGAGAGAGAGAGAGAGAGAGAGAGAGAACTTTAAAGGAAACAGATCAATCACTCTTTTGGATACCATCACATTGTGGTTTTATATTTAATGACTGGGCAGATCGAGAGGCAAAGAATGGGGCTCTGAATTTGAATTCAGTTACTGTTCATATATCTCTATCTACCAAAGAAGCAATCAATAGAATAGAAAAAGTATTTTTTTTAAATACAATTATTCACCCCAATAATTATTCCTTGCATGTTGGTTTTTCTAGACCTGTTATAACATTAGCATATAGAATTCTTTTAAATTCATTACAAATTAAATTTTGTAAAAATATTTTTGCTCATGTAATCCTATCCTATCCCATAACTCGGAGGTCGTAGGGGCACCACAGATGATCGTTTAACCAACGTACTCCATCTTTCCATGTCCTCAGCAACCCTGATTGTTTCGCTCAGTATCAAACCAGTTCAGTCTCGAATGTTGTCATCCCACCTCTTTTTCGGTCTCCCTCTTCTTCTACCTCCTTGCACTGTGCCTTGCAGGATGGTCTTTGCAAGACCTGATGATTTGGTGACGTGGCCATGCCATCGGAGTTTCCGTTTTTTCACCACTGTGAGCAGGTCATCGTGTTGTCCAATGGCTTGTGTGATGGTCTGTCGGACTTCGTCGTTGTTGATGTGCTGGGTAGAGGAAATGCCCAGAAGTCTTCTGTAGCACCTCATCTCCATACTTTGTATTCTTCGTTGGAGATCTGCTGTGAGGGTCCATGTTTCGCAAGCATATAGGAAGATGGAGATGACAAGGGAGCGCAGCAGCCTTACCTTGGAATGTAGACTGATGGTCCTGTCTTTTCAAATTTGCTTCAACCTCGCCAGGGCAGCAGTTGTTTGTGCGATCCTGGAGAGGACTTCCTGTCGGGACCCATTGTCTGATACAATGGCTCCTAAATATTTGAAGCTATGCACTGTGTTGAGGGATTGGCCTTGGACTTTGATATCCGTGTTGATGTCATTGGTGTTGTTGGTCATCATTTTGGTCTTCTCTGCACTTATTTCCATTCAGTAGGCTCTGGAGGTGGTGTCAAGCCTCTGTACCAGCCGTTCAAGTTCTTGTTCCTCTCCAGCCAATCCATCAATGTCATCCGCAAAACGAAGGTTGGAGATTGCTCTTCCCCCTATGCTGACTGTGCCTTCGTGGTCTGCAAGGGCATCTGACATGATGCGCTCTAGGAAGATGTTGAAGAGTGTTGGAGAGAGTAGGCATCACTGACGCACACCGATTGTTGTTCTGAACCAATTTCCGATGGCGCTGTTGTGGAGGACTGCACTGGTAGCCTTGTCATACAGGCTTTTGATGACTTCAACAATTTTAGGGCTGATGTTGTACACTCTCATGGTTGCCCACAGAGCTGCATGCCAGACTCGGTCAAACGCCTTTTTGATGTCTACGAACACATGATATAGATGCTGTTGGTGCTGTAGGTATTTCTCACAGATTATTCTGAGGTTGAAAATCTGTTCAGTAGTACTTCTCCCTGCCCTAAGTCCTGCTTGCTCTTCAGCTATGATTTGTTCAGCTTGGGGTTTCCACCAGTTGAGTATTATTTTCAGGAACACCTTGCTGGGATGGCTGATGAGGCTGATGGTGCGGTAATTTTCACATTCATGAAGGTTACCTTTTTTGGTAAGAGTGATGACAAGCGACTGGGTCCATGGTTTAGGCCACTCCCCACTCTGCCACATCTTGTTACACATAATGGTGAGTGCGTCGATCATCGCTTCTCCTCCTGCTTGAAGCAGTTCCGCGGGTATGTTGTCCACTCCCGCTGACTTCCCCTTCTTCAGCGATTACACTGCTGCCTCAACTTCTTCTCGGAGAATTGGGTGGATTTCTTCTTCTTCTCTGTTCTCTGGACATGCTCGAACTGTTGGGTCTCCGTTTGGATTGTGGTTGTAAAGGTCAGAGCAGTACTCTGTCCATCTGTCCAAGACTTCTTGTTCTTCTGTAAGGCATAAGCCACTTGCTTTGGATGGTGGAGACCTTGGGCTGTTTAACACTTGTCAGCGGCTTCACAGTCTGGTAGGCCTTCTTGCTGTTGTACTTGTTCAGACTGTTCTCTATTTCCTGGCATTGAGCTTCTATCCAGTTCTCTTTTGCTGTGCGCATGCCTTTTCGGATGTCATTGTTGATTTTTCGGTAGGCATCAGCTCCCTGTGAGATGTTCGTTTTCTTTTTCATCTCTCTTCGTTTATCACACAGGTTCAAAGGTTCAGGTGTGATCCACAGCTTCTCCTTTGACCGGTTCTTTCCAAGAATCTCCGTGGCGGCATCTGCCACAGCTAAGTTGAAGGTGGTGGTCATGGTGTTGACATCTACTTCACCAGCTCCCCGAATGAGCCGTGGTGCAAATTTCCCTCCCTGCCCTAAATCCTGCTTGCTCTTCGGCTATGATTTGTTCAGCTTGGGGTTTCAACCTGTTGAGTATTATTTTCAGGAAGACCTTGCTGGGATGGCTGATGAGGCTGATGGTGCGGTAATTTTCACATTCCTGAAGGTTATCTTTTTTGGGAAGAGTGATGACAAGCGACTGGTTCCATGGTTTAGGCCACTCCCCACTCTGCCACATCTTGTTACACATAATGGTGAGTGCGTCGATCATCGCTTCTCCTCCTGCTTGAAGCAGTTCCGCGGGTATGTTGTCCACTCCCGCTGACTTCCCCTTCTTCAACGATTACACTGCTGCCTCAACTTCTTCTCGGAGAATTGGGTGGATTTCTTCTTCTTCTCTGTTCTCTGGACATGCTCGAACTGATGGGTCTCCGTTTGGATTGTGGTTGTAAAGGTCAGAGCAGTACTCTGTCCATCTGTCCAAGACTTCTTGTTCTTCTGTAAGGCATAAGCCACTTGCTTTGGATGGTGGAGACCTTGGGCTGTTTAACACTTGTCAGCGGCTTCACAGTCTGGTAGGCCTTCTTGCTGTTGTACTTGTTCAGACTGTTCTCTATTTCCTGGCATTGAGCTTCTATCCAGTTCTCTTTTGCTGTGCGCATGCCTTTTCGGATGTCATTGTTGATTTTTCGGTAGGCATCAGCTCCCTGTGAGATGTTCTTTTTCTTTTTCATCTCTCTTCGTTTATCACACAGGTTCAAAGGTTCAGGTGTGATCCACAGCTTCTTCTTTGACCGGTTCTTTCCAAGAATCTCCGTGGCGGCATCTGCCACAGCTAAGTTGAAGGTGGTGGTCATGGTGTTGACATCTACTTCACCAGCTCCCCAAATGAGCCGTGGTGCAAATTTCCCTCCCTGCCCTAAATCCTGCTTGCTCTTCGGCTATGATTTGTTCAGCTTGGGGTTTCAACCTGTTGAGTATTATTTTCAGGAAGACCTTGCTGGGATGGCTGATGAGGCTGATGGTGCGGTAATTTTCACATTCCTGAAGGTTATCTTTTTTTGGTAAGAGTGATGACAAGCGACTGGTTCCATGGTTTAGGCCACTCCCCACTCTGCCACATCTTGTTACACATAATGGTGAGTGCGTCGATCATCGCTTGTCCTCCTGCTTGAAGCAGTTCCGCGGGTATGTTGTCCACTCCCGCTGACTTCCCCTTCTTCAACGATTACACTGCTGCCTCAACTTCTTCTCGGAGAATTGGGTGGATTTCTTCTTCTTCTCTGTTCTCTGGACATGCTCGAACTGATGGGTCTCCGTTTGGATTGTGGTTGTGAAGGTCAGAGCAGTACTCTGTCCATCTGTCCAAGACTTCTTGTTCTTCTGTAAGGCATAAGCCACTTGCTTTGGATGGTGGAGACCTTGGGCTGTTTAACACTTGTCAGCGGCTTCACAGTCTGGTAGGCCTTCTTGCTGTTGTTCTTGTTCAGACTGTTCTCTATTTGCTGGCATTGAGCTTCTATCCAGTTCTCTTTTGCTGTGCGCATGCCTTTTCGGATGTCATTGTTGATTTTTCGGTAGGCATCAGCTCCCTGTGAGATGTTCTTTTTCTTTTTCATCTCTCTTCGTTTATCACACAGGTTCAAAGGTTCAGGTGTGATCCACAGCTTCTTCTTTGACCGGTTCTTTCCAAGAATCTCCGTGGCGGCATCTGCCACAGCTAAGTTGAAGGTGGTGGTCATGGTGTTGACATCTACTTCACCAGCTCCCCAAATGAGCCGTGGTGCAAATTTCCCTCCAATTGTGGCCTGAAATATTTCTGTTACCTCCGAGTCTTGCAGTTTGTCCAGGTCGAACTACAGACTAGTGCACTTTGCTATGTTTACTCTCTTCAAGTGAAGCCGGAAAGACATCATCACAAGATTGTGGTCACTTCCGATGTCTGCTCCCGGAAAAGTGCGTGTCCTGCCAATGTTGATGCTTGATCTGAAGCGTTTCTTGACCATCATTAACATTTACCGAGTAAATCCCTTTAATAGAATTTTGGAAACCCTCCTCCAAAAACTAACTGATCCGCCCCTGAAATGGGCTTCAACCTTGTTAGGGCAGCAGTTGTTTGTGCGATCCTAGAGAGGACTTCCTGTCGGGACGCATTGTCTGACACAATGGCTCCCAAATATTTGAAGCTATGCACTGTGTTGAGGGATTGGCCTTGGATTTTGATGTCCGTGTTGATGCCATTGGTGTTGTTGGTCATCATTTTGGTCTTCTCTGCACTTATTTCCATTCCATAAGCGCTGGAGGTGGTGTCAAGCCTCTGTACCAGCTGTTTAAGTTCTTGTTCCTCTCCAGTCAATCCATCAATGTCATCCGCAAAACGAAGATTGGAAATTGCTCTTCCCCCTATGCTGACTGTGCCTTCGTGATCTGCAAGAGCATCTGACATGATGCGCTCTAGGAAGATGTTGAAGAGTGTTGGAGAGAGTAGGCACCCTTGACGCACACCGATTGTTGTTCTGAACCAGTTCCCGATGACACTGTTATGGAGGACTGCACTGGTAGCCTTGTCATACAGGCGTTTAATGATTTCAATAATTTTATTTTCTACTTCATATCGGCTTTTTAGCACAGCTGTAAAGGACCTGTAAAGTGTTTTTTTTTCTATTTTGCATTTATAAATGAATGATTTTGATAATAAAATTAACAAATCTAATATATTATGTCCGTTCTAATATTTATTTCGCAGCCAAATATTACGAGATGTTCGCTGAAGTGGAAAGCAATAGCAATATAACACTTAGAATTTAGGGCTCTCTCAAATTCAGTCCAAAACGTTTGAACGAAAAGACACCTAAAGAAAAGGTGTTGTATATTTTCCCTTTCAATTTTACAAAAAGTACAACAAATACTCTGTTCAACTCCAATGCTAGATAATATTATATTGGTTCCTATTATTCTATGAATTATTCTTATTTGCAGCCACTTCAATTTGATTTCCCTAATTTCCTGTGCTTTCTTAAATATCATTTTCCATTTAACCGTACGCACTATTCTCCCGTCCCAGTTTTTACAACAGTTAGGTTTTACATCATCTTTGACTAATGTATCATATAATATCGTCGCACCTCTCTGAGTTGTACCAATAAGTCTCAACACTTTACTATTTTTATAATCAGCAACATCGGCGGTAGCCAGTTGCAGTCCACACCGGCGAACATATCTCTTAACAGCCTCTACACAGCCATAATACACTAACAAATTAGTAGTAATATTATATTTGTTAACAAACGCTTAAAAACTTAAAACATTGCCATTGTCATTTAACAAACTTCCAATTAGGCCTATATATGCACATTTTTGAATCCAGTCTGGAAAGTAAATTGTTTTATCTTCAACTAAAATATTATTATTACAAAATAATGGTAAAGGTAAAGGTAGTCCCATAGCCTTGTGGCCGTAGGGGAACGTGATGTTGGAGATCACACTTATCTTGGGCCAGCGTAATGAGGGTGATGCCCATCTCTCTCCCTCGCTGCTTTACCTTCCCCACCCTTAAGAGAGTAGGTACTCTGTCACAGCTGAGTCAGCTGGGGGCGTTGTTATTTGTCGCTTCACGTTTTGCGGTCACCCATCCAAGTTCTAACCGTACTGGACGGTGCTTAACTTGCGACACAGTAGCGAGTGCTCCAACCACTGCGCTATCGGACACCCTAACAAAATAATGGCTCCGATAAAATTTCCTCAGCGCAGTCAAGTCTAATTTTATCTCCCAGAATTTCATACGCCCATCCAATCGTACTTTGTTTGAAATAAAATAAATTTAATAACAACAAGTTTAATGTAGAATATGGTTGTTGTCAGCATTGCACAACAAGTAATTGAACTGACAATGTCATAAGAAGATATTATTTTATGGCAAATATGAATTGTCAGTTCCTTAAAAATACTTGTAGCGAAAAGGGAGGCGACTGGTTGAAGCTTGGGAGATAAATTGTCTACCTTGATTTTCTTGGTTAGACTAGCCTTGGGTGACTCCTGCTTTGCAGAATCCTTTGGGTATGCCATTGGGTTACGCAGGACAAGGTGACACGACATTTGTTCTCCCCGGCTGACCATTCGCCTGCTGCTTTTGGTGGTGAGCGAGACCACATTGTCGGCAGGCATTTTATGCAGGTCGGTGGCAGCGACTTTGCAATAGAGTGCGTGGCACTAGTAGCCGGCAACTCGGTACTACCAACCACGCTTCACCGCCTTGCAGGGCAAATATTTTTATGTCCCTCTTTTGAGGGATAAAATGAAAATAACAGCTCGGGTGGAGCAATGTTCTCAGGGTCGTGGCCGAGAGACGGGAGTTAAATACTCCGCTCGGCTACATACTGATGTACGTAGACTATAATGCTATAGCATTTGCGATGTGAACGTGCGCAGTATGCGTATTAAGAGCTGAAAAGATGCGCAATATCTTACGAAAACGTACTTTATTAGTATCAAGCTCAAACCGTAAACTCGACATGACTTCTGTCTTTCCATTTGAGGATTTTAGTTTTGAGAGCTGTTATAGTGCGCTGTTTGGCAGTGAGAATCATCGCCAGGTGACGGTACAATCCAGCGCCTTGAGCAACTCTAAGAATTGGAAGGTGAGATGTGTAAGAGCAGTTCTTTATCAAGCGACTTGTGGCTTCTGTATTTGCATTTAAGGGGCTCGCAAGCTCAGAGGGTCATGTTTTGCCGAGTCGTATTTCGTATAGGCTCTAAATAGAGTTTATATTCTCTGCTGAAGCTCTACTTGACGAAGTGAAGAAAAATGGGTTGGCAGGTTGGCGAAAAGAAACGAGAAAGGAGAAAACAGATACTTGCCGATGAATTGGTAATTAGTTAACGGGGACACGGTAATGAAGAAGTTATTAACTGCTGGTAGCAAAAAGGGCAAACTTCATGGTCCTAAAACCCGGTTGACGTATTGGCTACACGCCACATACTTGATTGGCGGCCAACTGGCGTTTGTACCTTTTTAGCTTTTCCATTCTCTCTAGTACAAGTGGAGTGTAGAAGAAATATTAATTGTAAGAAAATCCACCCGATCCTCGCTGTCTGTTTGTCTCTCTCTTTGTCTGTCTTTCTGTCTCTGTCTTTGTCTTTCCCTCTCTCTCTCCCCCATCAATAATTTTAATTTTAATAATTTAATCTAGTTCAATATCGGGTGGTTTGTTCAGAGTGTGGATGTGCGTGCGAGACACAGCGAGTGCTAACAGTTTGATGTATTCATTTTGAACATATTTTAATTATTAGCATTATAGTTACTGTTATTGTTAAGGACCATAAATTTAAATGACAGGTTGTAAGATTTAGCTATGCCTGACACCTTTATCCCATAACAATTTTAAACTTCCACTTCAAATTCCCTCTCTGGTCTCTCTATCTCTGTCTGTCTGTCTCTCTCCCTTTCTGTCTCTCTCTGTCTCTCTTTCTTGCACACACACACTCACACACACACACTCAAACACACACAAATATCAATTCTATAGCACACACACACACACACAAACACACACACACATAGCCATAGTCCATATGCCATTCTTCTTCACCTCAACCACTCACATCTCTCTCTCTCTTTTTTTTTTCTCTGACATTCGCCGCGATATAGTATTGTTTTATGTGTTTTTGTGTATATTTGACTTGGGTGTGTATGTGTGTGTATGTGTGTGTGTGTGTGTGTGTGTGTATTTGTGGAACTGATAGTCATTTAAAAGAATGCAGTTTATGGCTATTTGTTTAGGTCAGATAATTATTTCACTTCGTCTGTACCCACTGGAGTAAAACTGAAACAAACTGACATTACATAAGAGTTAAACAAATGTTTTACAAAGTCAAACATGATTTGGAAATGATTGTTTAAGGGGAATTTGAAGAACATCTGTAGACATTTGTCTCGATACAACGGTTGTAAAGGTATTTTAAATGACAATGAATTGAAGGGAAAGGATGGGAAGTGAGAAAGAAAGAGAGAGAGAGAGAGAGAGAGAGAGAGAGAGAGAAAAGAGAGAGAGATTATTTTAAACCCACACACACACACATACATTACTTAAAGGCCTAAGCACGCTCAGGTAAACCTCAGTCTGTCGTTGTGTGAATAGAAATATTCCAAACACGCGTAAAATATTACATTCCTCGATGTTGAAATGATCTGCTGTTTTTGTTACATTAATTTTCTGGAACAGGGAGAGGGCGATTTGAGGGCAGCTGTTAGATTCCAGTTCGAAGCAGTCAAATAGAGCATAGGTCTTCCTTTCTGGAGTTCAGGTGCGGTTCAGTTTTAAATAACGAGAGCGCCTGCGTGTACTGTATGACATTTCTAATCATTATTTAAATTACAGTGTGTTGGTGTGTTTTCAATAGATGGGTTTGATTAGGTTTGGGCATGGAGCCACATATTTTTATTTTAATTAGTCCATAGTTGTTCCTTTTTTGAGCTTTATCGAAAGAACGAAAAAAACTTGTTCTGGTATTGCTAGCTATAAACGCTTCCCCCAGCGCAAATTGTAGTTTGCAATTTTCAGCCTAGTCCAAACGATTTGATGAATAATCGATCTTGAAGTCGCCGGGTCCATGAATAAGTTGAATAAGATAAGTGTCAAGCCAATCCATTCTCGAATGTTGTCCTCCCATCTTTATTTATGTCTCACTCTTCTTCTGCCTCCTTGCATCGTGCCTGATGCTCTGGTGACGTGGCCATACCATTGGAGCTTCCGTTTCTTCACCATTGTGAGCATGTCATCGTGTTGTCCAATGACTTGTGTGATGGGCTATCGGATTTCCTCGTTGGTGATGTGCTGAGTATAGGAAATTCCCAGAACTCTTCTGTAGCACCTCATCTCTATGCTTTGTATTCTTCGTTGTAGATCTGATGTGAGGGTCCATGTTTCGCAAGCGTATGGGAAGATAGAGATGACAATTTTATTTTAAAATACGTTTCTTATAATATTTGGTGCAATATGTGTTTAACCCGTGTACGTGTGCGTGTTGTTGTATGCAATTATTACATAAGCGTGAGTCAGTGCGTGATGTATCTTTAGAAATGTTTTATATTAGTGTTACTTTTTTACTACCTTTTACTGACAGCAGTTGCATGTTAAAATTTCTGTGAGATAATAAAACCCTTGCACATACGCACAGGCATGCTCTCTCTCTCACACACACTCACACACACACATACAAACAACACACACACACACCTACACACACACACACACACGCACACACACCCCCACACACACACATACAAACAACACACACACCTACACACACACCCACGCACCCACCCACACACACACACACACACACACACACACCACTCCAAAACAAAACAAAACAAAATCCTTTGCGCGATTTCATATTGAACTGTCTTTTGTTGCAAATGGGCTGGAAGCTGAACATTCGCACCTTGCGCCTAAGTCTCGCAAAGCCACACGTGTTCACAGCGAAGAGAAAGAGAAAGGGGAAAAAAATTGAGATTTACGATTTACACACACACGCACACATACACATACAAACTCACACAAACCAACACCACCAACCACCACTACCACCACCACCAAGTAGCTTGGTTGGAGCACTGTTGACTATGGGATTCTAATATTACTATTACGAAGACGAATTTGCTAGGTTTAAAAAAAAAATGTATAATTATTTGCAATTTTGCTGCTTTGTCAAATACATAAATGTATAGTATCTGTGTCTAATATAATAGATTTGAACAGAAATTAAATTATATAAATGTATAGGATTAATGTGTGTTTGTGTGTGGGTGTGCGTGTGCGTGTGGGTGTGGGTGTATGTGTGTGTGTAAGGCTGCTTTCCATACAGAAAATGTAATTTGCAATCGTATTGATTTTATTCGCACCCTCTCCTGCCTCTCTTCCTCCTCCTCCTCCTCTCCTCATCCTCTCTCTCTCTTTCTCTCTCTTACTCTCCACTTTATCTCAACCCTTAGTCTTAGAAAGACGTCTACCAAGCACTTCAAAATTAGTAGTGAACCGAAGTCAGCAGAGTGCATTCCAGGAAAAAGGCTTCACAACTGGGCACCAAGTGTGTTGGCATCAGACTGGCAGACGCCATAAACCTTGCGCTGCCAAATCGCAGCAATTTTTAATTGTGTCACCTGCCACCAAATTAAAACCTATCTGTCAACGCTTGTCCCGTTGCAGTGATCTCCCTTTTGCTGAAACGTGTGACAAATTCTATCCCTTTGCTATGCAAATGGGTCATGTCCCCTGCAATATCTGGCGTTATCTCAGCTTGTTTCCCAGTGATGGTCAAGTCCTCGCTGCCAGCCACCCGAGGGCGCCCCGCTCATGGCTTTTGTCTGCTTGTCACATCAAATTCCGCTCTTTATTCACACAGCAAACCAGCGTGTGAGAGAGAGAGAGAGAGAGAGAGAGAGAGAGAGAGAGAGAGAGAGAGAGGAGAGGGGGAGCAGGTTGTGTGTCCAGTAGTTAAATGTTATTTATTAATATATTTTCTACCTTTCATACAGTTCGTATGAAACCGAGCCAAGATACGTGCAAATCCAAGACACCTTATAAATAAGCGAATAACTGCAGTAATCGAACAAAACAGAACAAACTTATCACTTCATTGTAAATATCCAAACTTCCTTATTTTATGATCATCTGTGACAAAAAACATGAATACGAAAATTAATGTCTTTCTGTTCCTTTCTTACACATGATCACAAACAGTTCACAGCTTGATCCAGCACGTCCAGACCAAGAAACGTCCAATTTGTTCCTTTCTTCCACGTCGTAAATAAAACGTGGATACGGTCCAGGATTTATTGGGTAAGAACTACCCCAGTGGCGGCGGTGTAACTACATGTTGTTATCTAGCATTACAGGGTATTTTAGAAGCAGTTAATGTTATTGAGCACTGCGAAGTTACTTCTTTCAAAGGTTCTGAACGATTTCTGTGTGAAGAACGGATGAGTTAAAAAGGATAAGAAAAGTGCTCTTAAAAAATTGAAAGCTTGTCTCGCCACTGAAATTGGAAAAGGAGCTGCTAAAGCATCTTTAATGTTTGTCCTCATTGTGAGATTCGTCCCTTTTGTGAGATACAAAATGCATTAAGAACCCACTCAAAGATTGTCATATACTCTCCTTGGCTGAATCAAGTAAGTCTGTAATAACTGTTTTCTCAGCAATGAAGAATTCTGACTTAGGCCTACTGTTACATTAAATTAAGATTGTAGCCTTTGTTTTCAATAATGAACAGCTCACCTTTAAGAAAGGCGGTTGTAATGGCTACTACATTTAGCTGTCTGAAATTCAACATAAAATAACATACAATTATGTGCCTACAATGTTTGTGCACTTTGTGTTTGAGGTGGGGAGGCGGCGTGTCTTTGCGTGTGTGAGCGCTTGTATTTTGATTTCTTTTTTAATAGTCTTTATATAGCGCTTGCCGATACACAGTCTAACTCAAGCCGCCCGAAGCGTCCTCTTTCCGCCTTTGGGCGTATAGTCTGACGCCCAGACAACTGAGCACAATCCTGGGTGCATTTATGTAAGCCGGCATTCACTTGTCTAGGACGTGAACGTCAAGATCTTTAAATTCCGTGTGATGGAATGCGTGCGTGCACAGATTAGGCCTCGGTTTATACTCTCATCCGAATGAATAAGGGCGCTGTGTCTCATGGTTGTGTTACTTTTAGTTGCTTAACATTCAACGCATCTACTGTTTTTGCCGTTCAGTACACTACAGAGCCAAATGTTTCTCACGGACATATTTGTTTTATTTTGTTTCATCACTCCAGGCCGTCAATCGGCTTGGAACCACTGCCTATACGGGCTACAATGTTTGCGCTTAACACTCAATGCTTCAATCTTTTTGCCGTGTGCAATACACCACTGAGCCAACTGCTGTTTTTATTGGCTACCAAACGATCCGTTTAATTAAACTTGCTTAACGAAAGTTCATGAATAATTAAATACACAGAGTCGGTTGTTGTGGTTGTCGTTTCCTTGGCGGCAGAGGAGAATGATGTTGGATGTGTTTGTGAACAGCGGTTGCGTCTAGCCCCTACCCTTGACTGCCACAAGTTTATCACGCCTGTCCAATATCACCACCCGCCTGATTAACGGCCACCCGATCTTTATGATCACCCAGAACATTTTGGGTGGAAGTTGCGGTGAAGTCAGTCAGTTGGCCTAATGCATTGTTTGAATGTATGTGTGTGCGTGTGTATGTGTGAGAGAGAGAAAGAGAGAGGAGGAGGAGGAGGAGAAGAAGAAGAAGAAGAAGAAGAAGAAGAAGAAGAAGAAGAAGAAGAAGAAGAAGAAGAAGAAGAAGAAGAAGATTTGTATGTATGTATTTATTTCCATATTTTTACTGCCAGGGCTCTACAAAATGTAGAATCTTATGGCCATTTAGGCAGTTGTAAGATTTGTAAAATAGCCTAATTGTTGAAAGAGTTAGGAATGGTCAGGTTAATAATTTTGGATTTCTTCAAAGTGCATCGGATCGAATATTTATGAGAATGTTTAGGCACACAGCCTCACATTTGTCATGCAATTACTACACTTTGCGAAATGTCGTCTAAGAATATTTCAGTATCATGCCGATTCAATACGACAGAAAAAAAAATCTTGGTTTGAAGGATCGACAGTATGGATGAAATTATTATAGTCCGCTTGGCGAAGTTCCGTCAGAGAACACTGTCATTCCTGCCAATTCAAACTCCTACAAATTGTTGTGCGGGCGACACCGGCGATGATGATGATGATGATGACGATGACGACGACGACGACAACAGTATATTATACGCAGGGCTATGACGCATAGAGAATCTCTGACAAAGCATAAATTTACCTGTATCGCATAGACAAACCAAAAAAGCTAAGCAGGTCTAATATAACTTCCCACCGATATCAGAAAGCGACTTCTAGCTCAACAGCAAAGCGGGGAGAAAGGCTGTCGGCAGCGTTTGATTCGGGGGTTGTTTAGGGGGTCTCTGGTGTCGCCTACTACAAGGGCCTCGGCACCATCAGAGGATATCATCACCATCTCCCTGGTCCTCGCGCTACCCGGGTACGGCTAGAGTTTCCTGCCCACGACACAGCTATCTAACCGCTAATCTCCCCTATATCCCTACCCCGTTTAACCTGCTACGCTGATTTGGCCACATATAGTTTAGTCTTTCTCGGTCTCTTCAGTATGGTTCCTTTCTCAATGAGGTACTACATATGCTTGATTGCAAGCTTGATACAAGAATACTGAAGGCACTAGGTACACCAATTACGGAACTACACAATGCTTTATTGCAAACTTAAAATTCAAAGTAATACAATATGATTGTATTGACTAGGTTGCTTTGATGCAGAAAGCAAACTTCGCAAACCTTCCCGTTGTAAGGTTTGACTCTCAATGTTGTTGCAGGTGTAATCCTTCTCATCTTCTTTAGCAAGAAAGACTGGCCAAGGCTTATGTCGCCTCTCCACATTCTCCACATTGGGATGAGAGGCGGACATAAGTCTCAGTCAGTCTCAGCTACGCAGTGTGTCAACATTTTTGGGGACGAATGTAACTGTAGGCCTACTTCCACACGCTTGAAGCAATTACAACAAATAATGACATTAACGGGTTTTCTAATATCACAGAGTACATTTTCTTTCATATTTTGGTCGATTTCTTTAAAGAAATACATAAACATCAGTCAAATATACGCTTTAAAATACGTGTATAGTTTACAAACTTATTCATTAATTAAGGACGCACACACACACACCCATCCTTCCCTCACCCATTTCCCCCTCATACTCCCTAAAGCACGTAGGCCTATTGCAATTCATATTACATTATGAATTGTACAGTCCAAGTAGATCATACCTATACTCTTGAAGTCACTTGCATAACACCTAATTTTTCATGTACTGGCGCTTAATAAAAAAAAGAAAAAGAAGAGTCACGACATTTACTTTCCTTTGGATCTTAATAAATCTTACGAGCTTCCGCGAGATTTTCCGAGCTGATACCGTTTAGCTTTATTTTATTAATTTTTTAAAAAATGGAGCCCGATACGCCAAGCATAAATTAAATGTCGCGACTCCGAAGATAGGCGTAAGTGATTATATCGGGGTCAGAAACTCTTTGGGCACGTGAAACCCGAGACGGCCTTGACAAGTAAGCGTGAAGATCTATGACACTGATAAACAAGAAGGCAGCCGCCAGACGAAGCATAGAAGACTGACGGACAACAATGCTCTTCATACTAGGTACAGTGTCTGTCTATACAGCTTTTTTTTTTTAAACACAGTTGTCTGCGGTAATACTAACTATAGAATCAAGACGAATCAGTTTAACTGAAGTAAAACAAACTGGACCCAACACCACTGTTTTAGCTTTCGTTGGCATTTATTGCACCAACTTCATCACCAATACCTAACACCGAAGGAGAAACGTTTTAAATCTTCATTAAACTATTTTTTGTGTAACCATCATCTCTCATTTTTGTCCTTGATATTTTCTGACTTTTGTGCATACTTAATCATTAACTTAGCTAAAAAAAATCTTTATTGTTCATTGTGGGTAACCTAATCGATATTACACGCGCTGAGGGCAATCAAAACTGTTCACTGAAGGTCCATGCATATATCTCATATTATGTGTGCTATGGCTTGCGTTTTGTTGTTAAGACGGCCAAGGCATCAAAAATGTGTGTTTATTGTGTGTTTATTGTGTGTGTGTGTGTGTGTGTGGTTGTGTGTGCGTGTGTGTGTGTGTGTGTGTGTGTGTGTGTGTGTGTGTGTGTGTGTGTGTGTGTGAAAATGAGTTTACTTGAGAAACTGCATTGTTGTCACATTAAAAGATGGCATGAATGTATCGATTTATATCAAAACCGTACTTTGGATAATGGTTTTTCTTTTGGCTTATTCGTATTGGGTTTCTTTTCCGGCGTGGAAACTGTTCATTTCAAAAGGATATGTGAAGCTCAAAGGTGTTATTGTTTGAATTTGGAAAGGAGCTGTGAAGCTCAAATGTGTGATCTTGGATCCCTTTAAAAGTGAGAGTGGAACAGACCAGCTGTCTAGTGACAAACTAATTGTCATCATGATCGTGTATCAATTTACATATTTAATTGCCAACTCGTTCTTTGCATTGAAAGGCCACCGGAAAATGACATTAATTACCACCCCTACAAACACACCCATTCCCAACGACTCCTTCCTCCAATCACCCACCCAACCTGAAACCACACCCACCTCTGTCTCTGCCTCTGTCTGTCTATCTCTGTCAGTCTCTGTCTCTCTCTTTCGCTCTCTTCATTCATTCAACCATCCATTCACTCCTTTCCTGCCCCAATATCTCGTTTAAAATGGCCCTCGATCAGCCAAATTTCCTTAAAGGCGAAGGAGACGTAATCAGGGTATTCTCAGCGTAATTTCCCTGACAGTGCTGTCTCCTTTAGATCTTGTTCTGGGTCAGTGAAAAAGAAGGTTTAAAGTGGCTTTTGAGGTTTGTAAACGGGAGGCTACCATTCTGAAGGAGAGAGAGAAAGAGAGAGAGAGAGAGAGAGAGAGAGAGAGAGAAAGATAGAGAGAGAGGCTTTGAGGTTTTAATTGCCTTATTGGCCTCATCCCCATTAGCTATGCACACGCATTCACACACCATGCGCCACATGCGCGACTCATACACAAACCCACCCGCACGATTCGAGCACCGGCAATCTTTGCTTAACTGTTAACTGCGCTGTTTAACGAGTTGTATTAACTTATTGTTATTGATACCGATGTCCATAAAATTCTGTAGATGCCTTAAGGAGATTGAGATTCAAGAAATTGCTTACGTGTCTGAAAAGCATAATACACGTATTTGCTTAATGCTCTGACTTTAGAAGGTTCTTTCCATCGAGGTAAAGTGACGCTAAAATGAGGAGATCAGACAAAAATTGTACCCGGGAGGACTTCCGGTTTGGTTACTGGCGGAATAAGCACGTGCTGTCGAACCCTCCAGTGAGAAAATGCCTCCCAAGACGACACAAAGCCAAACCAACACCATGAACTGATATTGCTGGGGACGAGGACCCACCAGCTTAGGCGCAGAAACTTTCCAATGATTATCAAGAGGGGAGAGAACAGATTTTGGCACTGACAGTATAGAGAGCCAGATTTGTGCAGATGACAAGATGGTAAAGGAAACAAGCGAAGTATAAGGACCACGAATTGAAAACCTGGAATTCAACTCTATAAAATACAGTTTGTTTTTCTGGGGTATGCAAACTAATTCCGTGAACTGTGAAGCAAAGATCCGTGCATTTTTTCGGGACGAGCTGGGTTTGGAAGGTGCGTGGCGATACATGCATTGTGCGATTCGTCCGTTTGAATCTATAAACCCGACCTACCCTTAAATTTAGTGTAGTAATTTGCAAAAAAAGCAGCGATGATGAAGAAAGAGGGGCAAATTGTGCGTGTAAGAGAGAGGGAAGGGGAAAGGCGAGCGCTGGAAACGTATATAAATAAAAATGAGCATAAATAAATATTCTTGGAATGTAAGCTTCAGTATTTTATATTTTATTGTCGTTGGAACCTTTGCAAATAAATCAGTAGGCCAAACGTTCCAACGATGTTGCTTCGGTTCACAGGGGAAAGAACTCTGTTACTCATCCTGTTGCAAATGTAAACAAGGGAAGGAACTCATACTAGCTGTTAAAATATCCATAATGTTGTGTGGGTCCTTCACAGAAGTATTGTTTAACAAGATATTTAGTTTAAGGGTGTTTTTTTTTTTAAAATTGGATTTTTATTTTAAAAAATGTATGATTTTACGTATATTTAAATATTTTTGTGGGTAATTATAATTTTGATACTTGAAAAGGAAGAGTATCCTTTTTCCTGTTTTGATCTATTAATAATAACAATAATTACAAGAGAGAGAAGAGGGGTGGGGAGGAGGAGAAAGGGAGACCAACGTGTATAATGTGTTGTTGGCTGTAGTTGTGAAGGAGTCATAAAGTGCTTTGTACGGCTGCTATCCCAGTCTTTTGATGTGTTTGCTGCATCAATGGGTTTTATGGAGGTTTGTCAAGAGGATGCCTACGCGATAGGATTATTCCATGAAGATGGATGGAATTACAGCCAGCTACTGGCAACCTTTATACCTTTGCCAGATACGATCATCATAATAATAACTGCATGGGGACTCACACTTTGTGCTTTCTAGCTTAGCTTACCTCTGTGTAAAGTGTAAGTCATCCCTGTTCTCTTCTTTTCTCCTCTCCTCTGAACTTCACCCAGTGCCAACGCCTCCCATCATTCCTCCCTATGACCCCTCTTCCACTCCAACGGCACCCTCAAGTCCCAGCGACGTCTCTCTCTCTCTCTCTCTCTCTCTCTCTCTCTCTCTCTCTCTCTCTCTCTCTCTCACACACACACACACACAAACACACACACACACACACGCTCACACATTGTTATAGATTTTCATGCATTTGCATTATCCAGAAGCCTGCAAATGGTTTTCACAAATGACATGTACTCTGTACGCAAGTATAGTCTACTTACTGGCTAATAACTAACTAAATAACTGAATAAATATTGGAACTACAAAACCAACAGAGACTTTGGACGATAGAGGCGCTCTCTTTAAACACCAGAGCACTCACTGACACAGTCCGTCACATCACTTTTATAATAAACAGTATTTTTTTTATATACCAAATCATCATCAATAGACTGAGTCTTTTGATGTGTCCGCAATATGTCGATTCCAATCAGAACTTTAATACAACATAGCAACAGATGGAGTCCGGTTTGCAATAATTTATTAGCGTAGTTCTTTATGTGGTTTCCTATATATGTAGCTACAAATGCAGGCCTATCTATTCCGTGTAGAATAGTTCAGCTATCTATAATCTGTTATCATCATCGGGATCGCTATCATCATTGTCATTTTCGAAGTCGTCGTCCAAGTCATTTTTATTGCAATTGTTGTCGTGGTCTTCGTCTCCGTCGTTATTGGCATAGTCTCTTTATTGAATCAGTAATCGGAAGTAATTTGGACACTATTAGCAACACCTCTATTGCCTTTTATAACATAGTTTTATGTGTTGATTCTAAAGCTGTTCTTAAAGCCCTTCAAAATTGGTATTGTAAAACTAGATCAGACATTATTTTCGATATTAGATTATTAATTCATGCTATTATGTCATTTTTATGCTATTATATCAAATATGCTATTATGTCAAATGGTGTAGGAATTTCTTTTTGTTGGGTTCCTTCACACTGTGGCATTTATTTTAATGAAGTTGTGGATACTTTAGCAAAGGAAGGGTCATTCTCTGTAAGTGACAACAATATTGTTAGACCATCTGCATCAGAACTCATTTCGTTGGTAGAAAGATCAATGTACTCCACCTTATCACAAAGTACTGGAATAGATCATTACTCATGTTCTAGAAACTTGTGTAGAATAATCAATAAGCTAAGAGTCAACTCATGGAATACTAAATTTTTAGCTACTGCTATGTGTCCATGTTCTCAACCAATTTCCGTTGAACATCTGTTAAAAACTTGCCCCATATTAACTTCACAATATTTAAACAAAAATATTAAAACAAGTGAACATTCCACTGTTAAACTGCTGCAGTATCCAACAATTATTACCATAGCACAAATTATTAGCCAGTCTCCAGTGAGCAAATTTTTGTGATTATTTTGTCTGATCCTTGGATGTGCTTTTTGTATTTTGCGTGTGATTGTGTGTATGCTTGCGTGTATGGTCTAATATCACAAACTGTGAATAGACGTTAAATAAAATTATTGAATTGAATTGAATTGTAATCGGAAGTAATATTGATAAACTGATAAAATTGCCGTATGAAAACAATGACCACATCAATGGCCCAGTAAACAATATATATATACACGGTGGTTAAGTGAGCCTTGGGTGACTTGGGTTTGATCCTGATTTGAGTAAAATAGTCGATGTATGCTGGATCTTAGGGGTCAGCGCCTTTAAGCAGGTCTTTCAGTTTTTAAGCGCGCTTTAGATCTTTGGAACTTTGTCTTTTTATTTCATATACCTCCATCAATCAGGCCCCTAGCCCAGGGTTCGTATAGCCAACAAATGGGGAGTGGGGGGTTTGGGGATACCAGAAACAGAAGTTAACAAGACCGGCATAATAGTATACAGGAATATTGCACACCCAAAAATTACATATTGGCATTAAATTGTTAACGAGCAAGGAATCGATTAAAGAAAATGTAAATAAACAAATCGATAATAAGCCTATTAAAAAGGTACCACACGAGGAAATATAATCCCAGAAATAATACACGTAGGTCTCAACCAAGAACATGTGAGTTCGAAATAAATAGCAAAAGAGAACTGTGCGTCGCTATTGAAAAAGTGAAAAAAATAATACCTATATATAAAACGGCTTAAATCAGACAACCTGCGTTTGGATTTAGAGTTCATTAACTGGTTTAACTTATAGGCATCCGAATGATTCCTTAAGTATTGAGGTACTAAAGAAAGCCTGTTGACAATCGGTACAGGATTTTTACATCTAAATAGAAAATTAACTTCACCACCTAGTTCGTCCAAATCAGAATACATGTATATCTTCTCTCTGAAAATTCAAATATCTTTGTCATTAATAGGTTAGTTTGTGAGAGCTGAGCCTAAATTTCAATAAGTTTCTTCTTATGAAAGGTGACAAGTTAACTTAAATTGTCCTCGAAACAGAATGTATTCTAAAAAATGTTATATATACTTAATACAAGTATTATCGAATAAATCCTGATGCAAGATTTGCAAGAAGAGGTCTCTCTCATTTATTGTTTGACCATGGACTTAAAACAATTCAAAGAATATTTACAGCCACGTAACCATATGAAAGATAGACCAAGATCGTTTAACAGAGAACGAACAGTACATAACCAAGACAGTTTATACTCAGAATTTAAAAATAAATACGAACAGGATCGAAACAATAAAAGTACTAAACTATTTGTTTTCTTTCCTGCAAATAAATTTCAATTAAGCAATAAAGAGAAAAACGTGGTCAATGGTCGAGTTTCTTTTTCTAAAATCTGATTGTTCATTACATAACAAATTATTTGAATCTAGAAATATGTTAATCCTGTCATTAATTATGCTCTTGAAAAGTTTACCTATACATCTTAGGACCGTTATACCTCTATAATTATCTACATTTAACCTCTCCCCTTTACCGTTATATAATGGGCATATAATGCCAACTGACCAGTCATCTGGAATTTTACCACTGCTTAGAACCAGATTAAAAAACATTGTGATAGTATTTAACAACTTCGGAGAAGAAGCTTTCAAAAACATTCAGAATTCAATCACTACCACAAGCTTTGCTATTCTTTAATTTTCCAATAGATTTTAACACTTCCTCACGTGCTATATTATCATTTGGACCACTTTTATCTAATAAATGTGTTTCGGGGTCAAGAATAATAATTCTGTTTTAATCAGAGCCAGTCATGTTGCGTCATTCAAAATGCAAAAGGTACATACCTTGACGACTGAGATGAATATGAATATTAACAAGCCATAAGACCCCCTGTATATCTTCTTCTTCTCCATGTTTGTGTATGGACAAAGGGCTGATTCAGCGTTGAACCACGTTGGATTGAAAATGCCGTAGTGTAGACAATTAATGTTCTCAACTCAAGCGGGCAAACAAGGTGCGAGAGAAGAAAATGTCACCATTATTCGGGACTATTTCTCGCGCTCCGATGCCTATCGCATTAGGCACGCAATGCGCATGTATTCAGCCGCAGCAGTATATTTGGCGTTAGGGGGTCCTTTTTTGCTTTTTCTTGTCTCATTTTATTTTTTTCTTCATATTTGACTGTCTTCTTCAGTTGTCTTTTGTATGTCAGTTTGTGTGTTTGTGTGTGTGTGTGGGTGTGTGTGTGTGGGTGTGTGTGTGTGGGTGTGTGTGTGTGTGTACGCGTGCGTATATGTGTAGGTGCACGCGCGCGTGCGCTTGTTCATACATACACGAATGTATAAATGTGTGTGCATGCGTTAACAGTGTGTGTGTGAGAGAGCGGGCGCGCAAGAACAGATAAAATTTGCATGACTCTTTTCTTCCTCTTCTTTTTCCCCCTCATCTTTCTGCCCATCCAAAAATATCTTTTCTACTCCTCATCCTCTTTGTATGCTCTTCATAATTATTGTATCTTCTTTCAAGCCGTTAAAGTGTTATATCTATTCATTGTTCTCCGTATTGTTAAATCTCAAGACAGGGGCCATTTTATAGTCCTTTATTAGTAAAATGTCGGCGGACGTAAAAACTATTTACACACATTGAAATTGTGCTCAGCCTTGGTGATATGATGACGATGAGGGAAAGACCCCCTGCCAGGTGGAATAATGGAGCAAACCCCTTTAGAGCTGGGAGGAGAAACGGAAGGCCACATTAGGCAGCTAACGAAACAGATCACCGGATGTACGAGGAGGTCACAGCAGATTACACTACAACTTACACACTGTTTGAAATCAAATACCAGTACACAGTGAAATAAAGTCGTCTTGGTTATTTACCTCTTCTTCTTCTTCTTCTTCTTCTTCTTCTTCTTCTTCTTCTTCTTCTTCTTCTTCTTCTTTGTCGTCATCGTTGTCTTGAAAGAATGAATGAATGAAATGTAAATTTATACGCCTAACCTTTTACAAGCCCTAGGCGTTTACAATGGCAAACATTAACACGTTCAGACATACAATACAATCTGACCAAACAAAGCAGTTGTGTAATATGAAGAGGAAAGTTTAGTGAGGAAGATGGAAGAGATGAGTTTTTAAAGAGGTTTTGAATGACAGCGTAGAAGTGGAGTGACGGAGTGAATGAGGGAGTTTATTCCAGATAGATGGGGCCTGGTAGGAAAAGGTGCGCTGGCCATAGGTTTTGGTGCGTACGGCTGGGATTTTAAAAAGACGGGTATCTGCCGAAGATCTAAGAGAGCGATTGGGGGAATAGGTTTCGAGAAGGTCGGAGAGATAGCTGGGAGAAGTCAGGTCAAAATTTCTGAAGCAGAGTGTAGAAATTTTGTGCTGGATTCTGTGCTGTACTGGCAGCCAGTGCATGGTTTGAAGAAGTGGAGTTATGTGGTTGTATTTAGAGGAGCGAAAAATGAGGCGGGCAGCATGATTCTGAACACGCTGAAGCCTATCGATGATATAGTTGGGAGAGCCAGAGAGAAGGGAATTACAATAGTCATCATCATCATCATCATCATCATCATCATCATCATCATCATCATCATCATCATCATCATCATCTTCTTCTTCTTCTTCTTCTTCTTCTTCTTCTTCTTCTTCTTCTTCTTCTTCTTCTTCTTCGTCCCATAGATTAGAACTGCATACTGTGACGTGAGACGAAGCAGAAAGAATTTCCGTCACAAAATCTATGATGGGGATCGTCCGTCGCCGCTAAAATGTGGTCATTAAAAACTGCGAATATGACAGTGGAGAGAGAGAGAGAGAGAGAGAGAGAGAGAGAGAGAGAGAGAGAGGAGCAAGGGGTGAGAAAAGGACGAAGAAAAGAAGGAAAAGGGGAAAACAAGGTATAGGCCAGACACCTGCTTTATTGTTTGGCTACTGAGGAATAGCCATAGCAGTCCTACTACACTGGATCATTCTACTCTGAACTCTGTAGCCAGCAGCGACAGATACACAGTTCCCTAGTTGGATTGAAAGATATGATTGGCGATGGGAACACCGGGATGGATATAAAGAATAAGAAAGATGAATGAGGACAAGAGGAGGAGCACAATGGAGGCAGAAAAGAAAGTGTGTAAGGGGGAGGGAAGAGGAGAGAGGAAGGAAGGAAAGATTATTAGACTGAGAAGGATGAGTAGGAGGAGGTAGAAAAAAAGGAGGAAAAGACGGAGGCAGGAGAAAACTTAACCGTAGATTTACAAGAAAACGTTTGCTTGTATCGTTTCTCAGGAAATGTTCTTGATCAGTGTACTCTTTGTGAGCCAAACATATTTTTAATTTCCTTACATTTGTATTCAACATGTCTAGTAGATCTATCTCGCTTCTTCTTGCTCTTGTTCTTGTTCTTGTTATTGTTGTTGTTGCTGCTCTCCTTCTTCTTCTTCTTCTTCTTCTTCTTCTTCTTCTTCTTCTTCTTCTTCTTAGTTTTTGTGTGAGCCGCCACAATCAGGACGTTGACTTTATTTGTGCTGCTTCTAATAAAACAAAAACAAAACACAAAACGATATTACATTTATTACCACAAATAGCCCCGCTCAAAATGGAAATTTAGCCTATTACGTCTTCAAATGTGGATATGCAGGCGCTTTCCGTATCATGTTTGCTGTAATCTTTCATTTTTACAACCTTATTCCACAGAAGTAAAATGATTATGCATTGAGATCACATGCGCAAAGCTATTAAACTATCGCTAAATGGTGATGCCGCGTAGACAGTTAACACATTTTTTGTTGTTTTTTCTCCCTCTCCGTTCTTGCAAATTAGAAATAAAAGTCATTAACAAATTTTTTTTAAATATCACAAATGTGAAAAGACGTTGCTTTTAGTTTCTTTTTAAAAAATAATGATGTATTGGGATATCATACAGAAAGTTACACAGAAATGCCCCTCCACGATATAATATCAAAATAATAGCACGCAGAAACCTAAAAAAAAACCATTGTCATTAAACGATCATGTTTTGTAAACAGGTAACAAAGTTTAATAGTTCGATGCGTACACAGTTTCATAGAGAAATCTATGGGGAGAAGGAGAAGGAAGGGTCATAGAGTTTGCTGCATTCGACGATAAAAATACACATATAAATACAGAATAAAGCCTCTTACACTTGGGGAGGTATTAAAATATTATTCTGATGAGAGATGGCTCGTTATCTCCACGGGGTAGATAAAGCTGTGCATGCATGCGACAAATGAACCGCGGGAACCGAACTATTAAAAAAAGAGAGAGGCTCTTCATGGACGATATTTACTTTTGGGATTATTTGGCTTCCTTCGTCTCTTTCTATCAGCCTCAAATGGTGTTTGGTGCTTATCTGTCTATGGTTGAAGGAGAAACGGTGATATGACTGTGTGAGGTTGAAGGAAAAACGGTGAGATGACTGTGTGATGTAGAATATTGAAATAATAACCTAGAGAGCTCTTCTTCTTCTTCTTCTTCTTCTTCTTCTTCTTCTTCTTCTTCTTCTTCTTCTTCTTCTTCTCCTCCTCCTCCTGCTCTACTGCTCCTTCTCATTTTCCTCCTATTTCTTGTTTAACAGTAGTCTAACAACTATGATTTAACATTAGTGATGTAACGGTTAACCAAGTACAACTTGTATCCATGTTTGCTTTAAGGCACGCTGCAAACATGAACACTGTTAAATCACTATTTCAGAGCTTCGCAAGAATATGGTATAGCATGTTGGTAATAATTGTGACATTATAGCGTAGATTAGGTGCAGGAAGCAGCTATCATGCTGCGATAATAACAGTGTGTGTAAAACACATCATCCAGAATACTCCATGCTTTTGCAATGAAAACAAATCTACCTTGTCAGTTACGCCAAAGACCAAGAAAATATGTCTTCGGTAACGTTAAAGCACACAAGAATCGGTCACGCTTAAGATTACTTACTATCAACGGATACTGTGTACACAATGGTTTTGTCTGTTGGATGAAAACAAAGTCGACCGTACCATGCTGATGGCGGTATCGGAGTGTAAGCTCTTGCGTTCAAACAATTCACCCGTATTTACTTGTGAGGTATCATTACTGTCTTACCTGACTTAAGGTGTTGTTTAAGTAAAATATTATGTCGATGCTGTGCCCTTGTATGAGTCTATGAATATTAATCAGTAAATAACTTCATAGCCTTTTTTCGCCCTCCCATAAACCAACCCAGTTCAGATACCCAGATACCATTCTTGTCTGTATCTGTTTCTTAATTAGTAACCCCTCCTTCTCTCTCTCTCTCTCTCTCTCTCTCTCTCTCTCTCTCTCTCTCTCTCTCTCTCTCTCTCTCTCTCACAGATTCTCTTTGTTGTGAGATGAACATTAGAAATGCACTTCCTGTTAAGAACAAGCACTTATCCTCTCGACCTGCCGATGTGCTGCAATTGCTGAAAATAATAGTAAATTATATCCCCATCAATCGAATGTAATTAGCCCCGACAGAGGGTGATGGAAGGCAAAACAGTTCGACTGAGAGATCAAAGCGCGAACACGAGGCCTCTCTATACAATCATCTCTTTGACCACGAAGGCATAACCAACACAGTCGATTTGCGCTGCAACTCTACCACACTGGTGCAAAGCTAAAGCTGAGTCTCACCTCTCTATGTTGTTTGGACTAGGCCGATCGATGTATCGACCTGCCACATCCAGCCATTTCATGCCACCGATTAACCTTGTTAAACCTGATGTAGACTTAAGACGGCTGTGATCAAACTGGATCCTTTATATTTGACCTGAATGCACTTTATTACAGCAAACAGCCGGCCCAAATGCCTTCGTTATCCATGCCGATTATTCAGGGAATAATTTGTTTTTCGTGTATCATGGATGACAGAGATGGTGACATGTATTAAAATTCCACATTCATGTTTTCATTGCCAATTCAGGACGAAACTAAACAGCCACATCCACTGATTTATTGGATTTATTAATTTCGTAGTAGTAGTAGTAGTAATAGTAGTAGTAGTAGTAGTAGTAGTAGGAGTAGTAGTAGTAGTAGTAGTAGGAGTAGTAGGAGTAGTAAATGCAGCAGCAGCAGCAGCAACAACAACAATAATAATAATAATAATAATAATAATAATAATAATAATAATAATAATAATAATAATAATAATTATAATAATAATTATAATAATAACAACAATAATAATAATAAAATAATAATAATAATAATAATAATAATAATAATAATAATAATAATAATAATAATAATAATTATTATTATTATTATTATTATTATTATAATTTTTAAAAATAATTTATAACAATAATAATAATAATTCATAATAATAATAATAATAATAATAATAATAATAATAATAATAATAATAATAATAATACATGCTGCTATCACCTTCACAGCGAGAGTCATGAGAGTCATGTCATGAGAGGGTGAATCATGTTTATGAATCGATCATTAACCTTTGCTCCATCTCTTGAGGGGACAACTTATTCTTAGTGTTTTTAACAAAGTTTTGGCCTCTCAATACCCTCTAATCCATTCTAGGTTGAAATGATAAGACGTACACGCGCACGCATTCATACACATTCACTCACGCATGCACACCCGCGCACACACACACACCACATTAAATGTAAAATAAAAATAATATTTTTTAAAAAATCAAATTAACCGAGCTTTTGGACAACTAATTAAAGCCTTTGCTAACCTAACGCTCACATAAAAAATGATGTTATCAACAGCACTAATAGTTTGTAAAGCAGTTGGCAATAAAGGACGAATATGACTGCATTCAAGTAGGCCTAATGCATACTTCAAAAATACAGTTTGATTACATAATTTATGCCGTTCAAATTTTTACATTTAAAAAAAATTGGGTGTTGTATTATTCTATGCGTCATGCTTGAAACTGATCTGGTGATTCCACAAGGTTTATTATAACTCAGATTAAATTTAACCGCTCTCACAAATTTATTTTCCATCGAGTTTTGAATTTCTTTAGAAGATAACGGTAAAGTTCTTGCCTGTGAGTTAATATTTGATGCACCCCGTTTTGCCACACGATCAGCCCAATCATTAAACAGGAATTCACAATGTGATGGAATCCAGCAAAAGTTCACCTGAGTACCATTAATTAATTATCAAACCATTAATACTATTAGAATTTCTAAAATAATTTATTTTCTTTCACCATATCAATTTGAATTTAATGCCTGTAAAGCAGACATATAATATACACATATAACAATACTAAATATTTCCATAGATAGATTTGAGATTTTATTAAGAGCCCTTAATATCGCAATTAATTCAGCAGTAGAAACGGAACACCCTTTACCTAAATAATATGATTCTAATGTATTAAAATCCGGTATTACAAACGCTGATCTTGCTTCACCTGTTTCACAAACAGAACCATCTGTATATATTTTTAAAATGTACACAATACTTTTCATACATATAATTTCGTGCTTCGACCGCCGTGAAGTGCATGTTATGATTCTTATATCATATCATAATTTGCCTTTTCAATTTCCCACACAGGGAGGTACTAGTGAAATTATATCTGTTGGTGATTTTCCAATATGAATTAAATCTATTTGAATGAGATCTTTCGTAAAGATTGTTTTGAAAGAGTGCACTTCTTAGTCCTGATTGTGAAAAGCTATATCAGATCTGATGAACAGCTCTTCGTCAGTACCGTTCTGAACTAAGCACAGTGGGGCCGGGTAGCTCAGTTGGTAAGAGCGTCTTGCTAGTAACCAAAAGGTCGCTGGTTCGAATCCCGGATTGGTCAACGTGTGATCATATTATTTTCCCCTTTACCAACAACTGGCCCGCTGGTGTCAGTATAAATCGGTCCAGTAGTCACCTATATGCGAAAGTGTCGTGTGACTATAATCTACAAACAACAACAACTAAGCACTTGCTCTTAGTATGTATTTGGCACATGATAACGTAGAAGAAGAAAGAGACCCAAAAATAGGTGGGAGGACAACACTCGAGAATGGACTGGCTTGACATTGAGCGAAGCCATCAGGGTTGCTGAGGACAGAGAAAGATGGAGTATGCTGGTTAAACGATCATCTGTGGTGCCCCAATGACATCAGAGTTACGGGATAAGATAGGATAGGATAACGTTCGCCATTCATTAAAGGGAATAACACCTGAAAATGTATATGCCTCTATAGTTTTTGTATGAATTGGGACCCTTAGCGCTAATTTTATTGCTTTACTGTCTAAATTGTGTAAATCTTTTTAAGATAGCATTTACGGGCTGAAAAATACGCTTCGATCCTTTCCGTATGTTAGCCTAAATCCATTCTAATAAAACCTCACAATATCTAAATTTACCCTCTGAGCACAATAAAAACGGCCCACATGGACGTGGTAGGATGACAAAATACTGGGCTATAAACTTCCTACTTCAAACTTGCAATCTTGATATAAGTGTGTATGAGCATTGATTCCTTGACAACTGATCTCTTCAAGTTTAATCAGCACCGAAAAGCGGAAACTATATGAAATGTCCCACAATAAACGGTGTTCAGGAGTCAAGTTCAGTCGGCGCGATATTCGGAGCAGTGGTTGCAGCAGCAGATCGATATCATCAGCGTGGTCAGGTGAGGGCAGTCGTTAAAACCCGTTTGTCTTTGATTTTTAGCTGGGCTGCCTAGAGGTGAGTGTTTTAGCGCTATGATTAATACTTCACGAGGCTAACACCCATCCCCTTCAACCTAGACATGAGAGTGCCAGTTACATCAACAATCCAACAAACACTAGGTCCCTTTTCCTCCATACCCGCTTGCCCAAGATTGTGCTCAGTAACCTGAAGCTATGGAATGGAAATAAGTGCCGAGAAGACCAAAATGATGACCAACAACACCATTGGCATCAACATGGACATCAAAGTCCAAGGCCAATCCCTCAACACAGTGCATAGCTTCAAATATTTGGGAGCCATTGTGTCAGACAATGGGTCCCGACAGGAAGTCCTCTCCAGGATCGCACAAACAACTGCTGCCCTGACAAGGTTGAAGCCCATTTGGAAAGACAGGACCATCAGTCTACATTCCGAAGTAAGACTGCTGCGCTCTCTTGTCATCTCCATCTTCCTATATGCTTGCGAAGCATGGACCCTCACAGCAGATCTCCAACGAAGAATACAAAGCATGGAGATGAGGTGCTACAGAAGACTTCTGGGCATTTCCTATACCCAACACATCACCAACGACGAAGTCCGACAGACCATCACACAAGCCATTGGACAACACAATGACCTGCTCACAGTAATGAAGAAACGGAAACTCCGATAGCATGACCACGTCACCAGATCATCAGGCCTTGCAAAGACCATTCTGCAAGGCACAGTGCAAGTAGGTAGAAGAAGAGGGAGACCGAAAAAGAGGTGGGAGGACAACATTCGAGAATGGACTGGTTTGACACTGAGCAAAGCCATCAGGGCTGCTGAGGACAGAGGGGGATGGAGTGTGCTGGTTAAACGATCATCTGTGATGCCCCTACGACCTCCGGGTTACGGGAAATGATAGGATAGGATAGGAACCTGAAGCTTTAGATGCAGCAGCAGCAACAGAAGAAGAAGAAGAAGAAGAAGGACGTTTCAAGAAGAAGAACTACAACAAGAAAAAGGAGATGTCTGAAGAAGAAGAAGAAGAAGAAGAAGAAGAAGAAGAAGAAGAAGAAGAAGAAGAAGAAGAAGAAGAAGAAGATGATGATGATGATGATGATGATGATGATGATGATGATGATGATGATGATGAAATAAAATAAAAATTTCAAAAAAAAAACACACATAGAAAGATAGGTGTTACAATAAAGATACCAGGTCTTGCATCATTTGCAACTCTTTATCTCTGTCATCCCAGTGTTTTCAAGTTTTTTCTTTTCTTTCACGCTCCAGCAACTTTCTTATCACCAGACACACTTTGAACAGATCTTCTGTTTCTCTCCCCTTGGCTGGTTGCAGAATTTTACACCTTCGCTTTGTTTTTACGGCATATGCCGCATCGTCACTAGTAGTGTAAACATAGCTGACTCTCATTACCGTGGCACTCCGCAAATGTTGCTAAAGAATTGAGGAGTAGGAGAAGAAGTAGGAGAGAGAAAGAGAGAGAGAGAGGGAGACATTTTTTATTCACAACAAGGACACAGATTTAGCCGGAAACTTAATCATCGTTCCTCGTATCACTGACACTCACATTCTGCAATTTTCAGTCAAATATGCCAAAGACAAGACAAATAATAATAATAATAATAATAATAATAATAATAATAATAATAATAATAATAATAATAATAATAATAATAATAATAACACGACAAAACAAAGAGAAAGAGAGAGACAGAGAGAAACAGACAGATAGACAGACCGAGCCAGAAAATAAGAAGCAGCAGCAAAAGAAGAACTTGTGCTATTGAGGATGGAAAGAAGAAGAAGGCATGAAACGCTGGAGAAGAGGAGGAGAAGAAGAATAAAAATAAGAAGACGAAGAAGAATAAGAAAAGGATACTGATTATAAAGTCGACTTCTCGGACTCTTTCACGACCCTTCAGAGCAGATTGTCTGCCTTGGTAACAGAGCAACATAGTGATCTGTTTTCACTTTCACCATAAGAAAGGGTAAAGAAAGAAAGAAAGAAAGAAAGAAAGAAAGAAAAAAGAATTAGTAGGAGGGCAACTGAAACAATAGGCTATAATATCTGTTATAAAGAGAGCCTCGGGTTTGATTGTTTGTTGTTTATTATTTTTTTAACTTTTATAGTAGGTAGTATGATCATTATTAATCCATATTATTGTCGTGAAAATTCTCCGATGGTGGTGAAAGCAGCTTAAACAGTCACTGATGTCAAAGATAACGTCACGGGCTTCGATAGCAGAGGGGTCTCTCATTCAATCATTGAGCGTCACTTCAGACTACAGGCACAGCATTGTTTCCGATTGACTACTCTATAACAATGCTTTGACCTTTGTTAGTCACGCTCCGCATACGCTGCGTTTGTTTGTTGTTCGACTGTGCTGCGGTTGTGTTCTAAGGGACATAACCATTTACTGCTATATCAGACGACTTTTTCAACGCTCGGACATGAACTTTAGATTCAGTTTTCGTAAATATTGCACACACAATTTTTTTATTATAATGAATAATATAAGCAGTTAGTCATAAGCAACTAGTCATCTCTTAACGTGAACTGGACATTATATTAGTTTTTGTGCAAATTTGATCTCGACCTCAGTGAAAAGAGATCTCTAACACTTAGTCACACTGCGTTGCAGCGACGCGCAAAGTGAAACTCTGTATGAGGTCACAGGACACCAGTTACCAGAATATGCTGAAGCCTCCAACTGAATCATTTCAGCTTTAGGCCCAATTAATTCCTCAGAATGACCATGAGCCACAGTTGCAGCAGAAGCTGTGTAATGTGTGACTACTATGTGTGCACTGTGACTGCCCCACGGCAAAACGCTCTCACGCCACGCCTCATTTCAAAGCAAAACGACCCACGAACCAGCCATAACTGACAGGAAACGGAACTCAGTGAACCGGAAGCGATGGTTATGATGCGCGCGTCGAATGCAACAGCAGACCTACTGTTAATGTTGTGTCATATGTTCGGTACGTATCACTTTCTGTGTACAAAGACTCTCACTGTTCTTATTTTTCGGCATGCTCTTAACGCATTAACGCTCTTGTACTTATCAACGCTTTCGCTACAGGATGCATGTAAGCTATAAGCTGCCACACTTTCGTATTCCAGAAATTCTTCCGTAAATGTAATTATGTGCAATCACTGTAATGGTCACTTTCTGTTCAGTTTCAGTCTTGAAACTGTTTAGTGTGCTCTCTAAGTCGCATTGAATACATTCCCTATAGGCTATACAATTATCAGGTCAAAACGTTGTTTTTCGATAAAATCTTCCGTATGTGCTCTTCTTGGGTTTGATTTTCATTTTCAGTTTAGTTTCAGTCTAGTTTGATATGCTCTTATTTAACCTCACAATCATCATTATTACATTATTATTGCTTTAGGTCCAGCGGACTCTTCCGAGCCAAATCAGGACCGGACAACCCCCGATCCGCATAAAAGATCTGCTGAAACAACCCTAGTGGTAAAACCGAAAGCTCTCCACCAGCCAGTCACTTTACAATAAAGACATCCCACGCAGGGGACGGCTGAGGCTTCACCCCAACTTATCGAACCCCCGTTTACAAAAACAAAATAGAATACAAACATTATAAATTATCAACAAAACACATACATATAAAATGCCTACATTGCTAAATAATAACATCATAGGAAGCCCTAGTGACCACCTGGCAGAAAGCGTCCAATATTCCCAAGCTGATCCAACAGACTCACAATTATCAAAACTTTGACAATAGATTACATGCAAAACGAAAAATAATGTTCAAGACCACGCTGTTATTAAGCAATTCGACCATACACGTTTTTCGTACGTGCGATATTGTAACAAGCAGACCCGTTTACCCCTCACTATTTGAGCTTTTGGTTGTTTAGCAGTAGTAAAACTTAGAAGGTTACTGTAGTCTATAGCAGACGATTAAGGTATAACTGATGTGTACACACACACTGCGAGCTGACGCGAGCCCTTTAGTTACATCATCGCAGCCTACGATCGAGTTTCGAACTTTATAGCCACTTAGATTGTTTAATCCAATCGGGACACAGGTAGAGTGGTTAGGACCAGTTCTGGCTGATTCAGTCAAAGCCAAGTATAGGGTCAGTTGTGTGGAAAGCTCTGAGCAGTACACAGCTACACTCGAGCAGAGAAATATCTCCACTGATAGAACAGGGAAGCAGTGCTTGTTGAATATTTGAATTCAATCAAGTAGCCACGGGCCTGACATTGTCGAACAGGTAAATGAACATACTTCTGTTTCATCATGATGTATTTATATTATTGTGGAAATTATGTTTGTGGAATTTGCTATGCATAGATTTGAATTGTAAGTCCGACTTTGCCTTACCACGTGGAGAAGCCGAACACGTGTCAAGCACGACCAGGATTTATGCCATGTTGTATACCTGATGGAACCACTGTTGTTTAACCTATATGTATGCTTGCAGACCAGTGGCTATACCAGTGAATGTTTATAATATTAATAATTCTTTATGTGTATAGTTAGCCACGATTTATATTTATGTACGTATAGGAAATTAGAGTGCAGATTCCAGTGTACCACCGACTTAGCAGAATGTTCATTGCTTATGTATAGAGATGTGGAGCTATCACTGAGGGCTACTTTGGCTTTCAGTGAGACGCTCTGAACAGACCTATTATTCAGGGTTGTGCAGAATTTCGTCTCATATGTTACAGACAAGCAGGCAGGATATCGTGAGCCCAACTCAACACAGAATAGAACCTAATCTATGATTCGAGTTGGCTGCCGAGGCATCTACAGCATCGAGCGCAGATAGCCCACCCGTCGAACACAAGCAACGACAACACAGAGTGTCGTAGAAGCGACCTCAACACAGCTCTTCAACCACGCCACAATTCAGTTAAGTGCCCAGGAAACAGTGCACTAAAACGGTATCAAAAGGACCACAGTAATCCACTCTTCATGAACGCTAGTAGCCAGTGCCCTATGAAGAAAAAGTAGCTGCCTAGATTATCAGCGAGCGAACCATTCACATTGACAATTGAACTTTTAAGTTAAATTCGTACTTCGAAGATCATGTATAGAGTAGAAGAAATAAATGTGTGATTTTGACTGTTATCAAGTGGCTGGACTACATATGATTCATAGCCGTGTGAAAGCTAGTGTGACAGTGATCTTTTACCATTTTTCTATGTATCCCTGTACCCCAGCCTTAACACAGACCGAGCTAAACAAATAAATATATTAAAGTAATTCACCGGGTGACTCACTAGCGGCACCCATAGAATAAGACGTGAGGGTTACAGCATTCCATTGTGCAGAGCCCAGCAACAAATAAACCCCACGTCACAGATATTCACTTTGAGTTTAACACTACTACTACTACTACTACTACTACTACTACTACTACTACTACTGCTACTACTACTACTGCTACTACTTCTTCCTCTATTACTACTACTACTACTACTACTACTACTATTATCATTACCACTACTTTTTCTTCTGCTTCTTCTTCTTCAAGCGTCCTATTGAAGTGGTTTCAATACTTTTAGCTCATAGCAGCGCAGTCTGCGCAGTGATATATGTATTTGAAAGAAAGAAAGAAAAGATCAGAGGCGTGCCTTCCAGACTCTGTGTAAATGTCAGTAGTAGAGCTGTGTCCCTTGCCTTTTTGTCACCACCGCTGGGCGACAAGGCGCGAGGACAAAACGAAAATTAATTAGTCTCCCGCTCCTTATTTACGATAATCGGGCCCTCTCGGTAAGCCCTTGCCAGTCGCCATGAACAATGCCGAATAATGCCGAACAATGCCGGACAATGCCGAATAGGCCGAGGAAGAGAGAAGAGCTAAAAGCACCAATGACTCTTCAATCGCCCGCACTGTCAGATTTACTGCGCCCCCGGCCACAGCTCGTAAACTGTAGGCCTACCTCACATCTTCTTCTTCTTCTTTATTAAATTTATGTCCCCAGACACATTGAGCGTATAGGGGACTTTTACCTCACACAACTCCTACACGCTTTTTCTTCTGCCGAATCACCTGTTCCTTTCTTCCTCTAGCTCTTTGCATTTGTTGTTACCCTTCATCCTTCATGGTGTTCCTTACCTACTGCTGCCAGGGTGCTACCGCTCTATGTTTCAGACTCGAGATCTGTCAGTGACACCATTCTAGTTTCTATATCTTTGACGACACTATCCCGGGGCACAGAAGAAGATTCTTTCGAGTTTATAAGTGTGGTGTTATTAAAACAACGAGGTAATCCCGACAGAATATCAATGTCTTACGAGAATGTTAATCAAGGATACTTGAATAGTTAATGTAGTATCACTGTCATATCGGACTCAAAATCATGTATCGACATAAGTCTCTCTCTCTCTCTCTCTCTCACACACACACACACACGCACGCACACACAAATTACAAACACGCACATACACACATTACAAACAAACAAATAAACACACACACACACACACTTTCTCTCTCACACACGCAAACACACACACACACACACCCTCTACTCCCTTCACCTCCCAACTTCCCACCTCCCCCCTGAACACGCCAGATGTGTGCGGGGTCAAGATGTTGCGGGTGGTGTAGTGAAGAGCGGAATGTTGATGTGTCGTGTAGTGAGAGGCCCATTACATCTCAGTCAGTAAATATCCATGGCAATAGATCCCGCCCTACCCCGTGGGTGCATGTTAGAACAATTAAAGCATTAGCGAGGGCGCCATTGTCAGCAGGCACAAAAAGAATCATAACTTTTTACGGGCCGCTAGAGCTTCACAAATCTATTCTGAGGCTGGAGAAAGAGTTCTTTCTCTCTCCGTCTTTCTGTCAGGCGGCCAGAAGAGAGCAGCCAGCCAAAACCGTCCCCGACGCCCGAGTGATCTACGACTAGCCTGTTGTGAACGGTTGTCGGTCTTTTCGCCGAAGCACTCTTCTGCGAAAGAGAGCGAAAAGAAGGTGCAAAGAAGGCGATATCCGACAAGGAGCAGAGTATGGAAATGACGGTGGTCGTTAGCTGACTTTGGAGACCCTTTTTCTATGAACAGAGACCAAAAGAAAAGGGAAAGACATAAACTTGGTCAATGGGTTCTAGACGAAAAAGAACCGAACCAGCAAAGGAAAGAATGTCTCTGACAAAAAAGAGAAAAAAAAGGTCGGGTGGGTGTGTTGGTCCCGGCATCTGTCGTGCCCGGATCTAAACGATCCACCATTGTAGATGATGCCTGATGGGAAAGTAATTTCTCATTCCTTTCCTGGCGACCTTTTCCCTCCCACATTTTCTTTCAAAACACTTTAAACCTTGGTAAGAAAACAGGGTTTGGTAAGTTGAAAGGTTGTGCTCCTCCTTTGGTACTGTGACGAGCCGAAGTCTAGAGCATAATGTTTTGTAATACCTTTTCAATTTCAAACCAACGGTTATTTTAATTTAAGTTCTTTGGTTTACATTAATATGTAAGGTCTCGATAATCTGCCAACGGAGTGGAAACCATACATTACCGTGAGCCCATGCGAATTTTGTAATAATTATAGCAGCCTCTTACATTCAGAGAGTGGGTGATTAAACTACAGAAAGACTTACGAGATATTCTGACACAACTGCAGGTCAAGAAGGACGAAGAGAGAATGAAATTCATAGTGAGGAAAATTACATATTATACTCTTATTCATTGAGGTAATGATATGTAAGTAATTATACTCTTGCGCAGTGACACTATAAATATATGCCCAGTATATTTAGGTGCTCTATTACGTCTGTCAGATAATATCCTACATTCCCGTAATAACTAATATTAGTAATTAAGCTACTAAAAAAATTACTGATATATTTAAATGTAATATAGAATTTGCGTAACTCTATACATAGGTGCATAATACTAATTGTTTGCTCATCATATTTCATTCTTCATTCACAAGTCGATTAGTCCTCCATACTGTCTTCGATCTGAAAATCAGAATGTATTATCATATTTAATCTCCATAGAATCCGTCTGTAAAATAGGGTTTATACCCTAAGAGAGTAAAATATATTATTTGCTATTCATAATAAGTCTATCCCCGTAAATTCGTAAGACAAAATTTACCTATAAGTGTGCACGTTTAATTCATTAATATCTAAGCTTCATAGACCACGTTCGCTAAATATGAATTTACCATTACCTTTGCATAAGGTTCGCCCTATAAATGTGTAACACAAAATTCACCATATATTCCCCCATAAGCGTGCCCGTTGAATTACTTAATATCTATGCTTCGTAGACTACGTCTTTAAATACGACCGTACATTGTATTTAGCAGTCGGTGCGTGAAACAAATCAATATTTTATTTGAAACTAATTATATAATCATATCCAAGTTGTTAAAGACTTTCTCTTGACATTTACATAATATTCACCACCCGCTTTGTGGCCGCGCGGTCTAAGGCGGGTCAAACCTGCCTTGTCCACAGGCTAAAATCCAATGATGCCTCTAGTGGTTATGTTTCTCCGAATATTAGGCTTATTTACTTTCGACTCAGGCAGCGTCTCGGGGGTTTTCTCCGGGTATTCCGGTTTGCTCCTCCAGCATGTCTCATCATTGGGCTATTTGTCCTGGTTGGCCTAATGTTCGTTTTCAGGGGAGTAGACTACCGCACAGTCCTTCTAGATCAGTGTGTGCACGTTTTCTGTGTCACTTAAGGTGCGGTCTGACGGGAAACGAATCAGACGCAAAGCGGTAAACATAGCAAAGCGTCTGCTGCTATAAGCAATTGCTTTGCTTTGTGAAGCGGTCACACGATGAGAAGTTTTGCATAACAATCTGCGTGGAAGCAATGCGCAATTAGTAGTTGTAAATCAGTTACCTCCCTTTCCGTCAGATTGACCCTCACAGAAGAAGTCCATGAGGCCTTTTTCGGGGTTTGGTTTCTGTAATTTTGACTTCTAACATTCCATAATGCCTCGTGGCTTTGAATTGGATCGGGGAGAATAAACGTATCGTCTTGTTTCAGATTTGCTAATGACCCAGTAGCTTTTGATGCCGTCATGATCGCTGACATGATAACCTAGTTTTCGTACGTCGGCTCATCTCATTGGCTGGCATTCAAATGCTTCACTCGAAGCAAAGCAAAATTTTAGAGCAGGTTCTAAACTGAAAGCATCCGCTTTGCTTTGCTTCGCGCTTTGCTGCTGTTATGCTTTAGGCCTAGTCACACGATAAACATAGTCAAAACTACGATGTTTCGTGTTTTACTGGCTGTTTTGCTTCTTGTTTCACTTCCCGTCAGACCGCACCTTTACCTGAATCGTTGAGGTGTGGTGATGGTGTCTCCTCTGCTACATTATATTACATTACATTACATGATTGTTGCTTTAGGTCCAGCGGACTCCTCCGAGCCAAACCAGGACCGGACAACCCCTGATCCGCATAAAAGATCTGCTGAAACAACCACAGTGGTAAAACTGAAAGCTCTCCACCAGCCAGTCACTTTACAATAAAGACATCCCACACAGGGGACGCTGAGGCTGTACTCTAATTTATCGAACCTCCGTTTACAAAAACAAAATAAAATACAAGCATCATTATAAATTATCAACAAAACACATATAAAATGCCTACATTGCTAAATAATAACATCATTGGAAGCCCTAGTGACAACCTGGCAGAAAGCGTCCAATATTCCCAAGCTGATCCAACAGACCTCATACACAAATAAGGAGTCTTGTCCCGGAAGAGTTTTCAAGAAAAAAGGTAAGTGACTGGTCTAGCGAAGAAGAAAATAGTATAGCAGATTGATAGAACAGAGCAGGAATGAGAAAGAGCAAATGAGAAAGACAGCAACAGTGGGAATTTAAAGCACTAAATTTCCAGAAAGTGGGGATACTATTTATACTGAAACCCCCGGCACCCCAAGGGGGGTGTCTCCTCTGCTGGTTTGTTGATTATTGGACTATCAGAGCTCAGTGCTCCATGCTCCACTGCAGGCCGAATGTCAGGGTTGACTCTCAGTGGTCTATCTCCTGCATCAGACCAAGCCTGCTCGTCTGCAAAACATAAGAGTTTCTGCAACGCCTTGTTAACAAAGGGTGTGCAGAGCGTCTCACTGATGGCAGAAACAGCCCTCAGTGATCGCGTCCACTTATACAAACAAGAGGACGAACAATCGTCTACGTCCATGGTCCACGGGAATCTCCAACATACTTCCTATACATAATTATACATATCATGGCTAACATAAACACAGGGAGAAGTAATCACTAATATACACATTCTCCAGTACAGCCACTGGTCTGCAATAATACAAATAGGAGAAACAACAGTTGGACAGTATGGGCTACCTCATGGTTTCGAAAACCGGTCGCGGGTCAGCTACGTGGTCAAGCAAAGTTTTACAAATGTGACGTGGGGTTTATTGTTGCTGGGCTCTGCACAATGGAATGCTATTACCCACTCGTTTAGTCTATGGAGATCGCTAGTAGGCTAATCTCCCTGTGACTTAACTTAATACATTTATTTGATTAGCTCGGTCTGTGTTTAGGCTGGGATACAGAGAGAGAAAGAAACATGGTAAAAGATCACTGTCACACTAGCTCTCACACGGCTATGAAACATAAGTAGTCCAGCCACTTGATAACAGTAAAAATCACACGTTTATTTCCTCTACTCTATACACGATCTTCTAAGTACAAAACTAAGTTAAAAGTTCAAATGTCACTGCGAATGGTTCGCTCTTGAGAGTTCTAGGCAGCTACTTTATCTTCATTGGGCACTGGATACTTTCTGCCCTAATGGTCAGAGTTCTTGAAGAGTGGACTACTGTGGTCCTGTGATACCAGTTTTAGTGCACTGTTTCGAGGGGCACTTAACTGTGTGGGTGAAGCGCTGCGTTGTGGTTGCTTCCTTGATATGCTGTGTTGTGGTGGAGTCTCTCCGTGTGGCTAGACTAGTGGGTTCTCTTAGCTCAGTGCTTTAGAGGCCTCTGCAGACCAACTTTCAGCGACGACTTGTTCTTGTCTTTCGCTGAGTTGGGCTCACGATACAATGCCTGCTCGTATGTAACATATGAGACGAAATTCTGCACATCCCTGTATAATAGGTGTGTGCAGAGCGTCTCACTGAAGACCGCAGTAGTCCTCAGTGATCCACTGGAATCTCCACTCTAATTTCCTATACATATATAAATATAAAACATGGCTAACTATACCCATAGAGAAAGAATTATTATAATACACATTCTCTGGTACAGCCACTGGTCTGCAAGCATACATATAGTTTAAACAACAGTGGGTCCATACGGATTTCAACATGGCATCAAACCCGGTTGTGTTCGACATGTGGTCACTCAAAGTTGGATTAACCATTCAATTCTAAGCATAGCAAATTTCACAAACATAATTCAACAATAATATCAATACATCACAATGAAACAAAAGTATGTTCATTTACCTTTTTGACAATGTCAGGCTATGGCTAACTTGATTGAATTCGAATTTGTTTCAACAAGTTCTGCTTCCCTAGTCGGTCAATGGAGAGATTCTGTTCGAGCGTAACTGTGTACTGCTCGGCGTTTGAATGTAGACTGACTCTTCTACCTCTCTGCTTGAATCAGCCAGAACTGGTTCTACCTACTCTAGCTGTGTTCTCATTGGCTGAAAAATCCGATTGGATGTGAAAAAGAAGCTCTATCATAGGCTGTGATGATGTCATTGCCTACTGGGCTATCGTCAAGCTATACAACTGTGTTACACTGACTAAACAAGGCAACAGCTTAGGGCTGTGTTTAAATCTCGGCTCTTATTACAGGCTCCCTCAACTGAAAAAAGGCGATGACTACTGGATTCGACCTTTTTCTACTACAGAGCCTAGTTTAACACTGCACTATCCTAGGGTCCTATTTACAAACTAGCTAAGTTGCTCTACCTGCGCTGCAATGCTATGCCAGGTAGCTATGGACACTTGTGACAGGGTTTTACTGGACGGGGACGAATTCTGGTGCTGTGGCCCTTAGTTGTGTTGGGTGGGCGCCAGGTGATGTGTCCTCCACGAGATGACGACTCAGGTAGTCGGCTCCGTGGTTCTCTTTGCCTGGGATGTACTCGATTTGAAAAGAGTATGCCTGAAGGGTGAGTGCCTATCGCATCAGGCGCGAGTTCAAGGATTTGGAGGCTGCCAGGAACGATAATGGTTTGTGGTCCACCTGAACTGTGAAGTGGGTCCCATTGCTACACTCGTTTGGTGTTTTTCTATCAGTAGTTGATTCAGTCCCAATGCTGAAATCCTGATAAGTGTAACTCGGATTCGTTTATCCACGCAACCCGTTCAATCAGCAACAAGGCACGGAGTCGTCGTATGAAGTTTCCCAACTTTATTCAGCGTACATCAACAACTGCATACAATCGTTCAATCACTTTTCACTTTCTCCACTCTTTCAACTTTTCACAGTGCATCAATTACATAGTTTTTCTAGACTCCAGATAACGTCAGATCGTTCCAGAATGACGCGTTAACACCAATCAAAATAAACTTCGTCATCACTGTATTACGTCATACATCTTTCTTCGCAGTCCAAGAATTTTCTCAAATATCTACACCTATCACGAAGCTTCGATCGACAGTAAACAAGCAAATCTAGAGAATTCTCCAATAATATCGACTAACGAAAATTATCAACGTTATACAAAGCTTCTCCTAACAACAACGCAAACTCAAATCAAAGGTAAATACACTCTGTTATTGAATGCTTTGCGAAACAAAACGATCATATCTATCGTGCGCGTCATACACACTTTCCGTTATTGACCAAGTAAGGTGTTATATTTGGAACTAATTATCTGAGCATCATATTTATAAATCCGGAAGGCTATGCTTGTAACACAAAATGTACATAGTTTTGGCATTCATTACTCAGTGCATATGAAATTAGTATTACTGTAACGGATAAATATTTGGATGGGTGTGCCTGTTTATAATAGCTAACTGAATGCAAAATATATCTGACACCTAATTCAATACAAAAGTGTGCATGTAAGATTCTCTATTAACCACCACACCCACAAATTCACAGATTCTCACTAACACAGGCAAATACCAACACAAATATAAGTTCCATGCTCTCAATAGGCCTACTTCAAACAACAATATTTTACACCAATCTTTCACACCACGAATTTCAGGTCTACGAGCTGGCATGTCCCGAGCCAAAATGATCAAAAGGTGTTACTTGTGGTAACTGGAGGAAGTCTGTACACAAATAGGCCAAGACGAGCAGTTGATATATGTAGACAGGCAGATAGACACGTCTATCTGTCTGGGGTTGCAAACGTGTCTTGGTCAGGTATAGAAGTATGGCTGACTGCCATTGTCTCACGAATCGCCCTTTCTCCCTTTCCAAGACAACCCCGTATGTCCAGGTGTATGAAGCTACCAGCCTCCCGTAGGCAGCTAAAACAATATATATATATATATATATATATATATATATATATATATATATATATATATATATATATATATATATATATATATATATATATAAAATCCACCCTTAGGGCTACCATTGAAAAAAGGTACCTTACAGCTGCCAGGGCTATATCTGTGCTATGGAAGCGCACTTTAATGAAAGTTCCTACGAACACTTTGATAACAAAGTGCTCTTCATTTGTACTGAGTTGTAAGTAAAAATCAATATACAAAAAGATATAGGTTTTTCACCTGGTCGACCTAAGGAAAATAAATAAAAGATGGGTGTTAGGTCGACCAGCTTTTGGGTACCTTAGGTCAACCATTTGTTTTGTTGCAATAAGGTATCTTACGTCTACCAATATTTGAAGGGTACCTTAAGTCAACCTATTTATTTCGTTTTTAATAAGCTAGCATAAGCCCACAAATATTTTAAATTTATATTTGTTTACACTTTTACTTTCTTTCCTTATAAGATTTTATTTTCTTTTTTGCTTGTCAGCTGACATTGGAATAATAAATTAAAAAATAATCGAAACTAGAAACAATCCATATTCCACACGAAATTCAACTTTTATTAAAGATACAAAATAATTTAATTAGTGGGTTTGAATACTAAGGATATGTGGAGAAATTGATTTTTTAAAAATACAGTATGTGCTTTTGCCAGCGTTTTTGTGCATGTCATTGAGTATGTGAATGAAAGACAGGAGAAGAGTGAGGAAGAGGGAGTGAGGCAGTGGTGGAGGGAAAATAAGGGAATTAGAAAGTGCGAGAGGTCTGGGAGCAGGTATATTGACATCGGTGGACAAACAACAACGGCAACAATAACATACTTTGCACGTGGTCACTTTCTGATTAAAGTATTTGTTCACACTTAAGTAAATTGTTAAACAACAATGAACCCCAACATTCAATCAGACCTGCCCACCCAAGCCTTGTCAAAAAGTGTAATGCCAAGAGAGAAGTGTAATTTGGAGTAAAAAATAAATGTAATTTTAGGAGATGGTAGAACAAAACTTCATTACACACATAAAATAACCACACATAAAAAATGCTTAACTTCTTTTTATTTTTTATTTTATTTCAAAATAAAATTTGCATCACAGGAGTCTTGGTCATTGGGCTTGATCTTTGGTGTTTTGGAAGAATCGGCTGAAGTTGTCTGGGATGTTGGTATTCTGGCAGTCTCTTCTGTGTTGGCTTCACGGTAGGCTTGGTCATATTTATCCTGTAAACCAAAAGTATCAGACATAATTACTCCCATCTTACATAATAAATATACTGAATATCATCAGAATTGCATTGGACCCAACAAACAATTATTGGAAAGTATGAAAACAAACAAAAAATATGCCTTCTTTTGGCATTAGAATCCTTCAAAATCTTGAGCTGAAAGTGACACTAAACAAATGGTATATTATTCAGTTATGTACCGGCAGCTTACTGGCTGCTGTGCTGTGCTAGACTTCAAAATTGTGGTTTTAAGCATTTTTCGCATGCATACACAAAAAGTATCTCCGGAACTAACCAAGTTATCAAATTATTATATAATATTATTATTTTATTGTTGTTATTTGATTGTGTAGCGGAAAGGGAGGCGACTGGTTGAGGCTTGGGAGAGAAATTGTCTTCCTTGAGTTTTCTTGGATAGACTGGCCTTGGGTGGCTACTGCTTTGCAGAATCCTTTGGGTATGCCATTGGATTAGCAGTACAAGGCGACACGACATATGTTCTCCCTGGCTGACCATTCGTCCGCTGCGTCTGGTGCCGAACGGGACCACATTGTCGGCAGGCATTCTATGCAGGTCGGTGGCAGCGACCTTGCATTTAGAATGCGTGGCACTAGTTGCCGGCAGCCTGGTACTCCCAACCACGCTCCACAGCCTTGCAAGGCAAATATTTTTATGTCCTTCTTTTGAGGGACTACATAAAAATATGACAGCTCGGGTGGAGCAATGTTCCCAACGGTTGGTGGCCGAGAGACGGGAGTTAAAGTCTCCGCTCGGCTACAAGTGGTGCAACTTTTAGTTTAGATGAGTTATGTCGATGTGTGTTATTATTGTTTTATTAGAATTATTTTTGCTTCGTTAAATTCTTTAATTAGTACAATAACCATGTTTTATTTGTAGCAAATAAATGACGTTTGTAATAAATATTTTGCATTAAAATTTTGTTTTCATGCTGGTGCGTTTTTGAACGTTTATGTAATATATATAATGTATGTCTTGTTTTGATTTTACTGCACTATGTATATATGCTTTGTTATGATATTCAATGTGATGTATATTAATGATGCTGTAGATAATTATGTCAACGTTCATGCCTTGTTTGAAATTAATGCCCATTCTTTCTGTAATCTGTTTCTACATGCAAATCTGTACATATCCTCTTTTAATCTCATATCTCGTTAGCCTCACAAAACGATCGATTTTATATAAAGCACGATAGTTATATAGGGATATGAGAGTGAAGTTTAAAACAAAATGAATACTATAGACCTAAAAGTTTTGAATAGTAAGTGTTGTAAGCAGTGTTTCACACCATGACAACTTTGTATGACTGTTAAATACATACTAACTATCTACAAAGTTGTTACCATGCGACTTTGATTGTGTATTACTATATGCATGTGTGGTTGTCTATGTATCAGAATACAGAGTGATGTTCTAATCACTAATAACCCCAATTGGATATATGTTATCTCTTATTTGGTCGCGATTCAAGGTACTGAAATGTGCCAAAGAAACTCAGAATCCACAACGCGGCTGTTGTTCTGTTTTATAACTACGACAGCGATTACATGGTAAATCCATGTCCAATATTTGTCTCAATGTTAATGCAAGCGAGCGGGATGTGCTGAGTATTTGATTGAGCAATCAGGTGAAAAACGCATATAGGTCATAGCGGCGCTTGTTCTGATTAAGTTTAAAACACGTATGAAAATAAAATACATTACTATCTCAGTGCCAATATAACCTACAGTTAAATTCTCAATATAGAATTATATGAATTTATTAGGTAGCATTGATGCGTCTATGAGTGTGATGTTTAGATTAGGCGTTTATTGTAAGACCTCTCTAACTGTATACTGCCTTTGATTAGTTTTGAATGTGTTAGATGATAAGGTGTATAAAGATTTATAAGAAGAAAATTTGTGTGCAAGTTTAATGATAGTATTTATTGTTTAGTTTTAGTTGACTGGTATTTATAGATATAGGGTTATTAAGTTTAAGTGAAAGAGGAGAGGTGTTGTGAAGGTTTGTTTGTATGTGCGTGTAAGTATATGTTTGTTAGTTTAGGTTAGTGTTTTCTATTTAGTTATAGAACACAAAATAGTAAATTGTATATCATTTTGTATAAATAGAGCTTTCTGTCATTACTTTGTTTTTTATTGTATTTTTAAAGTTGAAGAGTTATTATTTTAAGTCATGACATTCTTAGGAGCCCAGCCAACTCCCTCTTAAATTGCGTATTATTTTTATTTTGAAGCAGATAGGTCCGACATTGTTATAACAGAAGAAAGGTTGTATTTTTGCGTTTCCGTCAATATATAATTTGCATAGTATTCGTTTGCGTTTCTAGCCTTATGCGTCAAAGTAAGTTTAGTTACTAACACAAACTTAGCCAGTGAGCCTATATTTTGGGGCGGGTGGGAAATGCTTAAGCAGCCCGGCCGCTGCGGCTGACGGTCCGTTATAAAAGCAAAACACAAACGGCATGGTCGCAGTCTCCTCTCTGAAAATCCTTTCCGGGAAGAGAGGGGACTATAAACTGAATTAAAAAAAAAAAATCGGCATGGGGAGAGCACCGGCACCAGCAGAAGATAAGGGGTCGTGCCACTCGCAATGCCTTTGCTCTTAGTAGCCTATGATGTTTTCTAAATAAAACGATTCAACGGTCATCACGGACTGGCGTTGGGAAGAGAGAGAGCGAATGAATGAAATTCTTCACCATCACCCCCATCACATCATCATCTTCTCTCCAACACCACCAACACCACTACAATTGTATTTGCAAGTACTTTCATAAAACATGCATCACCTTGACCTTATTGTATAATAAAATTTTGGCTGCCTGTACATTATTCAGTACAAACTTATCTACCAAAAAATAAAACATTAAAGATCCAAAAACCCTCTCCTAGAAAATACATGTGTGTTCATGATCAACACGACAACCAAGAATATTTCTACAAACCAAAGTAAAATGTATTCTGTTCAATAATGAGGTCAATCAATGGTTAAATCGAAGTAATTGCAATGGCAAGTCCAGAAAAAGAAGCACAGGTATGGGTACAGTAAAACAAACACTTAAAACAATACACACACACGCACAAAAACAAAACAAAAAAACACATACCTTGAGTGGGAGTCGTAAAGCGGGGAATTCCTCAGACATGCTACTACCAGTTTGTGCATCCAGAGGGTAGTCTGGATCCTGAAATAGCATTCAATGTGTTTACTATGTACATAAATTAGAACATTTCTATCCACGACATGCTAATTTTCTTTTTCATATCCTATCCTGTCCTGTCCCGTAACCCGGAGGTCGTAGGGGCACCACAGATGATCGTTTAACCAGCATACTCCATCTTTCTCTGTCCTCAGCAGCCCTGATGGCTTCGCTCAGTGTCAGACCAGTCCATTCTCGAAATCTCGGTCTAATTTATGTGCATATATCATATGACTGTGGGCTAAGGCCTAGATCTACTTTTTATTCTGACAGCGACAGATTTCCAGATAAAGTTATAGTAGGCTATTTTCAGAATTACTCAGTGTGAAATTCATTTGACAACATTAGCCCACAGTCATACAGATAACATATGAAGTCCAGATCCATATAAACCGAGTAACGAAATAAGGATAATTTGTGACTAGGCTAGCTAATTCTGAAGAAGGATCCGAAAAAATGCAATTGAAAGGTTCGATTGAAACTTTGTAATACGCCCTTTTACCGTTCAAACACTACTGACACATTCCACAATGCTTTCGATTGATTTTAGAAAGCTACGTATTAATCTGAACTCAAAAGAATCAAATACAAAGTCCACAATCAAATACAAAATCCACAAAAATACTAACCTCGTGCGAGAATTATCCGCCATTTACAATCACCCTGCATCGAGTCGCTTTGACCATTCGTTGCCGCTTGCCGGGTTATGCCATATGAAGATACGTTTAGATCCACGATGGCTCAGGGGTCGACTATATATCTCACAAAAAAATTGTGTTCCGCAAAACCAGAAGTAGCACGCATTCCTCGTTGTTTTTATTGTATTAAGAATAAGAAAAAACATAGAAAATAAAAAATTTTCTTATGGAACCCTCTCAGTTTAAAAAATATTCCACAAATTATGGTGGTCGACAGAAGATACCTTTTTACAAGGGTTCACTTATATGCTCAATGTTAGGTTGGAAGATTGCTCTCAAATGGAACATTCCCAAATAGCAATTTCTTTACTGAAGAATCGTCTGCCTCTGGGTTATCGAATGCGCAGGAATACAATTCAGTTGGCCCAATGGTTAGTCAGTAAATCGGCAAAACCTTATATATAAATATATATATTCGTCAGTACTCTGATTATTATAATCAAATTATTCGACTTTGTTTCATCCTTGCTCATCTCCCTTCACTCTTCTAATTCCGCTCTGTTACACACGTTGTTGGTTTTTATCAGTAGTTGATTCAGCCCCGATGCTTGAATCCTGATAAGTGTAACTTGGACTCTTTATCCATGCAACAATTTCACTCAGCAACAAGGCAGGAGTCGTCGTATGAAGTTTTACAACTTTATTCAGCGTACATCAACAACTGCATACAATCGCTTTTTCCACTTTCTCCACTTTTCATACACAGAGCATCAATTATATAGTCTCTATATACTCCAGAGAACGTTCGAATGTTCCAGCGTGACGCAATTACAACCAATCAGAATAAATTTCGTCATCACTGTCTTACGTCATACAACTTTCTTTATCCTAAAAGAATCTCTCAGCTTCTAGTGGATCTATCTAGATGCTTCGATCGATATTAAACAAGCAACCCTAGAGAATTCTCCAATAATATCGACTAACGAAAATTATCAACATTATACTGTACCAAGCTTCTTCTAACAACAACGCAAAATCAAATCAAAGGTAAATACACTCTGTTATTGAATGCTTTGCAAAACAAAACGATCGGATCTATCGTGTGCGTCTCACACGTATTATCGTGCGCGTCGCAACCGTAACACGCTCCATAATGTGATAGTTTCTTTCCTTCTCCCACAATGTTATCCATATCCAGGTATAATTATTTCATGAATGAAAATTACTATCAACATACGCACACCTTCCATTAATTCTACGCTATCTACAACTCTATAATTATAGCCCCATGTAATTAATAACATTTTTACATCAATGAAAATTATATTACATCTTAGTGGACAACAGCTCCCCACCTCTTAGCACAATACATCCAATGAAAAAATATACTTCTCCAACATTTCACACTCATGAAAACATTATAAATACCTGTAATCTTTACAGCACAATTCACAACTTTCCGGCACCTCTCATAAAAACTCGTGGGTATCGCCATTATAAATTAAAACGAGGTTATATGAAACCAAGTTCCGGTTTTGCTTGTTTTGCTTTTATCAAAGCTTGATGCGTGACTTTTAAATATGGCAAATTGCCGAAAACGACGATTGTTAGAGCCAGAAAATGAGTGGGATAAGTATAAAAACGGTGGAGGAAGTACATGCTCAGTGAAAGAATGCAAAAAACAATCGTAGAGGCCTGTATTTGTGGCGACTTCGGAGGTGCGTCGATCATCGACAGAAAGTGAAACAGGACCTGAAAACTCTTGTAGTTTTCCATAGCTTCGCCGTCGCAACCTTCACAAAACACGAAGTAACTGACTATGTTAGGCTAGCGTTGTGGCCAAGTGGGCTAAGGCGGGACTAACTTGCCTTGTCAACAAGCCAGAAACCAATGGCGCCTGACAGGTGTGGGTTCGAGCCAGCATCTGGGCGTTATGTTTTTCCTAATATTTTTCAAAAATTCACAAATAATGTTAGGTAGGTAGGGTTTAGGCGCGTCACTGGCGATAGAAAGGGATAATAAACTGCAGCAAAAAAAAATAAAAATATGTGAGGGTACGATACAGGTGGCCAGTGACACATGTTATTATTCTTGAATATTTGGAAATAACTCACTAAAACACGCGGAGAAAAAAAACCAGAAGTATTTTTTCATAGAGGGGATTACCGTTGGTGCATAGGATAGCAGAAAAGTGTGAATACACAATCCAATTTCAAAGAGAAAGTCCACTGAACCTATACTCCTTGATAAATCCTCGATGCTTTCTACCTCTCAAATCCCAATCATCTTTTTTTTTCCTTTCTTTTTTTTTCCCTATACACCTGACCAGTTGACTTCACACAACTTCACACCTTGAAACACAATCCTGAAGAGAGCTCCAATTGCCCTTATTTCCGGCTATTCATTGGTTTAACATTTTCAACCAATGAAACTTTAGATATATTTATTCCAAAAACTAATCACATTCTAAAAATAGAAATATTTAAAAAAATAGAAAATTCACGTTTTTTACAATTACTGAGGTTTCGTTTATGGTGTACGAATTCACGAACAAACGAAATAACTCACACATTTACTACTCTACAGGCAGAAAAAAAGAATGAAGATTAAAACAAACAAAACCCCAACAAGTCTCAAGATAAACAAACAAGCTTTCTAGTTTACTCTTCCACAAGGTAAACCAAAGCTAAAATTATTCAAATGTTTAAAGTTCTATTCAGATAGGTTACTACTTGATTTTTACTGTAGAATATGTACTGGTTGTAAACAAACCTACTTTAGATGCTGGCACAGTGCAAGGAGGTAGAAGAAGAGGGAGACCGAAAATGAGGTGGGAGGGCAACATTCGAGAATGGACTGGTTTGACACTGAGCGAAACAATCAGGGTTGCTGAGGACAGGGAAAGATGGAGTACGCTGGTTAAACGATCATCTGTGGTGCCCCTACGACCTCCGAGTTACGGGATAGGATAGGATAGGATATTGGTAGACGTATAAGACTGCTATTTTCTATGTGTATAGTTATGCTCCTGGTCATAATGGTGGCGACACAAGGTCACACCTATCTCGGGTAAATGATTCTGCTTGCCAGAACAAGCTTTCTGCTCCACTGGCCTGATGGCACGTGATACTAGCGAAGTGGACGTTGTTGTTGTTGTTGTTGTTTGTAGATTATAGTCACACGACACTTTCGCATATAGGTGACTACTGGACCGATTTATACTGACACCAGCGGGCCAGTTGTTGGTAAAGGGGAACAAAATATGATCACACGTTGACCAATCCGGGATTCGAACCAGCGACCTTTCGGTTACTAGCAAGACGCTCTTACCAACTGAGCTACCCGGCCCCACAGTGGAACGTTGTAAACACAGAAGGCTAAATAGGGCTAAAAGTGGTGACATCACCCTCTAAAACGCCCGTTGGAAGAGGCGGCTTGTAACATCGCACCACCGTAATACTGGAACAATAAGGATAGAGACAGTGACCTGGACTCGCACGTATGGCTTGGCGTTATACTATAGACCTTAGTTGTGGAACACCGCGGAATACCGATCTTACCATTGTTGTAACATAAGAAAGTGAAAGGGTCCAACGGGTGTTCCTACCTCCTTCCCCTGCAACATCCAGCAGCAAGTTGGCGCCTTAGGCGGCTCGAGTTAGATCCTGTTATAAAATAAAGTGACTCGAGCATGCATGTATAGCATGAGGTATTAGCACTGTATATACACTATTTAGAATAAGTGACCATCATCATAGTCGCGCCGCCCCCCCCCTCTCTTCCACTCCCCCATTCCCCCTTACCACCCCCCACCCCCCTCCGTCATCTTTGGTCATTTGTTTATGCTATATTGATCAGAATCTTAATCAGATACCTTGTTCTTCCTTGGTAAAATCATCATCATCATCATCATCATCATCATCATCATCATCATCATCATCATCATCATCATCATCATCATCGTTGTTGTCGTACTCGGCGTCGTCTTCATCATCGTCGTCATCAAGTTAACCTCATAAATCAAATAAAATACATGCTTGCGGTCTCACGAGTGGTTGTAAGCTTTTCACTTGATTGCAGGTTCGCCCTTCAGGAACTGACATGACCAGGACATTCACCACAGGTAGATGTTTGTAGCAAACAAGTGACAGGGTACAGACGTTCAGTTCAGTTCAGTTGATAAATGTATAGTCCCCAACACAATGAGCGTATAGGAGACTGTGTACAGACGTTCACTATAGATCCACATTTATATCATTAACAACTGAGTGATAGACCCAGTATAGTCGGCACAATTAGACCTTTGTACGTTTGTACAAAGGTCCCAGGACATTCTTTATAGAATGTCCTTTCACCATAATGATATATAAACGTTTGCAAAAGGTGGCAATACCAAGGGCATTCACCATAGATAGACGTTTGCAACAAGTGAAAAGACAAAATTAAGGACATTCACCAGCGATAGATCTATAGCAAGTGACAGGTCCCTGGATATTTCACCATATACGTTTGGAACAAGTGACAGGAATCTCGGGATATTCACCGTCATACTTAGACATTTCTAACAAGTTTAGACCACCAAAGGACATTCGTCACAGATAACAGTTTGCAAAAGTGTGAGGAGTTAGGACATTCACCTCAAAAAGATATCTACATGTATGGCATGTTGTTGGGCAAAGGATCCACATATAGACATTTGTAACATGTGATAGGACACATGACATTTACCAGAAACGTTTGTAACACCTGACAAGTCCCAAGGACATACACCACATTCACCACAAACGTTCACAAGTGATAGTTCTCATGATGTTTACCCTATTCCTTTGTAACAAGTGACAGGGATATTCACCATAAACAGACGTTTCTAACAAGCCTTTCATTATAAATAGATGTTTATAACAAAGACAGTAAATGGCGTGATATGCATTTTCGGTATGCAATATGGCTCGAATGTTCATGTTAATACTTATGTTCGTAAGTGTGAGTCAGTGCATGATGTAGCTTTATAAATGTTTTATACTATTATTACCTTTTTAAATTTCTTTTACTAACAGCAATTCACAACTTTCCGGCACCTCTCATAAAAACTGTATCGCCATTATAAATTAAAACGAGGTTATATGAAACCAAGTTCCGGTTTTGCTTGTTTTGCTTTTATCAAAGCTTGATGCGTGACTTTTAAATATGGCAAATTGCCGAAAACGACGATTGTTAGAGCCCGGAAATGAGTGGGATAAGTATAAAAACGGTGGAGGAAGTACATGCTCAGTGAAAGAATGCAAAAAACAATCGTAGAGGCCTGTATTTGTGGCGACTTCGGAGGTGCGTCGATCATCGACAGAAAGTGAAACAGGACCTGAAAACTCTTGTAGTTTTCCATAGCTTCGCCGTCGCAACCTTCACAAAACACGAAGTAACTGACTATGTTTATGCGAGGTGTGTGGCCAAGTGGGCTAAGGCGGGACTAACTTGCCTTGTCCACAAGCCAGAAACCAATGGCGCCTGACAGGTGTGGGTTCGAGCCAGCATCTGGGCGTTATGTTTTTCCTAATATTTTTTTTTCAAAAATTCACAAATAATGCTAGGTAGGTAGGGTTTAGGCGCGCCACTGGCGATAGAAAGGGATAATAAACTGCAGCAAAAAATAAATAAAAATATGTGAGGGTACGATACAGGTGGCCAGTGACACATGTTATTATTCTTGAATATTTGGAAATAACTCACTAAAACACGCGGAGAAAAAAAACCAGGAAGTATTTTTCATAGAGGGGATTCCCGTTGGTGCATAGGATAGCAGAAAAGTGTGAATTGCATGTACATATTTTTCTTAACGTGATAATGTAACGTGATAAATATAGTGGAGTTAATGTTTACATGCAAGCAAGCACCCCAAAAAATTCAATTGGCGTAAAAGTTAGTGCGACATTAAGGTGTTTGCTTTATGCATATATTACATCTATATAGTCGAAATCTGAGGACAGGGACACTGCATACAGAATTGGAAGCATATAACACCATAAAAGGTTCTGAAGTGATCAGAGCGAGTCTCTATGATATGGAGCTGAATTGGATTGGATCATCAATTTCAAGACGTTTACATCTCTTAATTCTAGTCCTGTCGCAGTGGAGCAGTAGTGCAGTAATTTGGCACAGGCTAGCAATGTTTCATGCTAAGCCACTTTGGGAAGGGTTAGTACTTGGATAGGTGACCATTCTCGGAAGGCAACCACCAAACGACCCAATCAACCGAGCTGTGAATGGGTACCTGGATCTTTTTAGAACCGGAGAAGCTAAATCAGCAAGGGAGAAGAGAAAGGCACCGCCCTCATCAAGCTGGCCGAGAGAAAGATAGGTCCAAAAAGGTTATCACCCTAACGACCGAAGGGTTATATGACGCCTTTACCATTTAATTCATGTGCTCTAAATCGACTCTAAAACGCATAACATAAAGAGTTACAGTGAGAGATAATAATTTAAAATATAATTATTTAGTCGAGTGATATGCTGGTCCTGATTTGGCTCGGAAGAGTCTGCTGGACCTAAAGCATTAATCATGTAATGTAAGTCGAGTGCTACTATGTGCCAATGATAAAATAGTGCTAAACCCGTTAATTTCAGAGAGATGTCATGTGCGATAATCGGCATTGTGGGTATCGTAATGGGCGCCCCCAAATTCATTTACTAAACGACAGCTGGAGGTAACCAACATGCTATAAAACTGTAAGAGGTTTTAAATATTATTTTTCAGCTAATTAAAGCTTTCCATCCATGTTTTCAACTGAAGCAAAATGCAGTAGCCTATAAAGTAAAGAAACGCCTATCAAACATTCAAGTAGGCATTACAGAAAAGAAATATCCTCACAGAATATCAGAGGCCGTCAGAGTAGTCGGTCAGTACATTAACACTGTCAGTATATAAAAGTGTATAGCAAGGTAACTTAGATACAGTTTTCGAATCTGAGTCATGCATTTCATATCTTTCCCATAGTCTAGGGATATAATGTATTCTACTAAGGTAATAAGATCTTTATTCCGCATGTTTCTGCTCAAAGAGCTTCTCAAGGCGCTGTGTTACGTATGGATATTTGGATGGGTGCCTGTTTATAATAGCTAACTGAATGCAAATTATAACTGACTCCTAGATCAAAATAACATGTGCATGTAAGTATCCCTGTTAACTACCACACCCACAAATTCACAGATTCTCACTAACACAGGCAAACGCCAACACAAATATATGTTCCACGCTGTCGATACTTTATATAAATAAACAACAATATTTTACACCAATCTTTCACACGACATGTTTCAGGATTCGAATTTAGGTAATCGTCGGCTGGCAATCTCTTGTCCTGAGCCAAAATAAACACAAAAAGACTTGTTAGCTTTGGTAACGTTGAGAGTCTGTACACAAGTAGACGAGCTTGGTCAGGGATGGAAGTACGGCCGACCGCCGATGCTTCACGAGTCGCCTTTTCTCCATTGTCCGAGACAACCCCATGTGTCCAGGTGTTCGAGGCTACCAGTCTCCCGTAGGCAGCTGTTATCTTTACACCACAATACACAAATTTCAGAGAGAAAATCTACCGAACCTATACTCCTTTATAAGTCCTCAATGCTTTCTACCTTTTCAATCTTCACAAAAATCTTTTTTTTTTCTTTCTCTTTTTTTTCCTATACACCTGACACAAATTCACACGACCTCACACCTTGGAACACAATACTCGAGTGAGCTCCACTTCCCTTTACTTCCAGCTATTAATTATTTCATTGGTTCAACATTTTAAACCAATGAAACTTTAGATACATTTATTCCAAAAAATTACTCACATTCCAAAATTAGAAATATTACTAAAAATAGAAAATTCACGTTCTCTACACGCTGGCTGAAATCCGAATCTAGCTCAATCCGCCCAAGACGTCAACTTGCATCCTCAAGCACCCTGCCAAAAGCCCGTGACAGCTGAACCATCCAGTCGATCTTTTTATGTAATGTTCATGTGAACCTGTCACATGCATTATTTTTTTTTGACAAAATTTCTGTCATTACGGTGATTGTTGGAGAAGTGAACCACAGTTTAAAGCGTCATTACAGAAAGTAGACACCAGCATTAAAATCTACAGTCACAACCGAAAATCGAACTCATGTTCTCATGCACTCTATGGGGTGGCCTCGTGGCGCAGTGGATAAGTCGCGGGTTTCCTATGCCGAAGGTCGCGGGTTCGATTCCCGCAAGGGGCGAACGTATGTGACTTAGGTACGAGACTATTGAGGTCACCGAGGGTTTTCTCCGGGCACTCCGGTTTCCTCCCTCCCTTCAATAATGGTACAGGACGCAGTCAGTATAAAAATTTCAAAAATAAAATTTCGATTTTCTTTCCGTCTTCTAATAGCGATCTCCCTGCCTTTACACCACCTGTTTGAGTGATGGATGTGTATTTGGTGTGTGTGTGTGTGTGAGGGTGGATGAGACAGGTGAGCGTGTATGTTGGTATAGATCGCCGCGCTTTGAGCCTGATTGATTTGGGGAAAGGCGCGTATATAGCATCCTGTATTATTATTATTACCACTGAACCACAATGTGTAGAGACCAGATATACTCTGTATGAAAAAGAGAGGGTGGGGGTGAGGGGGGAGGGAGGGGACTTGGAGGATTATCAGTGTCAATTCAATGTAATAGTTACAGTTCGTTGGTGTCCCGTGAAACGCGCGCCCGTACCGTGAATAAAAGCCTTCGGTTGGGCCTCGGTTTACTTTTAACTCAGCCCCTTAACTAAGAAGTTTGGAGGGAAAACAGGGAGAGAAAGGTAGCACTATTGTCCCTCCTACACGCCTGGGGAGAATACCCTGTCGTGTCTGCAACGGGTGATTTTCACTTAAGATAGATACAGGGTTGTGTGTTCCTATCAAAAGTCTTAAGTGTGCACGTAATCTGAATTTCCCCCTCTTGATTTCCTACAGTTTTTAAGTTTCCACTGTCTGCTCAGTTTTTGATAGCCTGCATTTCCAACCCTTTCTTTTCAAAGCGTTTTTTTTTAGGTGAAGTATGCGTTAGGGTGATATTTAGAACTTTTGGGGGGAAGGGGGTTGGGGGCGGCTTGGAGATTGGGTGGAGGCGCAATGGACAAGAACTGTTTTTATCGAGACCTGCGCTAAACATTAATACATCATCATCATCATCATCATCATCATCATCATCATCATCATCATCATCATCATCATCATCATCATCATCATCATCAACAACAACAAAAACAACAAAAACAATAACAACAAAAACTTTATTGTGCATGTTACAAGTCGGAGCGACAGCACACTAATCTAGTCCAAAAAGGGGGAAGGATTATTAGAAAGATTATTATTACGATATTACGATATTATTATAGCCTAATTTAATCATAATCTGGTTACATAATGGTCCAGAACAAACAAACACAGGGAAAGGAAGATACAAACTATTATCGTCAAAATAATGAAAAACGAGAGCGATAGAGAGAGTTTGGCGAGCCAAAAAATGCACATCTGTATGGATTTTTTGGCGCAAATTGGTGGCATCACGACGCATAGTAAATAATAAGCATTAGAGGGAGAGACTTTACATAAAACAAAAATGACCCACGCCAACATGCACATACATCGATACGTCAATCAAAGTCACTTCAGATAAAGCTGACATTGTAACAAGACTCCAAACAGAAGGTTATCGTAAAGAAGTAGCAGGCGAATGGAAAAATGACAAAGTTAAATCACTTCACGCGGTTTTGAGAGCCCGACAACCCAGGAATTCGTGTATCATTAATTTTCCATTTGTTATCAGTGCTAAGAGCGTGAGAATATACCTAGCTTTTCTCCATTAAGCTTGTGTACATTTTCTTGATAAAGCAAGTCGTTGGCACATGTGCGCAGCTTTTGTCTTTTGAATGAGAGAAAGAAAAGTCCACTGGCTTCATTAGTGCAATGAGTTAAAGTGGTGTGCTTCGTTTGTGCATAACGATTACAGCAGCCTTAATCGATTAAGCGCTGAACTCTTTGAAACCGGCTTCAATATGCATTAAATTGTGTTTTTCTGAGTGCATATTAATTAGTAAGCTTATTGTGATTTTGCGGCTAACCGAGAATACCATCTCAAAATCATGTGTGTGTGTGTAGGAGGAAGGGGGTGGAATTCATGGGTGTATTCGTGTGTGGGTGTGTGTGATTGTGTGTGTGTGATTGATTGATTGATTGATTTATTGTTGCTTTAGGTCCAGCGGACTCTTCCGAGCCAAATCAGGACCGGACAACCCCCGATCCGCATAAAAGATCTGTTGAAACAACCCCAGTGGAAAAATTGAACGCCCCCCACCGGCCAGTCACTTTACAATAAAGACATCCCACGCGGGGGACGGCTGAGGGTTGACCTCAACTACGCGAAACCCCGGTTACAAAAACAAAATAGAATACAAACATCATTATAAATCATCAACAAAACACATACATATAAAATGCCTATATTGCTAACTAATACAATCATAGGAAGCCCTAGTGACCACCCGGCAGAAAGCGTCCAACACTCCCAAGCTGATCCAACAGACCTCATACACAAACAAGGAGTCTTGTCCAGGAAGAGTTTTCAAGAAAAAAGGTAGGTCATTGATCTAGCGAAGAAGAAGATAGTATAGCAGAGTGATAGGACAGAGCAGGAATGGGAAAGAGTAAATGAGGAAGACAGCGACAGTGGGAATTTAAAGCACTAAATTTCCATAAAGTGGGGATACTATTTATACTGAAAACCCCCGGCACTCCAACGGGGGTACTGTTGCCGCAGTGAATTTGTCTTGCCTACAAAGGAAAGACAGGTTTTCAACTGTGTTGTTTGTAGATTATAGTCACACGACACTTTCGCATATAGGTGACTACTGGACCGATTTATACTGACACCAGCGGGCCAGTTGTTGGTAAAGGGGAAAATAATATGATCACACGTTGACCAATCCGGGATTCGAACCAGCGACCTTTCGGTTACTAGCAAGACGCTCTTACCAACTGAGCTACCCGGCCCCTCAATTTCAACTGTGGCTTTCACTTTTCCCTTTATAGGTTTGAACAATCTACAGTGGCAAGATTGCTCATGACCCCAAGGGGTGTGTGTGTGATTACCCTGAGTTGATTGTCTGCTGACATATAGCTTCTATCAGCGGTTACTACAGGCTACACTGTGGTTTGTTTTCATGTTTGAGTTTTGCTCACCTGTTGAGAAAGCCTATCAACTAATCTCACCTCAGTTTTCATATTAATCTGTTTTCGACCCTCATTTCCAGGCTAATTTTGTTCAACTTTTTAATTGCCAACATCTTGAGGTATTACGATAAATCTCTGACGGAGATAGCTCCACACGCCAGGTTCGATTCTCATCCTTCAACGGACGCAAGATCATATTTTCCTAATTAGCAGTTTTTTTCCCCCCATGTAAAGGTAGCGTATCTGTTGATATTGTAGATCTCAGACGCAATGGGTTTGAAGAATGAACGAACATTGAAGTTATGTGTGTTATGTGTTATGTTTATCAGTTTATAGTCCCCTCTCTTCCCGTAAGGATTTTCAGAGAGGAGACTCTAATTAGCGTGAAGTTTAACATCTACACCCACTAGTAGTCATGTGGCAGGGCGAGGGGATAGCAACCCTAAACCATCAGAGCAGTCCCACTGCTAAGATGGACAGTGAAAATGGCCATTTTTTATCTTGCCCACCACGGGGGTCATCGGTGTGCCAGGCGAACGCTCTACACCGAGCTACGGTGGTGGAAAGGGGTTGGAAGTTTATCCATTGACTTGTTATAAATTTATCTGTTTAATTCCTGTCTATACCCTTCATATATATTAAAACGTAGCCAGAGTTGTTGGAACTTTAAAACTACAGATTGTATAACATGGAGTGATTGTCTCCCCAGGGAGTATACGTTACAACCACACTAGCTTTAAATTGCCGCACTGCAGACTGCATCACAGTCTGAGAGGGCCATATAGACCCCTCATTTTCACCGAGACGTTAAAAAAGGCGGGCATTGCGGATAAACTGTTACAACGTTTACAAGCGGAGCATATGCCAGAACAAAAAGAGATGGTACGAGCATAACAAAAGCTCGACTGCATCGCCGCCTCAAAACAGAGCTATGTAAACAAAAACACCAGGATCAAAAGACGTTTTAGCCATTTTTACTCCTGCAACCGGTGTCTGTGATAACAGAGACAGATCGTGGAGTGTTGCCGGCTACAACAAACCGCTCAACTTCAAAGAGTGGGCCAGCACGCGCGCTGGTTTGAGTGGCAGAAGAAGGCGGAGCCAAATTCCATAGATCACCGTGGACTCCAAGGGCGCGCGGCGAGTGATTGACAGACAGAGAGCGCATATTCTTGCGACTTTAGCGCTCCCGTTACCGCCTATCACTCCACCTCTCTGAGCACGCAACATATATCCATGCGCTGAAGAAAAGAGTACTCTGAACGTGTTAAATATTTTCGTTAAAACATCAGGTTTATACATACAAGTTGAATGAAAAGTTTTAGTACGTTATATCCATTTTTGAACGTCAAATTATTTGGTCGGAAAAGAAACGACAGAAGGAGAAGGGGCAGTAAAACGTTATGTCGTCTGCTAAAGCGCAGGAAAGTGTTAATGGCGCCCTATGTTTTGGAGCATGTGGGGGTGCGCGGTGGAAATGACTAGGATCGCTCTCTCGCCAGTCACTCACGGGGCTCCGTGTTGACAGTGAGCCTTCATCAGTTTACACCGCCACTCGCTTCAGTCGTCACAGTGGCTCTTGACGTCTGCGACGTTGGACACGGCACTGAGCCAGTGAACTACATCGAACTGTGCACGGGGACTTACTTCTCCTTCGCGCAACTATTGTGTTGTAAGTTTTCAGTGGCTGCATTCGCTGTTCAAAACGTGTTTTGTTCCTCACTACCGGCAGTAGCGGCAACATGCTCTTGTTTGTGTTGTGCGCTTTCAAGCGATGGTGTAGTAGTGCTAGTTGAGGCGGCGTAGGCTGCATAACCTTTCTGTTTTGAACTTGCAGTTGCTGTTGTGAAACTCTCCGCTCGCAGTACGCTTTGGATTACATTACCCTGTTGCTGCTTTGACTGATTATAGAATGTTAAGTTTTCTGCCAGTCGCGTGGTGGACGTAGGCTTTTAATGTGACAGATAGGTATAGATATCATATAGAGCCTGTGTAATGTCATGGCTATTCTTTATTGTAAACCTGACCTGTAAAATAGCATATGCGTTAAAATCATAGCGTAGTGATCCGTTAAGACACCGATACACTGGGAAAACTTGCCTACATTAAAAGTTAACGAAATTCAGTAGAAGTAATTGTACTCCTGTTACATGGATTGATACTGAAAACCACCTCGGAAGTTCCTAATGTAGACTACACTTCGTTGAGATCATGTGTGTCAGGAGAATAATCTACCAATAAGTAAACACTTGAACATGCATACTCGGTGACTGTCTTCGTTAGGATGATTACAAGTTAAGAAATTAGTATGAGCTAGCGCTTGCCTTTACTTCGGTGTATAAAGGTATACCCGAATTTACTCTTTGGCCTGTAAACTTTCACCTTGGATAAGGGTTTGATAAAGTACCGTTCTTAACTTGCGACACAGTAGCGAGTGCTCCAACCACTGCGCTATCCGACACCCCGGTTAGCACTTGGATGGGTGACCGCAAAACGTTAAGCGACAAATAACAACGCACCCAGTTGACTCAACTGTGACTGAGTACCTACTCTCTTAAGGGTGGGGAAGGTAAAGCAGCGAGGGAGAGAGATGGGCATCACCCTCACTACTCTGGCCCAAGATAAGTGTGATCTCCAACATCGCGCTCCCCTACGGCCACAAGGCTATGGGACTACCTTTACCTTTACCAAGGTACCGTTATTCTCACGGGCATACTATATTTGAGTTTCGTTGAAGTTACTGTTTATTTGTGACAAAAAATAATCAAACGTCCTTAAAAGGGGAAAGAATCTTAGGTAAGACTAAGAGTTGCCAACGATAACGTACATTTCCAATGATAAAGTACATTTCTCGAGCGTTCAACTTCTACATCGCCTCAAAGTACAGTGATTCAATAGTGAAGAGCAATTAACTGTGACGCCTCTCTCTCTCTCTCTCTCTCTCTCTCTCTCTCTCTCTCTCGCTCTCTCTCTCTCTCTGTCCGTCCGTCCCTTCCTCCCTCATTCTCTTCTTTCCTTACACACACGCGCGTTCCTTTCCTCGCACGCACATACAGAAGATCAGGTGAAAAGCACGGTGGTGGTTATCCATCATACATGTCATCTTCACACAGATCGGCCCCGGGGGTCACTCGTCGAGGTGGCGGTAGGAGCTGCCATCGCTTCTCATAATCTCAATAGGCTATAACTTGAAAGGAGAAGCGCTTTAAGAAAGATATTTTGTTGTTGTTGTTGGATTAAATACACTCAAACCGCCGTTTTAAAGTGCGTTTGATGTATTGCGATTTTTAAAAAACTATAATGCCTAATTCATAATAGAGAATTATTTGCTTTTTATATTCATACAATGTGTATATGTGTGTCTGATACAGTAATAGTTGCGAAATTGGAATCTAAACGATCCTTACCTCCCACGCCTGCTCAGCGTGGGTGTTCCCGTAGTTTGTTATATTTTACCAGGGTTTAAAATTGTCACCAGACGCGAGCAAGCTTTAAGTACCCTAGTTGTAATATCGATATGCATAGATCCGTTTATTATTTATATAAACAGCTAAAGAATGCAGGGATTGCTGAAACCGAGTATTTCTTTTAAACTTCACTTTTTACCCTGCAGTAAGTCAAATACGTTGATAAGCCGACAGCTTGAAAGAAGCATATATGTTTAAGAGAGGCTAAAGAATGTCCTGGGACACATGTGCGCGTTCCGTGATCGGAAACAATCATAGCCTTTGACGGGTCTGATAAGTTTGTAGGCACAACCTCCTTAATTTTGCCTCGGAAAGTCGGAAATACACTGAAAAGCTCTAGTCTAAATCTAAATAGTCACACTAATTAAGTAAACACACGCTCTTGATGTACTTTATCATTGCCCTTGAGACCTAAAGTTCGTTTAGTTGTTTGTTGAAACCAAGTATCGGACCCAGATCGGAGCATTAACAGAACCTTCTGCTGCAAGATCTAGCAGTTAGAGTGAAATTAACAAAAAAATGGTTTAGTTTAGTAGCACCAGTTGCTCTGTTTGTGTGCTTTCATAGTTTTATTTGTTTGGTTTTCTGTTTTCTCCAGCTGGAGCTATGCCTGTGGCATGGTCTGAAATCGTCACAGAGAGACTAATAACTTACCTGAAACGCTTAATGCTCTTACAATCTTTTTGATAATTTTTATTGCCAAACCAACCCTTAAAACAGAGATATACTATCATCAATTCCTTGTCATCGAATCTTCAGCCACTTTCAGTGTATGGATGTATACCACGGAAACTACAGCACTCTCAGCGTTGAAGGATCATACAAGTAGCCTATAAATGTACTTGTAATAAAACTTTTGATTGGTCATCTATCGGTGAGAGTTTAACGATGAAGTCGAGGACTACCGTATCTGCTTGTGTGTCGTCTGTGGTAACGCTGCTGAGTCTGCTCAGTGCGTCGGGTACCATATTGCTACCCAGGGTATCGGCCATATCGTTGGACAACCCGCATATGACGGGTAGATGCGAGCCTGTGACTATCCCTATGTGTCTGGATATGCGCTACAACATGACTCGCATGCCCAACCTCGTTGGACACTCGGATCAAAAGGATGCTGCCATACAGGTAAGGACTGAAAGCAGTTTTCAAAGTTTGCGTTAGTAGTATTTTAAGTTGTCACCTTCTTTGTTAATACATTATTGTAGCAATTACATTTATTAATTACTGTTGAAATTTATAGTATTTCTGTAGTGATAAATCCGGTGAATAAATAGATTTACTTTATTTAAATAAAGACCAGTTATACCCTTGACTTGAAAAAAAAAAACCATGGGTGTGTTACGTAAGCCTTAAGATTGAGTTTTAATGCTTCTCGTCTAGGCTATAATGTTTGCCCCCACCCTCTCTCTCTCTCTCTCTCTCTCTCTCTCTCTCTCTCTCTCACACACACACACACAGAGGCTACCAGCTTGAAGCTCGAAAAAAATTGGCTCAACAACCTGCTCTCTCTCTCTTGCTCTCTCTCTCTCTCTTGCTCTCTCTCTCTCCCCTTCTCCCCCGCCTTAGTTAAAACCTCTACATTCTTTTTATTCGACGATGTTTTCTTTACTGCACTAACATTTTCTTTGTACATGCAGGTGCATGAATTCAGTCCTCTAGTGCAGATTGGATGCTCTCGGTTCCTGAAGTTCTTCCTATGCTCGCTCTACGCCCCCATGTGCACGGAGATGGTTGAGGAGACGCTCATCATCACAGCCTGTAGGTCCATGTGCCTGGAGGTCAAAGCCAAGTGTGAACCCATTTTACAGGTATGTGTGTATTATATCTATAGTTTCATTTTACCACTTTACTACTATCTAGTGCACGTTTTCTTCTTCTTTCACATACATGTGTCAAACTCAAGACCCGCGGGCCACATCAGGCCCGGCGTTCAATTATATCAGGCCCGAGAGGTCTTGACCGGCGTACAATTATATCCGGCCCAAGAGAGAATTTTAGGCAAAACTATTTTTTAATAATAATTACCCTAAAATATAAAGTTCAAATCAAATTCCCTAATTAGCAGTCTTGCCGAACGATAGGCTACCTCAGAGCGTTCTCGCACCGATCAGAATAAGCGAAAATAAAAGTTGTGTAGTGAGTGGATGTTCGCCGTTAGCGTAACCTAGCAACGTTCAGTTATTATTGTTGAATGTTATTGAATCTTGCTTATTGAATGCTTATCGTGTTCGGCCCGTAATCTTACGAGTGATTTGAGTTTTGGCCCGCTGAGCGATTGAGTTTGACACCCCTGCTCTAGCAGGAGCTAAAAGGACTAAACATTTATTGTCCATTTTCCAGAGGGTTCAACTTATACGTTGTTTCTGAGACAAGACTTTAAAAGCTATGTCATATATTATAATCTGTCCAATGGTTTGTGTCATCAATTAACTAGGTTTCTGTTTTTAGTTCTAATTTAACATGTTAATATCGTGTTTGACCGATCTTGAATTCAATAATATTCGACATGATAATGTTTTTTAAACGTATTTCGGAAGTAACTTTATTGTCAATATCATCTATCTTAATCATTTTGTTAATGTGTTTCAGAGATTCAACTTTCCGTGGCCCAACATGCTGGCGTGCGACAAACTACCAGAAAAGAGTGACCCTCATAGCAACCTGTGCATGGAAGCGCCGTCCGTCACGGACGAGCCGGAGTTTGATGCTGGCACGTTGGGCGGAGCGTTGGATGACAATCTGGAATGGAGGAAGCTGTTTGCAGAGTTCAACTTCAGGTATTGATTAAAACATTACACTTGAGGCGAAAACGAGTTTTTGAATGTCTAGACACACAGGTAGTGTGTATGTACGTGTGTGGGTGTGTTTGCGTGTGTGTGTGTGCGTGCGTGTGTATGTGTGTGTGTTTGGAGACCTTACATTTATAGCTACTTGACTTTTTGCTTGAAGTATGAGCTAGAAAGTTAGATTTTTCCTTACAGAAAAAACAGTCGTTTTATTACATCATCATCATCATTGGTCATCGTCATTAATGCCAGTTAGCACCCCCTTAATCACAATCTGCAACGTGTATACAGTATTAATGTTAAAAACCACTGCAAGGACACAACGTATAAAACATTCTGTCAGGACCTCGGTAATTATTCTAGTTTACTTTTTATGTATGCCGATTGTTGTGATCTAAGACTGTAGTCTTCTTTTACTGTAAAACGTCTTATGAGGTATAAACTTATAACTATTTCGTCTTAACTCTTCCAGAGCGTACCTAGAATAAAGTTGCTAACTACTAAGGAAAGCAGTTTATTCTAATCCTATTGTTGCGGTTAGTCATTCAAAGGTCGGGGTTTGTGAAGCATGCGTGTTTACTGTGGGCTACTTGTTTTCCGTATAGATATAGTGCATTGTGCTAGAGTTATAGATCACTGGTATAGTGAGCAAGCAGCGATCAGTGTCGTTCTTGTGTCGACAAGCAGCTACCAACACGGTGACGCTGACGGCCCGCAGCGATTTAAGGTGCAGCTACAAAGTGATAAAGTGAGCCCGAGTGAGACTTAAGGATTTCTCTTCGACGGTCCTCTGATTTATCGATAAGACCTTGGTCGCTTGTTAAGGCGCTTTTTCACTGCCACTCGCTCTCAGCCTTCAGATAGGAAGAAAGGAAAAGGGAAGTTTTATTTTGGGCCCTCCTTGACTCGAAGCTTGAAGGGTGACCCTAGTAGCGTAAAACGAGTACTGTTGGTTATCAGCAAGAGAACTAAATTGATCAAAATTGTAAACACGCAGAGGCACTCAACACATACTTTACTACGTAGAGGAAAACAACATTTACGTAGCCTATTGCCATTTCGATTTTGGTCACCTGATAAATTCTATGACTGTCCGAATCTTTTGGATAAGTGATCCAGTGTTCCCGATTACGCATAGTAGTGCGTCAATTACGCACAAAATATGAAAAATGACGCAGAAAAATGTGTATGTGTGCGTCCTCCTGTTGACGCACAAATTTTTTTCGAATCGCTGAAGTCAAAAATACGACCAACGAGTGACGAACTAATTCACGGCATAATCAGAATCAGAACCCAACTGAGACTGCCACTGCAGACGATTAAAGATTGTGTCGGGAGTTGTCGTCCTTAAAAATCGCATGCGCGCGCAATGTAAACTTCCTCCAAGCAATACATTCACTGAACAGAAGAAATCTTTGTTAATATATTCTTTGATTCTATCATACACGATCATGTCACTTCTGACTTGGTTCACTGGGCCCAAAACCCGTTCATCCACCGATTTGGGGACCCTCAAAATTTGCACAAGGACTCTTAAAATTTTATACCTGGGAGTCCAAAGGACTCTCATTTTTTGTGTGTGGAGGGAACACTAGATAAGCTCTATTTTGACCAATAAAACCAAGTAGTTAGCATGTTATGAAGTTCAGCTTGCTCTTTATAAAATAGACAGCGAAGTTGACATGCTACACGCAAAGCCTTTGACAGAATAACCATGCAAGAAAATATAGGAGCCTTTTAACCCAGATGAACAGTGGCATCCATTCATTCTGCTTATGTAATAAATAATGGCAAAAATCAACGCTGGTTATATGACGAGAGTGGCCATCTAAAAAAAAGCGATCGACGAAGACGGGTCATAACCGATATGTACGACACAGGAGAAACCTAAGAACGAGTTACATTATTCGTATTAACGTATTCATTTCATCCTCATTAACACAGTGTGACAACTTTACCTCTAATCGTAATGTATGAAAACTGTGATGTAAATAAATATACAAAAACTCTTTGGACCGAACAAGACACATAATTTTATTTGTTATTACAATAGTTTCCCCCGGTCTCGATTGGATTATATTGTAACTGTGCGAATAACTCAGCATTAACTTCTACGTTAAATATGTCCATCGCCGGTATGTATGACTAACACTATTTAATACTTTATTTCGTGAACATCTTTGACGGAGAATTCATGTATATTTAGCTATAAATTATAATAATAGTGTTTTATTCCGTGAAAAGTCTTCAAAATAAGATACACGAACCGAGTTATAAATTATATTAATATTATCTTATTCAGTAAAAAGTCCTTAAGAAAAGGAAAGAAAGGAATATGGAAGGAAATAACTAGCTTTAAAGGCCCAGGAAACAGAGAGACGTAGTGGAGTTAAGTACAGTCTGATGGAGGATTCGCACTTTCTCTATTACGTACATCAACATCTTAACTACGTGGCGGCCACGCTCTTCTCTCATACATTATTCATTATTATGAAACTCGTCCTACACTCGCTATGCGGAAATACCGTGTATGACTTCCTTTTTTTTAAAATGGAAACGTCACAAGTCAGTGCGGTGAGCAGAAAAGGTCAATTCTGATAAAGCGACACAGGACAGCTATGGTTTTGTTTATTTCTTTATTTTGTATGGAACTTCGGATGCAGTGGATATATGTTCATACATATGGGTAGGTAATAGTAATAGTGGGTGTTGGGGTAGAAAGAAACATTACACACTTGCATACACACACACGTTTGCACCTCCACACCCTTACGTCAACACTTTATCCCCCACCCCCGCCCCCACCTCTCTCTCTCTCTCTTCTCTCTTTCTCTTTCTTTCTTACTTTCTCACGCGTGGGTGAGCAAGTTATTGTTATTTGTTTACAATTGAACTTTTAGTTAGTTTCCTTCATTTTTCTGACTTCAAGTTCCTGTCCGGAAACTTTGGTTTCCTTCAACTCCTAATAATAATGTATTATATGGCGGCAGACACAAATTAGCCATCATGCAAGTTCAACCAAATTTTATTTCTTTCCCCTATGGGTATTCAATATATACAGTCGTTATTAGTAGGGGTTTATAGTACATTGTTACAGTTTAATCTGAATCCATGTGCTGCATCAATTTTTCAATTAGCGATGTGTCAAGTGCTATAAAAATGATAAATCAGTATGATCGGGAGCTATTTATTGCAGCATATACTGAGGGCATTGATTGATTTTGACGTTAGTTTTAAGTTGCTTCTTGGTTATTGCTGGCCATATGGTTGGTATACATTATAATGTAAAATTTTGCTACTGTAACAATAACACGACCGAATTTTGATTCTAAGCATACATGTTTACATGGCATGATAAAAATTGAAGTGTACTGTTGAGTGTTCAGGCACAGTGATTTTACATTCAGCTGTTTTACTGTATTATTTGTTGACGTATAACATTGTGAAATTACAAAATTCAGTTTGTACTTCCGCGGCAGTGGTACCCTACCTTCGTGATAAGGTGTTTTGTTACAAGTGCATTCGGCACCAGGTTTAACATCCCAATCTATGTTAGTTTACAGTAAGTTTTTTTTCCCCCCATTAGGTTTACGTGGCTATATTTTTGTAGCTCATCTAATGTCGATTAACCTCTCCAATTTATCGGTCATCTGTCATTTGATTTCTTCGGTAATGTTGTTGTCAGCAGAGCACGAATTTAGCCGCGTATGGATTTGTTACAACAGAAATCGAGCATTTTGCAAAACATAAACGTCTTTTTGAATGTGGTTACCGGTTTCATTCAGTTCAACTTCCCTTCCTCTCTCGTCCCCATTGTCTCACTTTGTTTTGGGATATAGTAAATATTTCTAGTAACCTTTTGGCGTATAATATTGCAGACCTGCCTACCCCCCTCGACAGAGTTAAAGCGGGAGACATTATATAATAACAATGGGCCTATGACCAGGACGTGTTTGCAAACAATAAAGATTGAATAATATGTATTTCGTGACATGTCAAAAGCGTGAGTCTCCCGCCAAAAGCGGGAGAGTAGGCAGGTCTGAATTATTGATTTTGTTTATATGACTGACATTTTACAGTGGGACCGCAGCTTTGAGGAAATGAATGATTTGGATGAATGAATTAATAGCAAACGGTGATGATAACGAAAATTTTCCTAGTTCTTTTGGCTTAATGTGTAAATATTCGAGTTTGCGTAATTCAGGGCTATGCCTTAATGAACTGAGAGCACCTTAATACCTTCAGGACATTATTTCCCGTCACAACTCACAGAGGCAGCTTCGATCTTCCTCTCAAGGTATGTTTAAGACGCCGAGTGTAAGAAGTCACTAGGTTACAGAGCTTTCTCCCATTCTGGGCCTTTGTTGTGGAATGCCCACCCTCCTGACCTGAGAAATGTGGTCACAGTTCACAGCTTCAAACGCCATCGTAAAACGCACTTGTTCCTCTGATTGCGATAATTAACTTCTTTTATTTTGCGTCTCTGAGCACGCTGCCAGCGTGGAGTTGGGCGCGTAAACAAGTCGACAGTATTATTATCATCAGATTGCCAATCTGTGTTGTATTTACGAGGTGCCTCAGATGTCGGTGTCATTGACACTGTGCTTGCATCGTGAAAATGGTTCGAATCGGGAATCGGACTACGTACTACTTAGGGTGCCGGGTTATGGGCAATTGCTGACTCCTTGACCAGCTGTTTGAGCTTACAAGTGCGTTGTATAAGAACAGTACCTTTTGTTTTTTACTTCATAGTCTTGCGTTTGTTAGTACAAGTATAGTTTAACGGTAAGATGGTACCTTTACGACGCTATTCACAGCCTGGGCGAGGAAACCTTAGTTGCAACCACGTTGAATGTGTTCAGACGATTGAAAGTTGAAAAGCGGGTAGGGTAAGAACTGCCCTATGACTTTTACTGTGTTAAAATTGCTACGTTGGGCCAACATTGAGTACTTCTACCGTCTCAGTGCCTTTGCAATAAAGAGAAGAAGGAATACTTGGCATGCGTCAGTTCAAATTTCTACGCGTTTAATCACTTGATTTATTTCTTTGATATCTCACTGGTAAAGTAACTATTTAGCGACGCAAATTAATCCACGCAATGGTTAATTTAAGCGGAATAAACTAGACATAGATTTGTTATTCTTTTTGCAACCACATGCTGCCGAGTATTCGTCGGTTAGTGCCATAAGTGTCAGTGTGTTTTCATTTACACGGGAAACCAGCAATTTTCTGTTTCGTTCATTGTTGATATGTGAATAGTATTTGAATTTTAGTAAAAAGACGTAACCTTTGGGGTTTGTTATAAATTAATTACAGTTTGAATTGCCAAGAAACCAGCCATATCTATGCGACAGAGAGTGAACTGAAAATGCCATACCTCATACTATCTGACATCAGTGGCTCTCCAGTAGACGTGTTAAGGTGACCTTTTGTCCACTGATCTCATGTTCACTCTGCTCTTCAAGGTTTTTGATATTCTGCAAACAAAATGCTTTGCTGAACCGGCTTTTCCTTAAGTATTAAATTAAGGCAACCTCCATTACAGCAGAAGCTTTGCTCCAGACACAGAAGCATTGTAAGGGTGTATAATCTAGTGTAGCAGCCTTGTACGTCGCAGACCGCTGCCGTGGAGACCATTTTGCTTCGTACCCTGTAATTTGGGGCCCACGTGTAAACTTGATGAAGGAGCGATAAGGCGTTTGATGGTAGAAGATTGGTTATGGTGGGATTCAGTTTGTTGCCCCGTTTTCTCTTTCAGGCGTTCACCTACACAGCCATTGGTGTGGCTTTTGTCACACCTGCCAGGTGACAATGTTTTTGTTTATTTAGTCATTTATTTTGCTGCGCAATCATGTTTCTTTGAATGGCGTCGTCAACAATGCCCAACAAGGTTCTAAAGCAGTAAAGGGTCATTGATGCTTTGACAATAGTTTTTGTCCCCTGAACACTATTCGTATTCCCCGACATCGTGCACTGGAAGTAGTTCTCGTCTTTGCAGGCACATTACCAGCCACAGCCTTTCTTTTATTTTGCCTTGCTGCAAAGTTGTCATGCTAGATATAAAGAGGCACATGAAACGTTACAAAATTTTGAAGAAAATCCCCTCAGTCAACGTTCTGTGGTTCTACAAACAAATACACAAATCCGCTGATTGGGGGATGTTTTCTCTCTTTTTAAAATTTTATTTTAAAGTCAATCCGCTTCCCCACTGCTACTTATCTTAGTTTTCTTCCTTTACTGTATTTGAGTTCATCCAGCCGTAGGATACAGAATGTGAAACGTGTGGCAAGCACCTCAACACATTGAGTATCAGATACCAATTCACGACAAGCACCAGGCGCTATTAAATTAGTTCGGAGCATTCATGATAATTTGTTTGATACCTGATTCAGAATGTAATGTCTGAGCTTTCCACATGCATTTCCTTGGAAAACTGAGTATCAGAAAAGTTAGAAGCGAGCTCCGTGAACTGTAAAGCAAAATCCCCGTCATTTCAAATACTCAATTTTTTAAGAACACCTTTCATGTTGCCCTGCGCTACCTGTCTAGGTCTGAGGGTCGGGCTTGTCAAAACGGATGACAATTTTCACTGCTGCTGCTCACTCAAGCTCACTCGATGCCAAAGGGGTTAGTGCAAAACCCAATGCAATATTTGCTTTATTATGCTGCAGCACAGAGGATAGGATAGGCACATTACCATGTCAGAGAGCAGGATATATACGATGGTAAGTAGAAAGTATAAAAATCAGAATGTACGATGGTGAAGGATATTAGGATTCCATGGTACAGGGTGCCTACATTGACAGTAGGTGTTGGGATGTACGATGTTACAGAAAGTGCAAAGAGGATGTACATACCTTGTTTCAAAGATATACTGGTTATCATTAGATGGTTAATGCACATGGAGCTTTGCGCTCTAATAACTTATACACTGCATTGAGGACAAAATATTAATGCATGCCTAACAAAATCAGCGATACATACTTTCAGTTAAAAAAAAGCAGTCAAGTCAAAGGGGCAACCCATAGCATCTCCACCACGCATGCACACACCCACCCTCCTCTCTGCTTCTCACCTTCATCTCTCTCTCTCTCTCTCTCTCTCTCTCTTTCTCTCTCTCTCTCTCTCTCTCTCTCTCTCTCTCTCTCTCTATGTCTTAGTCTTTCTAATTTTAGAGTCGGTCGTGGACAAAAGACAGAAGTCCAGTGGGGATTTGAAATCATAAGAATCTTAAGGGACTAGGTAAGGCCAACCTGACTGTCCTGTGTGTGTGTGCGAGTATTGAAGTGACCAATGATTTATCAGTCCCGGTTAAGATTTGAGTCGCCCCCATCCATAATTTCCTCGCACAAATTCATTCAAGGCGCGCGGACAAAAGAACAAACAAGCAGATCGCTTCCCCAAGTTTACATTGAGCTAAAATCCGAGTCCTTTCTGAGTAGGCACCCATTCAGGAGGATGGTGAAATCAAAATACCAGGCGACAATTCCATTGAATATGTGAGGAATTGGGTTGGGAGTTGGGGCACATACACGCAGAAAAAAAAGAAAAAGGTGGGGGGGGGGGGGGGGAAGAGAGAGAGAGAGAGAATTTATAAAATTGTGATACAGTTATGTATTTTATAAAAGTTTATGTATCTTTTTAATGCGATATACGCTTATGGAAAAATAATGAGCTTTTCGTAAAGCAAGAGCAATTTAGTTTGTGTTCCAACTGTAATGAATGCCAAAGGTTACTGCACTGTCTGTGTACAGGAAACCGGAAGGTCTGCAAAGCGCATAGAGCTGTTGGATATCAAATTGCCTGTAATAAATAAATAAAAATAAACCTGAAATTCTGTGGTGATATAAGAGTTTATTTATGTCTATATCAGAATTTACGTTTGCTTTCCCTCCCACGGAATTAAGTAATTGTTTTCCGTAGATTTGTCAAGAGTTATATTAAGCTTATGTAGAAATGAACAGTCTTATTATGAGCGATGTAATTAGGCCATTTACCTTTATTAAACGAAACGTCATTGCTTGCATTAGAGCATGTACATAGCCTATAGGCTTTTTCGCCCTCAAAAACGCATACTTGTAAGTCCACATTACAAATACCGTAAATTAAGACTAAGAGCATAGTTGTTAAGTATTACTAGGTGCACTGTTCGGTACGACATGCTTTTCATATAAATTGCTTAGCCGGAAGTCTTTCTTCGCCTCTACTGTAAAGTTTGTCCGGTATGGACGCTGATCTGGGCAGGTGCTGGGCGCTGCGGATCAGCCTGTTGTGCGTTCAAAACCCGCCAAATCGTTATAGCCGACATTTCATTACCGAGCGTTTAACCGTTTCTGAGATAAATAAATAAACAAAATGTCCACAAACTGCAATAGCCTCATTCCGCGCGCTTCCGATTCAACCCGGCCGTGTCAAGAACGTGCAGTTCTGTAATACCGCAAATTTTGTTTTATTTCCATTCAAAACACTTTTGCACTCATGTCACCAATCTTTCAAAATTTTGTGTTTAACTAATTAAATTTGATTAATTAAAAATCGATTCGAGGTTTCAGCATGTTTTCCCATATGACCAAAAAATTGATGATCTTTATACGAAGCCTTGGTGGCTGACTTAGTAAGAGAGAGAGAGAGAGAGAGAGAGAGAGGGGAGAGAGAGAGAGAGAGAGAGAGAGAGAGAGAGAGAGAGAGAGAGAGAGAGAGAGAGAGAGAGACCTACCATGCAGAAGACCCAAGTTCGAATCTCCCGCAGGCCATTTCTTTTTTAATGTTTGTTTTTTAAACTCTACAATATGGATATTTTTCTTTTTAATTTAGGCTTTTTACTTTTAACTTATTTATTATTATTATTATTATTATTATTATTATTATTATTATTATTATTATTATTATATCTTATATCAAATTTTCTTTTAAAACCTTGGTGTTTTTTATGATTTCTATTTGTATTATTCTATATTCATTATAATTATTATTATTATTATTATTATTATTATTATTATTATTATTATTATTATTATTATTATTATTATTATTATTACCAAGGATCGGGATGGGGTGGTACGTGTAGGTAAAAGGGGGCTACGGGTATGTTTAAAGGAGCATGGGTAGGCATAACGGGGATACGGGTATATATAAGGGGGTATGGTGATGGTCTATTCCTTTCATCCATACCTGCGAAACGATCAATGGGGAAGTATCAAGGAGGGTACAGGTAGGTTACAAGAGGGGTAAGGAAGGTATCAAGGGGATATGGGGAGGTATCAAGTGGGTTCGGGGAGGTATTAAGGGGGTTTGGTGAGCCATCATGGGGAGGGGAACGGGGAGATATCATGGAGGTGGGGGGGGGGGATATGGGAACCTGTGTACCCTGGCTTGCCAGGGTACAAAACCACTAGTATAAAAATATTCTTGTAAGGATTAGGGGTTGCCGGATGTTTTGTGAAGTGAGTTCATGATTTTATGATTTGTAGTTTGTTAGTATTGTACTTGAGTGGAGCAGAAGTTTAGTCTTACTTTGGGGTCAGAAGAAGTAGGAGGTATAGTTTGGGTTTATGCTTGTCTGTATGGAAACGAGAGTAAAATTTGCGTCCCCGCACACCGAGGCATATATGGGACTGACCGTCTGTATTTTTTTTAGTAAAATTTACGTCCCCGGACACATTAAGCGTATAGGGGACGATGTTAGTTAGTTATATAGATTAACGTCCCCGGACACATAAGCGTATATGGGACGAGAATAGGGGACGATGTTTTTTTGTTTTGTTTGTTTGTTTGTTTTAGTAAAATTTACGTCCCCGGACACATTAAGCGTATAGGGGACGGGTGAACGATGTTCTTTCTTTCTTTCTTTAGGTAGATTAACGTCCCCGGACACATCAGCGTATAGGGGACTTGGATATAAGATGTCCAGATGAAATAAGAAGTCGTTATGGCTGAAAGTAGATCAAGTGTAGTGGAGCGCGAGACGCGGCTGCGACATCCAGAAGAAGAAGAAAGTTGAATCAGTGGGAAACTACAGCAAGGACTGGGAGGAACAAGGGTGCCAAGGACCGGTGTAGGTAGGCCGGGAGGGGTCGGAAAGGTTAGGCCATAGGATAAAAAGGGTAATCGGGTATTTAACACATTCCAAAAGAAGATACTAATTTTTATTTTTGTAAGGACAGACCAGGTCTGCCAGGCTATGGCTGGTGTTGAATTGGGTCAACTTTACAAAAATTTTAAATCTACCAGTATAATACGCATTTATTGTTAAAAAAAGGCCACAAATAGTTGGTATATAACTATGTACAAAAAGAAAGATTTTAAAATTTAATGTAAAAAGGAGATCCCATGGCGAGGTATGGGGGCTTTACGACCAATCCGACTGGGCCAACGAAGTGGCCGGCGGACAGGCGAGGGGACTGGGATCCGGCGAAGCTGTAGCCGCATCAGGGCCAGGGACGATGTTGTTGTTGTTTGTTGTTTGTAGATTATAGTCACACGACACTTTCGCATATAGGTGACTACTGGACCAATTTATACTGACACCAGCGGGCCAGTTGTTGGTAAAGGGGAAAATAATATGATCACACGTTGACCAATCCGGGATTCGAACCAGCGACCTTTCGGTTACTAGCAAGACGCTCTTAACAACTGAGCTACCCGGCCCCCTCAGGGACGATGTTGTTGTTGTTGTTTGTAGATTATAGTCACACGACATTTTCGCATATAGGTGACTACTGGACCGATTTATACTGACACCAGCGGGCCAGTTAGTTAGTTAGTTAAAATAGATTAACGTCCCCGGACACATAAGCGTATAGGGGACGGGTAAAACACCACTATTCGCGGGCCAGTTGTTGGTAAAGTAGTTTAAATAAATAGGGTATGTGGTGCAGGTGTGGTGGTTTAATAAATGCATGGGTATGAGTTGTTTATAAAGATGTGTGTATTATAGCTTGTTTATTTGGGGTAGCAGTGTTTTGTACTGTATTATTTACTTAGTTTACTTATATTTATTTATTTGAGTTCTCCTGCGTCTTGCAGATACAGTTCCTGATGAAGCCGACATAAAGCGGCGAAAGCTTGGAAAAAACCTAGAGTTGCCTGTTTACTGTGTGCAGAGGATGAATGTTCTATATATTCTTAAGGCACAACGTAATGAGTATGTTCTTAAGGCGCTCTCTTGAACAAAATTGGCTTTTTTACTCCTTGTGCTAAGCCACAGCGACAACAGTTCAATACAGTACACATAGATAAGTCATTTCAGCTGGTATGGCTGTTATGTATTTATTAGCAGTAATGAAGGCAAACTAACTGTCACAAGCTAGGAATGTTGGGGTCGCACTTTACGAACTAAGTACAATATAAAAAAAGAGAGTCTAGGAACGACTTTGTTTAAGGATGGTCAACAATTAAAATTTTCGATATATCTACTTTTAATTAGAATCTGTCCATATGCGACATAAAGCTTGTAATACCTTTAATTAGATATGCGTACAACCATAAACATATTTGTATTACAGCCTCCACCAGAACATTTTGCGTGTATGCCAACTGCCGTGGACCATTTACTTATCTTTATTGCTATGGTACTGAGAATAGAGGGAGAAGGAAGGAGGGATGGGGTGGAGGTGAGAGAAAGAGAGAGAAAAAGAAGTGTCATATTCTGATTCATTATGTTGGATGGGCTATTTGTTCTTATGTCCATTATGATGGAACTGTAGTAGTAGTAGTAGTAGTACATGTAGTAGTAGTAACAAAAGCAGTAACAACGGTTGAAGAGGACAAAAGCAGGTGGTGAGCAAAGACTTAAAGTATATATCTTTTATGTGCCAGCAAGCAAAACATGTAAACATTTATGGACAAACTTAACCCATTTAGCAGCAAGCATGACTGGGTCCATAATGAGTAATCTAGTTACATTCGAAGTACTACTAATCACCCCAAAGTATTTCATGTTAATAGATTGGACAAACAGGGACAAATATATACGTTAAGGTGATTCGCTAATTTAACCGAACATACTTACATAGGCTATGTAATTTTCCCCACATGTTTCGATTTCCATTGAACTACTTGGTTAGGAAGGGACGAACATACGCTTTGTCAGTACTGATTCTTTAGTATGTAACTCGACAATATTCTCTACACCTTCTAGTTTGGTCCTTTACTCTTTTATTGCATCTAAAGGAGTAACCACTTTGTACTGAAATGAATGAATCAGTTTTAAGATATTTTATGTTGGGTAATTTCTTTGTTTACGGGATTAAATCATTAATAGTACGCCTAGATGCTGTAATAAATGGCCTTTTAATTAACATTATTATTCGCGCAGTTGCATTTGATGAATCATGGGTGCTTGCTGATCATTATTATTTTCCGGGTTCGTTCTGTCTGGTAGATTAATTATGACCTTAAACTGAGTATAATATATAAAAAGTTATGACCTTTGAATGCACTTGCCGCTCTGGGCTCCCGAATGCTTGCAAAATGAGGAAATATAGAGGGGGTGGGAGTGGATTTATGGATAGAGATTTGCCTAATTTATTCTTTGTGATCAAGAGTTTGTGTAGAATGTTGTAGAAATAAGACACAATTCAGGATAATGTCAAGGGGGGAAGCACACCTGTATAATCTCGCATATTGGAAGGAACGAAGTGCATGGCTTTATAGTGAGCGAGAGTATGGGGATTTAAGTAAAGGAAGGTGGAACTATATGGAGGATTTAAGTAGGTGGGGAAGAGTGGAATGATTTGAAGTGTTTTGGACGTCAGCAGTGCAAAGAAAGGTAAAGATTTGCTGGCAACCTCTCTTCTCAGCCATCACGTATTCTAGGTGCAGGTCGAGTCTCATTTGCTGTCTCAAGATCCAAGTCTTTTCAAAGCGAAACGTTCAAATTCGTTACATCAAAGAACTTTCTCTTTAAAGTATCACATCAAACGTATTGCTGGTTGAAAGGAGAAAGTGTTTCGTATTAAAAAGTTATCTAAGATAAGTCCAAATCTGCACAATTGTTACTGCGTTTGCGTCGTCGTGTTTGTCATGATCATGATGATGATGGTAATTGTAGTCGCCGTAGTCTTATTATATTTGTATTTTAATTATGTTACTGTACTGTCGCAAGAGCATGGCGTTAAATTTTGACAGGCGTTCTTGTTTCTAAGCGACGTCCGAACAGTTGACAAGATTCTAATTATCCTCCTTCTCCTCCTTCTCCTCCTCCTCCTCCTCCTCCTCATCATCATCATCATCGTCATCATCATCATCATCATCACCATCGTCGTCGTCGTTGTCGTCATTTTTGTCACGAGCATAAACCATTGTCTACTTTCCAGCATAAAAGCATACGCGTTTCTGTCCTGAGAGCTGAGAGCATTTGACAGCAGTTGTTGTTTGTAAGCTATGTCCTCACTATTGACAGTAACACGCCTCTGGTCACTCGTTGTTACAGAAGTCGGACGTCCACTGAGACAATAAAAAAAGAGAAAGAGCAAGGGGCGCAAGGCTCCGAGCATGACCTCTGCCCTCCGCGCTTCGTGCACGTGGAGAAAATGGAGGGAAACAACACGTGCGCCCCGCGCTGTGACGTCGATGTATTCTTCCGCCAGGAGGACAAACACTTTGCCAAGGTACTTTTTGTAACATTCTTTTTTAAAAGCAGGACTACATTTCGTTTAGTTAGAACCATTGAGGCTTTATGGCTCTTTCAAAGTATAGCCTTAACACACAATTGTTTTTGCTATATTTGCTTTTAAAGTGGACCTATTGTGAGTTATGCGTTTGATGTAGTTAGAATTATTCTGACTTTTAATTTATCAAAACATAAACGTCACGAAGTACAAGAAAAAAAGACCCTTGTTAACAAAAATTGTTCTTCAACGTTTCAGCCATAGGCGTTCTTCAGGAAGTAAAGGAGAGACAAATAATGGCGAGGAGTTAAAATAACCTTGTATCAAGGATCTTTACCACCACAAGAGTTTTTGTTAAAAACATATTTTGCTTGTCAATTATTTTATCCTGCTGTCTACATTTACTCTTCTTATCTACAGTTTCCAGAACTAAGGAGCAATTATTTTATTTTAGAGAAAAATGGTTTAGTTATTTTTCACATAATTTCTTTTTCTCTCATACTTTTAATAAACTGCTTTTTTAAGCAAAGGTGTGTTGTTACATGCACAATGTAAAGTGCAATAAGCCTCCAGTGGCTGAATTAAAAAGATTGTTAAAGCGTAATGTTCAATGGCAGTAGCCTTCAGCTTACTGTGTCAATATTATAATGTCGTCATGCGTGCATTTTGCAATTTTCTGACGAGCTGTTTCAATTCTGCATTGCATTTCCCCTTTCTTTCTCTCTTTTTTTTCTTTCTTTCGTTCGTTCCTTCATTCCTTTTGGTGGCCTTTAAAAAATTATTTTCTTGAAACTTGTGACCTAAAACGCAATGTCACACGTGCATGAAACGAACACGCCCGCCTCTTTTTTCACGACATGTGCATTCAGCCCATTTTCATTATTAATGATTAAGTGCGGTATTATGACATTGACAGGTGATACTGTTAAATACTTAATGGCAGTGCTTTGATGTTGCGCGCCGCTTTGTTTAGTTATGATAGCGTAATGTTCCCGTACAGCTGGGTGGAAACAGATACCGTTCTGCGCCCAGGCCTTTGAATTTCTGCGGCTTTTGATACTGTACATCTTTGCCTGTAATATTTTCTTTATACACAGCTGTGTTGCATGTTGTATTTGATACGCAACTGTATGGTATGCATTATTTGTGTTGATACTGTACTCAGCTGTAGTGAATGTAGTAGACCTTAATGTGCTTTTACGCACTTCAGTTGTTAATTTAGTTATGTCCTAGTTTCACTCGTATTTTGATGCTTTTTATGACCGAAACACACAAAGTGACTGACATATTGTGCAGGTTGATTTTTTTCAGTGATATTTTATTATCGAGAGGCACGGTGGTCTCTCTCGCAAGTTTGTATTAGTTGGAGTTATATTATTTATAATATTTTATAAACCCCCGTTGGGGTGCCGGAAGTTTCAGTATAAATAATATCCCCACTTTCTGGAAATTTAGTGCTTTAAATTCCCACTGTCGCTGTCTTTCTCATTTGCTCTTTCTCATTCCTGCTCTGTTCTATCAATCTGCTATACTATCTTCTTCTTCGCCAGAACAGTCACTGACCTTTTTTCTTGAAAACTCTTCCAGGACAAGACTCCTTACTTGTGTTTGAGGTCTCTTGGATCAGCTTGGGAATATTGGACGCTTTCTGCCAGGTGGTCACTAGGGCTTCCTATGATGTTATTATTTAGCAATGTAGGCATTTTATATGTATGTGTTTTGTTGATAATTTATAGTGATGTTTGTATTCTATTTTGTTTTTGTAAACAGGGGTTCGATAAATTAGAGTACAGCCTCAGCGTCCCCTGCGTGGGATGTCTTTATTGTAAAGTGACTGGCTGGTGGAGAGCTTTGAGTTTTACCACTAGGGTTGTTTCAGCAGATCTTTGATGCGGATCAGGGGTTGTCCGGTCCTGATTTGGCTCGAAGAGTCCGCTGGACCTAAAGCAATCATCATGTAATGTAATGTAATATTTTATAAGTAAAGGGCACATTTTTGTTGTTGAAGTTGGACCGGACCTCTCCTTTAACAATACAATGAAATGTCTATATTAGAGAAAATATGACTCCAAGCAGTCAGAACAATATAAGGAAAGCTTTATACTGACGATGTGTAGGCTAGATTACGGTTGCGTGCACTCATTACATAGGAAAGTGTACGGAATTGTGAAGAACTAAATAATTTAAAGTTTTTAAAGTATTACTTTATTTCTGTCGTCTTTGTTTTTGAACATGTTTATACTCATTATCTATGTGAAGAGGACGGTAGACAACATCACGAATTTAAAAGTAATAGAAAGAAGTGCACTGCACCTATTGAACTTTTAGGTACAGTCTTTTTATTTTCCATCCCAAACCCGGTTTTCACTTCATCATTTTGAGCTGTTTCGCCCACAATCCCCATCTTTCTCTCTCCTCACACGTCCCCCCCCCCTCTTTTGTCTTCATCACCTCGTCTTTGGACTCATTCGTTCGTTCGTTCGTTTCATAGATTAAAGTCCCCGGACACGTGAGCATAGACTTTGGACTCATTATTCCCACATCACCTATATCTGTTTCTTTACTCTTCCGCTTCTTCCTCTCTCCATCCCCTGTTCTCAGCTTTGACGCCTTGCCTTGACTTTAGTAGTTCCTCCTTATTCCCACCCACCTCACCGCTCTCAATCTCTGCTTACTCTCATGTCTCCGGTCCTGATTCGACTTGCAGAGTTTAATAACGTATCCTTCCCGAAAATAATCTTTTTCAGTAATGTGAAAATTCCTAGCGCACAGCGTGTAATGTTAAATCGCCGTGGGTATGCGGCTGTAACATGTGTTTTCTATATTTATTGGCTTTTGATGAAGGCGAGGGCAGCTTTGATCAAAACAACGCACCGACCCTAGCTTCACTAATGTCTGTGTCTCGAGCTTTTGAAGAGGGCTTAGAGCGGCTGCACTTGACTGCATTGAGACGTTCATTTTCTTTCAGTAATGAATTCCTTCAAAGACATATTGACTCTTTCTTCACCTTTCCACTTTATACCCGAATTACTTTCTTCCGTCGTAATATATTTAATTTTCGTTGTCACTTTGATTCTCTCCGACTCTCTGTCTATCTCTCTCCCTCTCTGTCTATCCCTCTCTGTCTCTCCCTCTATATATCTCCTTCTCTGTATCTCTCTGTCTGTCTCTCTATCTGTTTGTCTGTCTGTCTGTCTCTGTTCCCTCCTTTCTTTCTATTCATCGCACACCCCACAGGCTTTATCATTTTCATAAATTAGGTTGTGGTGTGCATTTCGAACATGCTAGTTAGTTATATATTGCCATAGCCTTACCCAAGAATTCAGCTGCACCCGACCTCCATAACCTATACTCTCTCTCCCGGCTTTCCTTGGTAAATTAACAGTCACAACAACATTATTTATATGACGCCTTTCATCAAGCGAAGGTATGGGAAACAGCAACAGCTTTCTCCAATCTCTGTGCTTTTAAAGCAACAGATTTCGCCCTACTCCTCCTTCTTGTCAAGTTATAGTTGTATCTGTGTTTAAAGCCAAACAGATCTTCTTTTCTTCTTCCTCCTCCTCGTGCTCATTCCCCGCCTCCTTCATCACCTCCATTTACCTCTCTTAATTCTCAATCTGCTTCTGCTTCATCATCATCATCATCATCATCATCATCATCATCATCATCATCATCATCATCATCATCATCATCATCATCCATCATCATCATCTTCTTCATCATCATCATCCGTCGTCGTCATCATCCACCACCATCATCATCATCATCATCATCATCATCATCATCATCATCATCATCATCATCATCATCATCATCATCATCATCATCATCATCTTCTTCTTCTTCTTCTTCTTCTTCTTCTTCTTCTTCTTCTTCTTCTTCTTCTTCTTCTATTTCCATGCGCAGACTCTGTTCTGCATAATTATACACGGAGTTAAGTTTTCGCATAACCAGAAGAGTATTGTTCGGTTTTATGTTTATCACTATATGTGTTCTCCACTCTCTTTGTTTAGTTCAATCTGTCTGGTTGAATGTATTCCCCTCACCCCCCACCCCTATCCCCCAAAGCCTCTCTCACACCTCTTGGCTATGAAGTTCAACATTTGACGTTCTTATGCAGACAGTTATGTCAGTTTGAGAACAGGTTTTCAGTGACAATGAAGCGTATTAAAGCAGTTTTTAGTTCAGATAAATTGTCTGCTTTTGTTGTTAGTTTTTTTTTATCGTTCAGGTCTCTATTTTATATTTTGTGCATAACGGTGCCTAGTCTATCTTTTAAACGTAAGAGAATGTCGCTGTGTGTGTGTGCGTGTGTATGCCTATGTGTGCGTGTGTGTATCTGTGCAGTCTGTGTGTCTGTGTTTTTCCTGTCTGTGTCCTTCTTTAAGTTGGTTGTTTTTCTTGTCTGTCTTTTCGTTAAACGTTTTTGGTGTAACGCAAAACTCCTGTGAGCCTAATGAAGTTTTTTTTTTAAATAATGAAATATCTTTTGCAAGTTACGAAGAGAAAGAACGTAAGTAGGCGACTACACATTGACACATACTGTTTACTTATTTATTATTGTTTTAACTCGTTCTTTGGAGGATTAATAACTATTATAAAGCCCGCTAACTGTACGCGGTTTAGGGATACAATAATTTAAACCAAAGGTCAAGTCAAGATATTTATGATTACAATATGATTTTTTGAGGGTGGGGTGAGAGAAATAGAGACAGAGAGAGTGGAATGGAGAGGGGGGAAGAGAGCTAGAGAGACAGACATTTCCTTGGAAAAAAAAACACTATATATATATCCTATCCCGTAACTCTGAGGTCGTAGAGACACCACATATGATCGTTTAACCAGCGCACTCCATCTTTCCCTGTCCTCAGCAACCCTCATGGCCTCGCGCAGTGTCAAACGAGTCCATTCTCGAATGCTGTCCTCCCACCACTTTTTCGGTCTCCCTCTTCTTCTACCTCCTTGCATCGTGCCTTGCAGTATGTTCTTTGCAAGGCCTGATGATATGGTGACGTGGCCGTACCATCGGAGTTTCCGTTTCTTTATCACTGTGAGCAGGTCATCATGTTGTTGTCCAATGGCTTGTGTGATGGTCTGTCGGACTTCGTCGTTGGTGATGTGCTGGGTATAGGAAATGCCCAGAAGTCTTCTGTAGCACCTCATCTCCATGCTTTGCATTCTTCGTTGTAGATCTGTTGTGAGGGTCCATGTTTCGCAAGCGTATAGGAAGATGGAGATGACAAGGGAGCGCAGCAGTCTTACCCTAGAATGTAGACTTATGGTCCTGTCTTTCCAAATGGGCTTCAACCTTGCCAGGGCAGCAGTTGTTTGTGCGATCTTGGAGAGAGACAATGGGTCCTAAATATTTGAAGCTATGCACTGTGTTGAGGGATTGGCCTTGGACTTTGATGTCCGTATTGATGCCATTGGTGTTGTTGGTCATCATTTTGGTCTTCTCTGCATTTATTTCCATTCCATAGGCTCTGGAGGTGGTGTCAAGCCTCTGTATTAGCTGTTCAAATTCTTGTTCCTCTCCAGCCAATCCATCAATGTCATCCGCAAAACAAAGGTTGAGGATTGCCCTACCCCCTGTGCTGACTGTGCCTTCGTGATCTTCATATATGTTTTTATTCTTCTTCTTCAATACAATTTTAAACATATAAATTATAATGGTAAAGTCGTCCAACCTTGTAAAGTGTAATGGTGCTTCCCAATGCAAATGGTATTTATGTGTTAGAATTAATGTCGTAAATCTTTTTGCTAGATGTACATGTACACGATCTTCCTTTTAACGCGTATACACATTGCATCATTAAGCGGTATGGCTTTAGAATCGCATTACTGCAGATGCATAGAATGTATAGGTATTTAAGGATGAATGAATAATATATTTAAATGTCTGAATGCCCTCTGTTTATTTGAGCAATGTTTAACACCTGTCATAATTCCAAGCAAGAGGTAATAAAGATTTGTTGTATTGAATTTAGGTGCTTTTAAAGTTAAAATATTCACACAACGCGCATATTTACAGCGCATTTCCGCTTTTCTTTTTTTTTCAGGATTAAAATGAAGAAGAACGCACACTACATTGGCTTTGTGATAAACGAAGGAATTTTCGTGTTATTCATCATTTCTGTCTCTTACACTTTATACGTATTAGATTAAACCGCCATCCACTTTCAGTTTCCCAACCCATCTATAATAAAACTATCTGATCTGACTGTTTTGAGTTATCTCACTTTGTTTCTTCTTTTCTCAGTGTGTGTGTTTGTGAGCATGCGTGTATTTGTGTGTGTGTGCGTGTGTAGGTGTGCGTGTGTGTGTGTGAGTGTTATACAAAATCCTCTTATCTAAATTACATGTTCTGCCGGTTATGGATTTATTTCTTCTTCATTATCAAGGCTCGTGGTGGTATTTTTGCAACCTACCAAAAACTTTATAAACCATATATACTCTTTTGTTTATGACTAAACTGTGATTTGCTGGTATGATAACATTATAATTGTTTTGTGTTGTTACAGATCTGGATGATGGTGTGGGCGTCGTTTTGCGGCCTATCGACGATGATGACAGTGCTGACGTTCGTCATCGACACGTCACGCTTCAAGTACCCGGAGCGGCCCATCATCTTTCTGTCCATGTGCTACGCCATTTACTCCGTCGCCTTCGTCATCCGTGCCGTCACTGGACCCGAGGCTATCTCGTGCGATAAGGGACCCGACGGCAGAGAGTTCCTCATTCAAGAAGGCCTGGAATCCACCTGGTGCATCATCGTCTTCCTCATCCTCTACTTCTTCGGCATGGCGTCCTCTATCTGGTGGGTCATCTTAACTCTGACCTGGTTCCTGGCGGCGGGTCGCAAGTGGGGTCAGGAAGCCATCGAGGCGCTGAGCTCATACTTCCACCTGGCGGCGTGGGCCATCCCTGCTATCCAGACCATCGTCATCCTTACCATGCGCCGAGTGGACGGCGACGAGCTAACGGGTATGTGCTACGTGGGCAACCAAGACATCTCGGCGTTGACAGGATTCGTGCTTGTGCCGCTCATCATCTACCTCATCATGGGCACCATCTTCATCCTGGCCGGCTTTGTGGCGCTCTTTCGTATACGCTCCAACCTGAAGCAGGATGGTGGCGGCGGGCCCAACATCCGCAAGCTGGAAAAACTGATGGCCAAGATCGGGGTGTTCTCTGTGCTGTACACCGTGCCCGCCACCTGCGTAATCGGATGCTACTTCTACGAGCGTATCAATTTCGACGGCTGGCAGCTGGAGGCTAGGAGGCGATCGTGCGCGACTAGCGCTGAGACGTCGTCGAGGGCCAACGGTGGAGGGTCGGAGATGGGCAGTGGAGGTGGTAGAGGTGACTGTGGGCCGCTGGAACGAAGCATCCCGACAGTGGAAGTGTACATGCTGAAGATCTTCATGTCTCTAGTGGTGGGCATCACCAGCGGCATGTGGATCTGGTCATCCAAAACACTCAGCTCATGGAAGCACTTTTGTTCCGGACGATTCAGACGGCGAAAGTCGCCTCATCACCACCCCGGACCTATCGGCGGTGCGGGTGGGGGCAACGGGGGTGGTGGACATGCGGGCAGTGTGGGGGGTGGGAGCAGTCACTACAACGCTAGTTACCACCAAGCCCCTGTGGTCATTCTCAAGTCTCAGCACGGACACAAACACTTGCCCAAAGTGGCCGGCTCTAGAGTCTGACCCCACGCCGCAACTCGTTGATCTATTCGAGTGACGTGCACATTGAGATGTGGGAACAGTTACCAAAACGAAAATTGAACAACGGAAAGAACCGATCAGCTGCTTTCACTATCAACGTCTCTGATGGTTTGGTGTTTTCAAAAAGTGGATGCTTTAAACAAGCTGCGTGAGCCACTGAGTTCTGAAGACCTTCGGTCACATATTAAAATTGCGTCTTCTGAACTCGAAGTGTACCTCCTGATCTTTGAAACAGGGCAAGTAATTTTTTGAACACTGCGTATGTGTGCTTGATCATTGTTCGGGATCGATTCTGATATTCGATGTCTGGGACAAGTGTTTACGTTAGTCTAAGCTTGTGTATGAGCTCGCGATGACTTTATTCGGGTGCATCGAGGTTAGTGCATTTGGACATCTTGACTACACCATAAATGCATTTACTGTACACATTCGTGTGTAACAAGTTGGTTTTACGGATTCTGGGTTGTCCGTATTTTATTTAATTCTGCATCGACAAACGGCTCTTATGTGACAGACACTGTTCACGATCATGAAATATTTCGTTCATATTTGTTTCTCAGGAAGTATTGGATAAAAGACAATAAAAATGGCTGACTTGCGAGAAAAAAAATCGTTCTTCTTCTCTCTCTTCCTTGGGCTGCAGCCTTTGTCATCTTGATAGCTTCAGGTCTAAAAAGTTTTGATAAGAATGTGGACAATGTCAAAAAATGTGTTATGTGTTGGTTTAAACCGACCTCTGAATGCAGTGGTGAACGGTTACAAGTTAGTACATGGAGGATGAAGCGTTTTGAATTATGACATCAATCTTTTGTGACGATGATTTGGTACGTTAGACTGCTGACTAATGTTAGATGTTAACAAAAAATATTGGTGCGGTATGCAATGTCAGTATCACGAGAAATAATCTCTGGTTCGGTATGCGATGTCAATATCACGAGAAATAATCTTTACAGTATGAAACTGTAATTAATCACACTTGAGTTTATTATTTGGTGTGAGATTTCGCATCTTAATTTAACTTATTATTTGATATTCAGCAAAGCGTGCTCTTGAATTGGTGCAGTTGGTGTTTGGCAACAAGTCGTCATCGTTTTTATGTAAATGTACTGCTATGCATACTTGTTACTACTGCTGATTGTTTTACGGTGATTGATAATTACTTTTAAGTGAAAGTCTTAGTAACACAACTCTGTTTACTTATTTTAAAGGCCTTTACTTTAATCGTTTTCTTTTATTCATGCGGATTTATGCGTACTTACGATTCTGTTTTGATGCACGCAAATAGCGTTCAACTCGTTTTTTAATTTATTGTCTGTTTTTATTAAAAACATAAGATCAGACTAACAAACTTTATAACTAAACTTTTTGCATTGCATGTTTAGAGCTGTTTTAGTTTTGCCTAACTCCAGATATTATTTATTATTTGAAAGGGCCACAGTATGAATTATTTTAATGTATTTGACTATAAGTTTACTTGAAATTGCATGTTTGTCACATTAAAAGATGATGCACTGGGTAATCGTTGCTCTAAGCTTTTAATTTTAGGCTTCTTTTTCACTCTACTAAACTTTGTTTTCGCTGCAGTGATATATTTAGATTCAGCCTTGATTGATGCTTTTACTAGCACATAGACAAATGTGAATCTATCGATTTATAATTATCAAATCCGTTCTTTTGAAAGAAGTTAAGCTTTGACTTAATCTTATTTATTTCTTTTCCGGTGAACCAACGCTCACTGTGAACTTGAAAATGATCTGTGACTCTGAACTGTTATCTTGGGGCCCATCAAAAAATATTAATGAAAGTAAAAGGACTTGGGGTCTTACTTTAATTAATAATTCTTTTATTGTTGACTGCTTGAAATAAGAAAATGTTTGAATGACATGACCTGTGAAATGAAGCCAAATGAATTTTTAGTGTAAAGTCATATGGTGTTATTTACAATTAGTTTTTTTAATTTAGGGGGTTGACCTGTTTGTATTTTATATAAACCTGTTTAAAATGTAATTTCTTTTGGAGCAGGGCCGGACCTGGTAAAGTTGAGGGGGGGGGGTTACAGATTCAGCGAAGGCGCGAAGCGCCGAGCCTTCTAGGGGGGTCCGGGGGCATGCCCCCCCCGGAAATTTTTTTTTCAAGGATGCAAAATGGTGCAATCTGGTGCAATCTGAACCTTGAAAAAGCCATTTATGATGGTCTGGGACTTTGAGCTTTTTAAACAAATTGAAATGACAAACTCTGGGGTACAAAAATAATCATCTGCCCGTCCCTTAAAAAAAACAACAAAAAAAAAACACACACGAACATTTATTTATCAGCAGAGATGTTTTGTATACTATTAATAGTATTATTATTCACTACATTTTGTTGATCGTTAACAGTATAAAGCTTTACCTTGTAATTTATGATCATCACCGCCCTGCTTTCACTTTCAGTCTTGCTGCACTAGGTTCCTCGGCATTAGTACCTTTTGTGAATTGTATCTTCTGGCAAAACAGTTCACTGCCTCTTTGAAGTCAATATCAACATCCCTGTGCACTTTCAGTAAAGCAAGTCCATTGAGTCTATGTTGCCCCATTGTAGAGCGCAGGTAGTTTTTCAGGTTGCGCAACTGACTGTTTGAACGCTCACACTCGGCAGTAGTGACAGGCAGGGTGCAAAGGTTCTTTAGCATGATGAACAGGTTGGGATAAAAATCCCTGTCACGATGTTTCAGTGCTTCTGATGCCGTGGATGGGATGATAGCTGTCGCATTCTCAGCAGCACTTCGCCATTTGCAAACCCACCTTTGGTATTCTGCATCAAGGGTAGCGTTGTCTGGTAGATCAGACTCCACAACATTGCCAGTGTCTTCACCCCTTCTAGAACCTGCATGAAACCATCCTGGTTGTCTATTAAAGTGCTTGGCACCAGACAGAGACCATCAACTGCTAGGTCAGCATTTTTGAACCTCGAGTCCAATTCGATTGACAGGTGTTCCAAGAAAGGAATGGCAATGCTAATCTTGAAATATTCTTCTGGGGTGGCCGCAGGTTGGTTGTCACGGAGAGTCTGTCGGGATGCTTGACGAGGAACAATAACATCAGTTGTCAAAGCATTCGCCATTTTGCTGACTTCACCGAACCAGGCAACGAACGCTGTGTCGACATCTCTTCTAATAGAAGACATGCAGTTACTGACCGCTTTGATTTCCCTGTAGGCATCGACAACATCTTTTGTCCTTTTCTGCAGCTTCACTGTCAAGGGTTTTAAGTAACGCAAACAATTGCGGACGACAACGAATGCAACGAGGAAAGCACTGCTGCTCAAGGTGTTGAGAAAGCCAGTTGCCTTGGTCAGAGTCTCACTGTCCCAATTGTCACTGTCTTCACACATTTGTCCCAAACAGTCGTGAACAACCAGAAAGAGAGATGTATAAACCTCCAGTGCTTCATGTTTTTCTACCCATCTTGTTCTGCACAGATCAACAAACTTTGTTTTTGTCGTGTCAGGCTGAGATGATTCGATGGTATCTTCAAGTTTTCTTTGTCTCTTTGGAGAGTTTTAGAAAAACAGTGACAGTTCCCTCAGTGCTCCCATCATGTTCTTCACTGCAGGCAAGCCGCATGCTTTTACAATGCAGAGACTCAAGCTATGGGAAGCACAGTGTCTCAGGTAACAGAATGTAGTTACTTGTGATAAAAGAATCAGTGGTTGAAATTGAGTAGAGTGGAAGAGGATTTATTTTTTTATAGTGCCTAAGGGAGAGGGTTGAAATTTCTCCCCGGATTTACTTATGATTGTAACGTAGCCCCCTAAAAAAAAAAAAAAAAAAAAAAAAAAAAAAAAAAAGGTACATAGTCAGGCCAGGGGGGGGGGGGGGTTACGTAACCCCTGTAACCCCCCCCCCTAGTCCGGGCCTGTGGAGCATGATTTTTACGTAACCATATGGCAGTGGATCCATTTCTAATAATTATAGATACTACATGTACTACTAAAGTTAATAATACTAAAGCCTATATTTATAAAGCGAACTGCGAATTTGAATGAGAAACATCGCTTGCGCAGAAAGCCATTGGTGGAAGTAGTAAAGTTATGATCGTAGAGCTGTGTGCAGGTATCGGTATAAGTTATTGTATATCTGCGTCGAGCTTCAGATGATCTGTCCTTGCTGCATCAGAGCAGTGAACTGTTGTGTACAATTACTAAAATCCTAGCGATTTGCCGCTCACCATAAATCATAACGCGGCACAGTGGCTGGCTTACACACACAACGTCAACACGAGACAAAGCGAGGTTAAGGTAGAGAAATGATGAGATGAGAGGGCGGGAGAGATATATAGAGTGAAGGAGAGAGAGAGAGAAAAGGGGATGGAGGGAGATAGGATTAAAGGCAGGGCAAGGTAGAGGAAATGGGTTGCCCTTAACATTTATAATAGGACGTAAAGCTTCGTTCCTGAAAATTGGGTTAGTGGTAGGAAGGTTGGAAAGTTGAAATATAGTATTTTACAAAAAAACTTTTTACGAGACGAGAAGTCCTATTCTAAACTAAGGTGGTGGAGGTGAGCAAGGAAATAAAAGTGTAATATTTGAAAAAAAAATGTTTTACGGAACTAGAAAGCAGAGAGCGTAAGGGAATAACGATGGTTAATTAAGGGGGTGATAAAAAAAAAGAGGTAGGAGGAGAGAGGGTATCGAGGTCGTGGTTGTTAAAGCAGCGATTAAACAGGGGAGATCAGTGCGACACAGATAGTAAGATAAAAGACGTAAACGGGGGGTGAAAAGTTGAGACAGTTTTTAAACAGATTTAAGTGTTTAGGTAAAGCTTTCTCCTTAGATCCTCTTGTCAAATAATGAGCAAACACAGTCCCTCACTTCTTCTTCCCTTCCTTTCTCTTCCCTTTCTTTCCTCTTCTCTCCCACAATCCTTTCTACTCAGTCTTTGCAACTAGCTCTCCAACGTCTTCGTTGGGGATAAGTTACTATTACTAAAACTAGAAATAAAAAAAATAAATAGGAGAGAGACAGCGTTTAACATTTTCAACAGTTAAAGTTAAAGTCGGGGTATAGAGCTGGGTTTTTGATAATATATGAAGTTATACATTTGTAGCTTGTCCTGTTATGACTGTATTCATATGATTCTTCTATTTAGGTATGTTAGGTATATCATCCAGTGTTACTTTTAGTTGTTTAATTGTATTTTATTGGATTTGGTTGGCATGCGATCAGATCGCTTTTGCACATTAATCATTGTGTCTCTTTAAAGTTTGACAACAGTTGATAGTTTCGTTAAGCTGCGGGTTTCCTGACGCTCAGATGAACTTCGCTGCGTGTTTACTTGCAAAAATTCTCGACGGAGGGAGTCGGAGGCTAAATTTTTTTTTTAATGAGGGTTGTGTCGTGCCTGGGAGGATCGTTAAAACAGTTGGATTCAGACCGTTAGTCATGACGCTCTCTGTGTTGCTATGTGTACCATAGTAACTTAAATTGTCAAAGTGTTTGCGTCATTACATGCGAGAATTTCTTGTACCAACCACCCTCTCCCATCATCCTGTACTCTCCTCTCCCTCATACACATACACTTGCGTGGCCATACACCCCTTTTCCCCACCTGTTCGCCCCAAACACATATATATGTAGTACAGATATATGTATACAGTAGAAAGAGACTAATTATCTAATATTGAATAGTAGATCATAGTAGGAGGTACAGTGCACTGATAGTAAGATTTCAATTTCCTGTGGAATAAAGTCAACAGTAGCTTAGACTGTAATACGTTCTCCTCTTCAGTTTTTATTAGGCCTAGTTTATATAATATTTGACATTTCAGTACAACACAGCAGTCAATGCAGAGCGACAGTCGCATTTCTTCACTTTCATGTGATAGAGTACGATAATTCTGCTGCATATAAGAGGTTCTATGTCACTTGGTACTGTTATTAACAAGTTTATCCCAGGCTGTTAGGAAACGGTCAAAAGAGAACTACAAAGCGTGTGTGACTTAGGTAGGGTGCGTATATGTATACCAGTACTGTATAATATAGTAGTGGTGTGACTGTAGCCTTGCAGATTGTACTGATTGTTTGTAGTGTATAAAGATTACGTGGTGGTATAAAATATTGTCACTAGTGAAATACAAACGCCAAGACGCGACATAATTAATCAAATTGAATTTGCACCGTAAAAAATTATAACACGTTGAACGAACATTGAGGTTTAACGTCTACACCCACCATTGGCGATATGGCATACGGGGATAACCATCCCAGGGAAAGAGGGGTAGGGACCTGAATCAACACTGAACCACCAAAGAAATCATAGTGCTAAAATGGACAGTAAAAATGGCCACATTTTATATCGCCCACCACGGGATTCGAACCTGGGTCATCGGTGTGCCAGGCGAACGCTCTACCAATTGAGCTACGGCGGTGGGCTCTATATAACAGTATTAACACGTTTACGACAGATACAATGTTTGAGGATTCCAGCAATGACAGTAACCATTCAAAGCAATACTATGGTCGCTCTACAGTGATTATGAAATGTGCCATTGAATTGAATTTTGTTGCTATAAAACCAATATTCCATCAAATAACATTCGGGCATAAAACTGTGTTCCTATAATTTTCTTTTTTTTTTCCCTCCAAGAATGTAACTTCGAAATGTTTGTTATCCCCCTTCCTGGCTTCCCCCCACGCCTACTTCACCTTCCTACACACATGACATTATTCTCTTGACATATGTTTCATGAAATACGATCATGTGACCATAGTTTAAGGTGAAATAAGGTCGGCGCGACAAATATTGCGACATGGTAAACTATTGCAACTTTGGGGTTTAGTTCATGGAAACCATTGCCTAATATGATCGAATAGAATAAGATTATTCTCTTATACTCTTCCTGGAAAAAAAAACATTTCACGGGGTGTGCTCATACTGCCACTGTAGTAAAACAATGTCGTTGCGACGATATTTCATGAGGTCAGTATTGCATTCAGCAACAGCGTGAACAAACCGTTTATCAGAGCGGTTGGTCGATACAATTTTGTTCCAGTCAGATGTGGTGATACGGCAGAAATGGGGACTTAGCACCCTGCTGCGAGATATCGTTTTGATGGCTGCTCTGTTTGCTACTCCGTGTGTGTGTGTGCGTGTGCGTGCGCAGCGTGTATGACGTATACATAGCACGTATATATACATCACATACCTCCATGTGAATATGTTGTGCAGTGTTGTTTGTGTACCTGTTCTTACAAACGGACTGTTTGTATTTTATAATTAGGGTTTGTGATAGTTGTTCTCTTGGTAAGATAAGTAAGATTAGTAATTTGTACTCTTAACTCAACCATATGAACTACATTTTTGTATAAAGTATAATGGACGATTTTTGATGTTGCATGTTTGTTTCCAAACCTCAAAACAATAACAGAGAAGAATAACAACACTGGAACATTCAAATACCGATAAATAAATAAATAAATAAATAAATAAATAATAATAATAATAATATTAATAATAATAATAATAATAATAATAATAAAACAATAATAATAATAATAATAATAATAATAATAATAATAATAGATTACCCAAATCACCATTAGGCTTAAAACGCTTCTGTACCAACATACATGCCCACATCATATACCTCCATGTGTATGTACACCCACCCCCACACACACACACACCCACACGCACACACGCACACTCATGTTCATAACAACGCACATCTTTCACTCAAACGTGTGGTGTAAAGGCAGGGAGAGCAAACAGTTAAACAGTGTACAATGTTGCAACCGCCAATTTACTACATGAACATGGTTAGATTTCCACTTTTATTCTTCTATTACATTTTTACAGGCACTGAACTGCATTCAGGTATTTAACCACGTAAAAGCATAGACTAGCGGTAGAGGAGCTGTGTATGGGTAGCTAGGAAACAAAAGGACTGGAAACAATAAACCAATAATTTACACAAATTCTCAAACCAATTTTTGTACTGGATGGGGTGGTGTGGTCTTGCTGCCTGTCCGAGTTTGCGTTTTCTTCTTAAAATTAAATAGCTTTAGAAATTCTTTAATTTCCTTGCCTCCAAGCAGAGTTAGGCTCATTGTATTTGATCGGGTCACAATTTTTTTTCCTCTCTTTCGGTGACTCGTTTTACGTTAAGAGTGTATTAATGCAGGCGTACGAGTGTGTTTGAGACTGTTAATCTTGTTTGAATTTTGCATTTACTGGTTCATCGTTCGTGATCGCGGGAACTTTTCAGTGAAGTCGACTGTGTGACGGCAGAGAGAGGAGGAAAAGAAAAGAGAAACGTGACGTGATGTGCACGTAACTTCGCTACAGTGATATTTTAGTTTGTACAGCAGCTTATTATTTTATTTTATTTTAAAATTGACGCATGTGATGATGGCTTTTGTTACAAAATAAAAATAATGTGTTTCCTGACGACAAAGAATGCGCTTTTGTTTTACTGTTGTTGCCATGTTTGTTATTACATTATGCACCCAAGGAAAGTGAGTGCGTATATGTATGGAAAATGAAACATTGACTGAGTTTATCTTGTTGATTAAAGTTACTGTTAAAGTGGTGAAATCAGGGTTGTTGGAGTCATAAGCTTCTCTCTCTCTCTCTCTCTCTGTCTCTCTCTCTCTCTCTCTCTCTCTCTCTCTCTCTCTCTCTCTCTCTCTCTCTCTGTCCATATCTATCTATTCATATGCGAGTGTCTCCACCTGCTTCTTCTTCTTCTTCTTCTTCTTCTTCTTCTTCTTCTTCTTCTTCTTCTTCTTCTTCTTCTTCTTCTGCTTTTTCTTCTTCTACTCTCGCTCTCTCTCTCTCTCTCTCTCTCTCTCTCTCTCTCTCTCTCTCTCTCTCTCTCTCTCTCTCTCTCACACACACACACACACACACACACACACACACACACATACAGTCCTACAATAAGTCTTTTTCTCATAATACTGTATCACAAAAATTCATTCAAATTTAATAAATTTAATATATTTACCACTGTGTTGGGGCGGGAGGCGAAAAGACGTCCCAGGTCGCATAGTGACACTAATTTGCATTATAGCGCTCTTTGGCCATATAACATGTGCATTAGACCCAATATCAGGCCTTACGACACACTTCGTCTCTACCTCCGACAGTGTAGTTTGTTGCTGCTTTGACAGAGATAAGAGACGAGAAACGGGGAGAGCGAAGAATGCACCACATGCTATCGTATTTGATCGGCTCACGTTAAGAAGGTTTTTTTTTGGTCAGAGTCAACACTTGGCCTCTTTGATGCCTGATTCTTCAGGGAGGAGATAGCAGGTTTTAAGCGAGATGTACACAATCGTGTTGGAGAAGAGGGGTTATACAATTGGCATTATCACGATCCCCTGGAGTGACCTAATCAACAGGCGAAGGCCTGTTCTGTTTTTGGCCATGTAACCTTTCATTTCAACTTTGATAAATCTGTTCCAACAATCTGTTCGCCTGTCTTGCACTTGAATCGATATTTGGAAGTTGATTTTTTTTTCTTTCTTAATTCTTCGCGGCATTGCATTGTTCTAGACCTTATATATAATTATTAAACATTTATGGCCAAGCAGTGTGATTGCCAATCCTTTCTCCCCTCTTCTCCATTCCGTTCTCTCCCCACCCCGATTTGCACAATACACTCTTCATCTTCTGTGCTCAGTAAAGAAAGCCCCAGTATATTTTGCTAAGAAAACCCGAACTTTATTCGCAGCATGAGTGTCGAGTAAGCTGCCACTTGCAATAGTCCTACAGTTAAAAATTTGTATCAGGAACAGGTCGCATCAAACAGCCCCTTCCCACCCTTTATTCCCTCCATCGACCTCACCCTCATCCTTTCCCTCTGTTTTTGAACCCTTTTCTTACTTTTATGCAATACATAGTAGTTCAGTATAAGTCTTTAACTAGTGAACCATGTAGTGCGGACCCAGAAGTGTGGTTCAGCACTATGTCCTGCAGGAAGCTTTGAGTATTAGTTTGTCTCCATTTACGTTCCTCGGATGTCAACCTGGATCAGCCCCACCAGAGAAAGTGAGAGAGAGAGAGAGAGAGAGAGAGAGAGAGAGAGAGAGAGAGAGAAGCTCATTTGAAAACCTCACCTTAAAGGGCACGGGGGTCAAGGATGTTTGTTGACTTGGAATTTGCGTTGTTGTCACATTAACAGATGATAAAAGGGGTAATGGTTGCTCAAACCGACCGCTAGGCTTTTAATTGTATCCGTCTCTTCTGTGTGTAACCGTAACTACACACACTTTCGCTGCGGAGCTAATGTTAGAATCAACTTTCATGCTATTAATAGGCACATCAATAAAATAATGTATAGATTTCTATCTAAAACCGGGGTGTGAAATAGATTATTGCTTGGCTTAATTTTTTTTTCTCATTGTGAATCTGTGACGCGGAAATAAGCGATCCACCACATTCACACTAGGTTTCAGAGAACTTCGTGTTAACAATATAAGTCACCTAGGTTTCGCGCAAATCTGGGTGCAGTGTAAAACCACTTTGAGGTTATGTGGGTAGGACGGTTGCTGGGGTACCTTCTGTGAATACTAAGTTAACAACAGCGTTTTCTGTCTTGCCTCTGTTTATTAGTAGTGTCCGTACGCGCATCACAGTAAAAGGTACATTCTTGAGAATAGGTCAGTCCACTTTTAAACTCTCGAATTAGATTAAAAATAAACGCAGACTATCAAACAAATGAATTGGAGGACCAAATGAAGAAGATGGGGATTTGGAAGTATGCGAGAAGGAAGAAGAGAAGGAGAACAAGAAGAAGAAGAGGAGGCGGGGTGGGGGATGGTGGGGGAGGTGGATGGAATTTGTAGAATGAATGGATATTATCAACGGGTAGCACTTATTTAGGCTTTGCTTTTGTGTGTCCTTTATGTACTCCATGTTTTGTTTGCTTGTCTCGTTAATAATAATAAAAATTGTGTTTAAACCAATGGATATTATCTAACAGCCAGGTGGTTCGTGGATGACTACGTCGGTGCTGCTGCTGTTTGTGGCGATGACAGCGGTGAGTGTGAACGCGTTGTTTTATGACGCTGATGGCTTTGATGGTGCTGTTGTTGCTAGCTGATGATGACTCAAGCCTTTCAAACTGTCGCATAAAATCCACCATGGTGTGTGACCTCTAAGTACTAAGTGATCAGATTTAAAAACAAAAATTGACGGTTTTTGATGGTTTACTGCGGATGCTGTGGATACCAAATACCACGGGGTACAGAACTACTACGCACAGAACCGCATTCAGGTAGAGAAACTCACGCACTTGTGCACACGAAGCCTCGCACTCCGTATATCCCTCTCTCTCACACACATACACACACACACACACACACATAAGCACTTAAACGCGCGCGCACGCATACATACACACACTCTCTCTTTATCTTCACATGCACACACACTCTTTCACTCACTAACACACTTTCTCTCTCCCCCCCTCTCAAGCTCTCTTTCTTTCTCTCTCTCTCTCTCACACACACACACACACACACACATACACTCACCCATACAAGGCACGCATCTTAGAAACTGCGGACTGCAATGTTGCCTATAAAGACGCAGACATCTGGTCGAGTCCAGAGTTTGGTGTTGATAAGAGCGTACTTGAAGTAGAGACAAACAGAAAATTTGATAGGAGAAAGAAGTCTAACCACGTATCGGACGTCGTGATGGCTTCAACTGCGTGCGTAGACTTTGGGACTCTGGGGACACAATGTGCACTATAGTAGCCAAGGTTGCGGGTTGTAAAATGGCACTGGCCTATAAGTTTTGGTTAGGATGAGTTGGTGGGCCTTCGCTTCCCATGTCCTGGGTGGCGTGGCGCTGCCACTGTCGTGTATTCATTGAGAAAGGCAACCCGAATTTTACCTGTTTGATTGACGACATAATAGGTTCCAAAATCCCAAGTCCCCCAGACAAAATTCAGGTACGACTATGTTTAAACCAAACTCATTTTCCGCTAACTTATCACCGTAAACTCAGCTTGACTTCTGACTTGAGTGCAAATTGATGTGAATTTTTTGTTGTTGTATGGGGCAGTGTGTGGTGCAGTCTTTGAGTGGAGTTAAGTTTGTTTCCTGATGTTACGCGTTCGGAATTTTGAATGAAAGATCCCACCGCTTTCCGTTGGAGGAGTTTTTGCCAGTTGTGTGGGGGGGAGGAGGCGGAAGGGAGAGGTCGGGGGGGGGGGGGGGTTGGTGGGTGAAAGGTGGGGGAGGTGAGTGATTTATAATCTACCCCTCCTTTCCAAGTAGCCTCAACGTCACAATGTTTTTTCTCTCACTCTGTTGTTTTTGTGTGGGTTGTGGTTTTTGTTTTTTGTTTTCTTTTGTTTTGTTTGGTAGCCTCTTTGCTTATCGTGTCGAGATGACAGACTGTTTAAAAGATTGGTGTGGAAAGATCGTGCTTTTTTTAAAAATCTTTCCTCCATGCAGTTTTGGCAAAAAGTTTTTTTTTATTTTTGACGATTACAGGTAAGAACTGTAAAAGTCCTTGCGCAAAACACTGGATAGCTCCCTTTCCGCTCTCATCCGTCGCAAGACAACTTTTGATAATATATATATATGAAAAGGTCCATTGAGGACAGGGAGTTAAGAGCGTCGCTAAAAAAATTTATTGAGGACAACGTACCCTGCCGGTGAGGCCTGTAAACCGCTGTGTTGAAATAAATATCTACTTCTTCTTCCTTCCTTCTTTTCGTCCTTCCTGGCCGCAAGTCTAGTAAAAAAGGGTTTTGATGGTAACACTATCAGCAGAGGCTAAAAACAAACAAACAAACAAACAAACAAACAAACAGATAAACAAACAAACAAATAAACAAACAAAAAACCTCTGTGTTGAAACCTGGAACTCATTTTTTTAAATTTTTTTGGGCTTCTTTCCTTTCTTTGTTTCTAACTGTCGCAACCCCTAGTAGAAACTATAAAAGGTTGTCTTAAAAACCTGGATACTGTACTTCTCCATCCTTCTTTCCTCCATATCAACACCCTGTGTCGTTTAAAGTTTAGTAATTATAACACTAGGTTTATAAAACAAAAAAGACGGTTAAAAAGACTATGTGGAAAAAATGCATTTGTTCTGCCCTGCCTTCTTTCGTGTCGTGTCTCCATTCGTCTACTGTCCTGCTTTATTGTTTCTTTTCTTTTATCTTTTTTTCCCTTACTTTTTTCGTGACCCTAGGTGTTGCAAATAGATTTTGATGATGACAGGATAAGAAGACTTAAAAACCCTGTATGTGTAAAACTGGCTACTTATTTCTTTCTTCGTTTCCGTACTGAGAGGTTTGATGATTGCTGGTCACACACAAAAAAAGAAGTCGGTATACACGGACTGTTTTGTGGAGAATCTGTGCTTCTTCCTTTCTTCCTTCCTTCCGAGGCGCAGGTGTCCGCCGGCCATCTCTTCACACAGGTGTTTTACTGCAGGGCTGCTAAATCGCGGTGGATAATTATAAAAGAGTATAAGAGCATAAACCGATGTCTAGTTTGTTCACGCTACCTTCCATCGCACGAATATTAAGGATCTTAACTTTCATTTCCTAGCCGTGTGAGGTCCAGATAATATATTTATTTATAAATTTATGAATTTATTTATTTATTGTAAAACACAACGTCCTATTCCTCGTCCTGAGTGGCGTTGATATTCGACTGCCGCGTTTTCGCTAAAAAGTTGATCCGAAATTCGCCCGCTTGGGTGACGAATATTATCTAAAATCTAAACAACAACAACAACAACAGATTCATAAACAACACCACGCAAACGAAACGTCAACCCGACGTGGACAAGATTATGTTCTATCCATTCAAGTAGCCTTAGCTACAGAAGAGGCAAGAGGCTCTAATGCCACTGTTTGCCAGTTTTCACTTTATGTTTGGTGCGATGTTGAATGCGATAGCCTTTTACTGCCCCAAACCTTTTCCGCATAAAAAAAAAGAGAGAAGAAACCCACAGACGAATTGGCAGCATACTGTGTAACAAATTTGTCTATTCCGCAAGAAAGTGTTGAGGATGTGATCTTCCAGATAATTACGACATAGTACAATATAATTATGTTCCTAGAATCTGGTGTAGACATGTTAGCGTTTCTACTCTTAACACTTAAACGGTATAAGAAACTTTTTTTTTTCTTTACAAAGGAATTTGATTTGAAGGTGACACATTAAAAACCATAAGAACATAGAAACGAAGAGAATACATTTCAATCTTCCTCACTGAGCTGAATCATGGAAAAAAAAGCGGTTGAAAGGGTATGGAAATCTGAATGAAGAATTGAAGGCTAATAAAGACAATGTGTTATAATTTAATGACTACTTAAATTAACATACAACTTAACTCACTGATGTTTGTGAAAGTCAGCAGATCTGTAGTTATGGAATCACCATCTTATTTAAGCCAATACTTGTAATTAACCCACATAGTTCGGACCTGAATACTTTAAAACTTTAAGAATAACGTGTAAAATCTGAATCTGCGAAGCCTGAAAATGGTGAATTAGATGTAAAACAAGTTCACATTACTTTTCACAGTTTCAAAAGTTGTTATTTTATTGCGTTATACGGGGTTTGCTTCTTTTGTGTTTATCATTATCACCTTGTTCCTTTTGTACGAGCTCAGAGGTTTGATTCATGAAGCGATATTCTTAGAAAAAAAGAAATAAAATAATCTTTGTATGTTGCTGTTTATTAGTTTTAAACTGTGATTCTGTGCCTGTTGTAATTGCCTTTTGAAGTCATAAAGATGTGTTGTATTGGAGCGGTCATAAGCTATAACAGTTATCCCAGAGTTAAAAACACATTGTAAATGATGGATTTGTCCCAGGTTATCTCAGACTTCCTCACCGTTGTCTAGGCCTGTGCTTCGCAGTACACGTCGTGTCATCACTAGTGTCTGAGCTAGCTAGGAGTGCTAATGTTCTTGTTGAACAGTTAACTGTATTTGAATGCTCCTTTCCATCCTCCTGGTCATATTTAGATTTTGTTTGGCTACTGTAGCCGTACACTGTTGATTTTTCCTCAGTTCAAGTTAATGGTCACTGTCCTCAAGGACTACCCAAGACGGTATAGCAATAACACCAGACAACAATAAAGAAGAAGAAGAAGAAGAAGAAGAAGAAGAAGAAGAAGAAGAAGAAGAAGAAGAAGAAGAAGAAGAAGAAGAAGAGGAAGAAGAAGAAGAAGAAGAAGAAGAAGAAGAAGAAGAAGAAGAAAGAGGAGAAGGAATAAAGAAGAAGAATGAGAAGAATTATGTAGAGGTGGAGGAGGAGAAGAAGAAGAAAAACAACAACAACTTACAACAACAAGAACAACAACTTATTTCTACGTGTTTCTTTCTCTGAAATCTTCATAAAGAGTACATGCAAACAGAAACAATAAACACAATTGTTCTTATATAGCGCTGCTATCAGCTCAAGATGCTGCTAAAAGCTCTGGTTAGTCAGGATTGAACTTAAAGGACTACTTCCACACCTGACTTTTAGTTTTGCAATCGGTAAATATGCTGGAGAAAAGGGGGGGGGGGGGTAGGCTAACCTTTGGGAAATTATTGGGACAATAAGGCGCTTGCCTTTTCTGGCCAAAAAGAAGAAGAGGAAATCCGTCGGCCCCCGACGAGGATCGTCTTGGAATGGCTCTCAAACAATAGAAACCTGTTAATCAGATGTTTTTTTAGGTCTATGAATTAACTTCTTGTCCAACCAGGAAATATCCGAGCTGCCGAGTTTCCGACCGCGATGCTTCATTTGATGAAGGTCCGAAAATCGAACTTCGTGAACATCACTTTTGGGGGATATATTTTTACGCAGTGCTCCTTGGCGACTTCGTACAACAGGCTCCTACATGTACCTTCTTTCCTGTTGAATTTTCGCACAAAAAGCTTGTAATATACAGTTGTATAATAGGGATAGGGCACTGTTATGGTCTTTGGTTTCAGCCCAGCTGCCGCTGACGATTGAGAGTGCAGACCAGTAGAGAGTTGCTTTGCAGCGAGTGGCTTACTCGCGTTGTTTCGTATGCAAGTACTCAGGAAGCAACGTTGAGGAAAATAGAACGTTCTGCGCTTGCGCATTATAGGGATCCCATACTAAAATCAAAAGGAGGATAAATCGACCATGTTTGCGGCCATGATGTACTTGCAGAAAAGTATCTATTTTTCCAACTCTCCAAAATCACGTGACGGATTCCGTGTTCTCGCCTCGTGCAATGTAGCTCATCACCTATTTTTGCGTGTACCCGTGTGTACTCGATCAAAGCAACTACTGGAAAATCTGTAAGTACTTTGTTGTTGTTGTTGTTGTTGTTGTTGTTGTTGACCAACAACACCAATGACATCAATATGGACATCAAAGTCCAAGGCTAATCCCTCAACACAGTGCATAGCTTCAAATATTTAGGAGCCATTGTATCAGACAATGGGTCCCGACAAGAAGTCCTCTGCAGGATCGCACACACAACTGCTGCCCTGGTAAGATTGAAGCCCATTTGGAAAGACAGGACCAGCAGTCTACATTCCAAGGTAAGACTGCTGCGCTCCCTTGTCACCTCCATCTTCCTATACGCTTGCGAAACATCGACCCTCACAGCAGATCTACAACGAAGAATACAAATCATGGAGATAAGGTGCTACAGAAGACTTCCGTGCATCTCCTATACCCAGCACACCACCAACGACGAAGTCCGACAGACCATCACACAAGCCATTGGACAACATGATGACCTGCTCACAGTGATGAAGAAACGGAAACTCCGATGGTACGGCCACGTCACCAGATCATCAGGCCTTGCAAAGACCATCCTGCAAGGCACGGTGCACGGAGGTAGAAGAATAGGGAGACCGAAAAAGAGGTGGGAGGACAACATTTGAGAATGGACACTGAGCGAGGCCAGAGAAAGATGGAGTGCGCTAGTTAAACGATCATCTGTGGTGCTCCTACGACCTCCGAGTTACGGGATAGGACTTTGTTTTTGTGTGCGTCAACATTATTTTGTACGTCATGAGCTGCGTCATCGTTATTGTTTTTAAAGGTTGACTACCATCAAAATATTATAGAGCTTACTATTTGCACAGTATTTCTGACAAACATTTGATCAATTAGATGGAGGTGCATTAGTTATAAAGTTCACAGGGTCACTTCCGTAACCTTTACCTCTCTGTCCTGTTTTCAAGAAACGCAGGTGTTTATTTTCGAAAAATAAAATACCCCTGTTGAAGAAGTTAATATGATTTGAGTCGTCCAACTGTTGCATATGTTCTTAGTTTCATCACCTCTACACCTGATTAAAATATTTTTGGGGGGTGGAAGTAGACCATTTAGCCTCTAAAGGCAGACGCAACTAAACTGAACCACATGGCATGTGCATTTGTATATATCAACATTGTACTGAACGAGCATTTCCAGCTATAAAATAGACGTTATCTTTCGTTTTTTCTATCTTTCTTTCCTCTATTATTTTAAAAATTCCTTTCTGTTTCTATTTACAATGTTTACTTTGAGTTTTACCTCATAATTGCCTTTTCCAAGGTACCTGTGTACTTAAAGCCACATATCTACCTGTATGAGTATGAAAGGGAATTCCATGACGGTGGCCCCCTACCTGGCTCTCGTAATCTCATCAAGCGTAGCTAATGATTCTTCCTCTCCCTGGCTCTAACGGGTGGCAGAGGGCCAGCGGGTAGGTTGCCTACCTTATTTTCCCCCCTTCTTCTTCTTAACGTAGTTTGCACCTACTATCTTCAGAGGTACTTTACTCCCTAAGCTTTCCTATTGTTAGTCTCCACCTAAGTCTGTTACATAGCAACTGTGTAGCGCCTTTAAGTGTATCTATCTTAACTCAAAAACATCGAGAGAGCAATGGAAAATGAGGAAGTAAGGAGACCTACTTGCAGAACACAAAGTCACGCTTGAGAAAATAGAGAGAGTGAGAAGCGGATGGTGTTGGGATGGCGTGGATGATTGGTGATGGAGTTCTTGAATTACATTTAAATCAGTTCAGCAATCTGAAGATCACACTTTGTCAATTTTTGATTGTCAACACCTGAAAGATCACTACTGTAGACTAGGCTCACAATCTTTTAAATTGTGCCACCGCCGTAGCTCAAGTGGTAGAGCGTTCGCCTGGCACACCGATGACCCAGGTTCGAATCCCGTGGTGGGCGATATAAAATGTGGCCATTTTCACTGTCCATTTTAGCAGTATGATTGCTCTGGTGGTTCAGTGCTGATTCAGGTCCTTACCCCTCTTTCCCTGGGATGGCTATCCCCGTCTGCCATATCGCCAATGGTGGGCGTAGACGTTAAACCTCAATGTTCATTCACTCTGAAATTTAAAGAGACCCACTTTGACCACACCCCCTCGACAGATCCTTTTAACATTTACAGTGAGTGTTGCCCTACTGGAAAAAATAAGCTTGCAACAAAAGAATAAGTTCCGACAGTAAACTTTAAAAAAAAAAACATATTAATTATTTAGTTTGTGTCCAATCAATAGCAGCCGCGAGCAATCTCTCTTGAGCTAAATATAGAATCTACCAAAGCCGGTAAGAGACAGTACCCATAAAATAAGTTGCCCAGTACAATTTTTCGGTTTAGGTTGATACAAAAGACCCTACCCCTGACACCAAAGGCGTAGTCTTGAAGCCGCATGGTTCCTTCAGAACTAGAGTTGTTGTTTGTAGATTATAGTCACATGACACTTTCGCATATAGGTGACTACTGGACCGATTTATACTGACACCAGCGGGCCAGTTGTTGGTAAAGGGGAAAATAATATGATCACACGTTGACCAATCCGGGATTCGAACCAGCGACCTTTCGGTTACTAGCAAGACGCTCTTACCAACTGAGCTACCCGGCCCCTCATAAACTAGAGTTAAAGGTCACACGGCTATTGTACTGGTGTACAGTTGAACAGGGGAAATCACTCCCTGTCAGAACAAAAATGGAACATTCAAACTTTAGGGGTTGGTTTGATCAATGAAAGTCCCCTTTATCATTGTTTAATGTAATAGCAATGCGAATTTTAGGATAAGCCCGTTTTCGCCGAAAGCAAACAACGCCTTCGAATAAGGGCCCCTATAAGTCCCGAACATGGGAAAATATTACACATGCAATATTGTATTATGAGACAGAGAGTGAAGTGTAACAGCTACACTAAGAAGCTTTGAAGCGTCTTCAAATTCAGTAGATATTCTTTCAACGCTTATTTGTTTATGATGATCTGAGCCTTGATACGACCTTCACAGTCGGCTGCCTTATCACTATGACCATAAAAAACGCTGAAAGAAAAGAAAAAAAAATACAAAGAGCGAGGATGAATAGAGATAAAAACAAAAGGTGCTGAATTTAGACTTCAATATATTATCAACGCTGGTATATTCTTTGGCACACATCGTTCGGTGGTGCAAGGGTGTCGGAAGGTTTCTTGTCTCATAATTAACCGTTTATAGTGTTAGTGACTGACTCTCAAATTTAAAAAAAAGAGGGTCTGTTGCAGAGTGTTTTTTTATGCTTACTGGTCTTCTTTTATCAGCTGATTGTAAAGCGATACGTATATATGCAGTGGGTTGAGGTTTTCAGGTTGGCGGTCTGGAGTGCAGAAAAAAACAACACCATGATCTTGATTCAAAGGCAAGCGCAGTGCCCCTACTCTTTCAGATAAGAGGGTATGCTGAGATCACACAGGCTTTCCATCACACGGATTTTAGAGATTCTGACGCTAATGTCCTAGACAGGTGAGTGCCACAAAAATACCCTTTCCGCCTTGGTCGGGTAAGATTTGCTCAGTTGTCCTGGACGTTAGGCGATGCGCATACAGCAGCAATTTGGCGCCGTGAGCAGTATGAGTTAGATCCTGTTCGTCCAGCGCCTTCAGCAGCTTTTGAACTGGTGAAACGATACATAATAACAATTATAATAAGTATAAATATAGGTCAAAGGAAGTAACTTCCTTGGAATTTTGCTTTTCTCGTATTTCTTTCGTGAAAAGGTTGTAAAGATTCGCAGCAGTTTCAACAGTTCTGTTGATCAAAATAGGTCAGTCCAGCATGAGGCACAATATTCTGGTCCGCATTTTTCGAGTTTCAGTCTAGAGTCAGTGGAGTCTGTTCGCAAACTTGTTTCAGCCACCCAACCCAAAACTTGTGAACTTGACCCTATGCTTACCAAACTGACTGTAACAACCTAGATGTCCTTCTCCGCACCGTTACCGATGTGATAAAATGTGATAACAGAGACATAGACGTATGTCTCTGGTGATAATGAGTCACTTTTCTCAGGTTCAGTTCCCTCAGCTTGGAAAACAGCTGTTGTAAAACCCTCTTTGGATGAAAATGACCTAAACAATTATAGGCCTGTTTCAAAACTTGCCATTCTGGTAAAAAAATCATGGAAAAAGTTGTCCTGCATTAACTCAATGCACACCTTGAAGCAAACAGCCCTTTGAACGTACACCAGTCCGCCTATCGTGCGAAACCCTCCACTGAAACGTCCTTGGTGCGCCTTGTCAATTACCTACTCACTGCTCTTGATCACAACAAAGTCTCAGCTCTTCTGCTGTTCGATCTCTCTGCTGCATTTGATATGATTGACCACAACCTTCTACTCTCTTGTCTGGAGCAATATTTCGGCATCAGTTGCACAGCTCTGTCCTGGTTCCGTTCTTATCTGTCAGACAAAAGTCAGTTTGTTCGTGTAGCAGACCATCGTTCTAGCACAACATTTATGCTTTATGGAGTACCACAGGGCTCAGTCCTAGGTCCGGTACTGTTCGTCTTGTACACAACACAGCTGTCTACCCATCATCAGCCACCATGCAATCAGTCACAAAATGTTCGCAGACGATACACCGCTCCATCAATCATCTCCTCTGACCTTTCGATGAGACATGTTACAAAAACATGTCAGGCAGCCTACCTTGCTCAGTTGTCTTGGACGTTAGGCGATGAAATTAGATGCATCAGCTCTATCCGCCACTTTCTCAATGAAGAAGCTACAAAAACCCTTGTCACATCCTGCATATTGTCTCGCCTACATGTAGATTATTGTAATGCACTGCTGATTGGATGTCCTTTGTTGGTTATCCAACCTCTCCAAACCGTTCAAAATGCTGCAGCCCGCGTCATCTTTAGGTCAAAGAAAACCCAGCATGTCACCCCACACCCCTGCTATACACACTCCACTTGCTGCCGGTGGAACAGCGTATCAAGTACAAAGCGGCTTGTCTGTGTTTCAAGGTCTTCTCAGGAAGTGCCCCTCAATACATTTATGAACTCCTGCACATATACAACCCACCACGCACACTCAGATCCTCCGTTGAGACCAAGTTATTAAAAGATGAGTGTTTTAACAAGAAGCAGCACGGAGCAAGAACTTTCTGTTGTGCTGCACCACCACTCTGGACCTCTCTTCCTTTCTCTGTCAGACACTGCACCCCTCTCAGCTCTTTTAAGCAACAGTTGAAAACTTTTTCACACAGTACTATACCAACCCTGCCTAATGTCTTTTCCATTCCATTTCTGAAAGTACTCCAAGTTATGATAGTTTATAGTGTTTGTTGAGTATATGTTAAATATATAGTGTGTATAGATTATATGAATATTGTGTGAATAGCACATATGACGATTTTCGTCCGTATGATTAATTGTCTTATGTATATTTAAATGTTCTATTCTGTATGTTCTTTGCAAGGGGCCTAGAGTCATAGGTTAGGCACTTTAAAATGTCCACTTCTTCTTCTTCTTCTTCTTCTTCTTCTTCTTCTTCTTCTTCTTCTTCTTCTTCTTCTTCTTCTTCTTCTTATTATTATTATTATTATTATTATTATTATTGTAAATCGAGGTTATTTTGTTTGACCAGAGCTTAATTAAGATATTTGATTTTCTTTGGCTAATTAGTAATTAATAATAATACTTATTTATTTTAGATAGTGCAAAATAGATCAAACGCTTACTTAATACAGTTTCCACAGGCACCGACAACAGCAAAAATATAACACAGAACTTAGGAAACGGAATACACAAAGTAGTAAAACGCGATGTCCATAATAAAGCAAGCGAGTTTTGTAGTGTGGAAGACATTTTATGATGTATTACATTTTTTTAATGTTGCACCTATTATGAACTTTGTAATTATTAAAATATACGAACAACTCTGTTTTAAGCTTTATGAAGCTATTTTCGTTCGTTTCAACAAAAGGGGGATAAAAAAATAATACAGAGCATAATATGATTTATTATGATATTATTATAAATGTTAAAACATTATTCTACTCTGTATTGTTTTAAAATACAAGTGCATCCGTTCATGTGTGGGTGTGTGTGTGTGTGTGTGTGTGTGTGTGTGTGTGTGTGTGTTTCGGAATGGGGGAGAGGATAGGAAAAGGGTGCCTACTTGCGTGCGTGTGTGTGTGTGAGAGAGAGAGAGAGCGAGAGAGAGAGATGGGAGTAGGGTGGGCTGGGATAGGATGGGGAAGAAGTGATTATACATTGGAGGATCCATCAATAATAAATCATGTCGAAAGCATTCGGGTATGAACACAAACAACAGGGACAAGTAAAACAGCGAATAAAAATAACACCAACAGCCTATTAAGTTATTTATAAACGAGGTCAATGTGTTGCATAATGACCTGCGGAGATCTTCATAGATAATTATGCTTTGATGTCTGCATACATGAAATAGCTGTTGACACCACGCGTTAAAGCACAAGCTCAGCCACTCACACAAACAGACACTTGCTCCAACTCACACCCCTCATCTTACAAGCAATCCACTCAATCCTCAAGTGCGAACGCACGCACGCACACTCACGTAAATGTCATAAATACACACCACATAATCGATGGAGAAAACGACGATGACGACGCTTATGGTGACGTAACGTGTGCGTTAATAAAAAGAAGTAAAATAACCAGAACAAGGACAAGAAGAAAGATAGATAAAAAGATGTGCCTTATGAAGGATATCCTACAGACTGCACCGAGCGTTCCCCGAGGTTTTTAATCCCCCCTGCTACTGATATGATCAGGTCACGTTTTATGCCCATAACCTCCCCATAGAACGTATCACTCGCATCTTTTTACTAGCGCGACAACATTCAAAAGAAAGTTGTGAGTCGCGGAAGGTTTCAGCTCAAAACAAAAAACGGGATGTTAAAAAAAAAGAAATAAATGGAGAGCAGTAGAAGAGAGAGGGTGACATTATAACAGGCTATTTAAAAACAAAATGTTTAGGGCGACCGAACGAAATCACCAACAAAAACAATGAGGTCATCATCATCATCATCATCATCATCATCATCATCATCATCATCATCATCATCATCATCATCATCATCATCATCATCATCATCATCATCATCACCATCATCACCATCGTCGTCGTCATCGTCATCATCATCAGTAGCAGCAACATCAATAACAACAACAACAACAGCAACAAGTTCAGAAGTAAATTAAAATAATAAAGACATTATAAAAAATAAAACATCAGCCCTAAAATTATAGAAGTCATCAAAAGCCTGTATGACAAGGCTACCAGTGCAGTCCTCCATAACAGCGTCATCGGGAACTGGTTCAGAACAACAATCGGTGTGCGTCAAGGATGCCTACTCTCTCCAACACTCTTCAACATCTTCCTAGAGCGCATCATGTCAGATGCTCTTGCAGATCACGAAGGCACAGTCAGCATAGGGGGCAGAGCAATCTCCAATCTTCGTTTTGCGGATGATATTGATGGATTGGCTGGAGAGGAACAAGAACTTGAGCAGCTTGTACAGAGGCTTGACACCACCTCCAGAGCTTATGGAATGGAAATAAGTGCAGAGAAGACCAAAATGATGACCAACAACACCAATGGCATCAACACGGACATCAAAGTACAAGGCCAATCCCTCAACACAGTGCACAGCTTCAAATATTTAGGAGCCATTGTGTCAGACAATGGGTCTCGACAGGAAGTCCTCTCCAGGATCGCACAAACAACTACTGCCCTGACAAGGTTGAAGCCCATTTGGAAAGACAGAACCATCAGTCGACATTCCAAAGTAAGACTGCTGCGCTCTCTGGTCATCTCCATCTTCCTATATGCTTGCGAAGCATGGACCCTCACAGCAGATCTCCAACGAAGAATACAAAGCATGGAGATGAGGTGCTACAGAAGACTTCTGTGCATTTCCTATACCCAACACATCACCAACGACGAAGTCCGACAGACCATCACACAAGCCATTGGACAACACGATGACATGCTCACAGTGGTGAAGAAACGGAAACTCTGATGGTATGGCCACGTCACCAGATCATCAGGCCATGCAAAGACCATTCTGCAAGGCACAGTGCAAGGAGGTAGAAGAAGGGGGAGACCGAAAAAGAGGTGGGAGGACAACATTCGAGAATGGACTGGTTTGACACTGAGCGAAGCCATGAGGGCTGCTGAGGACAGAGAAAGATGGAGTATGCTGGTTAAACGATCATCTGTGGTGCCCCTACGACCTTCGGGTTATGGGACAGGATAGGATAGGAATAGGAAAGACATTATGTCCGTATTCTTTTGCTTTCGTTTTATTTATTTTTTCTTGAAATCTGATACATCGAAGCACCTCTTCTACTGAAATACGAAAACAAAATACTGTTTACATGAACACTTGTGAACAGAGGGAAGAGAAATGATAAAGAGAAAGGAGTTAGGGAATATTTGTTGGGTTCACTACCTACCTACCGCTAAGAAGAACGAAACAAAACGAAGTCAAGATCACTGTGGCATGTTCTATAATGTGTCTTGGATAAAATTTTCTACATTTATATATTCATCAGATAACACTCGTAATCCCGGATAGACGCATTATTGTTATATGAAACTTATGCTTATGGGCGATAAATAGGTCAGGCCGTATTACTAAAATATGCAGGAAAATGCGATCGTGAAAGAGATAAAAGAAATAAAATCGTTGAAGGACTAAACCAATGTTTCGAAAGATGGAAGAGAGGGTAGGAAAAAAGTGTAGCTTTCTATTTTCTTTTCTTGTGTGTGTGTGTGTGTGTGTGTGTGTGTGTGTGTATGTCTGTGGGGGTGTGCATGTGTGTGTATGTGTGTGTGCTTGTGCATGTGTCTGTACCATGTGTGTCGGAACGTTAAGGTCGGTGGAACCTATGATGGCAAACAGTGTAGAAGTATCTGTGCACATCGTGCGTGTCTGTATAAGTGTCATCATCAGGAACAAGTGTAAGTAAAAGATTACCTGCTTTATTTGTGCTCAAAGGTGATAGCGTTCGCTTATTTACGCATCCTCAAACACACAGATGTGGCACACATATTGGCCCCCTTGTAGAAACTGGTCGTGTCAATGAAGCACTGTATTATATAAGAGATTAAATCTGACTCTATATTTTTTATTTCATTAGCATATTCATGAAATTAAAATAGCGATTTAAATATGATGTATTTATTATTTCAATATCTTATTCATGGTTCATGGCAATCTCGATTATAACTCAATGTGATATTTTGGACGAATGAAATTTCTTATTGCATAATATCTTAATCCTCAAACATCTATGATTGCATTGTTGATCCGTAATCGTCGTCGTCGATACCATCATTATCATCATCATCTTCATCGCCGTCGTCGTTCATCATCATCATCATCATCATCATCATCTACCACTTCTATCTCTACCTCTAACACCTCAGCCATAGCACCCTCCCCATCTTCTTCATTTATCTTCATCACCCCTACCATCCTTCTCCTCATCTTCATCGCTACCACAACGACCTCATTTTCCCTCTCACAACATCATTTTCCCCTCCCTCACACAACCTCATTTTTCATGCCAACACTCCCCCCCTCCCACTTTCCTACCTCTCCATCCTCCCACCAAATCTTCCGTTAAGGTTCCAGTATTCCACAATGCTATAGGCATCTTCATGAGAGAGAGAGAGAGAGAGAGAGAGAGAGAGGGGGGGGGTGGGGTGGGAACTGTTGACAGTATAGCCGGCGAGGAGTTAAAACACTTCTCTCTTTCCTGAGGGCGGCCGCCTGTTTGTTTAAGAATTACCTGCGTCCGCCACGGCTAGGCTTTACACAGCAGCACGACGTCTCAACAACTCTCACAGTGAAAGGGGAGAAGCACTTTTAAGATCATTTCACACACACAACGAAGCATAAGAAGCCGCGACGACACAGAGTTAGTTAAGGATAATAAAAGATCACTGGCATGTTATATTAGCATAGAGTTAACACTATACTACTAGAGATCAGTGGCAGTTTATGATGGCAAGGCTATTAGCGATGTAAAAGATCCCAATAAATGAATGAATGAATCAATCAATTACTCAATAAATCATTTACATTTATAAATGGACCAATCTATCAAGCAATCAATAAAAAGCGGACATTGACATTTGTTACTATGGACAAGAGGAGCCACGCTATCATTTTTGTAAAAGTATATTGCTTACAAATAAAGCCAAAATTGCTTACGGAGGACTGACGCAAAAATAGACAAGTGAAAACGGGGAGGACGAGAGAGAGGAAGGAAGAGAGTGATGAAATAACAGAGAGAGAGAAAGAGAGAGAGAGAGAGAGAGAGAGAGAGAGAGAGAGAGAGAGAGAGAGTCAGGGGTGAGAGAAAGTGAATGAAAAAAAGAAGAGGAGAGAGGTCTAAAGACAGAACAAGAACAAAAATAGCAGAAATAAAAAAGGTTATTGATAGACCTCCCAATTTTCTATCGGGGGAAAAAAAAGGTATGTCTTCTATGGAGAGGCACGTTTGAAGACTTCAAAGGCTCCGGCATTCAAAGAGTCTTTTCTGTAGCATTGAGTCCTGTGCTACAGTGCGAGTCTGTGGAACTGAAAATACATTCAAAAGACGATGAAATGTATAACTGAGCTTTGAACTGGTGTCATTGAGAAAAAAGAGCTAAATAAATACCCTTATTATTATTATTATTATTATTATTATTATTATTATTATTATTATTATTATTATTATTATTATTATTATTATTATTATTATTATTATTATTATTATTATTATTATTATAACCTGTCCCGCGTTTGCTCGGTTTACACCGTTTTAGGAAATAGGATTTTAGTTTTTTAGAATATAGATTTGTGTCTCTACAAATTAAAAAAAATTGTGTCTCTAGAAATATAAAATTCTGGCTGACTTGTGCATTGTAAGTACAGTGGTTGAAAGGCAACAGTACAAAGGCATAGTACTATTATAAGTCAACCAAATGTCGATTCATCTACTAACTATTTGGTTTTACTTTCTAGTTCCATTGGCTTTCTTATGTTTCTGCCTGTCGGTTTTGCCACAAATAGCTGGTTCGTATTTCTATATATTCATAAAAAGATGATGATGATGATGATGATGATGATGATGATGATGATGATGATGATGATGTAGTCTTGTAGAGCGCCAGTATTCTATGAGAACATGATCTATGCGCTATCTGATATGGAACCAGGCCCGTCGAATATTTTTGTTAAATCATTCCGCGTTTCCATAAACTTGTTTCGACCATCTTGTTTACTCCACAACTCGGGCCGTTACTTTCTCAGTCTATTCTAACCGTTTGCTTTGATATAACCCTTATTCGTCCTCCGAAACAGCTCATAACGTGTGAATAGTAGGCGAATAGCTTATACACGCGTTGGAAAAAAAATAAAGACCTCGATATTCTGACTCCCAACATGGCTGCTGAGGTGGTTACCTTGTTGTTGTTGGTAATAGTAGCAGCAGTAGTAATAGTGGTAATGATTCCACAAAATGGCTTGAAAAATCGGTGGTCTGCAAACAGATACAGTAATGTAAGAATGTACACATGAATAAGACGTTCTTTTCAATAGCTTTGAATGTTAATAAACAGGCAATCAGAAAACATGCAGAAGAACATCCAGATATCATTGGATATTTCAAATGAACAATAAGTTTGTCAATTTTGCTTTAACTATACAATTGACAGGCACTCTTGTTTCAAAACTTTTTTTTTACCCTAGAGAAAATGTCCTCGTCTCATCCATGTAATGGAGTATCACCTCGTCGTTGGAACATCGAGATTGATAGAAGAGTGGTTTCGAAGATCTCTATTAAACCATTTTTGCCGACAGGCGTTGAAAAAGCGATCAGCGCTTGATTAGTTTAGTCTTGAGACATTTTCAAAGGAGAGGGCGGTGCTCTCCACAACACGACTCTACGGGAAGACTGACTGTGTGTATGCATGTCTTTCATTACGATACATCGATGTAAAAAAAAAAGAAGAAAGAAATGGGTAATCATATTTCGAAGACGCGTAGACTCTCTCAAATTAATGCAGAGATATTTGCAAGAGGAGTAGATTACTAGGGTTGGGTGAATGTGTGCGCGCGCGCGTGTGTATGTGTGTGTGTGTGTGTTACACGGTTGTTATTTTTATCAATTGTTGATTCAGCCCCGATGCTTGAATCTTTGATAAGTGTAACTCAGATTCGTTTATCTACGCAACCTGTTCACTCAGCAACAAGGCAGGAGTTGTATGAAGTTTTCCAACTTTATTTAGCATACATTAACAACTGCATACAAGATCGCTTTCCGAAAATCACTTCAAAGATCATCATAAAAAAATCTCCATAAATCAATCACTTTTTCACTCTTTAACTCAGACACAGTGCACCACTTATATAGTATCTCTATAATCGAGAGAAAGTTCGAACATTCCAGCATTACGCAATAACACCCAATCAAAATAAAACTCGTCACCGGAACTCTGCAGTCTTACGTCATATAACCCTATTTAGGTTAGAAGAATCTCTTAGTAGATTTATCTAGATGCATCGATCGATAGTAAACAAGTAATGCTAGAAAATTCTCCAAAACTATTGACCAACGAAAATTATCAGCATTATACAAAGCTTCTTCTAACAACGCAAAATCAAATCAAAGGTAAATACACTCTGTTATTGCATGCTTTGCAAAACAAAACGATCGAATCTATCGTGCGTATCTTAAACGTAACAATATGTTTTTCATTTAGACGACATCAACAAAAAAAAGTCCCACACTAATAATAATCGCTTTGGGGGCCATTGACTCTGATCTACAGTGCCGTAACAAATTGGTTTGAAAAACTGTGACCTTCTGGGGCAAACACGTTATTTTACGTTGGTAGATTAACGTCCCCGGACATATAGAATATAGGGGACTTTGGGGGCAAACACGAATGTATGCTTGCTTTTTATAGTTACAAATTCGCAGTGCTTGAGCAAAGTTTATGGATCCAAAGAGTGGAGAGAGGGAGGATGGGAAGGGGCAGCGAGGAAATTCTTCGGTTTAACAGGCTGAATTGAACCCGTTATTGTGACATAAGAAGCACTCAGAGATAGTCTACAAAGTTTACATCTAGGCATGTCTAACGTCCTTTGTATTTACATGTGTACGTGTATGTCTTTCTGTATGTGTATGTGCATTGCCAAGCACGTAAACTATTAGCATTCTTCACTTCGTTTGAACCAAGTTTGCATGTGTGTTTGCTTGCGCGCAGTTTTGTTTTAAGTCGCGTGCGCGCATGTGTGTGTGGGTGTGTGCGTGTGTGTGTAGGTGTGTGTGTGTGTGAATAATATGAATGTTACGTATGAGTGCGCATGCGTGTCCGTTTGTGAACGTTACTTACAGCGAAGAAGGGGTAAGGAAAGCGGTAATTTTCACATTTAGGGCCAACCTCCTGCGGTGTTATGGGCCCAGTATCGCCGCGGACAATTCCACCCAAAGCCAGCATAAAACGTAGATTTTCCCTCCACTCATTTTTGCGCTTAATATTTTGTGTTTCCTTCGACTCATTTTCCTAACATAATAGAAATACACAAAGCGAAGACAGCACAGTGAAAGCACACAGTCGAAATAGGATCTATTTATTTAGTCTGTGTAAAGATTAAGACAGGTTACCTCAAGGCTCTGCTTTTAAGTTAGAATCTTCATATAGACCCACTAGTGAAAATCAATATATTGATATTCGTCTCTTCTTTTGGCCTATATATTGGGCAGGCTTGAGTTAGATCATGTTTTCAGCCAGCGCCTTAAGCTGGAAAAGCGCTATGTAAAAATTACTACTACTACTACTACTACTTCTACTACTACTACTACTACTACTACTACTACTACTACTAATCAGAGGATGAACAGTTCATTTTATTTATTAAAAGACCTTTATTGGTATAATAGTTACAAGTGGGCGCCTCGGACGACTTGAGGGAGATCTGTATCGGCCAGTACCTTGAGCAAGTCCTGAGCTATGAGAGCGCTAAATAAGAACGGTTACTACTACTACTACTACTACTACTACTACTACTACTACTACTACTACTACTACTACTACTACTACTACTACTACTACTACTACTACTACTACTACTAATTACAAGACGAACATTTCAAGATACAAAATAAAGTTGATTTTATGGTCCTCATTTACTTACACACACACGAAGAAGACATTTGGCACGACGGTCTAGACAAAATCGCAGAGTATATAATAGCTGTAGTTTAACTGGAACAATATCGCAGTGTATATGATAGCTATGGTTTAGCTGGGAAGTTAATATAAACTGTGGGAATGTTCATGGCTAAGGGAAACGGTCTTTTTGAACGTTTCACACAAAATGCTCGTAAAATGGTGTTTGTCTTTTCCTTACTCTGTCTGTCTGTCTCCCTCTTTCTCGTATTCTTTATAGCGAATTCTAGCGTGAATAAAACTATTATTTTTCTCTCCCCTTTCTTTATTATGAGGGAGATATTGCGTTAGAAGCCATAGGCGGAAGGATAGGGCGTGGCCGCATGTGCTGATAAAGTGAAGCAAATCTATAGACGGTAAGAGGTTTAGTGTTGAGAAAACCGACATGTAGACTCACTCTGTTGTCTGTTTTTGTTTTGATAACTTTGATCTATACGGATTCTAATTTTCAAACCTCGCCTTCGAGATGTGTCTCATCAATGAGAATAAAAATGTAGTTTTAAAACAAGCGCACAAAGGAACCCAATTTAGTTTATAATTATTTGAGTAGATATTTCCCGACTCGATGCCGTTTAGTTTTACCTTGAATGGTATAATTAAACAGAATCTGAGCGTGGCAATATCTATTCATATATGACTACTCCTGATTCTAGATAGATAATGTTCTACCAGTATACTGGAACTGCATCATAAACAAATTGAATTGTTCTTATATAGCGCTTTATTGGTTCCAAGAGTCGCTCAAGGCGTTGGCTCGAAAACTGGATCTAACTCAAGGCATCAACCTGCTGCTTGACGCGCACCGACTTACACCCCAGCCAACTAAGCGATCCTGAAAGACAGAGGGGGAAGGAGAGGGGGGGGGGGGTGTTGATGTAAGTAGCACTCACCGTTCTAGGACATGGGCATCTAGGACATGAGCATCAGGGTCTTTTACTTCCATTGGGTTTGCGGTGTTTTCTGTATAAATTGTATCCCCACTTTGTGGAAATGTAGTGCTTTAGATTCTCTACGTTTCCTGCATTATCATTTGTTCTTTCTCGTTCCTGATCTGTTCAATCAATCTACTTTCTTCTTCGCTAGAACAGTCACCTGCGGTTTTTTCTTGAAAACTCTCCAAAAACTCCTCATGGTGTATGGGGTCTGTTGGGTCAGCTTGGGGATATTGGACGCTTTCTGCCAAATGGTCACTAGGGCTTTATATGGTACATATTACTATTTAGCAATGTAGGTATTTTATATGTATATGTTTTGTTAATATTTTATAATGATGTTTATATTCTAGTTTGTTTTTGTTAACGGGGGTTCCATAAATTAGAGTATAGCCTCAGCGTCCGCCTTTATTGTAAAATGACCGGCTGGTGGAGTGCCTTCTATGTTACCATTAGGGTGGTTACAGCAGATCTTTTATACGGGTCAAGGGTGAGTCCTCTTTCAACCAAATTGTGGTCTTGATTGGGCTCTGCAGTTCGCTGGCCTCTATAAACAATGACTAACTAACTAACTAAATAAATAAGAGTATTTTAAAGTCCGTGCTATGAAATGCATGTGTGCACAGACTAGTCCTCGGGTTTCAATCTCCAACATAAAAAGACCTAGCTTTATTTTGCCATCATATCGCAGCCTGGATGCGAAGAGTCGGTCTTACGATTGAAGGGAGCATAAAACTGTGAAAGAATAAAAGAAAGAAAGAATGTAAAAAAAAAAAAAAAAGACACTGTGGAAGCCAAAGGGTGAAATGGGTACTTGGGGATTTGTGGCTCAGAGAGAGAGAGAGAGAGAGAGAGAGAGAGAGAGAGAGAGAGAGAGAGAGAGAGAGAGAGAGAGAGAGAGAGAGAGAGAGAGAGAGAGAGAGAGAGAGAGAGAGAGAGAGAGAGAGAGAAAGAAACTTTGAAACTTTGAAACTTTGAAACTTTTTTTATTAGGGATAAAGATTTTAGACTAATAAGAAGTCTAATATTCCAATCTGTCCCTTAACAAATTAACATAGTAAATAACCTTTAACATTAACTTGGAAATCATAGAAATCACACACACATGCACTCACACACATGCACACACAATCACACCAACATCTTCATCATTATCTTTAAACAATGTTAGGCAACCACCCCCTTCCTATCCCTCACCCTCATAATAATAATACAAATAACAATAATCATAACAACAATGATAATAACAATAATAATAACAATAATAATAATAATTATTATTATTAGTATTATTATTATCATCATCATTACTATTACTATCATACTACAATGTCATGAAAAACTGTGTTATCATATAAAAAATATCAGTTTTATAATACATTTTGCAGATGTTTGCATAGGTTATTTTTGAAAGAAAATATTGTGGTGCAATGTTTACACTCCAGAGGAAGAGAGTTCCATACAGCAGCTCCATTAAATGATAGGCTATTTTTGTATAAATCAATGCGAGGGAGGGGTAGTTTATAATTATAAAGTCTATGCCCAACAATTGGCTTAGTAAAAAATATATCAAGATATGCAGGTGTTTTTCCATGTGTGATTTTGAACATAAGGATAGCTGTATTAAATACAAATTGTTTTTGAAGTGGGAGTATTCGGAGTTCTATGTATTTCTCAGTAGTTGGAATATCTGTATTTATATTATAAGACTTATAAAGTATCTTGATTGCTCTTTTATGAAGACTGTTTAGCGGTTTAATTTGCGCGTCACTTGCATTACACCAAACAGTTGATGCATAATTAAAATGAGACATACAGTGGGCATAGAAAAAAGATTTCAATGCACCAACCGTAACAAAATGTCTAAGTTTATTTAGAAGGAAAAGGTTTTTAGAAATTTTTTTACAGATATGGTTAATGTGTGACCGCCAGCTAAAATCATCATCAATGATTACGCCTAGCACTTTATGTTCACGAACTTGATCAATACTGTACGACCCTAAGTTTAGATGAAGGTAAAAAGATCCATTTTGACGTTTTTGTCTTGTAGTGAGAAGCATACTTTTGCTTTTATTAGGATTTAATTTCATTCTATTGTTGTCACACCAGTTATCAATTTCATTTATGCTTATTTGAAGACTTTGTTCTACCTGTTGTAGATTTTTATTATGAGTATGAAGGGATGAATCATCAGCGAATAGGTCAAGGTTAACATTTTGTGTGAGAAAAAGGGGCATATCATTGATAAATATACAAAATAAAATAGGACCAAGAATCGATCCTTGCGGAACTCCACAAGTGACATCTCCAGGAGACGAAAAGGAACCATTAGTATATACGGACTGGTGCCTGTTTGATAAAGATGGAAAGAGAGAGAGAGAGAGAGAGAGAGAGAGACTTACACACACATAAAAGTTCCACGCGCACATATACACACACACACGCTTACATAAACACCTGGGTGCACGCATCCTCGCACATAAAGAGAGACGTGCACAAACACATAAACACACGCACATAGAGACACACATACAGAGAGAGAGAGAGACAGAGAGAGAGAGAGAGAGAGAGAGAGAGAGAGAGAAACAGGAAGAGGGATATTTGCTGGCATGCAAAAAACGCACACACATACAGTCACGCACACACACACACACGCAACCAAACACACAAAGACAGTCGAGTCGTACAAACACGTGTACATTCACAAATAACAAAGTAAATACAAGTATACGCACTCATACATGCGCGCACACCCAATCACTAACCATTTCCACTATCACCATCTCACACCATCACCCCATTCCACTAACATCCACATCATTAGTATTATAATTTCGTCATCATCACTAGAACTGAGCAACAACGAATTCGCCTCCCCCTCCTCCCTCCACCCCCTCCCATTCCCCCCCCCCCCAAAAAAAATTATATGCATAAATAAATAAAGAATAGCAATACAAATAATACTGGCAAGCATTGCTCAGAAGGGAAAACCGCCCTTGAGAGTCGTCAAAGCTGCACAAAGAAAGCGTTGGGGGATATAGGCCCCAAGTGTGTGTTGCGTTTAAATTAAAGCAAAGACACTCGCAAGCTCCTTGGAGAGGGGCCGGGTAGCTCAGTTGGTAAGAGCGTCTTGCTAGTAACCGAAAGGTCGCTGGTTCGAATCCCGGATTGGTCAACGTGTGATCATATTATTTTCCCCTTTACCAACAACTGGCCCGCTGGTGTCAGTATAAATCGGTCCAGTAGTCACCTATATGCGAAAGTGTCGTGTGACTATAATCTACATACAAACATACAAGCTCCTTGGCCCGCTTTACCAGCTAGAAGAGCTGCTCAGGATGTGGCCCCTCAAGATTCAGCCAGTACGTATTTTTAGGGAAGATTCGAGACCACTCCGCCCAAAACACACAGTTAGTTCACTTATAATGATGGTGATGATGATGATGATGTTGATGATGATGATAACAAGATCTGGCAGAGTGGGGTTAGGCCTACACCATGGACCCAGTCGCTTGTCATCACTCTTCCCAAAAAGATAACTTTTAGAAGTGTGAAAATTATCGCGCCATCAGCCTCAGCAGCCATCCCAGCAAAGTTTCTCCTGAAAATAATAGTCAACAGGTTGAAATCCCAAGACGAACAAATCATAGCTGAAGAACAAGCAAGATTCAAAGCAAGGCGAAGTACCACTGAACAGATTTTGAACGGCAGAATAATCTGCGAGAAATATCTACTGCACCAACAACATCTATATCATGTGTTTGTAGACTTCAAGAAAGCGTTTGACCGAGTCTGGCATGCAGCTCTGTGGACAACCATGAGAGTGTACAACATAAGCACTAAAATTATTGAAGTCATCAAAAAAACTGTATGACAAGGCTACCAATACAGTCCTTCACAACAGCGCCATCGGAAATTGGTTCAGAACAACAATCGGTATACCTCAAGGATGCATACCCTCTCCAACACTCTTTAACATCTTCCTGGAGCGCATCATGTCAGAGGTCTTGCAGATCACGAAGGCACAGTCAGAATAGGGGGTAAAGCCCTCTTCAACCTCCGTTTTGCGGATGACATTGATGGATTGGCTGGAAAGGAACAAGAACTTGAACAACTGGGACAGTAGGTTGACACCATCTCCAGAGCCTATGGAATGGAAATAAGCGCAGAGAAGACCAAAATGATGACCAATAACACCTATGTCATCAACATGGACATCAAAGTCCAAGGCCAATCCCTCAACACAGTGCATAGCTTCAAATATTTAGAAGCCATTGTATCAGACAATGGTTTCCCGACAGGAAGTCCTCTCCAGGATCGCACAAATAACTGCTGCCCTGATAAGGTTGAAGTCCATTTGGAAAGACAGGCCCATTAGTCTACATTCCAAGGTAAGGCTGCCGCGCTCCCTTGTCATCTCGATCTTCCTATACGCTTGTGAAATATGGACCCTCACAGCAGATCTACAAGGAAGAATACAAAGCATTGAGATGAGAGGTGCTACAGAAGACTTCTGGGCATTTTCTATACCCAGCACATTGCCAACGACGAAGTCCGACAGACCATCACACAAGCCATTGGACAACACGATGCCTTGCTCACAGTGGTGAAGAAACAGAAACTCCGATGGTATGGCCACGTCGCACCAGGCCTTGCAAAGACCATCCTGCCAGGCACGGTGCAAGGGGGTAGAAGAAGAGGGAGACCGAAAAGAGGTGGGAAGACAACATTCGAGAATGGACTTGCTTGACACCGAGCGAAGACATGAGGGTTGCTGAGGACAGAGAAAGATGGAGTATGCTGGTTAAATGGTCATCTGTGGTGCCCCAACGACCTTCGAGTTACGGGAAGGTTAGGATAGGATAGGATAGGGTGATGATGATTTTGTTGTTGACATTTTATTGTCCCATTTTATCCGGAAATGACGATGATGATGATAATGCTGCTTCTGATGCTGTTGCTGCTGCTGCTGATGATGATGATGTTGATGTCCACTTCTAGCGCGCAGGAGTCCATTCCGAAGTATGGTCGATGCGCATAAGAAGAATGTAGGAAACGAAAACGATAGGACAGCAAAAGTCTGGTGGAAAAGAAGGGGAAGGAAATGGATAGAGTCAGAGTGTGCCGTTGAAAGGATTGTTTTTATAATATTTTTTCGATTTCAAGGAAATGGCTACCTCTAGGTAGCTTGCATGCTGAAACAAGGATCGAACTCAGATCTCACAAGGCGCGGATCATCGGGGTCGATCCAGCAATGCATGCGGAAGTCTCCCGCGCATTTAAACTATAGAGCATCTTCCCATCTTCATCTTTGCTCGTTGAAAGTGGTCGCAGCATCGCGCGAATGCTGTTAAGAATTTGGTAATTAATATCAAAAGAAATCGAGAAGTTGCGGAGGAGGGAAAGGATGAGGAAGAAGACAACAATGATTATAGCAACGGCATCAAAGGCGTAAGTGGCAACGACGATGACGATGGCAGAGTCTTCTTCGTCTTCTTCTTCTTCTTCTTCTTCTTCTTCTTCTTCTTCTTCTTCTTCTTCTTCTTCTTCGTAGTAGTAGTAGTAGTAGTAGTAGTAGTAGTAGTAGTAGTAGTAGTAGTAGTAGTAGTAGTAGTAGAAGTAGCAGTAGTAGTAGTAGTAGTTTAGTAGTAGTAGTGGAAGTAGTAGCAGAAATAGTGACTCAAAGTTCAAAGGCGAAAGTAAGTGTGGCATCGGCCTTGACGTGGGTTCAATCAGTACCAACAGCAACAAAACGGACAGTAATAGCAGTTTTCTTGCACGGGGATTTAATGGATTTAGAATTCTACTGCGAGCAGTCGAGTCCAACCCAATAGAGAGATTTAGGCCTAGTTCAACCAGCGAAACTTGGTTCATAGTGATCCCTTTCGTTTCTGGTTATGCAATCGCGAAATCCTTGCAAACATTTCTTCATGCCTGCGGTTCTGAAGCGGCAGCGCCTTTAATTGCAGGTGAAATTTTGTCCGTCCCGAAAAATATACTACGCTACAGAAACGTCAACAACAGAAGAAAGATAAAACTTTATCCTGGGTTGCACAGGGCAGAGGACTCTGGAGAGTTGTTGTTGGCGGCCCATACCCTGACGGCATGGCAGGGGTGACAGGCATTAAGTAAGTAAGTATCCAGGGGAGGAAGTAAATGCCATCATAACTCTCTAATTTGCGGAGGTTGTTTTCGCCCAAAACGCACGAGTCTTTAGATTTGATCCATCACGAGGATCCGACACGCTTTTTTTTTCTTCTGTATTTTTACTTGTAATCTTTGAGGTAAGTGAATTTACATCTTTACCATGCCCATAGGAGACACTCGAAACCTAGCCATAATGCAAAACTTAGTTGAAAATCTCAATCGGAACCACAAACTCCTCCGCCATTTTACATCTTAAAGCAAAAGCAGCCTCAAAATAGCATCCTTTTTAAAAAGCAAAGTACACATAACTATTTTAATTAATCAACAACAACAAATAGTGAGAGAATACAGTCAAAGCATTTCTTCAAGCTTACGTTTATAGCAACTGACCCAATATATATGCAAAAATATCAGAAACTGACATGAGAATCACGATTCGTCAAAATGATACAAATTCCGCGTTTTCACGCAGCGAAGTTTTCTGCGTAATGCAAATGAGGAGGTCGTGACCGTCCGGAAGTGCAAACGTTATGACGTAGACGGGGGGGTTTTCCCATGAAAAAGAACTACGAACCAAGTTTCTGTGCTTCCTAAAGCTCTCTATTATCCTCAGTTTTAGTCCCTCTAGGGGATTTGGTAACCATCTGACCGAAGTGTATATCTCTGGTTTGTAGCGGTACCACATTCATGCAATATGTATGAGGTCCCGTTACAGTGAAGTTTTGCAACATTTATGACGTCTGGATTATGCATGCGACCCGTTGTTTAGCTGCCGTGGGCCTCTCAGAAGTGTCACGTAGGAGACGACTACACGTCACCTAAGCTGTCGCGATACCTCCCTATGCTGTCACGAAAATGCAAAAAAGCAAAGAGAGAGAGAAAGAGAGAGAGAGAGAGAGAGAGAGAGAGAGAGAGAGAGAGAGAGAGAGAGAGAGAGAGAGAGAGAGAGAGAGAGAGAAAAGTCGAAGTCGAAACCTTTAATAGGATAATAGCATTAGGTCTTGTGGACCTGTCTTACAGCTAGTCCTTAATAAAATTGTAAAAGAAAAAAAATTCAGAACAAACAGAATAATTAACATAAAATTGAATTGATTGCAAACTAACACAAGCCTTAACAATGGTAAGAATTAAAAAAATTACTAAGAAAATTAATGTACTGAAATACACATACTCCCTCCACCCACCTCCCTCCAATAGCCATTTTCTACTCCCACTCTCCCCACCCCCTCCACAACAACCACACACATACACAAGCTAATTCACACATGAACAAATTAAACTGTCGCAAGATAGGAAAGAACAAAATGTATACAATCATCTTAAATATTAGGAGCAAGGGAAAATAGAAATTTGTGGAGTCTAATTTTAAACAACAAGAGAGAGAGAGAGAGAGAGAGAGAGAGAGAGAGAGAGAGAGAGAGAGAGAGAGAGAGAGAGAGAGAGAGAGAGAGAGAGATGATCCTGATACGAATTAACGAAAAGAAAGCGCTTACGCACACACGTACACACACACACACGCACCCACACACACACACACCACACACACATCCACACGTCATGTCTGATTACACTTACGTTGTGTTTGTAGATTATAGTAAACACGACACTTCGCATATAGGTGACTACTGGACCGATTTATACTGACACCAGCGGGCCAGTTGTTGGTAAAGGGGAAAATAATATGACCACACGTTGACCAATCCGGGATTCGAACCAGCGACCTTTCGGTTACTAGCAAGACGCTCTTACCAACTGAGCTACCCGGCCCCATGCTACACTTACGTTTGTTTGTTTGTTTGTTTGTATGTAGATTATAGTCACACGACACTTTCGCATATAGGTGACTACTGGACCGATTTATACTGACACCAGCGGGCCAGTTGTTGGTAAAGGGGAAAATAATATGACCACAAGTTGACCAATCCGGGATTCGAACCAGCGACCTTTCGGTTACTAGCAAGACGCTCTTACCAACTGAGCTACCCACCCGGCCCCACTTACACTTACGTACAGTCGCAGCCACCTTTTATACAGTATCGTCGTTCGCAGGCGTATCAACGATCTGGCATCAATGTGCAGGACATGGGATAACCGCCGTCGAACAGTGCATGCCTTGAACGCTTTGGGAATAGAAACAAGTCGCGTATCAAAGTGCGGATAACTGAACCTAACCTAGCCTACTTCAATGTTGAAAGGGTTGTTCATCGTTGCTCTTTGTCATGTCGTTGATAGCCTACATATCTCTCAGTCCTAAGCAAGGCGTATCACTTTATTCATGCACACATATACAAAAGGTCTTCAGATTTTTATGGAAAACTGCTGGGATTTGGACTTACGTGTACAGGTTTATAGCTGACACAATTGACTGAAATGAGATGGAGCTGTATCATTTTAACCCCCTAAATTGCGTGTTTTTATTGGCCGTTCTCGCGGCTACTATACTTGTTTGTCTTCATCATATTTTGCTGTTGTGGTGATGATGATGATGATGATGATGATGATGATGATGATGATGATGATGATAATAATAATAAATAATAATATAATAATAATAATAATATAATAATAATATCGATTTCTCGTAATGGCGAATCTTGCAAAGAGCAGTTCGACAGGATTGTAGTGATACTAAAAAAAGATAGATCAATCAATAAGAATTTATCCTATACCCACACAAAAAAACACACACGTACACATACACAACCCACACACCCACATCCACCATACACCCACAATAAGAAGACCCACCACCCCACAATTTATACAAAACTTGCTCGTCGCTCAAATCACATAATATTCTTATAGAAAAACAGTCAAAAACAAATAAAAAAAAACTCAAAAAACTTCAAACCTATGTCATAAAATTCATCCATAAATCATGTTTTATCATAAAATCTATTTCTTTAAAAATCCTTATTTTTCAAACACTACTGTCAACACATTTTAATCCTTTCATCAGTATACTATACCTAAATTCGCTTTATTTACATAAATAATAAAATAATATCAATATCATTAATAATTCTAAATTAACAATAATAATAATAATAATAATAATAATAAACAATAATTTAAGCAACTCTAAATCATTTTAAAAACAAACTTCAAAAACAAAATAATAATAAACAAAAAAAAAAAATAATAAAAAACCATTTTAAATACAACAATCTAAAACAAATAATCATCCTCCTCATTCTCAACATCATATCAAACATCACCATCAACACAACAAAACCAATCATCACCACAAAAAACCATATACCTCCTACAACAAACAAAACAACAAATCAAATTTTTAAACACTATTCAACAATCAACTCAACTTATTTAAAAAAAAAAAGAACACAAACCCTTAATACAACACTTCCAAAGTTATCTCCCTTCTACTCACACCACTAATAACAAAACTAACCAAAATTATTTAAAATGTATGTTCTAGTCCTCTTACCTCCAACCCCAAAAAAATTAGAACTTCCTTCAATTATGATGCCATCATTTCTTGCATTCTGTTGTTTTATTGTTGTGTGTAGCCCATCATCTTCACTCCCTTCTTTATTGTCCGTCTCTGTCTTTCATTCACTTGTTTCATGTGCTCTAATCACATCTAATCTAATCTAATCTCTAATCTAATCTAATCAATCTCTAATCATCTCTAATCAAATCTCTCTCTTTACCGTAACTTCAAATCCAGTAATACTGATAAAAGATCTTTAAATAATAAATAATTACAGGATGAATATATTTCCAATCAAGCGCGGCGATCTATACCACATACCGCTCACCTGTCTCATTTCTCATACACACCAAATACACTACATCACTCAAACATGTAAAGAGAATTGCTAGATCGCTATTAGATTGTCTCAAATAAAATCATACTAAACACATTATTGAAGTGTAATAAAACACATAACTCCTCGGAGAAAAATCATGTGTGCGTAAAAGTCACAGCCCCTTTATTATATTTATAAACAGTCTTTAAGTTATCTGTAAAAAAAAAAAAAAACTTCTTTTATTAAAAAATCTAAATATTCTTCCATCTCACTCTTCAGTTTAACTCCCTGTGAGTATCCCTCTATCCTCGAGGTGCATAAATTTAAGTCTTGGCCGTCAGTTTATCAGCAGGTATGAGTTGGTTGGCAACAAAAAAGTTGTTATGATCCCTAGATTTGCCGTTATCGCCAACGGTGGGTGTGGACGTGAAACCATTCATTGACGACACGCAATTCATTCATTCATTCATTCGTTCTTTTCTTATTAATACACATAATGTTGTACGAACGAGCCGTTTTGTTTATTGTTACTTAATCAGCATAAAACCCACTGGAGCATTACCTGAGCATAGTGTGTTAAGAGCATGACCATAGAGGCCTGCAGCCGTGTCAAAAAAATATCTCTATTTACGAAGCTGCAAGGGCTGTTAAGCTATCTTGTATGTGTGTGTTTGTTGTGTGTGTGTGTGTGTGTGTTGTGTGTGGTGGTGTAGTTTGTGTGTGAGGTGTGCTGTGTTTGTGTGTAAGTTGTGTGTGAAATAGCGAAAGCGAGAGGGAGAGAGAGAGAGTGTGTGTGTGTGTGTGTGTGTGTGTGTGTGTGTGTGAGGGAATGAAAGAAAAAGAGTGTGTATGTGTGTGTGTGATAGAGAGAGAGAGAGAGAGAGAGAGAAAGAAAGAGACAGACAGACAGACAGAGGAAGAGAGAGAGGGAGATAGGAAAAAAGTGCGTATTTGTGAGTGTGTATGTGTTCATATGAGTGGGAGAGGGAGAGAATGTGTGCGTGTGTGGGCGTGTGTGCAAATGTGTTTGTGTGTGCGTCCGTGCGTGTGTGTGTGTGTGTGTGCTCCCGCGTGTGCGTGTGTGAATGCATTTATTTACAGTACAATGGAAGATTTTCCGCGGTTCTATAGGGCGAGCATGGAATGTTATCTTTATGCTTCCGTTGCTACATTGTATTATTTCACTTCGCTTGCCTCTGGAATTAAAACGTTTGCCGTTGTAATATAAACAACTGGACTGTGTTTTGACATACTCCTTCCTCCCCCAAACGCCGACAGAGAGAGAGAGAGAGAGAGAGAGAGAGAGAGAGAGAGAGAGAGAGAGAGAGAGAGAGAGAGAGACAGACAGACAGACAGACAGACAGACGGACAGACAGATAGCCAGTGACAGACAGAGACCAGGAGAGAGAGAGACAGAGACAGGAAGACAGAAACAGTGAGATGATGACAACGACGATGAAGAAGAAGGAGTAGATGATGAGGAAGATGACGACGATGATGATGATGATGATGATGATGATGATGATGATGATGATGATGATGATGATGATGATGATGATGATGATGATGATGATGATGATTATGTTGGCTCGTCCTTCACAACTTATGACATCAAACGTTTTATCCATCATTACCTGATGGGGCACGGGTGATATTAGTTTTGAAAGCAAAACATCACAGTCGCGTGCTGAGTTGAAAGGTCACTCATCATGGCTAACCAGATTAGATGGACTACCAAAGTTCATCAATAACAATGTAAAACCGAACAAAGAAGACTAATCGTATATTACTTTGGTACGTTTTATACAGCAGTGCTGTACTGCTTTGCTGGAATACTAGATTGCAGACACAATATAGAGATTGCCTTGTCCTCTTGGTTTAAAAGGAAATTTTATTCAACACAACAAGGATACACGGCAAGGTGCAAACATGAGGGCATCTAGTACTGTGGTCCGCAAAGAAACGAAAAAAGTTATTTATTATTGATGCTTTCTTGTTGATTTGTTCGAAAGGAATTCCTGTTCACGCTTTTAAGCAAATAAGCAGGTTTTGTGTTGTCGATTCGACACCATTATCGTTATAGGCAAAATACAATTCACTTCTATGAAGAAAATTACTATTAAAACGACTTATCAGTGTACACTCAGAGCTAGGCATCTTAAAACTAAGACAACAATACAGCAAATAACGATCCCACAACGGGTAAGGGAGTTTTGATTTGATTGATATAATTATGAATTATTCATAGTAATTATTAAATAATTATGAATTATTGCTCTTGAGAAAAAAAAGAAGAAATAAATCACTTTCTCAAACAAATAACCAGTTTCATTTGATCACAGTCTGTTACCAGATTCAAATTATCCCCTTCTGTATAATTATACTGACAGTGTTTGTTTGCCCCAGTGAATCGCCTGTTGGTGACGGCTTGGGCTGTCAGATAAGAGGCTGAGAGGACCAGGTTAAGCGACGAATAAAGCAAATTGTGGACCTACCCCTCGCCGTTAGTATTTCCACGACCTGGTATCTAGCCCAATATAACAGGTAAAGAGTTGGGTTTTTTCCCCAGTGACTTTAAAGTCGCTGAGAAGAGTCGTTGAGAAGTGTTCCCGTAAACGTTCGATAGTTGAGAAGTTCCCATAACTTTACAGACTTTGAGGGGAGTTCTCGTAACGTTACAGTAGTTCAGGGGAGTTCCCATAACCTTATGGTTGTTTAAGAAAGTCTCCGTAAAATTATGGTCACTGAAGAAAGTTTCCGTAACCTTAGGGTCGTTGAAGAAAGTTTCCGTAAACTTTTGCATGGTCGATGAAGAAGGTCTCCGTAACATTAGCCCACGTAAACTGACCTGATACTAGCCCAAATATATCATAAGGCTATATTTGATTGATTGGTCAAATACGGATATTTATTTATTTAATTATTTATTTTTAAAATTATTTTTTAGAATTATTTATTAATAGTGAATCTTTATTACCTGCTATGCATCCCAACATCCCTGCCTGTGAATGTGAACGACTTCGCTAGCTTTCCTCCAACTTGAGCCTTTTTTGTCGTGGAGACCCGGGCTTTGCAAAATGGGGCTTTCGCGCCAGGTTCATCCCGCTACAACCGTAAAGCTTGAACGTTTTCCAGTCATGGGCAACCCTCATCAGCGACAAAAATGCTCGTAAAAATATATATATCTTTCCGCCAACTCTCTCACCTCCTCCGTCTCCCTACCCGCATCCAGAGACACATACGCTCTCTCTCTCTCTCTCTCTCTCTCTCTCTCTCTCTCTCCCTCTCTCTCTCTCTCTCTCTCTCTCTCTCTCTCTCTCTCTCTCTCTCTCTAAAGTTGAATACTTAAAAGACAAAATGATGATTAGGATCGTGTCTTGTCTGCCTGTCTGTCTGCCTATCTCCTGAACAAGAACAAAAACATAGAAAGAAAGACAGATAGACAGCCAGCCAAGCCAGACAGAATATTTTTTTAAAAAATCGAAAGAAAGAAAGAGATTTGAGTAAAGACAGAAAGACAGAGAAAGAAGCAGGACATGTTCTAGCCTTCGGCAACTTGTAAGTTAAATCAAATGTTATACTCGTCTGGTATAGAGTGCCAGTTCAGAAAGACGACCATGGATCGGATGCTTGGTTATGATAGTGGTCAATAAAATTTATTTTAAAAAACAACCATTGTCGGCAGGCATTTTATGCAGGTTAATGGCAGTGGCCCTGTGGGTTCGGGCGCTGAATAGAATAGACCCAACGCTTACCGGCGTGTCGTAAGAGGCGACTAACAGGGGTGATGTCAGCACGGCATCACTGGGCGAAAGTCTTCTACACAGAAGTCACCGGCCATGGCGGAGGAACCTCACGTTACTACAGGTTCAACGACAACGTGCTCGGGGCCAAGGCGAGCCACAATGTATTCGTGGATTTCGGCTATGACCAACAGCCTGGAGAGGACTGGGCCCTGCCAGGTCTTTCTTGCCCAAGACACACCATATGTTGAAAAGAACCATTCATTCCATACCGGATAGGTTGTCGCCCGAGGCACCAAGGACCGCGCCTTCCGTTGGCCACCAGGACGGAGGTGATAAGTGTGCTACTGATGGACAACTTAGCAAGATCCGCACCAACAACATCTATATCATGTATCTGTAGACTTCAAGAAAGCGTTTGACCGAGTCTGGCATGCAGCTCTGTGAACAACCATGAGAGTGTACATCATCAGCCCTAAAATTATTGAAGTCATCAAAAGCATGTATGACCAGGCTACCAGTGCAGTCCTCCACAACAGCGCCATCGGGAAATGGTTCAGAACAACAATCGGTGTGCGTCAAGGATGCCTACTCTCTCCAACTCTCTTTAGCATCTTCTTAAAGCGCATCATGTCAGATGCCCTTGCAGATCACGAAGGCACAGTCAGCATAGGGGTAGAGCAATCTCCAACCTCCGTTTTGCGGATGACATTGATGGATTGGCTGGAGAGGAACAAGAACTTGAACAGCTGGTACAGAGGCTTGACACCACCTCCAGAGCCTATGGAATGGAAATAAGTGCAGAGAAGACCAAAATGATGACAAACAACATCTATGGCATCAACACGAACATCAAAGTCCAAGGTCAATCCCTCAGCACAGTGCATAGCTTCAAATATTTAGGAGCCATTGTATCAGGCAATGGTGCCACACAGGAAGTCCTCTCCAGGATCGCACAAACACCTGCTGCCCTGAAAAGGTTGAAGCCCATTTGGAAAGACATGACCATCAGTCTATATTCCATGGTAAGGCTGCTGCGCTCCCTTGTCATCTCCATCTTCCTATACGCTTGCGAAACCTGGATCCTCACAGCAGATCTACAATGAAGAATACAAAACATGGAGATGAGGCGCTACAGAAGACTTCTGGGCATTTCCTATATCCAGCACATCACCAACAACGAAATCCAAAAGACCATCACACAAGTCATTGGACAACGCGATGATATGCTCACAGTGGTGAAGAAATGGAAACTCCGATGGTATGGCCACGTCACCGGAGCATCAGGCCTTCCAAAGACAATCCTGCAATGCACAGTACAAGGAAGTGAGAAGAAGAGGGAGCCAGAAAAAGAGGTGGGATGACAACTGTCGAGATGGACTGGCTCGACACTGAGCAAAGCCATGAGAGTTGCTAAGGACAAAAAAGATGGAGTACGCTGGTTAAACGATCATTTGTGGTGCCTCAATGACCTTCGAGTTACGGGGCAGGATAGGAAGGCTAGGCAGTTGCCTGCATAGAGTGTCGTGGCACTAGTAGCCGGCAATCCGGCTTACTATCAACAAGCTTTGCAGGGCAAGTATTTTTATGTCCCTCTTGCGAGGGATAAATGAACATTTAACAGTTCGGATCGGCCGTGTTCTCAAGGTCGTGGCGGAGAGACGGGAGTCAAATACTCCTTTCGTCTACATGTGGTGCACAACGACCGGGAACAGGATGATGCTGGACCGTGGTAACTGTTGAAGGCAGTTATTCACTGTTAAGTCAGTGGCGGTTCCACACATACCTGTTTCGAACTGGGAAACCATGAGGACATGGTTCGATTTGAGCTGTGGGATTTGTGATGAATGGGAGGCGACTGGTTCACGCTTTGGAGGGATTGTCTATCTTTTATTTGTTGGTTAATCTAGCCTTTGGTGGCTCCTGCTGTGCAGAATCCTTGGTGTGGCCATTGGGTTATGTAGGACAAGGCCACACGATATGTTCTCCCCGTCTGACCATTCATCGTCTGCTTTTGGTGGTGAGCAGGACTGCATTGTCGGTAGGCAGTTTATGCAGGTTAGTGGCAGTGGCCTGCAGAGAGTGTTGTGGCATTAGTAGCCGGCAATCTGGTTTACTATCAACATGCTTTGCAGGGCAAATATTTGTATGTCCCTCTTGCGAGGGATAAATGAAAATTTAACAGTTCGGGTCGGACCCTGCTCTCAAGGTCGTGGCGGAGAGATGGGAGTCAAATACTCCGTTCGGCTACATCTCTCTCTCTCTCTCTCTCTCTCTCTCTCTCTCTCTCTCTCTCTCTCTCTTTCTCTCTGTCTCTCTCTCTCTTTTTATCGATCTAACTATCTATCTACCTTTATGTATATATAATACAATGGGCAATTAATGTGGGCTTAAAAACTGGCGCGCGGACGGAGTTAAGTCCTGAATTGTCATTTGTACTGCGGATGAAGCTGAAGGGATGATGGTAGAGGAGCCGAGGGTCAGATGGTGAGTGTACAAGGCTGTAGAAGAGAGTATCAAGGATGTTTATTGTTGTTGTTGTTTTGTGTGACAATCCGTTTACTGGGGAAATTGCATTGTTGTCACATTAAAATCGTGACATAATGATAATCTGTGCTCAAACTGACCGTTTAGCTTTGAATTGTAGGTGTCGTCGTCCTTGTTTACATAACAAACAACTGTGCCTACTGCAGTTAGCGCACTTTCGCTGCAGTGCCAATTTTAGAATCAAATTTGATGCTATTAATAGGCTCATGCACAACTTTCATGAATTTATCAATTCATATAAAAAGTACTTTCGAAAGAGGATATACGTTTGTGCGTGCTGCGTAATCGAGACTATTTCCGGTGGGACAACACTCGCCGTGAATTTGAAAGGGTCTTTTAACGCTGAACTGTGTGATTTGGGGCCCTTTAAAATGGAAGGAGGAAGAGGTCAGCTGGGGCAACATCGAGACACTAAAACCACTTAGTGTCAAAGCTTTGGTTATTGCACAGTTCTGTCAAGTGATGTGCCCAGCGAGTGGGGAGGGGGGAGGAGGGGGAGGGGGGAAGAAAAAGGCATTAATCTTGGCGTCATTTCCTACAGTGGTGGGATAGGTAAACAGTACATGAAGAATGGACACGACCATTGCGCTAATGCACATACGAACGACACAGTCCAGCCACTCCAGGTATTTCGTTATTTGTTCGCATGTGAAGTAAACGTACAAGCTAATCGTATTAAATGAAGTCACTTTTTCGCTAATGCGTGTTTCTTGTCGTACTAGGAAAATACTGAACATGGCTAATGCGTGTTTCTCGTTGTCAAACCAACATAAATGATCATATTGGTTACGTACTTTAACTTTGGGTGGCGCAGCGCAGTAGGCGCACGCTAGCAATATTTCACGTTAAGCAACGTCGGGAGGGGTTAGAACTCGGATGGTTTTTTTTTGATTGATTGATTGATTGATTGTTGCTTTAGGTCCAGCGGACTCTTCCGAGCCAAATCAGGACCGGACAGCCCCCAATCCGCATAAAAGATCTGCCGAAACAACCCTAGTGGGAAAATTGAATGCCCTCCATCGGCCAGTCACTTTACAATAAAGACATCCCACGCAGGGGACGGCTGAGGCTTTACCCCAACTACTCGAACCCCCGGTTACAAAAACAAAATAGAATACAAACATCATTATAAATCATCAACAAAACACATACATATAAAATGCCTATAGTGCTAAATAATAACATCATAGGAAGCCCTAGTGACCACCCGGCAGAAAGCGTCCAACACTCCCAAGCTGATCCAACAGACCCCATACACAAACAAGGAGTCTTGTCCAGGAAGAGTTTTCAAGAAAAAAGGTAGGTCATTGATCTAGCGAAGAAGATAGTATAGCAGAGTGATAGGACAGATCAGGAATGGGAAAGAGCAAATGAGGAAGACAGAGACAGTGGGAATTTAAAGCACTAAATTTCCAGAAAGTGGGGATACTATTTATACTGAAACCCCCGGCACTCCAACGGGGGTACTGTTGCCGCAGTGAATCAGTCATGCCTATAAAGGAAAGACAGGTTTTCAACTAGGGCTTTCACTTTTCCCTTTATAGGTTAGAACAATCTACAGTGGCAAGATTGCTCATGACCCCAAGGGGTACTCGGATGGGTGACCATGCTTAGAATGCAAACGCCAAACCAAACAAGCGCACCATACACACCCAGCTGTAAATGGGAACCTGGATCTATTTAGAATCGAGGAAGCTAAAACAGCAAGGGAGAGGCGATAGGCCCAATCTTCACTAAGCTGGCCTAGAGAAAAAAAAAGAGGTCCCAAACGCTTCTCTCCCCAACGACCAAAAATGTTACGGGGACATTTTCCCCTTACCTACTTAAACTTTCAGGCTTGTTTCTCGTTGTGTGGTAGCCTACGACTAGTCATTTCTTGTTACTTATTTGCATTTAAACTTTAAACGTAGGTACAACTAATGCGTGCTTTTCGTAGCATTAGCAATTAATATATTGTTCTTGTTACTTTAAAATAGATTAGTCTTAATGGTGTGTGTGTGGGGTGTGTGTGTGTGTGCGTGCGTGCGTGTGTGTGTGCATGTGTGTGTGTTTGTGTGCGTGTGTGTGTGCGTGTGTGTGTGTGTGTGAAATCGTCTTTCTTGTCACGTTTACTTCGCACTTAAGATTCGTCCAACTAATGCTAGTATTCTTTTGCATTTCGAACACAGTTATATTTCTGGTCGTTTATTTGCATTTAAGTTAGATTAGCTAATTCGCGTCTTATGAAAACACACACATTTTCATGCTACACTGATAATACGTGCAGTTCAGCTCCTCGTACACAAGAATGAAAACAGTTTGGCTAAGTGCTTGTACATCATTGTACATGCCATGTACGTGTAGCATACTACCTACCATAAATCCAAATTCACTTAACGGCCATTCAGTTATATATATATATATAACATGCTAACAGAATTCGTAAGGGAAAAAAAAGAGAATGCACTCACATACATTTTCAGATAGTATTGTCATAATTATGTAAATACATTGAACATGCATGTAAGCACTGAGAAATGGATAGTATCAAACAAACAATTTTTTTTAGAATTGCATGATTGGTCCACATGTCTGTGTTTCTCATATTATCTACAGCCATAGACCTAAACAAGAATTTCTCTCTCTTTCTTTGCCTCTCTCTTTCTCTTTCACACGTACAAACAATCACACAAACACACTCGCACAACAGAAAACAACACAATATAACACACAAACACGCGCGCGCGCACACACACACACCCACACTCACAGAGGCACGTTTGTATCTTACTCTGTATATCTCCCGCTGCCCACTTCTGCTCTTACTTCTCCCTCTCGTTCTGGTTCTCTTTGTGTACCTCTCTCTCTCTCTCTCTCTCTCTCTCTCTCTCTCTCTCTCTCTCTCTCTCTCTCTCTCTCTCTCTCTCTCTCTCTCTCTCTCTCTCTCTCTCTCTCTCCCTCTCTTTCTTTCCTTCTCCCTCTGCCTGTCTCTCTTTGTGTCTGTGTCTGTCTATCCTTTAGTCTCTCCCCTTTGTCTCTCTCTGTTAACCTCTCTCTCTCTCTCTCTCTCTCTCTCTCTCTCTCTCTCCTCTCTCTCTCTCTCTCTCTCTTTCTTTCTTTCTTTCTCCCTCTGCCTGTCTCTCTATGTGTATGTGTCTGTCTATGCTTTAGTGTCTCCCCTTTGTCTCTCTCTGTTAACCTCTCTCTCTCTCTCTCTCTCTCTCTCTCTCTCTCTCTCTCTCTCTCTCGGTTAGCCGCTCTCTCTCCCTCTCCCTGTTTTTATTTCACTGCGATAGGTAGATAATAATAATAGGCACGATAGAAAATAACGGAGACACTGTGGCCACATGTTGCAAGTTTGTAAGAGGGTTGTTAAGTATTCTTTTGATCAGTCACGCCTCGGTCTGCCTGCACAATCACACTGACCCTTTGATGTTTCTGGATACACAGACAGGCACGCAACGTGGAAACATCAATGTATCGTTTTGCAATTACAGGCACTGTTGCGTGTGTGTGGGTGTGTGCATGTGTATGGAGAGAGAGAAAGAGAGAGGGAGAGAGAAAGAGAGAGAGAGTGAGAGAGAGAAAGAGAGAGAGAGAGAGAGAGAGAGAGAGAGAGAGAGAGAGAGAGAGAGAGAGAGAGAGAGAGAGAGAGAGAAAAGCCTATAGAAGCCATGTTCGCCGAGTTTTGTTGAAATGTAATTTACTTTGCGTGTGTCTGATTTAAAGATTGTTTTGCCTGTACTGTACATGATGATGCTTACCTTGGATGTTCATCAACCTCTGTGTGTGTGTGTGTTTGTGTGTGTGTGTGTGTGTGTGTGTGTGTGTGTGCAGTATAGTGGTGCTATGTGCGACTACGATCATTCGTTCAATTGAAAACTGCTTATTATATCATGACACAAGAGACCTATTTTTACTATGCACACTGTATAGTCCTATATCTCCAGCTAGCAGAATTTACGCCCACTATAAATAAACGTCAGCGCGCAAACAAACCCCCCGGAAGAAATCAAGAGTGACCTTTTTTTCTTTTTTTTTCCTTCCAAAGGCGCCATAACTCTTTCTGACTTTCACTAGTAGGAGCAAGAGAGATATTGTGTTATATATAAAGCCCAAAATCGTACACACATTTATGTAGACTATAATTGTTACTGTCTCCACATTTCACGTTCTTTGTTATAGCTTGCACATAACACAAATAGTCTGCGTATGGCATGCAGTGACTGCTTTGTGAATGAATAACACAGACCCCGCCGTGACAGCACTGGACTCACACTGCGTGGCTGAGACTGGCCAAGGTGTACGTTCGCCTCTCCACTACTGAGAGGTTCTCAGTTACGCAGTGTGCACTGAACTTACATTTGTCGTCATAGTTTACCTCGGTACCATTTATCAATTGTCCCCTGTGATTAATGGTGCAGGTCAGAAGAGTCACCAAATAGACAAATTGCTGGAACACTGTAATTTCCCCCCTTCCCCTCCCCCCCACACTGAATAGGTAAATATGCTGTAATAACATGAGTATTCGCGGGTTGTAAGAACTCTTTTATCTAACATACCCTGCGTAGCACTAAGTCACAAAGTTCACACAGAGCATGCGAGCGTCAATAAATTGTATTTATTATCAGTATTGAATCATCTACGTCCTCTTGACTCAGCGTGTAGTACAGGATGTTGATTTAAATGAATTCTTACCTCGCCGAGTAGGCTAAGACTTTTTTGAATTACGTAGTTTGGGTATTTAATAATTCAAGGTTTCTTCTCGTAAAGTCTGCATGAACGCTCCGGTACAAACTTTAGGTATAAAACATGTTTATGAATTGCTATGTGAAGCAGGAATCGTGAACATGTTTGCACTGCACATCTTTGTACTTTGCATGTAGAACTTTAAGATGTTTTATGCAGAGAAACGTTTGTTTTGAAATTATCTTCTAACTGAAAGAATTAGGTCAGAGAGAAGTGACATTTCGGCAATGGAAATGAAAAAAAAAAGAAAGATACTAAGTGATGCAACTTTTTCAGTTTGCCTAAAACTTGCAAAAGTTTTAATTACTTAACCGTCGGAAGGTTCATGTAAAATTTTTAAAATAGCTATTGTGAAATACAAAAAATTCATGCACATAATCCCAAGAACGGAGGGAGAGGGGGGCAGGAGAAGAGAGAGAAAGTGAGAGAGAGATTTTATTTTTAATTTTTAATTTTGTAATCAGGTAACGCCGCGTTCATAATTTTTGATAGTTACATTTATATTTTTTAAAAAATGTGTTGTTTATTATTAATTATATTCATTTTTAATGACTAAATCACTTTGGTGAATAATAGACATTAAATGAGTAAGACACAAGACATATCGGCTGCATTACAATGAGTCTGAGGTCTAGAACTATCAAGAATAAAAGTTTTTTTTTTAATGACCTCAGATTGACTTTAATGCAAATATTATCAAGTCTCAATCTACATTCAAGTAAATTCTAGCTATGGTCTCCAACCCTATCTTCCTTGTGTGGCAGGTCAAGTCCCGTTCTCAAGCAGCCTTGAGTTTGTTCGGTGGTGTCTTTGTTTCAAAAGGGCCGCAAATCCTCGTAAAGATGTGTGACAACAGAGTAACATCCCTGCCGCATTTGCTGTCCTCTCGGTCGCTGCCGTGACCTTGCGTGACCTTGCCAGCAGCTTTCATGAATGAAATACTGCTGGGGACGGACCAGATTCTGCGCATGCCCGTAACCCTGTGAGCAAAGAGTGTCGGGATCGACCTCTTCCGGTGTCGACTCACGGGACATCCAGATGCTGCTGACCAAAAAAAAAAATACTGTGGAGTTGTTTTGCAAAAGTTTTGGCTCTTCTTTTCTAGGTCTGTAATTTAATATTCCATTATTGACTGATGCAACACATGCAGCTGAAAGACAAGTTCCTATGAACAACAGACGAATGTCTGAATCTGAGTCTGAATTCATCCGAGTTCGTCTCTGTTTTACGTTCACGTACGTAGGCAAAAATCAACCAGGTTACTGTGCCCGACCGAATCGTACTTTTAACGCACTATCTCTATATTTTTTTTATAATATGGTTGATGTCATATTGCCTGGATGGCTCAGGACGTGAACACATGGCGCAGGTTGTAGGACAGCAGTTCTCTGAATAAATTAGGAATCGTGTTTGATGTTTGTTATTGGTGAATGAGATTTTCTGTGTGTTCCCCACTCGCTCTCCTGTTCTAGTGTTTAAGACTCCTCTCTCTCTCTCTCTCTCTCTCTCTCTCTCTCTCTCTCATGTTCTCTCTCTCATCATCATCATGTTCTTTTTCATCATCATCATCATCATCATCATCATCATCATCATCATCATCATCATCATCATCATCATCATCATCGTCATCTTCTTCTGTTTCTTCTGCCTCTGTCTCTTACTCTTAGCTCTGTCTCTATCTCTGACTCTTCTTGCCTCCACCCTCTCTCTCTTTCTCCCTTCTCCTCTTTCCCCCTCCCCTTCTATTTCTAGCCGTTCTCTTCCCTCTCTTTCGTTCTGTGAACGGGGTGCATGGGCGAGCACTAGCTGATCGTAATAATAATGCATTTTAAGACTACGAGGATTTACATTCCGATCAAATCTCACCATAGGGAGCGTGTTTATTGGCTAACATCAAGCAAATATCATGCTTCAAGGAACTGTGTTTGTTGTAAACTGTGGACACGTTTACTCGTTATGACATGTCTATGAATTTCTTTGACAAAAAACGGGAAACGTGATAACTCATGACGCTATAATATATATATTTTTTATTCATCCGTTTTGTTATATTTTATAAATATTTTGTTATATTTTGTTCCTTCTTATCTCTTGTTGTTTTTCTATTATTCTAACTGTGTAAACTTGTTTTCATATTTATTACCCAGAAACGTTGGTTTATGTGTGCGGATGTGGGCGGTTCTTCTTACCGTTTGTGGTTTTTCTTTATTCTAGCTTTAAAAATTGCCTTCGTGTCAAAGGACAGAGTGTTTCTTTAAGATATGTCGCCTGTTTGTCTCACTAGACGACATAGACCTTTGGTTGACTCCATGAAACCATGTATTGAAAAAAATTAAATAGACATAAAACAAGTACATTTAGTGCTCGCTCAAAGTAGTTCAGAAGAACCCAAAGTTTAACAGCCTATAGGACTAAATTTGTAACAGGCTGTATACTCCTTTTGCAAGTTTCATTTTTATATTGTACATCATAGTTAAGTGTGCAAATATTGGAATTGAATGTTTTATTGCATCTATTAATGTTCTTTAGCTTGCAGGTGTCGGCAAAGCGCTATGAGCTATCTCTGTGGGGGAATCGCGCTATACATTATTCATTATTATTATCATTATTATTATTATTATTATTATTATTATTATTATTATTATTATTATTATTATTATTATTATTATTATTGTGTTGTTGTTGTTGCTATTATTATTGTTGTTGTTGTTGCTGTTGTTGTTAATACTTGATCTTCAAGAAAATGTCAACTTGGTTTTGAGTAAAAGCATAGGGCCTACTTCAGCGTAACCCGTACTTGGGGTAGAATGGATTAAATTAACGGCGCCCTGGATGAGAGCGCTGGCCCCCATCTTCTAGCTCTCAGCAACTACTCCAAAGTCCATTAAACATAGCGAAATTGCCTTACTCTGTTTCTGCTTAGCGGCTAAGGCACCAGCACCCTCTTCGACAAGTGGGCTCTTGTGCTAAAAGTTGCGTGGATGTCCAAATAGCTGCTAATATTTGAAAGAAATGGAAAGTTTGCAAAATAATGCCCCTGCTTTGTTGTTGGGGTTGTTGTACAAACTCCTGTCATGAAAGGCTCTATATGGACAGTTAACACAAAATAAACAACAAATTGTGTTGGTTTAAATTCGCTTGTTGTTTGCCTAAGTGAAAACATTATTGGCAGACCGGTCACTGAACTCACTACAATACAATACAATACAATACTGAATACAATACAATACAATACAATACAATACAAGACAGTACAAGACAAGACAACGCAATGCGAAGACAACACGATACAATAAAATACCTCTTTATTATCCAACTTTACATAAAGTTAACAATGACCATTGAAGTTTAACGTCCTCACCCACCATGAGCGATACGACAGACGGTGATAACCATCTCAGGGAAGAAGGTTTAGGTCGTTAATCAACTCTGAGCCACCAGAGCAATCATACTGCTAAGGCAGACAGTGAAAATGGCCACTTTTATCTTGCCCAACACGGTATTCGAACCTGGATCATCGGTGTACCACTGAGCTATGGCGGTGGGGCATAGGTGAAAAATGGGGAAGAAGGGGGGGGGAAGTATTGCGTGATGCTGCAAATGCCAGCCTGCATATCGGTACAAAATATCGGTACGGCTGTCATATATACCGTCCCCGGCCCCAACACTAGAAGAAACCCAAAAGTTTTGCCACAGAGAGTACCAGGAGCCAGAACACGTAGACTAAATTCCCACCAATCACGATTCACTAAATATTAAAAGAGCTAGATTACATAGCATCGCTCCAAATCCAGCAGCTTGTTGAGCTTGTAAACCGAGGCATAAGAAGGCGAGACAGAGAATAAAAGCCAAAGGAGACAAAACGTATCAGATTGAAAAGTATTCTATTTACATGTGTTTAGCTGAGAGCTTCTTCAGGAGTAAAAAAACCAACTCAAATACAAATGCAAACATTCTCAAGCACAAACCACAGCCAGCACTGAGCACAAATCATTGCATAAGAACAAGTCATTTTAGAATACCCAGGGCTTCATGGCATTATACATAGCGAGAGTAAATAAAGTAACCACATTTGGTGTCAGAAGTGACAGCGTCGTCTCTGATACTCTCAGGGTAGGAAGACTTCTAACACAAGCGAACTCACAATATTCCGCCACCAAGTGCTGCACCAGCTGTGTGCAAAATGTCTCCCCTGATAACACTTCCGCTCCACACACACGCACACACACACATACACAAACACACGCCAGCGAGACAAATAAGGAAAAGCATAGAGAAAAGTACTCTCTCATAAAGACAACGGAAATATTCCCACAGCGTCGCGAGTGGAGAGAGTGATGCCCTCTTCTTTTTTTTTTTTCCACCACGAGGTGGATAGTTATGTGCTTACAATACAATACAATACAATACAATACAATACAATACAATACAATACAATACAATACAATACAATAATTGTGTACCACGGAACGTTATCTTTTCACCAGCCACACAATGGGCATTGTGGGTTCATGGAGAAGAACAATACACATCACTCTCATCAACATCATCATCATCATCATCATCATCATCATCATCATCATCATCATCATCATCATCATCATCATCATCATCATCATCATATCGTCGTCGTCGTAATCAGAGTCTTCCACACTCTGTCGGTTTCTTCCCCTACCAAACACTCTTCACGGATCAATGTGTATCAGTTTATAGTCCCCTCTCTTCCCGATAAGGATTTTCAGAGAGGAGACTGTATTTTTCACGGATCAAATGGAAGAATCTGAGTTTTAATTGTTCGTGGAAGAAGGAAACGAATAACCCATTTTGGTTCTGTCGAAGACAAATAATACTGTATGCACGTTTTCTGGTTCAATGCTCAAAAAAATTAAGTAAGGGCCGGCGAAGGCCGTCCCACCATGGACACTATATACTACATATAGAGTCCATGGTCCCACCGCCGTAGCTCAGTAGTCGAGAGTTCGCCTGGCACACCGATGACACAGGTTCGAATCCCGTGGTGGGCAAAATAAAAGTGGCCATTTTTCACTGTAAAATGTAATAGTATGATTGCTCTCTGCTCCCGGGGATGATTATTCGCACCTGACAAAACGCCAATGTTAAACTTCATTGTTTGTTCATTCGGGCGAAGGCCGCCAAAACTGACCGCAGGAAAGCACAAAGAGAGGTTATGAGAAGGTGTATTATAGGCAAAGGGGAGGTACTCGAGGTGGCGCAGAGTTTTATCACGACATCAAAGCAGCAGCTATAGAGCCAAGAGATTTCTGAGCACTGCACTTCATCGTCCACCTCGACAGCACGCACTCCCTTTCCTCCTTGCCCCTCGATGGTCTCTCTCTCTCTCTCTCTCTCTCTCTCTCTCACGCTACCTTTTCTCCGAACACACACGCTCTCTCATCGTTCTATTTCAAAAACCTTCCATTACTATCGACAAATTGTTTGAAGGGACCAAAGGTTTTAGAGAGAACGCGAGAAAGATACATATATAGATTATAAATGTATTCCTACAGTAAGAGAGACACTTAAGACTTGTAGACTTTAGAACGTTTTATTGAATAAAGCAATGTGCTCATTTCAAAGGGATTGGGAATATGTCACATCCACTGCCTCAACAGCTACAAGTGTGTGCTTATCATACGAGAAACAACCACTCCCAAAACTAACACATAAAATACCAGAGGGAACAATTACAACGTTTTTATTCACAAAAAAAACTAAACTATATATTTATAAACTAACCAACCCTTAGACCCACAATCACACTTAACTATAATGAAAACAAAATTGGTATTGAAAACAAAATAATGATGATTTTTTTAAGTCTTTCTATTTACAGCCTACACAATTTCACAAGTGTAGAATTGTTAATTATTTAACTAATGATTTGTACAAGATACTAATTATATAAATGACTAATGGTATTGTATGTTCTAACCTATAAAGGGAAAAGTGAAAGCCCCAGTTGAAAACCTGTCTTTCCTTTATAGGCATGACCGATTCACTGCGGCAACAGTACCCCCGTTGGAGTGCCGGGGGTTTCAGTATAAATAGTATCCCCACTTTCTGGAAATTTAGTGCTTTAAATTCCCACTGTCGCTGTCTTCCTCATTTGCTCTTTCCCATTCCTGCTCTGTCCCATCACTCTGCTATACTATCTTCTTCTTCGCTAGATCAATGACCTACCTTTTTTCTTGAAAACTCTTCCTGGACAAGACTTCTTGTTTGTGTATGAGGTCTGTTGGATCAGCTTGGGAGTATTGGACGCTTTCTGTCGGGTGGTCACTAGGGCTTCCTATGATGTTATTATTTAGCAATCTAGGCATTTTATATGTATGTGTTTTGTTGATAATTTATAATGATGTTTGTATTCTATTTTGTTTTTGTAGCAGGGAGTTCGATTAGTTGGGGTAAAGCCTCAGCCGTCCCCTGCGTGGGATGTCTTTATTGTAAAGTGACTGGCCGGTGGAGGGCATTCAGTTTTCCCACTAGGGTTGTTTCAGCAGATCTTTTTTGCGAATCGGGGGTTGTCCGGTCCTGATTTGGCTCGGAAGAGTCCGCTGGACCTAAAGCAACAATCAATCAACATCTTTCCAATATATATTAGTGGCTATAAATTATACAAAAGATTTGAATATACAGAAAATGCTACTCCTTAAACCAGGGGCGGATCCTGCTTTTTATGAGGAGGGTTAGGGGTGGGGTTTCTGATTACATTATGTGACACTATTAGACGACTACTAATTATGTACCACTGCTTATTGCTATGCCCATTTTTGTTGTTTTTCTAAACGGCAAAATAAGACAGCCATTAGTTTGCCTCTTTTTAAATGTTTACATTTTATTTTAAGTTTTAGTTATTGTTCAGCCCGAGTTTGAAGTCACAACCTATCATATTAAACCTCCTTGAAAAAATTGTCCTGAAACAGTTAAATGAACACCTTCCTTCCAAAGCTTCTCTTCCCATCTCAGTCTGCCTACCGTTCTAATCATTCCATGCCTTTAAACTTAGCTCGTCCATATTTTAAATGACCTCTTGCTTGCCATTGACTCTGGAACACTTTCTCTTCTCACCCTTCTCGATCTCTCTGTTGCCTTTGATACCATCGATCACTCTTTCTCCTCCAACGTCTTGAAAACACTTTTGTATTTCCGGCTCTTCACTCAAAAGGTTCTTTTGGTATCTTTCTGACAAGTTTCAGATAGTCTCCGCAAACAGTGCCAATTCTTCTCCAGTCCTACTTACCTGTGATATTCCTCACGGCTCTAGTCTTTGCCCAGTTCTTTTCACACTGTATACTTCTCCTCTCTCTGACATCATCAAAAATCACCACATCAATCATCAATTCCACGCTGTCGATGGCCAACCACACGACAGTGACTCTTTGGAAAATCTTTCACACTCTGTTCAAAGGACTTCTCAAAAGTTTCACTTACAAAATTGGATGACTACCAGCAATTAACTCCAACTCAACGCTGACATGACCGAAGCCGTACACATTGAAACCAAACATAAGCTGCTGTATTACGGAACGGCACGTTCTTGACACGGGTTGAATCGGAAGCGCGCGGAATGGGGCTATTGCAGTTTGTGGACATTTTGTTTATTTATTTATCTCAGAAACGGTTAAACGTTCGGTAAGGAAATGTCGGCTATAATGATTTCGCGGGTTTTGAGCGCACAGCAGGCCGATCCGCAGCGCCCAGCACCTTCCCAGATCAGCGTCCATACCGGACAAACTTTACAGTAGAGGCGAAGAAGGACTTCCGGCTAAGCAATTTATATATATAGATATATCTTTTCTTAATCATTGACAAAAGAATCGTTTTCATTTATATTTTACCTCTATTTACAATGTTAGCAAGGAATTCAAACTTGTCATGTATAAATTACTCTCTTCACGAACGTTGAAAAATAATTCTTAAATATAAATTATTTATTTCCCTGCATACAAAAGCCTACTTTCTTTACCAATATTTCCTTCATTCATAATATAAAATGTATATCTGTTTATTCAAATATGCTTGCACCCGAGCAAAATGGATCGTTTGTAGGTACTTACGCTAGCGATAGTTTCCTCGGCCTGGACAGGACGACACAACACAAAGACCAGATAGGCCCGAGTGGTCACAATAGTGCATGCAGTTCTCTTCCTTTCTTTCTGTTACACTACTGTTGTTTTTATCAATTGTTGATTCAGCCCCCGATATTTGAATCTTGATAAGTGTAACTCAGATTCGTTTATCCACACAACCTGTTCACTCAGCAACAAGGCAGGAGTCGTCGTATGAAGTTTTCCAACTTTATTCAGCATACATCAGCAACTGCATGCAAGATAGCTCAATCGCTTTTTCCACTTTTAACTTTTTTTTAAAAACTCTTTTTTTTTCTTTTTTTGTATCAGCTTACAGTCCCCTCTCTTCCCGATAAGGATTTTCAGAGAGGAGACTGTATGATGCTCTAAAACTCTTTGAAACAGTGCGTTACTTACATAGTCTCTCTATACTCTAGAAAAAGTTCGAACATTCCAGCGTGACGTAATTACAGCTAATCAGAATAAAATTCGTCACCGGAACTTACGTCATATAACTTTATTTAGGTGAGAAGAATCTCGTAGAGCTACCACTAGATTTATCTACATGCTTCAATCGATAGTAAACAAGTAAGTCCAGAAAATTCTCCAATAATATCGACTCTATGAAAATTATCAACATTATACAAAGCTTCTTCTAACAACAACGCAAAATCAAATAAAAGGTAAATACACTCTGTTACTGCATGCTTTGCAAAACAAAACGATCAGATCTATCGTGCGCGTCTCAAACGTAACACTTTCAGGTCATCATCTTCAGGACAACTGGAAACTGCGTCGCAAGACCGTCACAGCAGGGCGACACTCTGCTTGAGATAGGCAACAAATAGTACAAACATACGTCTGCACAATCCCCCCCCCCATCCCCCACCCCTAAAAAACTCTGCTGGCACTAAAGCAATTTCGTTTTTTCAATTCCTCTCTGTGACTGACCAATTTAGCCCAGCACAGTAGTTTTATTTGCTTGCACCCTCTAATTCGGTACGTACATCGCTCACTATAAAACTGCCCCCGTGGGGGTGCCAGGGGCTTCTGTATAAATAGCATCCCCACTTTCTGGAAATGTATTGCTTTAAATTCCTGCTGTCGCTGTCTATCTCATTTGATTTGTCTCATTCCTACCCTGTTCTATCAATCTGCTATACTATCTTCTTATTCGCTAGACCAGTCACTTATCTTTATTCTTGAAAATTCTTCCGGGACAAAACTCCTCTTTTGTGTGTGAAGTCTGTTGTTTCATCTTGGGAGTATTGGACGCTTTCTGCCAAATGGCCACTGGGTCTTCATAAAACAGTATTATTTAGCAATGTAGGCATTTTATATGTATGTGTTTTGTTGATCTTTTATAATGATGTTTGTATTCTACAGTATTTTGTTTTTGTAAACGGGGGTTCGATAAATTAGAGAATAGCCTCAGCGTCCCCTGCATGTGATGCCTTTATTGTACAGTGAATAGCTGGTAAGGCTGCTGCGCTCCATTGTCATCTCCATCTTCCTATATGCTTGCGAAACATGGACCCTCACAGCAGATCTCCAACGACGAATACAAAGAATGGAGATGAGGTGCTACAGAAGACTTTTGGGCATTTCCCATACCCAGCACATCACCAACGACGATGTCCGACAGACCATCACACAAGCCATTGGACAACACGATGACCTGTTCACAGTGGTGAAAAAACGTAAACTCCGATGGTATGGCCACGTCACCAGATCATCAAAGACCCTCCTGCAAGGCACAGTGCAAGGAGGTAGAAGAAGAGGGAGACCGAAAAAGAAGTGGGAGGACAACATTCGAGAATGGACTGGTTTGACACTGAGCGAAACAATCAGGGTTGCTGAGGACAGGGAAAGATGGAGTACGCTGGTTAACCGAAAATCTGTGGTGCCCCTACGACCTCCGAGTTACGGGATAGGATAGGATAGGATAGGAACAGCTGGTGAAGTGCCTTCAGTATTACCACTGGGGTTGTTTCGGCAGATCTTTTATGCGGATCAGGAGCGAGTCCTCTTTCAGCCAAGTTGTGGTCTTGATTTTGTGGTCATGATTCGGCTCTTTGCAGTCCACTGGACCTTGCAAGCAATGAATAACTAACTAACACTGCAAAACTTGCACGGCACGCGAAAATGTACGACTGCCATCCTACCCATATAGCGGCAGTCTTGACCAAGTTTAGGGTAACGAAGCAACACTACCAACACAATGCACGTGTTCTAATTACACTTTTTGCACACTTAGCAATACATTTTAATTCATTTTTCTTCCTCATCATCCGTCCTCTATAACAGGCTTAGAAACTGTTACGATTGAGACGCGATAGATCCGATCATTTTGTTTTGCAAAGCATGCAATAATAGAGTGTATTTACCTTTGATTTGATTTTGTGTTGTTGCGATAAGCTTTGAAAAACTTTGCTAATTTTCGTCAGTCGATATTGTTGAGAATTTTCTGGAATTTCTTGTTTATTAATTATCGATCGAAGCTTCCAGACCTGGCGGCTAAAAGCTGGTCGAATCTAAACAAAACATGATGGAAGGCAGAGCATAGTTCCGGTGATAAGTTTTATTTTGATTGGGTATTATTGGGTCATGCCGGAATGTTCGAGTTAAATTTTGTTCTTGATTGCAGAGAGACTATATAAATAATGCACTGTCTGCTTGTAAAGATGATTTTTGATGATGAATTATTGAAGTGATTTTCGGAAAGCGGTCTTTTATGCAGTTGTTGTTTTGCTGAATACAGTTGGAAAACCTTATACGATGACTCCTGCCTTGTTGCTGAGTGAACAGGCTGCGTGGATAAACGAATTCGAGTTGCACATATGAAGATTCAAGCATCGGGGCTGAATCGCTATTGATAAATAATCGTGTAACAGAAACCCTCATCACAGGTTTATGGGACTATTAAGAAAAATTAGATCAATCAAAACAATAAAACCTTCTAGTTTGCATTCAGATTATAATATAGATTCTTATAAAGACTGATATCCTATCCTATCCTGTCCCGTAACCCTGAGGTCGTAGGGGCACCACAGATGATCGTTTAACCAGCATACTCCATCTTTCTCTGTCCTCAGCAGCCCTGATGGCTTCGCTCAGTGTCAAACCAGTCCATTCTCGAATGTTGTCCTCTCACCTCTTTTTCGGTCTCCCTCTTCTTCTACCTCCTTGCACTATGCCTTGCAGAATAGTCTTTGCAAGGCCTGATGATCTGGTGACGTGGCCATACCATTGGAGTTTCCGTTTCTTCTATAACCTTTGAGGGAAAGTTATACGGGGGAAGAGGATGATGATAAAGGATGATTAAAGATTGCTTAGTCTAGCCTGCTTACAATAGTGACTCCGGTGTACAAAGTGTTAGTATAACGTTGGCACGTGCGATATACATCGCCTGGTCAGCATTTACTGCAGTTGCTGGCCGGGAAGGTTTATAGTTTGCATGGTCAGTTGCATGACGCATACAAGTACCTACTTCCGGCTATTTTTCCTATAGGGAGCGCCCGGACAGTTCTTAGTTCATGATTGGCTGGAGCCTGGCGCATTACCTTATCTAGAGAGAGATGCTTCTTGGGAAACTTGTAGTATTTAACCCACGACGAACAAAGAAATCTTCCTCTTATCTCTAGTCTCCTGCTTCTGATAGACCTAGAACAACTTTGCTCCATCTGGTCTAGGTGTAGCCCTTAGAATGTTTTATTCATAATGTGTCTAAGAGCAGGAGAGAATTTGTAGTAGTTGTAGAATATATGTAGGGTAATAAGTGTAGGTGTATAATGTTTAGAAATTGGTGTGGGAGCAGAATTAGATGGTAAGTAGTCAGTGAGTTAGTTAGTGAGTGAAGATTGATTTTTAGGGCAAGAATTAGTGGTTTCCCAAAGGAGGAAAGGAGAGTGGAAAAGAGAAGAAAATGAGGTAAGATGAAATGAATTTATTTGAACATCGTATGTATTGTTAGTTAGAGTTTATGTGCATGAGAATCTTATGTTACTTGAACGATGTATATTAGTTAGATTATTAAAATTGGATAAATGAAGATAAGCTATAGTTATTGTGATTTATTTGAGCGCATGGCAAACCTTTGTGAACGAAAGTGAGATTGGTTATTTTGTATGTCTTAAATTATAATTTGGTTTGTCATGCCCTTTCCCCGTACAAGTATAAAATTAAGTAGTTTAGATTAACTCTCACAAGATAACGCAAATATAGAGTCGCGTTACATTGGTGGACCTGCGGGGTACGGACAAGCAGTCCAAGTGGGTGTAGGTGGAAAGGAAGGGTGTGAAGATTTCAGACAATAGGCGAAGGTGGGATCTTTCATCAGGGTTGCTTCGTTAATTGAAGATGAAAGGTCTAATGCAATCGTAGACTGGTTTAACGTTGACGTGACGAAAAGGTCCAAGAAGGCCAAGACAGGGTAAGGCGATGGCTGAAGAAGGGAGGTACTGCATGGTGTGATGGTGACATCACTGGGCGACGTTGATGTTCGTCAAGGTATGAAGACATCCCCGAAGACTAAGGTAGATACGAGACATATTTATCAGAAAGTCAATATGACACGTTGATCACTGTGTCGAATGTCAAGGTAAAAGTTTTTTTCTCAAGATATAACTGGCACAACTACAGCAAAGCGTCCAAGGCACTGAATATAAATATTAATTACTACACACCAAAATATGGGACATGGTAACACCGTGACGGACATTCTATAACCTGCAAACAACACTATTGAATTAAAATCACCACAACATCTCAAAGGAACATGAGAAAAATAGAAAAGCAAACAGTTGATAAACTTGGTTGAAAACGGCAAAGACCAATACACAATCAACCATAAATCATTATACCACTGAAATGACAAATATGAAGTAGAAGAACATTGAAAATCAACAAATAAAAATGTGAGCAAAATATGCACAAAAGACATGAAAGAAAAAAAACCCATTAAAGTGCAGAACAACCAATTTAACAAGTTTTATAAAAAATATTTGAAAAAGAGAAAAAAACTTTACAAAGTAAGGGAGTTTTAACCAAGAAGTCATCAAATGATGAGCAAGCACTGTGCCATGTCAAGGCAACTTCAAAAAGGCAAAGTGATAACAATAACGCTAGAACTAACATGTGTAAAATAACAAAAAGTGTAAACCTTAAATAAGACATAGGAGAGATACCGAGATAAACAGATAGAGTAGAAGGAGGGGAAAATTGCTCACTAGGACGAAACACACAGATGAGGGGAGATAACCTAAGATCAGAGCACACAGAGGGAATGGAGAGATACGAAAAAGAAGAGAGAGAGGTATTTGCTGTGCACTAAGAGAAAGATAGCAAAATTTGTTGCCGCGGTGTGAGCGAGGAAAAGGGTCAGCTTATGTGAGGGAGATAGTACTACAAGACTAAGAGGTCAAGAGGTTAAAAGGTCACCGCTATGAATGAACATTCCTATCATGTGTAAACTAGGAATTTCTTAGCGTATGGAAAAGAATGGTGTAGAGAGGAGAGAAAGGGGAGATAAGAAGTAGAACGACAGACAAGAATGGTACCTGAAAACAAACGGCATCCCAATAAAATAATAGGATAAAAATAATTATGCTATAAAAGAGATGTCCAATACAAATCATTATAGAATAAAATTCTTAAAGATGACATTTATAAAAAATTAAATAGGAGCATACAATGTGGAACACAACGAAATATAAGTTATCATTGATCATGGATAAAAAACACACACACGAAATAATGCCAATAGAGAGTAATAATTCAAACATGATACATTAACACGAGTGAGTTGCAGTGGCCATGATACACAAACCAATGCAAAAAAAAATTTAAAATTAAAATTGAGTATACATTAAGTCGAGCATCTGTGAGACTCTTGTGTACCAGACGCAATGCAGTAATTAAAAACACAGTCCATTAAATATAAAGTCATAAGCGAAGAACTTGTAAATTACGTTATAGATACGGATACAACATCAATAATATTGCGAGTACAACATCAAGGTTATTAAACACACAACATCAACGTTACTGCACACACATTGTAAGGTTACTGTGAGAATAAGTGTCAGCAAAATACGTGTACACAAAATCATGTAAAACCCATGAAAAATTCCAATGTCATTGATATGCACATAAAACACACTGAATAAACCCAAATACAACAAAAAGTAAGTGTCATCTCTAGACATTGTAGGAAACTGATCGACAACGTTGCTGAATAGTGCAACACACTTCAGGGAAATGAACGCATGTAACAATTAGAAATTCGAATGAGTGCGTTGCAACATAGATACCCATAAAGAATAATTACGATTGTGAACATTTCATGTTGAACCAAGTACATAAAAAAAAATTTTATTTTTCATATAATATAGCAACTGGAGGCAACAGATGTGCCGTTTGACTAAGTAAGGACATAAGAATCAATAAATAACATGCACATGAATTAATCCACCATGTGCTGATTCGTAAAAACCCGTAATGAGCACCATTATCAAAAACAAATAAATATAAGTGTCAACATCATGCACAAAAGGTTGACCCAAGGATTTTATCTCAACAATTGACAAAACTGTTGCCGACTGTTGCGAGAAAATATCACACACCAATGAACACTGCATGCAACGGTCATGCGTATCATGCATAGCATGTCCGAGATGGATGATGAATATCGGTACCCGTTCACACAAGAACCGTAGGCAACAATTGAACATAGCATTAATGAAAAGAACTTTAATCACTTTATGTCCCTCGACCACCACCAATGTAACGCGACTCTATATTTGCGTTATCTTGTGAGAGTTAATCTAAACTACTTAATTTTATACTTGTACGGGGAAAGGGCATGACAAACCAAATTATAATTTAAGACATACAAAATAACCAATCTCACTTTCGTTCACAAAGGTTTGCCATGCGCTCAAATAAATCACAATAACTATAGCTTATCTTCATTTATCCAATTTTAATAATCTAACTAATATACATCGTTCAAGTAACATAAGATTCTCATGCACATAAACTCTAACTAACAATACATACGATGTTCAAATAAATTCATTTCATCTTACCTCATTTTCTTCTCTTTTCCACTCTCCTTTCCTCCTTTGGGAAACCACTAATTCTTGCCCTAAAAATCAATCTTCACTCACTAACTAACTCACTGACTACTTACCATCTAATTCTGCTCCCACACCAATTTCTAAACATTATACACCTACACTTATTACCCTACATATATTCTACAACTACTACAAATTCTCTCCTGCTCTTAGACACATTATGAATAAAACATTCTAAGGGCTACACCTAGACCAGATGGAGCAAAGTTGTTCTAGGTCTATCAGAAGCAGGAGACTAGAGATAAGAGGAAGATTTCTTTGTTCGTCGTGGGTTAAATACTACAAGTTTCCCAAGAAGCATCTCTCTCTAGATAAGGTAATGCGCCAGGCTCCAGCCAATCATGAACTAAGAACTGTCCGGGCGCTCCCTATAGGAAAAATAGCCGGAAGTAGGTACTTGTATGCGTCATGCAACTGACCATGCAAACTATAAACCTTCCCGGCCAGCAACTGCAGTAAATGCTGACCAGGCGATGTATATCGCACGTGCCAACGTTATACTAACACTTTGTACACCGGAGTCACTATTGTAAGCAGGCTAGACTAAGCAATCTTTAATCATCCTTTATCATCATCCTCTTCCCCCGTATAACTTTCCCTCAAAGGTTATACTTCACCACTGTGAGCAGGTCATCGTGCTGTCCAATGGCTTGTGTGATGGTCTGTCGGACTTCGTCGTTGGTGATGTGTTGGGTATAGGAAATGCCCAGAAGTCTTCTGTAGCACCTCATCTCCATGCTTTGTATTCTTCGTTGGAGATCTGCTGTGAGGGTCCATGCTTCGCAAGCATATAGAGGCACGGTGGCCTAATGGTAGAGCTTTGGCTTGCGGATCTGAAGGTCCCGGGTTCGAGCCCAGGCCGGGGCATTGTGTTGTGTCCTTGGGAAAGACACTTTACTCCCGTTTCCTACTCCTTCGGATGAGAGTATAAACCGAGGTCTAGTCTGTGTCGCATACAATCCATCATAACGGACTTTAAAGATCCTGACGCTCATGTCCTAGACGGGTGAGTGCCGGTGACAAGAACACACCCAGCATGCACCTAGGTCCTTCTTCCCCATCCCAGGCTGCCCAGGATTGTGCTCAGTTGTACGGGCGTCAGACCATGCGCCCAAAGGCTGCGGGTGGGCGTCTCGGGTGGCTTGAGTTAGATCCTGTATCGGCCAGCGCCTTGAGCAGCTCTTGAGGTGGTAAAGCGCTATATAAGAACGATTAAATAAATAAAATAAATAAATAAATATAGGAAGATGGAGATGACAAGGGAGCGCAGCAGTCTTACTTTGGAATGTAGACTGATGGTCCTGTCTTTCCAAATGGGCTCCAACCTTGTCAGGGCAGCAGTTGTTTGTGCGATCCTGGAAAGGACTTCCTGTCGGGGCCCATTGTCTGATACAATGGCTCCTAAATATTTGAAGCTATGCACTGTGTTGAGGGATTGGCCTTGGACTTTAATGTCCGTGTTGATGCCATTGGTGTTGTTGGTCATCATTTTGGTCTTCTCCGTTTTTTTTCCATTCCATAAGCTCTGGAGGTGGTGTCAAGCCTCTGTACCAGCTGTTCAAGTTCTTGTTCCTCTCCAGCCAATCCATCAATGTCATCCGCAAAACGAAGATTGGAGATTGCTCTACTACCCCCTATGCTGACTGTGCCTTCATGATCTGCAAGAGCATCTGACATGATGCGCCCTAGGAAGATGTTGAAGAGTGTTGATAGTTAAAATATATATATCTCATTCACATTATTTAATATTTTATTATTTAATTTATAGATTATTTGCATTCACGCGTTTGCCAAGCCCACGCTGACGTATTGACTCATACACACACGACTTCAGACACAACAAACTATTTTATTTGAACAGCCTCCAGCCTAGTGCTCGTTGTCGTCTCTCATTTGGAAACATTTGTAAATGCCGAACCATTCTGTTTGCCTGATCTTTCCTTCCTTGCGTGCCATCATCGGAACAAAATCTATTTCCTGATGAAAAACATTCACCTCTTTAAATATGTTTGGACGAAAGCAAGAGAGAGATTGAGAGAGATTGAGAGAGAGAGAGAGAGAGAGAGAGAGAGAGAGAGAGAGAGAGAGAGAGAGAGAGAGAGAGGGGGGGGGGGAGGGAAGAATCCGCACACTGAATCGCATACTCAATACACACCCACACACGCGCGCGCAAACTCACGCGCACGCCCACACACACGCACACGCTCTCTCTCTCTCTCTCTCTCTCTCTCTCTCTCTCTCTCTCTCTCTCTCTCTCTCTTTCTCTCTCTCTCAATTTGCATCTCGTACCGAAAACACAAAATCACACACAGGTACATTGAAATAAAACTCATAACAATATTTTCTCCAATTCCAAACGTCACTGTGTGGGGCCCAATAGGACTGGGGGGCTTTATGACAGGGAAATATAAAAGAGAACTGTACTACTGTGGTCGTCAGGAACGTGACTCCCAATACACTACGTGCCTTATTTTATGGAGGTTCTCCTTATGACCAGAACTGTAAAGTCTTTTGAAGTCTACCAATTATGCACACCAGCACCAACAGCATTGTAATGCAGGACGTTTCGCTTACAACGGGACGTACAGATAACTGCGCTCATGGCAATGGGTATCTTAGCAGTACGAATGTGTGATTTGCCGAAGCGTTGTTTCTGTATCTCTATGTAGAGTACCATACGTCATATCCAGGTATGTGGACTAATGCAATAATCAACAGTCATTCGTTCGTTCTTTCGTTCGTTCAGGCTAATCAAAACCTCCATAGTATTTAGTCTCCATATCTAGTCTGAATGTCCTTTGTCTGGAGCCTGATCTGTTTTTTTTAAATTCGGAACTTACGTATGCAGGTATTTATCATTGTTTTGACGGAGATATGCGGTCTGAATGTCTGAATTTTGCGTGGTAGGTGCTTCGTTCTGCAGAATTTATGTGAGCAATGTGCATTGTCTGGCTTTGTTGATAGTAATATACATAGGAGGGAATAGTTTTCTTTGGGAAAAGGCATTGAATATTAGCCAACTGTCATCCCTAATTATAAAAAAACACAAAACAAAACAAATACACAAAACTAAAACGACAACAAAGCAGCGCAATAAAGATACTTCTATAATTAGCCAACAGTGTCCGTTCTGTAATAATGATGTCATCGTTGTTGTTGTTGTTGTTGTTGTGGAGGTGGTAGTGGTGGTGGAGGTGGTTGTGGTTGGTGTTACTATTATAGTTGCCGTTCTTTCTTTTATGGTACTAATGTTGATGAAAGCGGCGGATGTAGTTGTTGAGAAGACGACGTCGACGACGACGACGATGATGATGATGATGATGATGATGATGATGATGATGATGATGATGATGATGATGATGATGATGATGATACACCTATCCTATCTTATCCTATCCCGCAACTTGAAGGTCGTTGGAATATCACAGATGATCGTTTAACCAGCGTACTCCATCTTTCTCTGTAATGATACGCCGACGACCACAATAATGATAATGATGATAACGAAGGCAATGACGACTACGATGATGTAGATGGTTACTTTTGTATAGACTGCCTATCCTACTGCTGTTGATTCTGACTGATGATGGATTTACATCCCACGACAAAAAAACGTTGATGTAACAGTTAATTGGAATTCTTTCGTTGTGGCAGATAATAATAATAATAATAATAATAATAATAATAATAATAATAATAATAATAATAATAATAATGAAATTTACCGATATTGCCATTTAGTTATAGGCAACCCATCAACATAACTTGTTTGCCTTTGATCTTGTGGCTTCCATTTGCGCCAGCGTGAATTCGCGTCTTCTTTGCATGCGGAGAAAAAGCAATTAAGACAGGAATCTGGCGGCGTTTTTAATAACACACTTCATAGCCCACTTATGTAGCGAGGGTTCCCGGGATCATTACGATAAGATAAACACACCTGCTCTGTGACCCTCTTTTTCTAATCATTTCCCTCAATAATCAGTTAAAAAACAAAACAAAAAAAAAACGCTCAATAACTTCGAACAAGATGAACTCATTCAAGTACCCCCGCACACAAACTCGGTGTGTCTCTCTCTGTATATCTGTCTGTCTCTCTCGCTCAATAACTTTGAACAAGATTAGCTCACTCAAACACCCACGCACGCGAACCCGGTGTTTCTCTGTCTGTCTCTGTCTCTCTGACTCTGTCTGTCTCGGTCTCTCTCTGTCTCTGTCTGGCTGTCTGTCTGTCTGTCTGTCTGTCTCTCTCTCTCTCTCTCTCCCCTCTCTCTCTCTATATATGTTACAGTGAATAAATTTCGTCTGAGGTCGAGATCAAAACTGCACAAAACCGTACCAAAAATGACTACTTCACGCTACGAGATGACCATTACAGTTGCTCATTCATTATAAGCATACATTTTGGGGAGGAGTCTAATATTTGCTGAATTTGCATTTAAACTTGGTGTACGACTGTTCAAAAGGTTGCCTGTTAGAGCAACAAATTAGCTTATCTTCCTTAGAATACAGGGGCGAGCGCAAACATAAAACGCACGCAGCGTGACCAACATGCTCCGATCAAACGGAAGTATTGTGTGCCTGTGATATCGAGTGACGCGTAATGACTGCATCAAGGAGCGCTCGAGCCCTCTGCGAGGACCACAAAGCCTTTTACACGCTGATTTGAGAGTTTTCACTTATGTGGATTAATAAACTCCATGTAGACTATCTAGTGTAGTAAGTTCTATAAAATGACCTCAAACAAAGTCTGCATGAGTCAGATAGATCAGATAGAGAGCATCGAGCGCTTGCCGGGAGAGAGGTAAAAGGTTTTGTTTCAACAGTTAGAATTGAATGAAGAACGTATGGATAGGCAAAGGCAGATAGTGCTTTACTAAAAAAAAAACACTTTACAGTTTAAGGAATGGAGGCTAAAGGGTAGTGTTTTAATTAGAAACTTTAAAAGCCAGTGAGAGAGTTGTTTTTTTGGTTTGTTTTACTGTTTACGCAAAAGGAATAAAAACAGAGGATAGAATTGTACCGTTCTACTGAGAAAGAGGCCATACGTGTACAACAGAGTGAGAGTGACTGAATTAGACAAATGAGAGGTGTATTTATATTTATTGAATTGATCTTATTTAGCGCTTAATCAGCTCAAGAAGCTGTTAACATACAGACAGAGAGCGAGAGAGGGAGAGAGAGAGACAGAGAGAGAGAATGCGCGTGTGCATGCGTGCGGTTGTCACACGATTATGTCACTCAATATACCATAGTTTCGTTTAAGGTTAGAGGCATCTGTACACTCTAATTACGTACAAAGTTAAACAAAATATTTTATAAACAATTTATTTTAAAATAACGTCACAATTATTACGTCACTCGATTTGCATAAGTTTGGTTTTACCTTTGAGGCACAAATAAAGTTTAAGTATATTACAAACTTGAACCAAATCCCTCCAGTAAATTAAGAGAAAACAGGATTAGAAAATAAGCGCAACAAATTATGACGTCATCATGATGACCTCACTCAATAGTACTATGCATACTTTTTTTTGGGTCATCTAGTAAGGTTAGCTATTTTCTAACCAAATACCAAGTTTTAATAAAAAATTTCCATTAGTTTCAGAGAAAAATGTGCAAATATCCCATCCGGACGACGGACACTGAACGGACGGACAAAGGCAAAAACAATAGCTCCCGAACTGAGCTTAAAGCTCGGGAACTAACAAACATTGTATAAATAGAGTGAGAGCGTGAATGACTGAAAAAAAACACCAGAGGTGTTGCGTGCACAAATAAGGGAAAGGCCTTTGAGGGCATAGCATAAGAAGGAGGAGGTACAGTGTTTAGGGTTTTAACAAAATAACATTGCACAACAGAGTGAATGAGTGAGAAAATGAGAGGTGTGTATTTTCAGATGAAAAGAACGAGGCAAGGTGTTGGGATTGCGAGAGGGGGATACGGGATAGGGAAGCAGGCACGGTGTTTACTGTATGCCCGGGTCAACACTGAAGTGCAGCCTTCTCCAGCCCTCCACGGCGCAATTTATTGGCACGTTGAGGCCCTCTCCAACCAACTCAAGTACGCCAGAAGATCGTTGAGCGGGAGTGTAAGGACGTATTATTAGAATCCCTTGTTGTTTTGGAGGGCTTGCTGCTCGCCTAGCCTCTTTGAAACGTTAAGTAAACTATCCATTGTTCTTCTTCTTTTTGTTGTTCGGGGTCTTGTTCTTGTTCATCCTTGTCATGGTCGCTGTCATCAACTTTGTATTCGTAGTCATCATATTCATCATTATCGTCGTCGTTATATTGATATTCATCGTCATCATCATCATCATCATCATCATCATCATCATCATCATCATCATCATCATCATCATCATCATCATCATCATCATCGCCCTCGTAACCATCATCATCAGTGTTGTCGTCGCTCTTCTCAAATTTCCTTGTGTAAAAATGGGGACAATAATTCATCTTATATCTTGAATCTTTTTCTTGTATTGTCTTCTTCTTCTTCTTCTTCTTCTTCTTCTTCTTCTTCTTCTTCTTCTTCTTCTTCTTCTTCTTCTTCTTCTTCTTCTTCTCTTCTAAATAAACTGGGCGATTTTTTCCCTCTTTGTGGCGGCAATGAATGGGGTAAACAAACGTGGCTTGATTCGTGTTATTTTCCTTCCTTCCTGGCAGTCTGTTTCTTGTCCGTTTTGTCGCTAGAACATCATCGTCGCTGCCTCTTCCTCCAGCGTAAAGATGAAGGGTGTTTACTACTGAAAGAGAGTGTTTCAGGCATGGAGTTATACGGTTGTATATAACGCTATATGGTTTCAGGTGCACTTTTGATTTACAATACAATACAATACAAGTTTATTGCTTTAGGTCCAGCGGACTCTTCCGAGCCAAATCAGGACCAGTCTTTTGATTTGAAAAGCTTCATAGTTGGTGGGGTTTTATTTTCTCCCGAAGAAGGTTTGTTGTGTTTAAAATAATCCATGGAGTTAAGAACTTATTATCAACAATGAAAGTGCACACGAATTCACGCGACAGAAGAATTATTACCCGTTCATGACCTACTCCCTTCAAAGTCCCCACCTTATCAAAGGGAGAGTAAGGGAAGGGGGGTGGGTGGGTGGGAGAGATGATAGAAAAATACATTAGGACTAGTACATATGTTATTATAGTGGCTATAATTTAACGAGTGTAATAATAGCAGCGAAATTGTCCACTTCATCACACAGAGTTTTTTTTCTCTGTGACTTAATCACCTTTCCCCCATTAGGCCTGGCCTCTGCAGATTATTTTTAAACGTCTGCCTACCTGCTTACCTGCCTGTTTGCTCCTCTCTCTCTCTCTCTCTCTCTCTCTCTCTCTCTCTCTCTCTCTCTCTCTCTCTCTCTCTCTCTCTCTCTCTCTCTCTCTCTCTCTCTCTCTCTTTTAGCGCAGCTAACTTCCTTTACAGTTCCCCTGGATTCACATTACATTTACACCAATCTAACTGAATATGACAGCAGCTATCGGATCCCTAATTGGTCTTTGATCATGTTTTCAAAGGACGCATCGCTCGGGAAGAATACGTGTTTTACGACCATGATCATTTGCCCGGGCTTCATTGGTTAGGCGTAAACAGTGTAATCGAGTTAAAAAGTCACGAAGGCCACCAATGCGTAGCTGCCAAAACACGTCTGTTAAACCCGGATAAGATGAAAAGACTGCGCGTTTCAAAGGACGTGATGAAATTTTCATCCTTATTATGTTGTCTATCTTAAATGAAACAGGTTTTTAAAAAAAAGTGTAGACATTACATGGATCTGAGGGGAAACGACCACGCAACTTCTTTAACTTATAATATACTACTCAAAATAATTGAAGGGCCACTCTCATATTTCATTTAGTTTAATTATTTTTTGCTGCTATCAATAATATCGCTTATAATGCTTATTTCAAAACTTATCCTGTACAGTAACATTCAAGACAATCTTATTCTGACAAGTAATCACATGTGTGAGTTTTGAACTTTCTGCACTGAGTTGAAAAACAAACCCAATTTTTACCAAAAAATGACCATAATTTACTGTTGTCTTGCTAATAAAGCAAACTTTTCAACATTAAAAAATGATTTGCACGCGAAAGGCTTGCATTTTGTGAGTTCAGTTCAACAATCGGCGCTTTTTTCTGGGTATAAAGGGCAGCGCTTTTGCTGCTTTTCTAACCATGCCCCCAAGGCGACGATTGACTGATGCGGATAGAGGCAGAGCTATTGCATGGCTTCAGGAAGGGGTGGGGGTGAGAGAAGTTGGCAGGCGGCTGGGAGTGTTCCCACTCCGTTGTCCAAAGGTTGCGGGAGCGCTTTAACAACACTGGAAGCGTCCAAGAACCAAGAAGGTCCGGACGCCCCCGCGTTACCACTGCAAGACAAGACCATTTCATCACCCTGTCAGCTCTGAGGATGAGGTCCGCTACAGCAAACACCATCAGAAGACAGCTTCACGCAGCCAGCAATGTTAACGTCAGCGACCAGACAATTCGCAACCGTCTACACGAGGCAAACCTGCGATCAAGACGACCAGCAGTACGGCCTTTGCTCACCCCAGCTCACCGTGCAGCGCGTTTGGCGGCGTCCACGGGAGCGTTTTGCTGATGCGACGGTGCGCGAGCATGACCGCTTTGGTGGTGGATCTGTCATGATATGGGGTGGCTTCGCATTAAACTTCAGAACACCCCTGCTCCAAATTCATGGCAACTTAAACGGTATTGGCTACAGGGATGACGTCCTACAACCTAGGGTTCTACCAGCTCTGCGGGCCATTGGGGAAGGTGCCATACTACAGGACAATAATGCCAGACCCCACCGAGCGCGTATCGTCAATGACTTCCTGCAGCAACAGCACGTCATAAGGATGGATTGGCCGGCTCGATCACCCGATTTGAACCCCATAGAACATCTGTGGGATGTCTTGGGTCGACAGACACGGGCAAATCTCCCTCCGGGAGCTAACCTTGAAGTTCTGGCCCAAGTTCTCCAGCAAGAGTGGTTGGCCATCCCAGGAAACATCCTCCATAACCTGATATGGTCCATGAGACAACGATGCCAAGACTGCATTGATGCAAACGGTGGCCACACCCGATACTGACTCTATAGATTTTTGGTTTCTAAAGTTTTGATTTTGTAAATGAGGGGTATGTCCAGTTAAATTGAATTTACTCGAATTTTAAGCGACTGATGTCTCAAATCTTTTTTGTTATTGATGCAGAAATGATTGCAATAAAATATGATGAACTAATAAATGGAATTAATGTTTCTGATTTAAAGAGAGACCCATATCTCCAAGTGACCCTTGTATTATTTTGAGTAGTATATATACAGTTCATTTTTAGCAGTTATGTACAAAAAGCCGGGTCACAGTGCCTAGAGCGCATAAATAGGAATAACCCTGCTTAATAAATCTACTCTGACTGCAAGCAAAGGAATTTATTGCTGGTAAACATAAATAGACATTTCGTCAATACCGTTCCCACGTCCACCTGTAAGCTTACCCGGTTTTTATCTGTGTTTGACTTCCTTTACTTGCAATTGTCCTTTAACAAAGTTAACGAATAAATAATACAGAATCCTTTATTGTCGACAAAAAAACATATATAATGACATTTTCCGTTCAGTGTCCATCTGCATTTAAAAATTAAAAAAACACGAAATTAAATTGTCGTTACTGATTATCTTACTTTCGATGATGATGATGATGATGATAATGATGATGATGATGATGATGATGATGATGATGCATATGCCAAATAGTCTATATATTACTGTAGTTCTGAGAAAAAAGGGAAGCTAGTACTCCGGCCCAAAAAATCTATAAAGTAAAAGGTGTTTTATATATTTTTTACTTTTACCTATTACCAGCGAGAGAGAGAGAGAGAGAGAGAGAGAGAGAGAGAGAGAGAGAGAGAGAGAGAGAGAGAGAGAGAGAGTTGTTAAATCAAAATTGTAATATCAAAATGATCTACATAGCTTTGTTTACAATCACAAGCGAGATTTTGCACTTCTAGAAACTCTATGTGCAAGGACTCACAAAAGAGAAAGAAAAGAGGGAGGGTAAACATTGATATTAATATTGTGCAGGGCTCGGGTAATAAACAGACGAAATAGAATTCCTGGACGTAAAATTTATACCTTTTCTCCTACCTCATAGACCCGTTATGCGGCATAACTCTCGCTAGCAAAAGTGTACAGTGAGCTCCCCTTGCAAAAGGGAGAAAAATTTACGATGTTTGCTCATGGTTGGTTATTAGAAAGCTGGGAGACAGCCATGTTATGAAGTGAATTATAAGCACCAAAGTTTCATTTGCTCAACTCTCGACCTCCTTTTGCCTGCGTTTTTAATATCATCGACTTCCTTCTCGCCAAGGAAAGAAAGTTTATTTGTTCTTTGGCCCTAAAATGAAACTTTACCTCTGCACATTAACTAGTTGCGTCGCGCGAAGTAGGCCTACTAGAAAATCACTGCAAGCTCACTAGAAATGCTATGAGTATGACTGTACTTACTGTATTTTCCTCTTGCGGTGTACAAATCGCAACACGTTTAATGAAATATTCCATTAAAGCATTTGTTTCGGTACCGTAGTGGGTGCTTGTTTGAGTTCAACTCTTGATTGTAGAAGGATCAGCACTCAACGATCTTATGCGTGTCTCTCGGCTTAAGCATAAACATTTCTCACCAGAGACAACATGGCGCAGGACAGCAAACAAGATGGGCGCCCATAAAGCTAACCGTAACACAAACTGCTTCTCTAAAAGGAAAAAAAAAAAGAGAGAGAAAATGTGCGTAGGAAAATGTCAAGACGGCCGAAATTGAGAACAAAGTATAAATACAAATTTGAAACAGTACAAATCTTCAACTACAAAAAAAACAATGACAATAGAAGCGACTACAAGACAACAAAACAATGATCTTGACAATGAAGCGTGCACATACAAAAATTGTCGGCGAGAAAAGCTTCATTTCGATTCAAATGCAAACGCTTCTGTGGTAAACATTGTGGAGGGTGGAAATCGTCCTGATAGAAGAGAGCCCGAATTTTATGTATTTATTTATTTATTGTTAACAAAATACTTTTTCATTTAAAGCGTATAATTCCAAGCAAACACCATAAGGCGTACCACGTTCATCCTGCGTTTTGACTGAAATGATATTGTTAAACAGAGACGTTACTAGTCATGAATACAGTGCAGCGGCATACGTGAATCAGCCAGTGTGCAAATTGCACAATGGTTTCACTCTAAATATCGCATGATGAAAGAAGAACGAGCTTTGTAGTGTTCCTTACAATGCATGCCCCTTTTCTAATGAAAACAGAGAAGGCACAGTTACAATACAACAACATGGTGAACAGTTGATGAACAGATTCCTCTCCCCCTCCTTTCCCATGAAAACAAATGTGGGAGAGGGAGAGAGAGAGAGAGAGAGAGAGAGAGAGAGAGTGAGAGAGAGTGTGTGTGTGTGAGAGAGAGAGAGTGTGTGTGTGGAGAGAGAGAGTGTGTGTGTGTGTGTGTGTGTGTGAGAGAGAGAGAGAGAGAGAGAGAGAGAACTGGCATGCTTTTTCATTTGGAATCTGGCCCAAATAGGTCAGGGTTCTACTCATCGTTCATTCCACACCCTCACAACCATCCCCAACCAACCTCTGACCCTGAATATTTCTGTTAGGTTTTGCTCTGGCCTATACTCTCTCTTTCTCTTTCCGAGACCAATAATTGGATTTCTATACATGTTTTTGATCCCCACCAATGCATTGTGGACCCAATAGACTAATCCGCAGCTGTGCACAAAGCCACTGACCCCAGGCCTTCATAATATGGGATTAGCATACAGGATGGCTTATTGAGTACAGTATGAAAGTTTCACTTTTCAGTGGCTCGCAATGCCGTTTGTTTCTGCTCGCCCCTCAGAACAATTTTTTGTAACAATCACCTATTGAGCAGCTTCAGCAAGTCCAAAACTCTGCAGCTAAACTCATCTTCAAAGCACGGAAATCACAGCATTGCACGCCTCTCTTTGAAAAGCTACACTGGCTCCCAATTGAACAACGAATTAAATATAAAACCTCGTGTCTCAGCTACCACATCATCTCTGGAACTGCTCCTAGCGATCTTTCCGAACTTTTGACTGTCTATGTTCCTTCTCGGTCTCTCCGCTCCTCTGCAGATGAAAGGATGTTCCGTGTACAAGAATACCACAGGGTGAGACACGGTGGTAGAGCTTTCAGTTTCTTCTCCGTTCAGACCTGGAACTTGCTACCTCGGTCCGTCCGTCACAGTCCTTCACTAGCGTCTTTTAAAACGAACTTGAAGACGCATCTTTTTAGAGAGGCCTTTTCTTAGGCGCCATGAGTGAGTGTTGTTAGTTATTTTTGGTGTTGAGATGTTTATGTGGTTGCGTGTTATTGACCAATGTATGTATGTTGTGTTTACATTTGTTTGTGTAAAGCGCTTTGTGATATTGGAAAGCGCTGTATAAATTGCCTGTTATTATTATTATTAACTATTGACTGATGCGGGTCTCTGTTGGCATCTTTGTGACTGCATAAATCTGTAATAGTGCTGTTGAGTGTTCCGTGTTATTAAACATAATTTAAAATCGATAATCAGAATTAGTGTTGTTTTTTGTGCAATAAATAAAATCAGACAATCGACAATAAACAGAGGAACTGCATGTGCCATGCTTTTTTTGAAACTAAGTTTTAAAATGTACTTCTTGACATAACATCTTGAGTAATTGTAAAAGAGTTTTTGAAACTTTGAGATGTTCGTTTAATAATAATGTTAATAGTGTATGATGGAAACCTTCGAGTATGCGAACCTGCTTGTGTGGAACAGGTCTGCTTGTCGAGGCTAGACTGCATGGGAAAAAGAAAGAGAAAGACAGAATGTAAGGGAGGGAGGAGGGAGAGAGAGAGAGAGAGAGAGAGAGAGAGAGAGAGAGAGAGAGAGAGAGAGAGGGAGTGCGCGGTGACAACAATGCGACCGGTCTGTTGCAGAATAGTCAAACTCACTAATCCTTTTATTCATCGCCGCTTTCCTACTCCAAGCCTTAATTCACTCGCAGAATGAGAAATCAAGTGTGCGGCCGACAGGTGTGCAAAGGTTATAGGTGAGAAGAGTACAGGAGGGTACAGAAAAAGCTGACTGAGAGAAAGAGAACGTATGAGTGGCTATAGGGCTATGTGTATGAGTGCTTGTAGAGGACTACAGGTATTCTCGGTCAAACGTTTAGTCTGACACGGCCGAAGCATTCAGAAAATATTCACTTTAGCCGCTGTAGAGTGGTAGATGTGCAGTGATCTGCATTCGTTATGGGGGTGCATTACAACAGCCTTTAAAACCACAGTAAAACAGTGACGTGAAAACAAAGACCAAATTATATATAGTCTTGGTGGAAAGAACTTAAAAACCTCTGTCTCTTCCAGTCTTCTGTCCTCTCTGTCTGTCAGTCTCTCTCTCTCTCTCTCTCTCTCCTCATCTCTCCACATCTCTCTCTCTCTCTCCTCTCTCATCTCTCTGTTGTGCATATGCTTTGAATTCGGTCTTTGTGATGTTGAATCGTGCGCAACGAAGTGTTGTATGTTATGAGCCTTATTGATGGGGGTTGAAAGAGCTTGTGAAGACCAGGATCATTATTCCTACACACTTTTTCATCTTCTTTTTTCTTTTTTCATCCTTTTGAGCGAGTCCACAGTCCACTATCAACGTACGGGTTTATTCTTATGAGTGTGATGGTCATTGAGGTTGTGCTTTTTATGAATGTGTTTCTAAAGTGTCAGCATATTGTTTTAAAGGGCCATATATATTTGAACTACATTTGAGCTCCTTAATGCCTCCACTAATTCTGATTATCGATTTAAAATATGTTTTAATAACACGGGAAAAAAAAACACCTCACAGCACTATTACAGAATTTATGCAGTCAACAAAGAAGCCAACAAGACCCGCATCAGTAATTTAAATAAATAAATAACAGGCAATTTATACAGCGCTTTCCAAAATCACAAAGCGCTTTACACAAACAAATGTAAACACAACATGCGTACATTGGTCAATAACACGCAACCACATATACATCTCAACACCAAAAATAACTAACAACACTCACTCATGGCGCCTAAGAAAAGGCCTCTCTAAAAAGATGCGTCTTCAAGTTCGTTTTAAAAGACGCTAGTGAAGGACTGTGACGGACGGACCGAGGTAGCGAGTTCCAGGTCTGAACGGAGAAGAAACTGAAAGCTCTACCACCGTGTCTCACCCTGTGGTATTCTGGTACACGGAACATCCTTTCATCTGCAGAGGAGCGGAGAGACCGAGAAGGAACATAGACAGTCAAAAGTTCAGAAAGATAGCTAGGAGCAGTTCCAGAGATGATGTGGTAGCAGAGACATGAGGTTTTATATTTAATTCGTTGTTCAATTGGGAGCCAGTGTAGTAGAATGAAATGAGCATCGAGAGAGTTCTCAATAAAGGACACAACTCATAAAATCAACATAATTCATTGATTGTGGATTAATGGATAAAAATAGACAAAAATATAAACCCAAAAGTGAGTATATAAAATAACATGTATTCTACAGTGCTACATATGTTCTACTTTTAATTTAGTTATATTTCCTCATCTGCAAAATATAAATTTACACGTTTCATGTACATGTAGACTAGAACGAAAATTAACAATAATATACAATAGTATTATCGTTGATTATTTTAAATTCAAAAGACACAAAGTAGGGCTCATTTTAAAATGTTGGTTAGGAACTGGAGTGGAAAAAAAAGGTTTTTGTCAAAAAACAAATTTGTGTGACTATCAGTATCACCGTCAGTAATCTAGAATTTGTTTGAGGTTGCAGGAATTGGTAGGAGGCTGTGCTTAGTAAACCTAACACATTGTTAAAGTAGTCAGGTATTTGTAATTAAACTCTTGTTATGAAAATACAAACATCGACAATAAAAAAAATCACAAAAATAATTAAATGTGTACAGAAATACTCACTCACAGCAGCTCTACAGAAGCTTTTCAGATTTTGAGGTAATGTCAGCCAGGCTAGCTATAAATAGCTGCGCTGATACTTCCTTCTCTGGGAGTGGGGTGCCGGTAAGCTATAAATAGCCTGCAGCATGCGAAACGCGTAGGCACCGAACAGTGCTGCTCACTTAGGAACTGAGCTGGCATGACTGTCACACTTTTGCTGATTACCTGAATCAGTGTCACTAGCACTGGGTCAAGGTTGCTGAAGGAGGCTCTCGCTTCAACATAAAAGCTGAGCTGCTGTTCAAAATCTCTCCCAAAAGACACGTGATTGATGAACCCACACAACAGGCTGGCAATCACCCTCTTCTCATCTTCAAGAGTTAGAGCGCTAGGAGAAAGAAATGTAAAAAAATATGTTTGAAATTTAATTCTAAAAAGCTGAAAACTTTATATATATTTACATGTGAAATGTGTGATTCTGGGGCCCTTTAAACTTTCGTCTTGATGGAAATTGTGAACAATATTTGTCTTAGAAAGGCACGCCTGTCTAGCCCTGAGTAAAATTTGACCTCTCTGCCAACATGTGCAAGCTATTTTTAGCGAAGCTTGCAGGCTCGCGCGGCTAATCCAGATGCAGACGCCAAAGGCACGCTTTCTGCAAGCATGCAAAGTACACAGCTATGAGGAAACGTATGGCTCATCATCCTATTTTTGTGTACTAAAAGTGATCGTTTTATGTGAAATATCGTTTGTATTGTGATAATGGTTTGCATTTAGTTACTTCCATATCTGTGTTTTGTGGTAGCATAATCTATAACCACGAAATCGATTTGGTTTGTGTTATATTTAAGTCGATTTGACGGCACTAGCTGTCCGATCCTGCACTGTAAGCTTACTAGCAATGGACCGGTTTTACGTTTTCGAGTGTGTATACGTGTACATTGTAATTACACATTTGAATCCTTCTTACAAAGTTCACCATTTGAAGCACACTTAGTAAAAAGTTTGAACTTTCTGGTGATGTGGTCGACATTATAAAAATCTTCTTGTGTTTGATTGCTGGAGCTCTGTAAGTGCAGCGAATTTACGAAAGTCTCGTGGTCCTAATGGTGCAAGTTATAGGCACATGCACAGCATCTTCACTGTGCATATGTGTGATGTGTTACCGTGTACCGCAATACGTTTCCACCGCGTGTATGCTTTGATTGTCTTCGTTTGTTTTGTTGTTCTTTCTATTCCATGGGGGCCATGGGATTACCTCTTATAGGTGAGTACAATACATTTTTTCCCCATTATTCTTTTTTCTGTGACGTTTCCCACACGCACGAGGTTATATCGAAAAACACACAACCATTGTACAAGCATAGGCATGCCTAAGATCCTCTTCTCTCTCTCTCTCTCTCTCTCTCTCTCTCTCTCTCTCTCTCTCTCTCTCTCTCTCTCTCTCTCTCTCTCCATAAAGTGAATGAATTAATGTCTCCATTGAAAAAAGAACACAGGTCTTTTGTGTGTGCTTGTGTCTGTGTGCTGTTTTGTAAATTATTGTAGGGGAAAGTCGGGTAATATGAAACGAAGTGTAATAATATATATACGAAATAAGACTTCCCTGGAAGGTCTCGTTTCCTAATACACTCCATTTAATATTACCCGACTTTTCCCTACATGCATATTCTAGCTATGCGATGCTTTCTTATTTGTGTTTTTTCACTGTAATATGCAGTATTTTGGTGAGTAACATTAATTTTATTTGCATGGTGTTAAGTTCCATTGCTCATTAATTGTCTGTATTGACTTCCTGTGACTTTTATTTACACGCACTAGATTATCGCAAAACACATTACACAGTCATTCTACATGCGCTGTATATGGATGACTGATATGTTATTGCTAGCGCAGCTTGCACGAGCTATACCTTTGGGTAAAGTAATTATAAGCTTCCAGAAAACTGCTAGGCGTGTGCCAATTGCATAGGCTGTGGAGTGCGTGGCTGGCGGTTCAGAGCTGGTTATAAGCAGTTCAGCCTGCGTTAAGGGACCCTACGAGACAGAACTAGGCGTTTTTTTAGCCACCGGCTGAAAGTACTGCTATGAACGGGCGTGAAGGGTGAATTTGGAAACAGTGCTGTCAAGTACAGGAATATGAGCTTCATTCCTGTGCAATATATCATCAAGACGAAAGTTTAAAGGGCCCCAGAATCACACATTTCAGCATCACAGATCCAATTCAAATTCACTGTGAATGTTGCTCCACTGGGGGAAAAACAAAATTATATTTGTCAAAACTACGCTTTTTAAATGTGTTTATATAAATCAATAAATTGACTTGATTATGTGCCTATTAATCAAAATATGCCATCTTTCTGAAGATTCAGAGAGCATGCAGGGAGATAAACTTACTTGACAGAATCATGGATGGTCTTGCAGAGGAACATCATAGCATTGATCACCACTGGATCATTCACTGTGTCTATTTGATTCCTGTTTACAGAATTACAATAATTGTGATTTAAAAATACCTTGACATCTTCATTTCATTCTTTGTCTGTGTAATCGTTGTACATTCCAGAAAACATACATAGAACACAAAGATGATATCATGCATTGAACATTCAAGAAAAATAACACACTGTAATCTTTCTAATAGTACAACCACTTTTATGTGAGGATAACTAATGAACCCTCAATTTACCTGCCAAATGCTTCCAGAACAGTCTTGCATACTTCCACTTTGATGGTCTCTCTTTGGAACATGTCCAGGAAAGGCAAAAATTTGTCCTGAAACAAGAAGAAATAAAAAAGGTAAATGACCTTACAAAACACAATACAATGGGGAAAAAAATTAAAGAAAAATCAAGAGTGGAAAACATTAATCCAACAATCACACAGCACAAATATGCATGAACAACCCAAATGACATTTTTATAAATGTCAGCAATATTTTCTTACCCAAGGACCATCTTTTACCTTGGCCATCATTTGTTCAAATATCATGCAGAGAATTCTTTACTAAAATGACAGAGCCAGACCAAATGGTCTGGTAAATATGTATGATGAGGGCTTTTTAGCCCAATTTTATTGTCCTTAACGCTCATGCAATAGGACGTTAAGCATCGTTTTTCGTTCGTTCGTTTACTACTATTGCTCAAAACATGAAATGGCTATGAAATGCATTAATTATATCTTTACCAGAGAAAACATAATTATATCTTTACCAGAGAAAACATAATTTTATCAGGCACGGTGGCCTAATGGTAGAGCTTTGGCTTGCGGATCTGAAGGTCCCGGGTTCGAGCCCAGGACGGGGCATTGTGTTGTGTCCTTGGGAAAGACACTTTACTCCCGTTTCCTACTCCTTCGGATGAGAGTATAAACCGAGGTCTAGTCTGCGACGCATACATTCCATCATAACGGACTTTAAAGATCCTGACGCTCATGTCCTAGACGGGTGAGTGCCGGTGACAAGAACACACCCAGCATGCACCAAGGTCCTTCTCCCCCTTGCCCAGGATTGTGCTCAGTTGTCCGGGTGTCAGACCATGCGCCCAAAGGCTGCGGGTGGGCGTCTCGGGCGGCTTGAGTTAGATCCTGTATCGGCCAGCGCCTTGAGCAGCTCTTGAGCTGAAAAAGCGCTATATAAGAACTATTAAATAAAAAAAAAATAAATAAAACATAATTTTATCTTTAACACAGAAAACATAATTATATCTTTACCAGAGAAAACATAATTGTATCATTACCACAGAAAACATAATTATATCTTTACCAGAGAAAACACTTGCGAGAAGTCCTTCATGTGTGTCAAAACCTTGGTCACAACAGACTGAAGCCTAGGGTAGTGCTCTTCAAACGCCCGGTCAGGTGTCATATGCTTGATAATGTCTGCCAAGATTTTGTTAACTTCTCGCTTCTGTTCCAGGCAAAAGTGAAAATCAATTTAGTATCTGATGAAGTGACGATATGAAACATAACAAAAATACAAGTGCAAAGGTAACGCTAGCACTTTGAAATTTGAGTCCTCATCAAAGGCACAAAGGAATACTGCGTTAACTGTCACAAAAATATACGACAAGGCAAAAGAATGAGAATATATAAAATTGTAAAATGTTGCAATGTTAAGATAATTAGAATTATAATAACTTTCTTCTATTAAAAAGAGATAATAACTTTAATATAAACAGATAGATATCAAGGATGTTGTTTGTTTGTTTTTTCTCTTGTGCTTTTGTGTGCGAAAAGTTTTCTTGGAAGATGGCATTGTTGTCACATTTAAAGATTTAATGGACAATTGTTTCTCAAACTAACAGCTAGGCTTTGAATTGTAGGCATCTCTTCATTGCTATGTCAACAACTGTGCCTACTATATACACTTTTGCAACAGTGCTATTTTTAGACTCAACAGTGATGCTATTAACAGGCACATAAACAAATAAATTAATCTATTTATATAAAAACCATACTTTTTTAAAAGAAGTTATTTTCTGGCTTTGTGATGCAGAAATGTGTGATCTTGGAGCCCTTTAACTGTACTGTATTTGTGTCTTTGCTATATATATTCAGACAAACCTTCATCAATTATTATTTACTTATTTAAGCCTTGTGCTTTTGTGCGCCCTGATGTTTTGCCTTGTAATAATATCTGGTTTGTTTGTTGAATAAATTTATGTTAAAACAATTATTATTTATATTCGCTCATAAAACAAATTCCAATTGTATAATAAAGTCAAACGGTAGCATAAGATCATAGTAAATAGTGCTCACCCCAAAATGCTTCACTACAAATTCAATCCACACTTCAGCACATGCAATGTAATCCTGAAAAACAAGAGTCAAACCATTGTGTTTACTTACATACTAAAATTTCATCAGCAAGATGGCGATGCCTTTTTTAAATGTTACATTAAAATAAATCAATATTCACATATGACACTGTACCAAAAGATAGAAAATGAAATAAACATGACATTACAGTGTGGACTGTATATATATAATTATTTCCTTGCACCAGTGCTACTACTTTTTTTAAATGAACTCTTTGGTTCAAGTCACGGCAAGACCAGTTTCAGGCTACAGAATAGTCAAACAAAAGTTCAATGGGGGCCTTCATCTGTGATAAGAAGAAAATATAAAAATCTTGATGGTTTACTTACTGTAGGGTTCTTGAGTTTGATGACGAACTTCCAGACCTCATTGAGGATGGTCAGTTTCTGCTCTTCAGGGGGATCTGCCACAATCAGGCAGCGACCAAGGGACTGCAGCAACAATTGCTGGAACAACATCGTGTATTATTAGCATTTGCAGCTTCGAATTGAGAAGAAATACCAGGGATTTAGGAAAATGGAGAAGGAACCAAAAAGCAGAGAGATTAAAATAGAGACAACTAAGAGTGGCGGGAAAGGATGTGATGGTATTAACAGCAGGTAGAGACAAAGAAAAATCCAGCCCATCTCCTCTCATTTCATTTTCACAGTCCACCCACCTACTTTACCCATTTTCACTTAAGGCACTTAAGAATAAAACCTGATGTTAAAATTATGCAGCTTCCAGTAGAGCTAATAAAAGGACAATGTTCTCAAAATAACAGCAACTAAGGTAATTGCTAACCTTCGGAAAACCAGCCTCCTCACAGTCTCTGATCATCTCTGTGAACAGGATGGCTCTGTTTGCAATAAACTGTGGGTCAAAGGCTGCCATGATGGAATTTAGCAGTAAAGCGCTGAAACAAGAAGACAATTGTAAAACTATACTTAAGGGACAAATAACCAAGCTGTATCGTTCATTTAAAAATGTTTGACGTGGTATGGTTTGTTTGTGATCAGGCAGGAGATTTAGAAAATGCGCAACAGCAGTAACCATAAAAAGACGAACTACAGAAACAATAAGAACAAGACCACCACACACAACAGAAACAACACTAATAAAATGCTCAAGAAACAACATTAGGTTTACTTGTTGCAGTCTTGTTTGCACTTGTCCAGTGTAGTGTTGAGCAGTTCAACTTGAGCTTTATGAGCCAAACACTGAAGGATCCAGTCCAGTGCAGGTGAAAATAAGGTCAGGTACTGAGGCATCTCTATCTTCTGTGCTGCTAGTATATTCTGCACGCTGTCACTTTGCACCTACAACAACAGCTACAATGTACTTTGTGGTAAAGTCTCTTTCCTATCCAGTAATAATATTGCATAATCAGTTGAGAGTATAAACCAAAGGTTTGAGATAGATCCTGTATTGGCCAGCATCTTGCGCAACTCTTGAGCTAAAAAGAATGCTATTTAAAAAAAGGTGAAATAAAAATAAAAATAAAAATAAATAAATATAAAATTTCAGGTACTGCATAAATTGGTTGCTAAAAATATTAAACTAAATGACATATTATAACAACTTATGGCAACTTGTTGGCAGGATCAGTCACCATCAATTTGTTTTTCATTCATCATCTTGTACTGCTTGCTGGTTCTTATTCTTGCTTACATATTAGCGGTTCTTCTCACACTAACATTCTTTGTTGTTATCTGTTTCTCATTCATACACTCTTTCCAAATGTTTATTTCCAAATCTCATAACACAAATGAAGATGTAGATGTCTTGCTGATCTAACAAGAACAAAGGTTTGACACAGAAAAGGGCTATTGCAAATAGTGGATTGATTGATTGATTGATTGTTGCTTTAGGTCCAGCGGACTCTTCCGAGCCAAATCAGGACCGGACAACCCCCGATCCGCATAAAAGATCTGCTGAAACAACCTTAGTGGGAAAATTGAATGCCCTCCACCGGCCAGTCACTTTACAATAAAGACATCCCACGCAGGGGACGGCTGAGGCTTTACCCCAACTACTCGAACCCCCCGGTTACAAAATCAAAATAGAATACAAACATCATTATAAATTATCAACAAAACACATACATATAAAATGCCTACATTGCTAAATAATAACATCATAGGAAGCCCTAGTGACCACCCGGCAGAAAGCATCCAACACTCCCAAGCTGATCCAACAGACCTCTACACAAACAAGGAGTCTTGTCCAGGAAGAGTTTTCAAGAAAAAAGGTAGGTCATTGATCTAGCGAAGAAGAGCAAATGAGGAAGACAGCGACAGTGGGAATTTAAAGCACTAAATTTCCAGAAAGTGGGGATACTATTTATACTGAAACCCCCGGCACTCCAACGGGGGGAACTGTTGCCGCAGTGAATCGGTCTTGCCTATAAAGGAAAGACAGGTTTTCAACTGGGGCTTTCACTTTTCCCTTTATAGGTTAGAACAATCTACAGTGGCAAGATTGCTCATGACCCCAAGGGATAGCAAATAGTGGATAGCAATATCACAAGGAACTGATAACTGATCTCGGCAATTCGATTCAAAATGTCTACATGAAGTTTGGCCACAAGGAAAAATTCAACAATGTTACAACTGTAAACTAAACCTTATAAACTCGTGGTACTAAGAGCTTACCTGAACGAAACTGGATAAAAAGTCATCAAAGCATGGGACCAAATGATCTCGCATGCTGGGTGCAACTTGTATACCAACCTGAAAAATAAAACAACAAATACATAGTATTAGGGAAAAAGCAGCTTTGTACTGCTTAGCATTCCTAGCAACCACACTAACAGAGAAGTACTGTATGTCAAAGAAAAACACCCATTGACCCCTCAGTGTACTAGTCCTATCCTATCCTATCCTGTCCCATAACCCGAAGGTCGTAGGGGCACCACAGATGATCGCTTAACCAGCATACTCCATCTTTCTCTGTCCTCAGCAGCCCTCATGGCTTCGCTCAGTGTCAAACCAGTCCATTCTCGAATGTTGTCCTCCCACCTCTTTTTCGGTCTCCCTCTTCTTCTACCTCCTTGCACTGTGCCTTGCAGAATGGTCTTTGCAAGGCCTGATGATCTGGTGACGTGGCCATACCATCGGAGTTTCCGTTTCTTCACCACTGTGAGCAGGTCATCGTGTTGTCCAATGGCTTGTGTGATGGTCTGTCGGACTTCAACGTTGGTGATGTGTTGGGTATAGGAAATGCACAGAAGTCTTCTGTAGCACCTCATCTCCATGCTTTGTATTCTTCGTTGGAGATCTGCTGTGAGGGTCCATGCTTCGCAAGCATATAGGAAGATGGAGATGACCAGAGATCGCAGCAGTCTTACTTTGGAATGTAAACTGATGGTTCTGTCTTTCCAAATGGGCTTCAACCTTGTCAGGGCAGCAGTTGTTTGTGCGATCCTGGAGAGGACTTCCTGTCGAGACCCATTGTCTGACACAATGGCTCCTAAATATTTGAAGCTGTGCACTGTGTTGAGGGATTGGCCTTGTACTTTGATGTCCGTGTTGATGCCATTGGTGTTGTTGGTCATCATTTTGGTCCCAGCCATCAGCCTCATCAGCCATCCCAGCAAGGTCCTCCTGAAAATAATACTCAACAGGTTGAAACCACAAGCTGAACAAATCATAGCTGAAGAACAAGCAGGATTCATGGCAGGGCGAAGTACCACTGAACAGATTTTCAACCTCAGAATAATCTGTGAGAAATACCTACAGCACCAACAACATCTATATCATGTGTTCATAGACTTCAAGAAGGCATTTGACCGAGTCTGGCATGCAGCTCTATGGGCAACCATGAAAGTGTACAACATCAGCCCTAAAATCATAGAAGTCATCAAAAGCCTGTATGACAAGGCTACCAGTGCAGTCCTCCATAACAGCGTCATCGGGAACTGGTTCAGAACAACAATCGGTGTGCGTCAAGGATGCCTACTCTCTCCAACACTCTTCAACATCTTCCTAGAGCGCATCATGTCAGATGCTCTTGCAGATCACGAAGGCACAGTCAGCATAGGGGGCAGAGCAATCTCCAATCTTCGTTTTGCGGATGATATTGATGGATTGGCTGGAGAGGAACAAGAACTTGAACAGCTTGTACAGAGGCTTGACACCACCTCCAGAGCTTATGGAATGGAAATAAGTGTACTAGTAAAAAAAAAAAATTAAAATCTTTTTTGTTGTTGTTGTATCAAATTTTATTCATCAGATTAACATAAGTTGTACTGATAAAATTTTAAAATTTAAAAAAAATTTGAAATCTACTAAAAGGCATTATGAAGAGGGAAAGACACAAATAACATTGCGCAAAAGATTGATTTAAATATTTGTTCTGTGCATTATTATTGTACATAAAAAATATGCTGGTGACAAGATATCTTACCCTAGCCAAATAGCACCTTGTGTACACCGCAACAAGAGGGTCACCAATACCACGTGTCATAAGCGCAAGGCGTTGTAGAGCATCAGCGTACTCTCTGCACGGAAAATCACTAAGCACATAGCATGTTGACAACAGATCATGACACTGACTGAATTGTTTTTCTTTTATCAATTTACACAATGTACTTTTAATGATTTTCAATTGTTCCACTTCGCTTCACCTTTGAATTTACAAACATTTAGTATGCACTTAAAATAAATACATTACCACAGCATGCTCAGCGTGGCAAATCTTGTGTAAACATACTAACCCCCATTGGCTATTTTTCTAATAAAGGCTTTAACACTAACAAACTGGAATGATACGATCGATAAAATAACACACAGAAGCCACAGCAACAAACTGTAGAATGAGCTAAGTAAATAAAAAAATAAATGTACTGTTTCATCCCATTTTCCACAAGAAATGAAAAAAACAAATCCCACGTCCTTGTCTGGGTAAATTACACTAAAAATAAAAAAATAATAAAATGTGAAATTATAAGTTTAAAATGTAAACATACCCTGTTGTGAGAAAGCTGTATGACTTGAGAATGGCACACTCCACGTACATGCGAGGAATAAGCTCACGAATCGAGGCAATTTTAAAGAACCAATTTCGGCATGTCTCTTTGGCTGATTCTGGCACATCTGCTGGTGTAAAGTTGGCTGCAAAACAACACAACATTAACCTGCTGAAAGTTTGGCTGGAGAAAGTCTGTACCTGCAGAAGAAGTGTCAGAAATAGTTTATATGTTAACCAACAAACAGTATCCATGACGAAATGCACAAACATAAGACGCAAGACTATTTATTCACCAAATAAAATGTTATAAGGATTTCAGTGTGGCATGGCAACAATGAAATACATCTTTCCTTGCAGAGTCTCACATGCATTCACACATGTCATACACTCAACTAGCAATCATCCCAGTGTTTACATCCAAGAATATGTTTAAAATATTGTAAAATTACCTGGTAGGCGGACTGGCTTAGTGCTGCCTGGTGGAAAGTACTGTGCCTTTTCAAGCAGTCGATCATATACCAGTCGACCTGAAGTTTAAGAAAGAGACAAACAAAAATAAATGTATGAATACTAATTAACTTCATCATTTAAAAAAAAAAAGAAGAAACTTATTATGTGATATATTATGCAATTAAAAAGTCATTACTGGCTCCTGCTGCTAATATGTTGACCAGCATCAAGATGGGAATCCAGATCCATATCCAGTTATAAACTAAAATAACTTTCTGTGAAAGTAGAAAACTCCACAAGGTAATGGCCTTCTGTATCTATGGCACAAATGCACAAATACAAGCCCCTTGCAGAATGGATACATAGATCTTTCCTATCATCCCTTCCTTCCCCAGAGGATAGCACCTAAATTGGGATAAAATTCTAAATTGCTATCTATAAACTCCAGTCCAATTTCTTTGTGTGAGACACCTACTAGGTGTGTTCTACACAAACTTGTTGTTTCCACAGAGTCATACTACTGAAGAAGTCAAATGCAATGTCTTGTTGAGGAACAAGACCTACCAAAAGTGTCAAGTATGTCGGTGATCAGCACAAACTTGCTTGGGTAGAACTGGATCACTGACACATCAGCCAGCAGTTTGGAGCACTGAAAGGAAACCACAAAGAAATTAGCAACATAAAATAAGACAAAGCCAACCTTCTGGCAGTACATGTTCTCTAGCTCAAAGGCCTCCTGTTATAACATTTATAATATTCTTTTTTTTCTTCTCCTAGACACATCAGTCATTTGCTGAAGAAGCAGAAGAATTAATATTAGTTTTTTTTTGCCATTCATGATCTTATAATCTAAATTGACAACATTGGAACATCCACACCAACACAGAAAAACATGCATAAATAAATGTAGTTTTGCTAAGTACATGCCTTCTTTAAATTGAACGACCCTTGGTAGTCTATTCTTTCTGAAGGAATGATCTAGAAATGGGTTAACGAATCTTTAAGAATCAACGCCGAAAGAAAAAGAAAGGAACTGCAGGAAAAAAAAAGACTGACATGCAAAATGTCAAAAGTCAAATTGTATAATATTCAATTTGTTAAATCTGTCTACACATTTTCTATGTAAACAGGTGAACTGTTTCTCCAATTTTTAAGACAGAGAAGAAGATTAATTAATTCATCAAAAACAAAAAAGATTGCCAACTAACCTGGATGGCAATTTTCAATGATTTGACCCTTTGGTCCTGCTCCCAAGCGTTGATCAAAGCCTGATTCAACTCCTCAATGCGTTTCACATAGTCTTGCTGTGACAAGTTCATCATCTCTTTCACTGACCCCTGAAACATGGTGGAGCCAAAACAGTTATTTTATGAAGTTACACTCATGAGAACAACAGGTTTGAGCGCAGTATGAAAAGTTAATATGCCAGTAAGCTAAGTTAGAAGTTGCTCATGATATGACACACAAACAATGTAATATGTATAGATATGATAGCATAAATGGTAAAGTCTTGCGCATACTGACCTCTTCAAAATCATCAAGCTGTTCCAGTCTGTTTTTCACTTTGTCTGTCATGGTAGTAGGGTGCTGCTGAGTCTTAATAACCACTGAGAATAGTAACAAAATATAAGTAACAGATATGAAAAAGTACTGCACACATCAAATGTCATATGCATGTGTATCAAATAGGTTCCAGAACATAGCAAAACACAACAACACACTAAGATTGGGTTAAAAAAATTGAAATGTAAAATTTCACCCTTTTCTTTGTCTGATGCAGACAGGAAACTTGTGGTGATGGAAAGTTTCTCTGACGTTGTGTATTTTGACAGAATGCCTGCTTTCTTGGCTGACCATGGTTCAAAACTTTCATCCAAGGTATCACCGCTGCTTTCTGGTTTCTGCAGAACAATAAATCAATAAATACATTATTAAAAATATATACTTTTTACTGTTTGCAACTGGCCATGACTATAATTCAAACACAAAATGAAAATAATAACCTCGAGGCATGTCATCTAAATCACTATTAGATGGCTCAAGCTGTCCAAACAGAAAAGTGTTTTTCATATGCATACTTTCTAGCAGAGAAACATGAACAGCAGTCTTCACATAATTTGCATAAACATTATACTTCTCCCTACTCGTTACTCTACTCAAAACACTGGTACAGCTTATTTTCTGTTGTGAATGAATTTTGAGTTTGATGCAACAAATATAAATTGTCAAGATAAAACAACAGTCAATGAATTAATTGTAACACTTACCCCTAACATTCTTTAAGGAAAGAAATGGTTCTCTGTTCAATTATTTTAAAATGGTCTTTAAAAAGTTAAAATCCATGTTCAGGTTTGTCTTCGTTGAATGAAGCCATTCCTTTCAGATATGGTAAAAGTAAAATAATTACTTTTATCGTGACAACCAGCTTCAGAGTTAAAATAAACTAGAAGGGCAAAGCCCATATGACTCATATGCTCCTTATGGAACTTGCAATATTTAATATGAAAATGAGTGCCCAGAAAAAAATGAAACAATTAAAATGCAAAGCAATACTAACTTTTATTTTTCGATGCTCATGATCTTGAGATGACCTTGACCTCCAGTCAAATACACACATGCACAATCAAATAAACTACATCAAAATTTGTATTTGCCAAAAAAGTGACCCTTACCTTCAGTGACCTTGAGATGACCTTGGTCTTCATTTCACCTTTGATGCTCATATTTGATCAAATAACCCAATGTTATTGCATGCTATGGGTCAATAATAATAATAATAATAATAACGGATTTTTATATAGCGGATACTCCAGCCTATGACCAGACTCACCACGCTTTACATAGTCATTACATATAAGTACATGCACTCGATAAAACATCGCTTTCGCTACAATACACCAAAAGACAGAACAGTAAGGGTACAAATTAATTACACTTATGTACACAAATTACAATTTACAACTATGTACACAAATGACAGAAAAGACAAATAGAATAGCAAAAACATTCACAGCTATTTATATGCCCGGTTAGGCCCAGGAGGAAAAACAGTATAAATATGTACAGCCGTGTATACACTTACGGATCAGACAGAGACAAAGAGGAGAGAATGGCAGCGGGATACAGATCATTCTGAATAGTGAAGTTTGAAGAGGTGGGTTTTGAGGGCCTTTTTGAATGCTTGTGTTGATTGTATGTTGCGGATATGGGAGGGAAGGGAGTTCCACTGCTTAGGTGCAGAGTAAGCGAATGCACGTTGGCCGTATGTCTTAGTGCGGGTGACGGGAACCTTGAGTGTGCGAGTGTCAGCAGAAGATCTTAAACTGCGTGAAGGGGAGTAGACAGACAGTAGATCAGCAAGGTAGGAGGGACAAGAATCTGTGAAGAAGTTGTAACAGAGAACAGAGAGTTTGTACTCTATGCGTGCTTGCACAGGAAGCCAGTGAAGGGAATGTAGTAGAGGCGTGATGTGATCGTGTTTCTTAGCTCGGAATACTAGTCTAGCTGCTGAGTTCTGAACCTTTTGTAGCTTGTCAATGATGTGTTTTGGGGAGCCAGTGAGGAGAGAGTTGCAATAGTCAAGACGAGAAAGGACGAGAGCGCAGACTAGGGTTTTGGTGGCAGTGAGCGTAAGATAGTGGCGAAAGGAGCTGATTTGGCGTATGGCCGTGTATGCAGAGCGACAGATGTTGGAGATGTGGTTGTTGAGGGACAGGTCATCGGAGAGAATGTAGCCGAGATGTCTTGCTGAGGATGAGAACTGAATGTTTGTTGTCCCTACCGTAAGCGATGTTGGGAGAGGCGGGAGTGAGGAGGAGGTGTTGTGCTTGTGAATGAGGAGGGCTTCGGTTTTATCGTCATTAAGCTTAAGCTTGTTGCGTGTCATCCATGACTTAATGTCTGTGATGCAGTTCTCCAAAGTCTGAACAGTGGAATTAATGAGAGAGGGGGCTGTGGATTTATAAAGTTGTGTGTCGTCTGCAAATGACTGACTCTCAACAGCATGCTTTCTAAGCAGGAGAAGCAGTGGCTTGGTGTACAGAGTGAATAACACCGGCCCTAAAACGGAACCCTGAGGCACGCCGCATACCAAGTCTGCTGTGCTGGAGAAACAGCCATCGACAGTGACTGCTTGTGATCTGTCGGAAAGATATGAGTGGAACCAAGCCAGGACCGAGCTGGAGATTCCAAAGTAGTGTTGAATAGTGTTAAAGAGAATGTGGTGGTCGACTGTGTCAAAAGCGGCTGAGAGGTCTAGTAAGGTGAGAACGGAGACGTTACCATTATCTAAGGCCAGCAACAGATCGTTGGTTACCTTTAGGAGGGCTGTCTCAGTGCTGTGGAAGGGTCGGTAGGCAGACTGGTTGGGGCAAAGTAAAGCGTTATCATATAGGTAGGCAAACAGTTGTTTGAGAACAATTTTTTCTATGACTTTGGACAGGAAGGAGAGGTTTGAAACAGGTCTATAGTTCTTTAGATTATTTTTGTCTAAACTTGGCTTTTTAAGGAGGGGTTTGATGACAGCCGTTTTGAGCACAGACGGAACAACACCAGAGGACAGACTCTCGTTGATAATGTGGGTAATGGTCGGGAGTAGAGGGTCAAGATTCTCTATCAACATGGGGGTAGGAATGGGGTCAAGAGAGCAAGATGTTGGTTTTGAGCTTAAGATGACTTTCTTGACTTCTTGCTCTGTTACTGGTTGAAAAACTTCCATTTTTGAGGTAGTGAGGGAAGGTGAGAATGGGTTAATGAGTGGGATCTCATGGCTGTCAAGAGCGTCCCTTATGTCAGCCACTTTCTGTGTGAAATAATTACAAAATACATCTGGTAGCTGACATGGTGGATGCGTGGATGGGAGTGATGTTGCATTGCTCTTACCCCTTAGCTGATTGCAAATGTTGAACAACTGTTTACAAGTTTCGCTGCTGCTAATTCTGTCGCTAAAGTACCGGGTTTTGGCAGTCTGGACTATTTTAGTGACCCGTTTTTTTTGCAGCGGTGAAAATCTGCTTGCTGACTTCTAAACCCAATTTAAGCCACTTTTTCTCTGCTTTGCGTCGGTGTTTCTTCGCCTCGGAGAGCTCGTCCTTGATAGACTCGTACCAGGGTGCTGAGCGTGTTGCCTTGACCTTTTTCTGGGCCACGGGGGCGTGCCGATCAAGCACCGCATGAAGTGTACTATTCAGCTGATCCACAGTGGGGCAGAGTTCTGGGGTCACTTTAGCGGTAAGCTCTTGCTTGAAAGCATCCCTATCCATGGTACGCAGGCTGCGAGCCTCCCTGAACATGGGGGGAGGAGGGGGGGGCTGCGACGTTTAGTTCGCACACGACACAGAAATGGTCAGATGTTAATTCCTGGGTGACTGAAGTTGATCTAACCACATTATCCTGAGGCCTATGCATAACCCAATCTATGATGTGACCACGGCTGTGGGTGGGTTCTGTGACTGACTGAGAACATAGAACCATTCCACTGTCGGATGAGAAATTTTGTAAGGCCTAAAATAACCTTGACCTTCAAAGATCAATGCAAAAACGGAACATATATGAAGATCATTCTATTATTTCAAAATACAAAAAGTTTGGACTTTATATCTTTTATAATTTAGGGTCAAGGTCACTTCAAACTACCCATAAGAAATCCGACTTTGGAATGCAAAAGTGACCTTGACCTTGGAGTGATGTTGAACAAATTTGCATAGTATGTGTGTCTCATTAATACCTATCATGTATCATATAATTATAAGTTCAATTTTAATAAGTTATGAAAAAAAGTTAAATTTTGTGAAAAATTGTCCTTTTTTTTATTAACCTTTGTTGACCCTGTGACCTTGAAGAGAAGTCATTCATTCACTGATCATTTTCAAGGTCTCGTGGATTTACACCATTTTTACCAAGTTTGGTTGTGATAGATGAAATAGTTTCCAAATAATTAGACACTTTAAAGTTTTGCACATACCGATGGTAGATATGCAGACAGACAGACGGACTAACACATTTTTTTAATGTCATGTTAGGACTATATAGGATTTGCAACAATCTAGAATTTTTATTTATTTTACTTATTTACTTTTTTTTTCTTCTTTTCTTTTTTTTTGGGGGGGAGGAGGGGAGTGAGGTTAGGACATGATAAAGGGGAGTGGGATGGGGGAAGAATACATAGACTCATTGCTGGATGCATGTTTGATAAGAACACCTCACCTTTAAAGTACCACTATTAGGTTTAACAAGAGGCTCAACCTCGGCAACAAATCTTGACAGTGGATCTGCCCCCTCAAACGCCAAACTCCTGGGTGTATCAGCCCCAAGGGGATCACCACCACCACTCAAAGGATCCACAAAGTCATGTTTTGTTGTTGGTTTGGTGATCCCAAATGCTGTGCCACCTCGTTCTATCTGCTTGATATCAGTCACCTGCACAGAGTAATAAGACCAGCCATTCAGAGCAAAATCCTGGGTGAGTAAACATCCAAAACCACTACCCCAATGGGCGAGTGAACAATCTGAGATAAATATCAAAAGAAATTAAAATCAAGCTTGATGAACACACACTTTTATGCGAGACTCATAGGAGATGTACAAACATGCAACAGTATGAGAACATGACACTGATTGACAGCAAGACTGATTTGCTTTTAGCTAAAGATTGTTGCTAATGTGCTTGATTCATGGAATAACATTCTGTTTATGTTTTGTTGCAGCAGAACTAGTACTCTAGAAGAAGTAATTCCTGTACTAAAAGTTTGTGCAAGTAGTTTCCTAACCTATCTAATATCTTACATGAGAAGAATAAGGAACATTTTCTAGAAATAATATGATTTTTAAAATTAGAATAACTATAATCTTTTATAATAAAAACAAACTACATACAGTAATTCCCTTCAAAGGATGTGATGTAGCTGGTTGAGAAGGCAGCGACTTTTGCTGAAGCTCCTGGTCATAGTTTCTATGGCTTGCATACCTAATAAGAAACAAATAATACAACTTATTTGCTAAATGTCAGAAGAATCACAGGATCGTTTGTTTTCTCATTAAATCACGTAATACACTCTACCGTCTCTACAAATTTCCTTGTAGATGGCTGGAATTTAAGAATGATATCTGAACTTCACACTCAAACAGAGAGAGAGCGAGAGAGAGAGAGAGAGAGAGAGAGAGAGAGAGAGAGAGAGAGAGAGAGAGAGAGAGAGAGAGTTACAGCAGTTGATATAAATCAACATATTTTGATTGATCCCAAGAAGTGAGAAAGAGAGAGAGAGAGACAGAGAGAGAGAGAGAGAAAGAAAGAGAGAGAGAGAGTGAGAGAGAGAGAGAGAGGTTATTTGTTGGTCTAGTATTATAATTACTGGTAGTAGTAGTAGTAGTAGTAGTAGTAGTAGTAGTAGTAGTAGTAGTAGTAGTAGTAGTAGTAGTTGTTGTTGTTGTTGTTGTTGTTGTAGTAATAATAGCTAGTAGAACTAAGAAAGGAACACACCCCCTCCAAGCTATAACATTTGTAAACACGTGCACAGAATGTTAACATACATTCACCGTAACACACAAAAATTTGGTTATTGCAATGCCGTAATTGCGCCCACTGTCATATTGTTTATAGTGTCCTCTGTATGATCAAAATAAAGAACAAATAGTTTATTGCAGAAAAGTCCACATACCATTCATAGGAAGCCATTTTGATGTCATGTGCCTACTGAACTTCCTAACCAAAACAATTGTATCAAGTACACGAATAAATCAAAAACTTATTTAATATATATCAATATATTAAAATAAGTGTTTACTTTAAACTTTTGGTAAAGATCATGCAAAAATTAAGTGATATAAAAACAAAAAAGCAGCACATCGCTTTTGATCCGATTCTAATTTTGTAAATCACGAAGGGAAGTAACCTCTGCAATGGCGTCAAATTCGCCAGCAGATAATGAGTTTAATTTGTTACCAGCCATTTATGACGTGATTAGTAGGTAAGTAACATGCAAAGTTTTTTGTTACTTGGCTATTCATTTTGGTAATTTTTATGGGCAATATCTATTGCCTTTTTATGATGCAATGCTGGTTGTGAATAATACAGTGTGTTTTGACTTAAAATAGTTTTAATAACCTGGCAGAGAGTTGGAGATCACACTAAATTTAGTATAGGCCTACTGTATAGTTATAGTATAGTATAGTATAGTTAAGCATAAAAGTATAAGATAGTAATGATGGTATCGTAGGCTATCATCCATTTGCCCTCTAGGTAAACGTGCATTTAACTTGAGCACACGTATTCTTACTTGTCGCACTGGCAAACTTTCAGTTTCATGCCTCAGTTGTCTGATGAATTTTGCCTACCAGTACCAGAGGGAGGGGTAAAGAAATCTCCACTCAAGTCAGTGGAGGAAATTCATTATTATGTTACTGTTAGACAAAAACTTATCTAGACCATTTTAGCATTTGTGGTACTAACGGTGACAACATCACTTGGCAGACTGATCTGTTGATTCCATGATCATCTGTCAGAAAGTAACGACAATTAACTGCATGTGTTTTTGTGCTGCAGTGAGGCTATGGGTTTGGTCTATTAGAGTTTAGAGTCTTAATAGTCTTAACAATTAACTGGACTGAAAATAAAAATTGGCTTATGGCACCACTGCTTTAGTGCTTGTAGTCCTTGCAAATAACATTTGTCAAATCAATAACCATATTTATGGCATTATCAAGCTGCATTTTTTCATTGTTTCAGCCTTGAGAACAATCCACCAGACATGAATCAATTTAGCCAGAAGTTGACAGAGCTGAAGAACCAGTTCCAAAAAGCTCGGGAGTGTGCTGAGAAGTTGCCAGGAACTCAGTATAGCAAAGAGGAACAATTACGACGTGTTGCCATTTTACACAAGCAGCTTGAGCAGAAGACCACTCTTTTGCAGAAGTATAAAACCAAAGGCTTCTTGGAAAACAATCAGTGATAAATATTTAACTTCACAATAAGATAGTCTCCACCAAACTGAGGGTATTTTTTATAAATAATTTGTCAACAATGGAAAAGGATGAGGAACTGCTGGGGGTGCATCCCATTTTTGTGGTTGATCCAGAAGAATGGATTCAGTATGTGTACAAAAAGGTTAGTTTGATCACTGAAGACCAGATGGAACATGAAGGTTGGGTGTACACAGTGGACCCAGTAACACAAAACTTTGTGCTTGTGCAGTTTTCTGATGACTCTGCGGCAATGTCTGTCATAATGCATGACTCCATTGTCAAGACAACTGTACTTGGTGACAGCACACCTACCATTAGACTAAAGCTGGATGCTCTGTTTCGGCCAGCAGCTGAAGAGAATTTCACTGAGGAAGAGCTCAATGCTCGTAAACGGAAACTAAAGATGTGGTTAGAGAAGAATCGCCTCCCATTGCAAACAACAGGAAGCCAGGATGAGGTGCTGACAATTTCTGATGCTTTGACAATACAGCCACCATATGGTGTTGATGATTGTCACAGCACGAATGAAATTATCTTGGGACGCATTCAGGGTCTTATCAAGAGTATGCCTGCAGACCAAGAGGATTGGTGAATTAAAACTGTTGCCACTGGCACTAGAAAAGGTGAAATTATGACTGGGCATTTTGCTGTGTGTATTATGTATTAACTTGTGATGACATGACTCATTTTATAATAATTGATTTCCTAAAGATCAGCATTTATACTTTTTAGACATGCTTGTTTCACTTTCAGTAAAAAGTATCGGTTTCTGCTTTTAAAAATCCAAGTCTCAAATTGCATGCTTAAAGTTAAACTATTGCCTTATGACATTGAAGCAATTTTTGTTTCATTTTATATAATATTTCATTTATTACTGTATTCCTTCTCAGATCCACTCAGCTGGACCTAAAAATAACTTGCCAGAGCGCTACCACCATCACGCTTATCCATCCTCTTTACTTCCTTTCTCTCTTCCTTTCTTCCCTACACACTAGCGCTTGAACTAAGTAATGCATGCATAATAATAATAATAATAATAATAACGGATTTTTATATAGCGGATACTCCAGCCTATGACCAGACTCACCACGCTTTACATAGTCATTACATATAAGTACAAGCACTCGATAAAACATCGCTTTCGCTACAATACACGAAAAGACAGAACAGTAAGGGTACAAATTATTTACACTTATGTACACAAATTACAATTTACAACTATGTACACAATGCTGCATGCTAAGGCTATACTGGCTGTAGGCCTATAACAAGCCGAAAGCTGGTTGGCTCGCTGTGTTATCTTCAGTTGACGAGCTGTTGATAAGCATGGTTAACCTCCCACCACAACATTTAGCAGAAGACAACAAGAGGATAATACATGTCAGTAATAACTAATATGAAACAAAACATGCCACAATTTACAAGACAGAAGAAAGGACAAATGAGAGAACTAAAAAAAGGGTGTTTGCTGCCTAAGTATGTAATTATACCATGCTTTACAGATCTGAAAAACACACATGCATGCTGCATTTAAATAAATAGGAAACCCAACATCTCAAACTCAAAGCAAGGCACAATCTATAAGACGGCAGAAGACAATACAGTAAACAAAACATCCTAATGTGCCACAATAAAAGAACACAAAATAATGAAAGAAAAAGACCAAGGTAATCTCGAAGTATATAGATATATTAATAGATATATATCATATATATATACATACAATACTTTACAATATATCTATATACCACTGAGTATATACAGTCATATTTACTTAATATTATTAGACACATTTATGGTGTGCATGTGAAATTTGTTTTTCGTTTTAAATAATTCAAAATAGTGCATTTAATATCGGTAATATACAAAAAAGAAAAAAACAGATCTTTCAATGCATGTGAATAAAACAAAAAAAGCCTAACTGAAGGTCATTTCTATACACCACAGTTCACTAGTATCATTGCAGTGCCATACATCAGTAATCCAAGAGCAGCATACAAGTCTATTTGAAAGTTTTTTGAAACGCCGTTTTCACTATTCTTACAAACTATACCACCAGAAACAAAACTCGTCGATCCGACCACAACTTCACCTTTGTTTCATTATCACAAACGATAACACTTACACAAGGCCTGTATTTTAAAGTTAAAAAAATAGATAAGATGAACATAATCACCAGCTCAATTCACGGAAACAATCACTTTTCACACAAGAAACACGTTTTTTCTCTACACCGGTCATTCATAGAAATAATTCCAGAACTGACCTAGATATAAGAGTCTTTCGGGTTGGCAGCAAAGGAAAGGAGAGGTCGGCTATAAATCAGCAACCTCTAGCCTTAAGCTGACATTACAAAAATCCCAGTATAATATAATAATTATTTATTTAACCACTTTTTTATAGCACTTTTCCAGCTTAAGAGCCGCTTGAGGTGCTGGCGAATACAGAATCTAACTGAAGCCGCCTGAGACGCCCACTTCCACCCTTTGGACGCATAGTCGGACGACTGAGCACAATCCTGGGTGACCTGGAATGGGGAGAAAGGACCTAGTGCATGCTGGGTGTATTTGTGTAGCTGGCATGAGCACCAGGATCTTTAAAGTACATGTGATGGAATGCATGCGAATACATACTAGACCTCGGTTTGTACTCTCATCCAAAGGAGTAGGAGCTCAGTGTTTCATTTTTTTTTTTGGGTTTGTTCCAGAATGTTAATGGCGTTTAAATCTCTGCACAGGCTGCAATGTTATCGCCTGACATTCAAGTACACAGCGTACACCACTGAGCTAACTTATTCAGCCAAACACACTTACAGTTACAACGAAGTCCAGAGGAAAAAATTTCCCCTTCGTTAAAGCCGAAGTTTGTTGTACCTGTAATCGACTGTTAGTGGCTGAATGGTGTGTTGGTATTCATTATATCCATCCTATTCTATCTTATCCATCATGTCTCTAAAATGAGTCTTTGATGTAAGATTTACAGCCCAGAACTTGTCAAACTGTGTTCTTGTCATGTTATTGCTAAAGGAAATGATTTTAGAAGAGTTTTGCCAGATGAAGGTGAGAGAGAGATTTAGCCTCCTGGGCTTTAAAGTGTGAGGTGTGTGTGATAACCCGTGCGTGTACCTCCAGCTATGTGTGCTTGTGGAGTGAGGCTGTTTTCTGTGGAAGTGTCATGAGAGATAGAGAAGAGATACGTTTGCTTTGTATGTTAAAGTGCACTTTTTATTCATAGACGTTTCTTGTGTTCTCGTTGTATTTTTTTATGCAATAGTGTTCTTTTAAACATATATTGAGGTACCTTCCTTTGAGTGTGCATGTGAATGCATGGTCTTTCTCTGTATAATTGGCTTGTCTACGATATACACAAGTCCATTTTTGATATTTTGCAAGTCTGGTGTGATTGTGTCCAATGCTGCAGTGGGTTTTTTTTTCTTCAGATTTTTAATTATTTTAAGTGTTTTTGGTTTGAGAAATATATGACTGTAGAAATTTTTATACTTGCGTGTAGTGTGAACATGTGACCGTTTGTTTACCAACATCGGGTCAATTTTCAATATTCAATGTAACTGTTGTCATTTGGCTGATAAATCTGTTTATGTAACCGTTCCCCCTGTTGGGATGTGGAAATTTAGTGCTTAAATCATCACCGTTTCTGTCATTCTCATTTGTTCTTCTCGTTCCTAATCTGTTTTATCAATCTTCGCTAGACCCAGTCCCATACTTTTTTTCTTGAAAACTCTCCCAAAACTCATTTGTGTATGGGGTCCATTTGGTCAGCTTGGGGATATGGGACCCTTTCTGCCAAATCTGAAATGGTCACTAGGGCTTTCTAAGGTATTATTATTTTGCCATGTAGGCATTTTATATACGGTATGTGTTTTGTATAATGATGTTTATGTTCGATTTTGTGTTTGTAAATAGGTGTTTGATAAATTAGAGTAAATCCTCAGTCACCTGCTTGGTATGCCTTTATAAAAATGTATTTGCTGGTTGTGGACTGCATTTGTAGTGATTATTATTGCACCTGTGCATTTTCACCTGCATGTCCATGTGGTTTGCAGACAAAATTAATCAGGCTGGGGAACTCTCCTCAGATCCGCGATTTTCCGAGAAAAGGTACCGTCACTCCAGAAAAAATTAAATAGAGGTCCAAGAAAAAAATCGCTCAGATAAATAAAAAAAAATCACAAAACGCAATTTATCCAAGTCTAAGTCTTGATCCATGTCCGTGTCCAGCTTTTTTTTTCTCGTCACTTAAAGTGTTGCCCGCGCACTCTATTGTTACATCGAATTCACTGCCCAATAAGGCTTACTAGCATCACTTGACTACAGCGGGCGAAGGCGATGTTGAACGTTTGGCGGATCACGTGAAGTTCAGTCCTTTGTCATTGTCCGCCATTGTTAGTTTATAATCACTATATTATCATGGTCAAGTCATGTGTTTCACGTATTATTAACCGCGGAGACCCTTTTGAAGAAGGGGAAATCAACAAGTGGAAATGGGAATGGCTTGAAAAGATGGCGAAAGTGTAACTGCACTCCATGTCATGGGTAACGACTACTACTAATACTACTACTAATGATAATGTCCTTATGAACACATGATGAATATTATGAAAAACATACACATTTATCTCTCACAAAAAGCATTCTTTTTGGGTGTACATGCTATGAAACGTTCAGCTTTTGGGGGGCAAAGCCCACCAGATCCCCACAACGGGGCTTCGCCCCTGGACCTGACCAGGGGCCTTACGGCGGCCCCTGGACCCTGGCCGGATTTAAGAGATTTTTGCTTTCGACTGTTCCCCAGCCTGATTAATGTAATCTCACTCCTCAGTGTCATCTTATTTTTTACCCGTTGTTTTTTTTCAGTTCTTTGTTGTGGCTCATCACTTAATGTCTAGATTTCTTCTGCATTGTCATACCTGAAGTCAAAGTTTTTTTGTTGTTTTTTTTTCCATGAATAAACCAATGTTAAACAATTATGAACTGCAGTCTCTTTTAGTTTTATTAGTTTGTAATATCAGTTGTGTTGTATTTTAAATTAATTGTAAATATACTCATAATGCAGATATTTTGTTCTTTACATTTCCTGTTGCTTTCATTCTATTGAAGCAAGAATCTTGTAATTCCTCTGGAAACGTTATTATAAGTATAAGCACAAAGTGTTCACAGAAGCACAAAAGTAAATTTATTATGACCAACAAACACACTACTGAAACATTAATGTTAATGAGCTTTAATAAAATCAAATGAGCATCGAGAGAGTTCTCAATAAAGGACACAACTCAATATCAACATAATTCATTGATTGTGGATTAATGGATAAAAATAGGCAAAAATATAAACCCAAAAGTGAGTGTATAAAATAACATGTATTCTACAGTGCTACAGATGTTCTACTTTAATTTAGTTATATTTCCTCATCTGCAAAATATAAATACGCGTTTTGTGTACATGTAGACTAGAACGAAAATTAACAATAATATACACTAGTATTATCGTTGATTATTTTAAATTCAAAAGACACAAAGTAGGGCTCATTGTAAAATGTTTCAAATTGGAGTGGAAAAAAGATGTTTTTGTCAAAAACAAATTTGTGTGACTATCAGTATCACCGTCAGTAATCTAGAATTGGTTTGAGGTTGCAGGAATTGGGTAAGAGGCTGTGCTTATTAAACCTAACACATTGTTAAAGTAGTCGGGTATTTGTAATTAAACTCTTGTTAGGCTAACCTACCACAACATTAGTCTTCACTATGCTTGTGCAGTCAAACTCTCAACTATTAACTAAGTACTAAGTCTCATTTTTGTGCTGTCCAGAAAATAGTGGAGAGAATTTTAATTAAAGAATTTCTCAAATGACTTAATAGTTAGGTTATAATGAGTGTGACTTATGGGTTTGAATAAAACGTATATTATATAAAAATATATATACAAAGCGATGCTGACCTTAAAAACCCCAAAACATTAAATAAACTACCAGATCAGTGAGAATACAGTAACAACTAGATTAGTAAGTACAAAGCACCTGTGCAAAATCTATACAAGTAAATAATTTTTAAAAACCTCACCTATAAATACTACAGGTACTATATGAACCACCAATAGAAGATTAGAAGCAGACATTTGTAAAGTAATGTGCACAATGACAAAATACAAATTCAGACACAAATATATATTTCATAAAACATATTTTTTAAAATGTTTGATGTAAAACAGTAAAAAATTAACATTTGAATTAAAACATTAGTAAAACAAAGTTTTTTTTTATTAACAGAAAAAAGCATTACAAAATATATTTTCTGGTAGTTGTAAATCTCAATTCAGAATATAGGAACATTTGGTTTCCCAATAATCATGGGTAATTCATGTTCTGTATAACTATAAGGAAAACATCAGTACAACAACTGGAGATTATAATGTGAAAAACAAAAACCAAAGATTGCTGCACTCATGTGATTTAAAAACAGTACATAATCTTGCTTTTTTTATCATTTAGATTCCAAGGACACCAATATATCGTACCTCAAGATTTTCAGAATATGAAATATTCAAATTTAAATCGCTATTTGGTTATTTTCTAAAGATTATACTAATCACACCAAAAATGCCACTATACATGATGAAATATTGCTAATACCATTACCCACAAAATATAGTTGTGAAATCTACCTCCTTCACAAAGGAGGTGTTGAAACAATGTTTTATGACCTCACCAAGAATGTTAATTCTTATGGAATTCCTCTTTTCGTACTCGCACACCGAACAAATAACATTGTGACTCAATATCTGTTTTCAAATATGAATACCATAAAGGACTCGATGGAACAGAAGCGAAAACAACAGGCCTTACCTAAAATAAATACTGGTATTATAAGGGAAACAAACCAGCACAAAACTGTGGGAAACAAGCATGTAATATATTACTTTTATTATAATCAACATGTTTTGGAGCAAGTATATAATCTTTTTCTCTTATTTTTAAATTTTATTTTAATACACTTTAATCAAACCTTACAGCTTTTACAAAACTGAGCTGAATTGACTAGTTATTACACAAAAGAAGCTTATATATGCAGCTTGAAAGACAAGTTAGAATATATGCAGGACTGCCTAACACTCGGGGGTAAAACAAACATATTTGCTCTTTAGTTTTGTTAAGTCAAAGGCTATCGGTGGGATCACCAAAGCATTCTCAAAGCAATAATCTGCAATTACTTCCATTTACATAAATTGCACCAAAATAAAATTTAATATTCATTAATAAACAATGAACAGATAAAACATTTAAAACATAATTACAAGAAATATATTACAATCAGATAAGGCATTGCCTGATGATACAGTGATAGAGTACAAGCATAAAAATGCTTAGCACACAAACTAAACAATAGCCCAAACTAAACGATGGTCCATACACACAAAAACCATGAAAGATAAACCTCATTTAGCATTTCAACACCATAAAACTTTTTAAAATAATATCAAATTAAACTATCACATTGAAATTTAAATCTACGATAGCTAAACTAGTTAAACACCGTAAACTTCTTATGGTAGAAGTCAAAAATACAGTACTCACTTCCACCACTACACAAAAAGACAACAGAAAACATGATGACAGTTAAGATCGTTATTGTAGTGGGGGAGAGGGTGTATCTACATCAGGATCACCCTCGAGGTCAACAGTGTCAATCTGCTCAAAGCTGTCATCAGATGATGAGCCGTCACCAAGGTAGTCATCTGTGTCTTGGGTATGATGAGCAGGGTGGTCAAGTTCTAGGAACTTGCGCAGCGTTTCTGCCAATTCATAGTGTTCACTGTGTAACAAAAAGCCATTCTTAAAGGTTATTCAACTACATCCATTCTAGTACATTCTAATTCAAACATTATTTGTAGCTCATAATATGCTGAAACAATGACGGTTCAATGTGTACAATGGAAGGGGTCACACACTGCATAGCTGAGACTGGCCAAGTGTTACACTGTTGTTGTTTTTATCAATAGTTGATTCAGCCCCGATGCTTGAATCTTGATAAGTGTAACTCAGATTTGTTTATCCACGCAACCTGTTCACTCAGCAACAAGGCAGGAGTCGTCATATGAAGTTTTCCAACTTTATTCAGCAAACATCAACAACTGCATACAAGATCGCTCAATCGCTTTGTTCACTTTTCACTCCTCGCAGACACAGTGCATAACCTATATAGTCCCTCTATAATTGAGAAAATGTTCGAACATTCCAGTGTGACGCAATACCAGCCAATCAGAATAAAATTCGCCACCAGAACTATGCACTGACTTTATTTAGGTTAGAAGAATCTCTTAGCTACCACTAGATTTATCTACATGCTTCGATTGATAGTAAACAAGTAATTCTAGAAAATTCTCCAATAATATCGACCAACGAAAAACATCAACATTATACCAAGCTTCTTCTAACAACAACGCAAAATCAAATCAAAGGTAAATACACTCGAGATCTATTATTGCATGCTTTGCAAAACCAAACGATCAGATCTATCTTGCGCGTCTCAAACGTAACACCAAGGCTTACACTGGCCTCTCCCCAATCTCTGCTGCTGGTCGTAAAGCCTAACTATTATGCCAATGTGACATAACATTGTTGGACTTACAGTCCCCCCCTCCTTTTTCAGTTCATGACAGGGAAAGTGATTGTGTAAATACTTCAAGAAAACGTGCAATCTGTTCGTAACCAATAGCAGAGAAGGTGGAGAGGCGACTTAAGCCTCAGCCACCCTCTGCAACACAGCTTAAAATAAAAAGTGTGTAAAGGTATAATAAAATAAAAAATTCAGTCAAATTTAGCATAAAATAATCGTTTGTTTCTATCCCTTACAATTCCTTTTTTTTTTTTTACAGCAGCCACTGGGCAAGACAGTGTTTTACATTTGTTGATAGGAGCTGACATGTAGTGTATCTCAGAGTTGTAGTGAAGGTAAATTTAAACATATCTATCTATGCTCATACAATATAACTTATAAGAATAACGGAAAAATAATAAAATTCGGTTGAATTTGTTAGGAAAATTCCATAAAATATCAGCACTTTACCCCACGCCAAAAGGCCCCAATTCAAAGGCCTTGTTTACTTTTGGCGAAAACGAGTTTAACCTGAAATTCGCATTGATATCACATTACACAACAATATAGCAGGCTTTTGTTGCTCAAACCAACCGCTAAAGTTTGAATTTACATTTCAGTTCTGATAGGCAGTGATTTCTCCTGATTAACGGTACATCAAATACCATACCCATGTGACCTTTGGCCCAATTTCTGAGTAAACAACGAAGCTGAAGAGTTTGTCTTTTGTGTCTGTAGGGTCTATTTTATCAACCTAAAACGAAAAACCTTACAAGCAATTGCTTTTAACAGATTCTGTCTCTTGCCAGCTTTGGTAGCTGCTACAGTATGTTTAGCTCCATAATAGTGGCTGGCTAGCCAACGTCTGCTGCTATTAATAGGCACAAAACCTACGTAATTAATTCATTATAAAAAAAAAACGACTATATTTTCGAAAGAGAATTTTTGTTGTATGCTTATTTTTTCCCATGGGGCAACACTCACTGTGAATGTTTAAAGTTTAGAGGGCGTGGTCAAAGTGGTAACTTACCTGCTGTTGCCAAAAGTGTAAGACTCTGTGACGCCTAAGGTCATGCCAGTGTTGAGAAGGAACACAACAATATGGCTTTTTCCAAAATGACGCACTTCTTCCTCATCAACTCGTACGCCCACTATGTCATCCAAGTTTGCCACAACTGCAGCATGAAATCACAATTGCAACAACCTAATTACACATGACGTCAATATACAAGAAATACATCATAATTATATAAACACACCCAAACCTTGCCAGTATGGCAGTAGTCATTTTATTTTATATTAACTAGTCATCACTACAAAACCATACTATGTTTATCAACACTATTAATTAATCTACTTCCTCAAAGTCCTCTATACAACAAATGCAACAACAACAACACACACACACACACACACACACACAAAAGAAGAAATACTGCATGCAAGAAAAAAAATAAATGAGGAAAAAAGATCATACATAAAAATATTATTCATTCAATAAAATAAAGTCATACCAATTCTGAGATCGGCAAACTGGGGAAGCAGCTTTTGGAAAACTGTCTTTCTGGTGATTCTCAGTTCTCCCTTCTGCTTGTCGAGATCACATTCCTGAAAATAAATAAACATGTATGTTTTGTGCAGTAATCAAAATAGCACCACACAACAGGAACTATGTTAACCGTCGCAAAAAAAAAAAAAGGGCTGCTCTTCTTTTTTCAATCATTCTCACCATGTTTTGTTAATTCCTTCAGTTAGCATTATGCAAATGCTTTTATGCAGGGGCCAGTAACAGTATGAAGTGACTATAGGTGGCTTTTGCTCTCCTTTGTACTACGAATAAATAATAACAATATTTCAAAACATGTTTGAGAAGAGGGCTCTCTGGAGAGGGTGGGCATTGCGCGCAACCTTTCCGTCATTGGGGAGAGAAGCATTTGGGATCTCTCCTTTATCTGAGCCACCTTAATGAGGGTGGTGCCCATTTCTTCTTCCTTGCTGCCTTAACTTCCATGGTTCTAAACAATGCCAGGTACCCATTCAGTCACAGATGGGTGGACTGGGGCGTGTTGTGTGCTTCTGGGGCGTGTTGTGTGCTTGTTTAATTCTATGTGAGTCATTTGGTGGTTGCCTTCCAAGTACACTCGTTTTTGTTTTTTATCAGTTGATTCAGCCTTGATGCTTGAAACCTCATAAGTGTAACTCAGATTCGTTTATCTACGCAGCCTGCTCACTCAGCAACAAGGCAGAAGTCGTCGTATGTAGTTTTCCAACTTTATTCAGCGAACATCAACAACTGCATACAATCGCTTTTTCCACTCTCAACTTTTCACTTTTTTTCTACTTTCAACTCTCTCTTATTTTGAAACAGTGCGGCACTTATATAGTCTCTCTCTACTCCAAGAACATTCGGGCAAGACACAATTATAACCAATCAGAACAAATTTCGTCATCACTGTCTCACGTCATACAACCATATTTAGAATAGAAGCGTCTCTAGTTACACTAGAATTATCCACACGCTTCGATCGATAGTAAACAACCAACTCTAGAAAATTCTCAAATAACATCGACCAACTAAAATTATCAACGTTATACAAAGCTTCTTCTAACAACAACGCAAAATCAAATCAAAGGTAAATACACTCTATTGTTGCGTGCTTTGCAAAATAAAACGATCAGATCTATCGCGTGCATCCCACATGCACCATCGCGCGCGTCTCAACGTAACACCATCCATCCAAGTACTAACTGAGCCCAATGTTGCTTTACAAAACATTTCTAGTGTTTGCCCAAATGACTTCGGTACTGTGCCACCCACTAGAGAAGGCAACCAAACAAAACAAAACAAAACTATACCTCCAGGCAACTTTAATACCAAACCCCCAAACAGCAACTGCAAAGAAACACCTTCCTGTCTGCCATCACCCTACCCTGCCCCTGCTCCCACCCCTAACTTTGTAACAATAAATAATTAAAATCACGGGCTTACCTCCCATCCTTCCATCCAAAGTAGTCCAGCATAAAGAGCCCCAGCAATATATAGCAATTTCCACATCAAGTAATCTGAAACAATCGCAGTGCATGCAATGTCACAATGTTCGAGATCATTTTCTTTACACATCCTTGCTCAAAACTACAAAATAGCAAGATTCATTTCACACTGTCAGAGATCTACAAGACCTAGGTTTGGTCTGTTTCAAGTGCATGCATCGTCATTCTCTAATATTCCGTACAATATTACTATTATCCCTGGCACTACTAGATCATTGTGCTAAAGTGCAATGGGATAGGTCTATTCTTTATTCGTATTACACAAGACTGTATAAAAAATATATATATGTTAGGATAATTTTACATATTCTTTTTCCAAATTGCAACGTAAAAGTTAATTTCTTTATTCACATTACACCCCTTTTAAATAATTTATATATAAAGGTGAGGATCCTTATTTTTTACAACCTCAAAAATACAACGCAACAGGTATATTTTTCATTCATATTATTCCTCTATAAATAAATGTATATAGGTTAAGATCCTTATTTTCACACATACTTATTCCACAGTGCAAGTATGTCTTCTCTTATATGCATCAAACATGCAAACATACAGATTATATGTGCATTCTAGTTATTCCAAAGTGCACAAGTTAGAAACCATTTCACACATTCTTATTTTGAAGTGCAAAATAATAGGTTCAAATCATACGTCATATACTCACAAAGAATTGTTTTAATACATTATCAACAAATCTAAACAAATAAATGTCTCTGAACAGGGCAACTGAATTTAATTGAGACATGAAATCAAGTTTATTAAAAATTATACAAATATTTGTAGTTCAGTACAGTTGTGTAATGCCTACTAGCAGTAATAGTAATTACTAATCATAGTACAAATTGTAGCAGTAGTTACACTTTTTTTTTACCTGTTCCATAAATTGCTGCTCCACATCCAATCCCAAGCGACCCTGTAACAAAATACAATAATTATGTAAGTGTACATATATATTATATTTAGTTATGAAAATACTCTACCAATTATAAATGTTAATAAATAAAATCCTATGATATGTATGTGTTTGTGTGTGTAAAAGAGCAAGTAAAAATAGCCAGTGAATGATATTGTTACAAATAATAGATATGGTTTGGAATAGGAAAATATTGAGGTACTTTCATGTCAAAGCTTAATGTAGAACATTCAATACAATTTATAAAACCAGCTAACACTTAAAATAATCTATTATATCAAAATAAATAACTTACCAAATAGGATGCCCCATGACCAGACATTGGGTTCTCGGCATAAACAAATGTGCTCATTGGTGTTCATTTTCACAGTAATATAACCCATGGTTCTTATTCTGTTTTTGAACTTTTCTCCAACAAGAATGTCTGGAACAGTACACAATTGTATACAAATGTTATAACAAAAACAACAGTTTGCTAGAATGTTAGTCAATGTTATATTTTGAAATATTTACCAGAAATGTTTGTGCATTATGCAGAATGTATATTATTTCAACACTAAGTTACAGAAACAAAATGGCAAGCCATTCAAATGTATTTCCAAACACTCGCACACATAGCTGAAGATCAGCATTTTCAAAAGTGTTTTGGGCGATGGTGTGACTGTGCTGTATTTAAAAGAAACAACAAAATGGAAGGATTGAATGTTGGGCCACAATATTAATTATCTGCAAGCAAAAATATTATCAAAATCGGTTCAATGGTTCTTGAGATATGGTGGGCAATGCACAAACTGACATTCTGACCAACTGACAATGGGCTCCTATCATTCCCGACTATTACAAAAATTCCTGGAAGTAAAATCACTGCTTAAAATCTTGAAGGTGTGAGATGGGAATGCAGAGCTACTATACTAATTAATTTACTATTTATGTATCTATCTATCTGTGGACCAACCCCATCTATCACAAATGGAATTAAATGGCAACAGGGGTTGCACCAACACGTGTAGTATTTAGCGCGCAAATCTACTCACGCATTGCATCGATCCACTCACAACAAAGGCAAAGAGACGCACTAGAAAACAATTAATTCGGTTACCTGTAAACAGCCTGTGCCTTTAAGTACTGGCATTATTATGGGGATTCTAAACATACAGAAATATCAATGGGCTTCCAATGAATGGATGACAGGCCCAAGAGTTATATATAAAATAATTAATACACAAAAATGTATGAAAGTGTACCTACCCGTATCAGGAAGATTGGGTTAGATTTGTTTATGTACTCACTGAATTATTTTTAGTGTTTACAATTTATCGGAAGTCTCTTCAGAAAGAAGGTAGAGCAAGGTTGTTGTAAGAGGCCCTGTCGAAGTTTCGTTTGTCGTGAAATAAAAGATAGTAACACGCAAGAAAGGAAACAAAATCTCATAAACGTCTCTGTAAAATAATTAGGAAATAATATGCTAAAAACAGTAGTTGAATTTATCGATATTTTCATGAACGTTGAGGCAAAAAGCTGATTTGTGTGCTTTGTACAAATTGGGGAACCATAGAAATAGGACCAGAGTCTTAGATCATGTGACCTAAACAATTGTCACGTGCTTCAGTTGCAGCTTCCGCATCAAGCGGTTTAGGCCTAACTGAACCAAAACAAGACATCGTTGTTGTTGGTGGCAACATCCAGATTAGATGAAATGCTGGTCATTTGCCCAATCCTTTATGTCACGTTGTTTGTTGATAGTTTTGCATCAGGCATCCACTACAAGCCAACATGGGATTCTTTGGACGAAAGACAACTGCCGCAGTGGTATGACGAAGCCAAGTTTGGGATCTTTATCCATTGGGGCGTGTTTTCAGTCCCGAGTTACGAAGGACCTTGGTTCTGGGAACGATGGAAGGGACCTGAGTCCCAAAGATGGGATGACATTGTTAAATTTATGAAAAAGAATTATCCTCCAAACTTCACATATGCTGACTTTGCAGCAGACTTTACTGCCGAGTTGTATGACCCTGCGCACTGGGCAGAGATGTTAAATGCATCAGGTGCTAGGTATGTGTTTAAAAATTATATAAAAGTCATGATTCAGATTGCATTGCACTTGGGCTAATATATAAATATTTTGATTGCATTGCATATGTATATGCAGTTAATAGGCTATACATGTCAACTATAGCTAGTAGTGCAGGCAACTGATACTAGTACCACGTACCTAATTAACTATATAGCAGTCTCGCTAATGAGAATTATAATTTATATAGAAGATCCCAAGCCCCGTTGTGAATGCTACGCAACCTGCCACATACAGTATAATTAGATATTAATGTGTACATTATCCTCTGTGTCAAACTTAATTCAGAAATGAGTGGATACAATTATGATACACATAACATTCTCCAAAGACAAGCCATCAACAATAGATTTAAAAATCCCCACAGTGGAACAGAACAATAATATACTCTTTATCCAAATACCCTGCAGTGGAGTGGAACCAATTCCCTAATGAGGTTGTCACCCTTTTGTCTGCTAACACAATTTCAACAGCTGGTGGCAAACGGAGAGCCCCGATCTACTGCCTATACCACATTACAGTATACATGTGCCATCACATTTTTATCCAGCTTTCAAATATATGAAGCCATGTAGTTTATATATTACACAAAGGCTGTTTTTAAATTCAGTATGTGCACAGAGCATCAGCAAAGATCAGTCTTAAACTTCTTTGACACGGAGTATTTGCAGCGTATTCTCAAAGTCGTAATCATAGTCATAATTGGCTTCTATATATTCCTGACCAATCAGTCTACCATCATGGATGGGAATCAAGATCCAGATCATTGTTGATCTAGTTTGAATGACTATCTGGGCATACAATTTTATCAGTTTAATTATTACAGTTATCTGCTGTAATATATGCTCTATAGCTATAATATAATCTTCCAATGTGAGCATATATATAGTTTCTTCATCACTTCTTCTTCCTTAGGAATAATAGAAAATAAATCTACCTATAATGCCAATATAAAAAACTGCATTCAACATTATTTTAATGTTTGATTGTGATAATATTTTTGTCTTGTTCATGTATTTAATTATATTCTTGTCAATGTACATTAATTTTTTTTAAAGGATTGGTGTTCATTTGCATACAAATTAGTGCATTTTCTTATATCTTATCCTACCTGTTTTCAACTGCAGATATGTTGTGCTAGTGGCAAAACATCATGAAGGGTTCTGCAACTGGCCGTCCAAATACTCGTGGAACTGGAACTCCATTGCTGTCGGACCTAAAAGAGATCTTGTTGGTCTGTATTTTTACTTTTGTGTTGGTCATAGATATTTATAGTAATAATTAATTAAGGATCCGAGGTATTTTGAAGTTTTATTCCCAAGCATGATATGATCCATAGAGGAATGCTAATTGTGCCATGCATTTAAATGAACTTGATCAGACTACCAGCTGATTTTGAAAATATGAAACTCAAGCAGCAACTTACTCATCTGCGATTATTATAGTCTGAAGGACCTGTTCATCAATCAAATCTGCATGCATGAGACATGTTTGCAGCCATTTAGCTCATACATTAAAGGAATGTCCTTCTAATGAGCAATTAAACGAATTTAAAAGCATATGCCAGGTCCACCAAGACAGCATAGCTTGGTGATGTACCTAAACCATCCACTACCATTGACTTTGCAATGTTGTGTTAAGAGCGTGGACATCAGTCATAACTTGATGGTAGTGCATAAATTCCCATGCCATCAGTTATCAAATTATAAAGTCATCTTGATGGAAACAAATTTGGGTTATTTTATATTCACTGTGGTCAGATTGTTAACATTTTGTTGTTTCCTCTAAAATACGCAGACTGAAGTAATTTTGTCTTGGTCTAGAAGTTGTGCACGTCTTTTTTTTTTAGTGGCATAGATATTGTAGAAGACTTAAAAAAAAAAGAAAAAACTCATTAGGTAATGTACCTGATTTTTGACTTATGACTTTTTGTGTAGGTGACCTGGCAAGTGCTGTTAGAAAATACAACCTGAAGTTTGGAACATATCATTCATTGTTTGAGTTCTTCAACCCTCTCTTCCTTCTAGACCAAGAAAACAACTTTACCACAAATGATTTTGTAGCAGTGGGTCTTGTTTCTTTTGTTATAGTAGCAGTTGCGCCAAATATGTGTGCATGCTTTTGACGACGGGTGCTTTTTTGGGGGGTACAGTGGACACAGAATGCTAGCTTGATTTCTGTGAAATTTGTCATTAATTGTTTTGTCCATAAGCTAAATCTTTAATGTGAACTCTTCCTACTAAATGGATCACGTTCATACACTAGGATCCGTGTTTTAGGGCTGTTGTAAGTTTTGCATCCTGAAACATGAGAAAATGTATACCCCCATCGTTAAAATTTATGTCCAGTCAGAATCAGAGGAATAGTATTGCACAATATGATATGCAAACCTTTACTCGGAATACACTGAATTCAGGATCTTACAACTTGGTTGCATATATATAGTCCATGTTCACCGTTTCAGAGGAAAACCATGCCAGAGCTTTATGAGCTTGTGAACAACTACAAACCAGATATAATTTGGTCAGATGGTCACTGGCTGGCTTCTTCCACATATTGGAACTCAACAAACTTCTTGGCTTGGTTGTACAATGACAGGTGGGTAGAATTAGTATAGTACAGTACAGCTAGCATCATAGATAAATTGTTAAGCCTCTTACCCTCCAGAGAGCACACTCATACATGTCACTTTAGTCATCGACCATCTGAGAACATTTTTGTCTAATCCCACCTTTCGGATTGGTGAATACATTTTGGAAGCTAAACATTTATCCAGTTTAATTTTGAAGGCTTTTGTTGTACAGACAGTGACAACTTTTAAACAAATGAGGGATAGCGTGATGGCTTTCTTGGTTGAAACAGCTGGCGAGCGAGAGATGCAATGGACCTGGGTTCAATTCTTGTTGGTGACATAAAGATTTGTCAACAGGAGCATTAAACACTAAAAAAAAACAATAAAATTGCATTGAACTTTAAGCTATAAAAAAAAGAGTTCTGCTGTATATTTGACCCATATCATCAGTAGAGCCAGTTTGGTTGATAAAAAATAGCAAATTTCCAGATTTGAATGGCAGCATAAATGCTGTGCATGCCTTGGTTTGCAGCCCAGTAAAAGACATAGTGGTGACCAATGATCGTTGGGGAAATGATTCTGATTGCAAACATGGTGGATTTTTCACTTGTGGTGATTCGTTCAATCCAGGTAACCAATGTGAACATTCTATTATAACTTGTATAAGCAGTTTCTATCGAAACTATTCCTGCAGTAGGCTGAAAAGAAATGTCATCCTTTGACTACAAAATCGGTCTGAATTTAATTTGATGCTGGTTGTCCAGTATATGTTGTGATTATTTAAAAAATTGATTATGATAAACAAACAAAACAACACAAAATAATAATGACAAATATTGGTTGGCTTATAAGTCAAATTCACAGTTTCCTAACTCAATCTCTCGTGCTGGATTTTAGAATCACTACTTTCAAAAATGCATTTTCTTTTTTTTTCTGTTTTAAACAATTAAATTAATCTATATATTGCTGTGGGAGCTGGAGGTGGGTATTAGTATGAGATGCGTGTAGGCTAATAGCTACGGGGTGAAAGGCCGTCTATGTTTAGGATTGATGAAACTATAATGAATGCGATTGTGGTGCATTCCTATATGGATAGGCGTGGTGTTGTAAATAATGGATGGATGGATGTACGAATTATTCCTAGTATGTTCTTACCCTTGGAAGGATGAAACATGTTTTATGTTTATACCAGTGTGTGTGTGAGTGTGTGTGTGATTATGCGTGCGCACGTGTGTACATCTTGCTTATGTGTACCAGAGACCCATGAATTTTCCTTTTTGTGGAATAAAAAAAAATGCTTTGACTTGACTTATTAGGCATATATGCTGCCATTGTGAATGTGTTATATGGTTTGTATTGAACATTTTTAACTCAGGAACTCTACAGAGCCACAAGTTTGAAGATGCCACCACCATAGATCGTGCAGTGGGTCACTGGTCATATCGCAGAAACATGAAAGTTGATGATATTTTCACGTCTGAGCAATTGATTGGAGAGCTTGTGCAAGTTGTAAGGTAGGTTTTTAGAATGATATAGTTTGAATTAGAAAAAACGTTGATGATTTTGTCTGGAACATCACCGCCTCAAGCACTGTAACACACAAATAAGCATACACACACAGTCACACACGCACATGTACATGCACGCGCTAGCAAATGCAACAGCTTAATTATATTTAGGAATTGGATGCATCATCGTCCATTTGTAATTTGTCTTCTTGAACTTGTTGCAAGCTTATTGAAAAATTTAAAAATGTATGTTTCAATGTCTGGATCAGAATTCCTACAACAGGTTGATGGTTAATGGTAATGTCACAGGCATGGATGAACCATTTTTCTTGTGACATGACCCCATTCTTTATGATATGACCATTACATGTGGTGACATTTTATTATTTACTGAATGATGAAAACAGTCTGGTATGATGATTTCTGTCTTCAGTTGTGGTGGTAACCTGCTGCTCAATGTGGGACCCACGAAGGAAGGAACCATCGTTCCAATCTTTGAAGAGCGTTTGCGCCAGATTGGCTCGTGGCTTGAAGTCAACGGAGAAGCGATTTATGCCACTCGCCCGTGGATTTACCAGAATGACACTGAGCAGGCTGATGTTTGGTATGATGCTAATGATTTCATTGTTTGAGCAATTGTAAGAATTTAAAATAATGTTTGTAATGCGGATGGTGATAATGATAATGGCGATGGCAGTACTGTTAGGATGATGGGTGACAAGAGCCTTAAACATTATAGATATATATAAAATCATGTTTCTGTTGTGTGCTTTTACTAAGGGTACATGTAAGAATCTTCATTATTTATATTTAACTTCATACAATATGTTTTTCTTGAAAAATAACGCTTTTTTGTTGTTGAATAGTTCATACACAATTTTAATTATTTTTATGCAAAAAATGTATTTCTCTCCTTCCATCCATCTCTTTCCCTCTCTTCTTCTTGCACCCCTCCCCACCCAACCTACCTACCTCCCAACTCTCTTTCCCTCTTTGTCCAGTCTCATTTTTTTTAAAAGAAGTTTTTGTTGGTTTCAGGTATACATCTAAAGAGACAGAAACAGGCGTCAGCGTGTATGCCATCGTTTTAAACTTGCCTGCCACACCAACCTTATTCCTTTCATCTCCTCAGCCTGTCCCTCAGACCACAGTAGCTCTCCTAGGCTACCCTCAGCCAATAACTTGGTCGAATGGAGAGCTTGGGGGTCTGGTAATAAACATCCCTACCATGTATTATGGAGAGATGAAATCAGGCCAGTGGGCGTTCAAATTGGACAACTTGGGCAATTATCAATCTAGCTGACATTTCTTACTTTTTCTGTGACCAACAGGAGTTAGAGACATTCTACAATGGTTTATGGAGAGTTCAAATGAACAACATTTGAAACAGTGTTTAAAAATGTTAACACCTCATTTCTCTTGCTCTGTGACTGACTATTAGGGGTGACTGATTGCTTACAAACTATTTTGACCATATTAACCTTCGTTACACATTGTGGGTAGCAAGATTCACAGTGCGTCACATTTTTACCTGTAAATTCCTCTTTTGTTGGAATATCTCGCTCAAATTACATCAATGCCTCAGGAATGATACAAGGAACATACCTGTGCATTTTAAATAAATAAAATTTACTTTAATAAAAAGGTATTAAGGTGTAGATTTCTGTACTCTTATTTACACGTCGTGTGTAGAAAACTATTCATATCACGTAAAGAAGCAGTGTCAGAGAATATCCCTATTAGTATGTCGTGTAAAGAAAACTTCACATATATGCAATTTTGATGCAAAGAATCCCACAAATAGGACCAAGATGGAAGACATCAAGACAGCATTTCCAAAGGAAGGGTAAGTATTTTTATGTGTTTTACTTTACCATTCCTCATCCTTCAGACCTTTTACTCTTCTTTTATTGAGTCCGTTCTTACCTTTTCTTTTATCTGCTGGTATGGAAGTTTGTGTGTAAAAAACAAAAGTATTCTGGATCGAGTAGTGAAAGTCTGTGGGAGGGTTGTGGGAGTGAAACAAGAGAGTCTGCAGGTGTTGTATGAAAGACGTGTTGTGCGGAAATCTAGTTGCTTTGTGCTGGATAGCACTCATGTGCTTGCGCACCACTTCCAGCTCCTGCCTTCTGGAAGGCGCTACCAAACACCAAGGGTCAGAACTCTCAGAACGAAAAACAGTTTTATTCCAAAGGCTGTCTCATTACTTAATAAGTGACATGTGTGTGTGTATGTGTGTGTGTGTGTTTTGTTTGCCCAAAATAATCTCACTTCACATTTGCGGTCGTTTGATGTTAGCATGCATAAGTGTAATTATATTCATATGTGACTGTGCATTTTTATCCTCATTGTCATTATGATTGTTGTTATTATTATTGTGATGTTTATTCCTTGTTGATTGTAATTGCACACCACAATGTAATTTCTTGTAAAAGATAATAAAGTTGTCTTATCTTATCTTATCTTATCTTATCTTATCTTATCTTATCTTATCTTATCTTATCTTATTCCCAGGTCAAAGATGCTCTAGAGACCTAATGCTTTGTTTTTAATCTAGTCACATGTGTGGAAGAAAGGCCTATATTGAAAGAGAGAGGTAGATCTCAGAGAAGCATCTGTTCACATGTTTCGCAAGTTTTGATCTGATTCTCTTGCGTGTTATTTGTGTGTTCTTGAGACATACTTGTGTTTTGAATGACTCTGGAAGTAATGGTACTGATTTAGTATATCCTATCCTATCCTATCCTATCCTATCTCGTAAGTCTGAGGTCGTTAAGGCACCACAGATGATTGTTTAACCAGCGTACTCCATCTTTCTCTGTCCTCAGCAACCCTCATGGCTTCGCTCAATGTCAAGCCAGTCCATTCTTGAATGTTGTCCTCCCACCTCTTTTTCGGTCTCCCTCTTCTTCTACCTCCTTGCACTGTGCCTTGCAGGATGGTCTTTGCAAGGCTTGATGATCTGATGACGTGGCCATACCATCGGAGTTTCCGTTTCTTCACCACTGTGAGCAGGTCATCGTGTTGTCCAATGGCTTGTGTGATGGTCTTGGAATGTAAACTGATGGTCTTGTCTTTCCAAATGGGCTTCAACTTTGCCAGGGCAGCAGTTGTTTGTGCGATCCTGGAGAGGACTTCCTGTCGGGACCCAGTGTCTGATACAATGGCTCTTAAATATTTGAAGCTATGCACTGTGTTGAGGGATTGGCCTTGGACTTTGATGTCCGTGTTGATGCTATTGGTGTTGTTGTTGATTTAAAATAGAGTTCGCTAAAACAAATTTCATCTGTATTCAGGAAAAGTGTTTCGCAGGCGTTATTACACATTCTGCAGCACACGGCAGGACAAAAGGAGTCCTCTTTGGAGCAGTTTGACTGTGAGTAAAGATTTTTTTTTGCTCTCCAGTTTTTCACAAACTAAAACAAGTGTAACGACTAAACTTACATTTGTTTTGGTGAGCGTCTTTTAAGTGTATGTGTTTGTGCTTTATTGTAAGCAGTGCATCCAGCAGTCGTCTGAATTTTTAGTAAAACCTTTTTTCTTGACTAGTTCATTGAGAAGGTAGCAACCGTACAGACCCTGGTCTTTCCCCTTCTCCTCAGGAATGCTGTTTTGGAGGGAGTGCCACCTAGGCGATGATGCGGGATACGACACCCAGGATGATGGACAGGTATGCTTGTTGTGCATATAAGTTCTAATAAATACCCAGTCAACATTTCTCAGTGAGCTAGAGTTGATATTGCTTCTTTTCATTTTAGTATATGGCCGTTTCCTGACTACAGTGGAACCTCCGGTATAAGACCGTCCAAAATCTGAGAAAAAACGGTCTTATAATAGAGGTGGTTTTTATACCGGAAATAGAGGAGGGGGGGGGGACGGGGTTGTCAGGGTCGGAGGGGTATGTAGTCATAATTTTTTATCCTTTATGATAAGCTGAATTTGTGTCTTCCCAACGTCTAAACTTCTAGCAATAGACAAACAACTCTCCCTTTTTTAACTTCTTTCAATCACTTTCATTCTCTCTGCCTTGCCTCTTGCGCGATGCCATTTTGACAAGCCAGTGTATGCGAGTAATGTCCTTTACTTGCGCGGGTAATGTCCCTAACTTGCGAACCGGAAATAGCAGATAACAGCAGGCGTACACTAACATGAGAGAAAAAAACGAAAGTTCCAGTCAATAAATTAACTGATATCTCTTTTACATTGCCTAAGACGGTCGTATAAAGGGCTTAAGACACGGTCGCTGGTCACATAAACGAGGTTGTCGCATACCAGAGGTAATTTATTATTGGAAGTGAATCTGTCAGAAGTTTTCATCTCACATAACCGAGGGAGTCGTATACAAGAGAGACTTATACCGGAGGTTTCACTTGTCCTGTGGTGTAAAACATGACTGTCCCCACTGTGCAGTGGCATTTATTACAATTAAATTTTACGTCACTTATATTTGTTTTTAGTTTTAAGGATTCCCTCTTATTTTTATTTTTCAGGGATACCAAGTGAGTGAGAGACAGGTTATTGCAGCAAAATGGAGAGCACCTTTAAAGTCTTGCAAAAGATGTGTTTGAAGTAATAAAAATGACGCCAAGTTGAATTGTGTGCCTACAGCCTAACATATATGTTGTCTACTAGACTACATCTTTTACTCTCTCTCTCTCCCTCTCCCTCCCTCCCTCTCTCTCTCTCTCTCTCTCTCTCTCACACACACGCACACACCCCAACACCCACCACACACACACACACACACCCTCATGCACACACATGCACAGGAAAAGAGAAAGAGAGAAGTGTGATGATATCCTGGAGAAGATATGATAAGCTTACAAAGGGATTAAGATCTGTAGATGGATGAGGCGTTTAACTATCTCTGTCGGTCGTTCTTTACCAAGATCCCTAAGGATGTGAGAGACTAAATCACAGTGCTTGGTCACATGCAAAGTTATATTTGTTCTCAGGTTTCGAAATATCATTGGCTCACTTTAAGAAATGATTTTTGCTAGTAAACGACTAGTTTAATTGGTCTCAAGAGAAGCAGAGGTAGTGGACACACAACAATACAAATAGAATGACACCAGTCATATATATGTGATTTCAACTTTTATATCTTCAACTCAAATTCTAGCATGACTTTAATTACATGTCATTAATAATTATAAACTGTCCAATGTGCTGGGGAAGTTCTTTAGCAAGACTTCTTCATAATGTGCTAATGAGTTCTATGTGTTTGGTGGTCTTCGATCTTCTTCGGCCCAAAATCTCTCCATTCCACGAGTGAACAAGTCCTTTGGCAAACGCTCATTTTCAATTTCTGCTCCCACCGTCTGGAACTCCCTTCCCATGTCTCTCCATTCTTCCCAAACATCTGCTGCCTTTCGTTCTGGCCTCAAGACCCATCTGTTCAAACGTTCCTTTGCTGACATCACAATTTAAATTCGTGTTGAACTTGGCGTGTGGGTGTGTGTGCGTGCGTGTTTATATTATGTAATTACATTCTGTATGTTTTGTTTACCATGTTTTTATATTGTTATTGTTTAATCATTTTAGTTCTTAGAAGAAGTGTCTTATGTGAATGTAAAGCGCTCTGAGCTTTCATTAGAAAGGGCGCTATATAAATGTTAATTATTATTATTATTATTATTATTATTATTATTATTATTATTATTATTATTATTATTATTATTATTATTAATGTTTTGAGTAGTTTTGACATCAGTTGCAGTTGGGATGAGACTTTGCTCTCGAATTCTGTGAGTGCTTGAGACGGGTAGTCACTCTGAGTAAGTCTGGTCGGGCGAGTTTGGTAGCTACGGGGCGGGACGTGGTGAGATAGATTCTAGTTGATTTCCACAAACCGTCCCAGAGCTGAGCTGGAAAATCCAGAACTCTGGCTACAATATTCTATTCAGATATATTGGTATGATGTGCTCTCTGCAAGGAGTCTATAGCATCAGACACCTGCGGAGTTTCCCAAAAGCACACTACGATATCTATTAAGGCTAACATATATCGAGCATTATGCACAACATGTCAGAAACAATAATCGATTTCTGTAATTACATGTAACATTAACATAATGATACACGGCAATCAATATAATATATAAACATACAAGTACTAGAAAACTACTAGTGTTAACTTACTTCTAGTCTCTGGGAACCGTGAAACTGTCTCTTGTCTATCACTCTGTTGATGATGGCTGTAGATTTTTTACTTCAGTCTGCTCCTTGACCCTCGTGGTCCTACACTTCGTGTGTGACTGTGTATTTATTTCGGGGTATACGAGGATATAAAGGAATCTACGTCATCTCAGACCAATCATCTCGTTCTCGCGAATACTTGAATCTTTTCTCGGACGTCTTTGTCCTCTCGTCCTGCATTTGGGACACTATCTGTTATGTCTCAACTTCGAGTGTCAAGGGAGATATACAGGGTACGTAGATTTAAGAGTGATATTATTCGCGTGGGTTCTTAGCAGTCCAGTGACACCGGTCAGATGTCCAAGTGGGCTAGGTTACATTCTTTATAGCGAGTTCTGCATTATACTATCGGGAGTGAACGTCTCAAGGATGTTAATTTAATAACTGCGAACATTCCCTTAGAGAGTTGGTAAATTAACCTCAGGTTTTGCTCAATACTATCTGTTTATCTCTAAGTTACGTTACAACATCTTTGTCGTCAACGTTTCTGATATTACAAGAAGAGAGAGAGATCAATTACTTAAATATGTTCAAACACTGTATTTATTCTTTCAACTTATGTGTAAACAGAGCTCTGAGGCCATGAACAAGTAGAGGCCTGTATTAACTAGCAAAATACAGAACTTCAAATATGTTCTAAGGCATTCCACAACAGGACCCTCAGCAAAGTCGCCAGCATCAAGGACGACCCTTCCCACCATCTGCCACATTATTTCGAATTTCTCGGTCAAGTATGCGCCTGAGAAGGATTATAACTTGTACAGTACGCTTTCATTTCACCTTTTTGATGACTGTAATATCTCCACTTGGAGAGAGTAAACACAGCAAAGTGCACCAAAATAAGTTCGACTTGGACAAACTGCAAGACCCGGAGGTGGCAGAACTATTCCAAGCCATAATTGGAGGGAAATTTTCACCACTGCTCATTTTGGGAGCTGGTGAAGGAGATGTCAACACCATGACCACCACATTCAGCTCAGATGTGACAGATGCCGCCAATGAAATCCTCGGCAAGCTCCACCCAATTAAAGAGGAAACCGTAGATCACATCTGAACTTTTGGACCTGTGTGACAAACGAAGAGAATTGGGAGCGAAGCCATGAGGATTGCTGAGGACAGAGAAAGATGGAGTACGCTATCCTATCCTATCATATCCTATCCTGTCCCGTAACCCGGAGGTCGTAGGGGCACCACAGATGATCGTTTAACCAGCGTACTGCATCTTTCTCTGTCCTCAGCAGCCCTGATGGCTTCGCTCAGTGTCAAACCAGTCCATTCTCGAATGTTGTCCTCCCACCTCTTTTTCGGTCTCCCTCTTCTTCTACCTCCTTGCACTGTGCCTTGCAGAATGGTCTTTGCAAGGCCTGATGATCTGGTGACGTGGCCATACCATCGGAGTTTCCGTTTCTTCACCACTGTGAGCAGGTCATCGTGTTGTCCAATGGCTTGTGTGATGGTCTGTCGGACTTCGTCGTTGGTGATGTGTTGGGTATAGGAAATGCCCAGAAGTCTTCTGTATCACCTCATCTCCATTGTTTGTATTCTTCGTTGGAGATCTGCTGTGAGGGTCCATGCTTCGCAAGCATATAGGAAGATGGAGATGACAAGGGAGCGCAGCAATCTTACTTTGGAATGTAGACTGATGGTCCTGTCTTTCCAAATGGGCTTCAACCTTGTCAGGGCAGCAGTTGTTTGTGCGATCCTGGAGAGGACTTCCTGTCGGGACCCATTGTCTGATACAACGGCTTCTAAATATTTGAAGCTATGCACTGTGTTGAGGGATTGACCTTGGACTTTGATGTCCGTGTTGATGCCATTGGTGTTGTTGGTCATCATTTTGGTCTTCTCTGCACTTATTTCCATTCCATAAGCTCTGGATGTGGTGTCAAGCCTCTGTACCAGCTGTTCAAGTTCTTGTTCTTCTCCAGCCAATCCATCAATGTCATCCACAAAACGAAGATTGGAGATTGCTCTACCCACTATGACGACTGTGCCTTCAAGATCTGCAAAAGCATCTGACATGATGCGCTCTAGGAAGATGTTGAAGAGTGTTGGAGAGAGTAGGCATCCTTGACGCACACCGATTGTTGTTCTGAACCAGTTCCCGATGACGCTGTTATGGAGGACTGCACTGGTAGCCTTGTCATACAGGCTTTTGATGACTTCAATAATTTTAGGGCTGATGTTGTACACTTTCATTGTTGTCCATAGAGCTGCATGCCAGACTCGGTCAAACGCCTTCTTGAAGTCTATGAACACATGATATAGATGTTGTTGGTGCTGTAGGTATTTCTCACAGATTATTATGAGGTTGAAAATCTGTTCAGTGGTACTTCACCCTGCCCTGAATCCTGCTTGTTCTTCAGCTATGATTTGTTCAGCTTGGTGTTTCAACCTGTTGAGTGTTATTGTCAGGAGGACCTTGCTGGGATGGCTGATGATGCTGATGGTGCGGTAATTTTCACACTCCTGAAGGTTACCTTTTTTGGGAAGAGTGATGACAAGCGACTGGGTCCATGGTGTAGGCCACTCCCCACTCTACCAGATCTTGTTACAGATAATGATGAGGGCATCAATCATCGATTCTCCTCCTGCTTGTAGCAGTTCCGCGGGTATGGTTAAACGATTATCTGTGGTGCCCCAAAGACCTTCAAGTTACGGAATTGGATAGGACAGAATAGACTGAAACAGTCGGTTGACCTCCTTCAACCACCGTGCGGGATTTACACTTTGACTTCACAAGTTATATTTTTGGACCAATGGAAAGAGGAGAAACAGACTTTCTAAGTCATATGGCGATAGAGGGTTTGGTTTCTCTTTGGAGAAAGTGGTCAAAAATGTGCTTTGAAAGTTTGAAAACCTATACTTTAAAACATTTTTCGAACATTACCAGAAAAAACATTTAGCTACATTTCTGGCGTATTTATAGTTGTATAGCATATTATACGGTTGAGTTTCCGCAAAGCGTTTGATCAGTGATCCGAAAATCCGATTTTGGCAAAAGCGTTCCAGCAGCACAAATGACGCGGTACACCTTCATTGATTAAAAAATCTTTGAAAATCACACACTCATCATACATTTCAAACAAACACAACATTGTAAAGACGAAATATTCTTATTTATTTTGGTACACATCATATCGGTCAAAGAAAAGCGTATTTGACGAAATCGAAATCAGTTAATAAAAATGACTAATTGGCTGCAATTTTCGTGCTTGTCGCATGTTGTTGGCAGAGGCTGCCGGTACATGAATCAGTTGTTTATTCTCAATCAAAGCTATACTGTCACTTGAAAATGTAGTAAAAATGAAAGTTAAAAACAAAAAATAATTAATATTAGTATGTAGCAAAATATCCATACATGGCACAGATGGAAAGAAAGTTAGAAATTAAATACTAAGTACATTATGTGTGACGATAGAAATTTATCCCACAATTAATAAACTATACAGACTTTTAACTAAGAACCCAATGACGTTTACTACAAAACATGTGCACAAAGTACCAATACATCGAATTAATTATTCATGTAACCCCTAATCATTCATAGTTCACGAGACAAAATGTAACAATCATAATAACAACACCAGTTATTTCAAATGGAAGTTTCATAGTTGTCACTGGATAGAATTTTGCAAAAAAGAGGTTCTAGAATCTAAAGATATTTATAAAGTATGGAAAAAAGTCAAGGATATAAAAAAGGTTTACAAGTTACAGAGTTATCATGTTAAACTAGAAAATAATGTGTTTCCTTCTTCTTTAGATAAAGCTGAGGAATTCACTAGATATTTTTCTGAAAATAACTTGTCTAGTAATTTAAGTCAAAGTAATTTAAAATATAGATTAGACAACCAAAGCAACGAACAGTATGAAGACCCTATTCCAGATGAAAATGTATATATTAATAGTCCTATCACTTTTGATGAAGTAATAGAAGCTTTGAATTCATTTAAAACTAATACTTCAGCAGTTGGGATTGACGGTATCTCTTATCAGATGTTAGGTCACTTACCCTTAAATTGGAAGAAGTTATTGCACTCACTTATCCAAAAATGTTGGGAAAGTGGAGCTGTACCAGTAGTATGGAAGCAGTCTGTAATAATTCCTATCCTCAAACAGGGTAAACCTTCAACATCTGTTAACAGTTATAGACCTATTGCTTTAACTTCACAGGTGGGTAAACTTATGGAAAAAATAATTAATCAGAGACTTTTATTTTATTGTGATAAAAATAATGTAATTCCTGTTAATCAAGCAGGATTTCGCAAGGGCCGAAGCACTGCTGATCATCTTGTGAAAATTTCTAGTCATATTAAAAAGCAGTTTTCTAAAAGAAAAAGTTTGCTTGCTACATTTTTTGACGTAAAGAAAGCATACGATAGTGTGTGGCATTCTAGATTGCTGTATAAACTAAAATCAGTAGGGCTTAGTGGACATATTTATATGTATATAAAAGTTTATTACATGATAGATCTATATGTACACGAATTGGTAAATCCTATTCCACATTTCAAACTGTTAATACCGGTATTCCACAAGGCTCAATAATTGCACCTCTTTTATTTACTTTGTTAATATATGACCTACCTAAGGTTTTATCGAGAAATACCCATGTGGTGCAATATGCTGACGACATAGCAATGTGGATGAATGTTAAATTAAGAAAGCATACAAATAAAAGAATTACTACCTATGTTCAAAAAATATATCAAACTGAACTCAATAATTTGTCTACATATATGACAGAAAATGGTCTGGAATTATCCGTGGAAAAAACTAGTTTAATGTTATTTAACAACGGAGAAAATGCAAAATATTTACCAGAATTAAAACTTTACAACCAAATGCTTGCTTATAAACAAATTATAAAATTTTTGGGTGTCTATTTTACACCAAAATTAAGTTGGAGATGTCATATAGAATATTTAATCAATAAAGCAAGACAAAGATTAAATTTATTGAAAATAATAAATGTACAAGCTTGGAGTCAGGATACGAAGACTTTATTACATTTAGCAACTTCTCTAGTTCGATCGAAATTGATATATGGTCAAGAGGTGTATTTTTCAGCTCCAAAATCACTCTTAAATAAATTGCAGAGTATAGATAGTAAAGCAATAAAATTGGCTCTTGGCGTACCAGTGCATACAAATACGCAACGTTGTTATATTGAAGCAGGCATACTTTCTTTATTAGATCAACGTAAATTAGCTGCTTCAAAATATGTTCTTAGAAGTTTATGTATGGACAATTCTGTAGCAGATGAAGTGTTATTATCTTCAAAAAACGAATTCCCCAAAAGATCAAAATATATTCCATACATTCAGACTATTCATGATTATACAGAAGCAGTGATGATAAATTGTGGTATTAGTATTAGTAATGTAAAATCTGTTCCTGCTTCACCCAAAATACCCCCTTGGGAACACTTACGGGCTAATTTCCATATAGATTACACAGATTTACATAAAAATGAAGAAATAAATATGTTAGCTAATAGTGTAAATGATCGTTTAAATTCTGTTTACTTCAATAAATTACAAATTTATACAGATGGTTCATTACTTGAAACTTCTGATGCTGGTGCTGCATATGTTATTCCAGATCTTAATATTGAAAAGTCTTTTTATTTAGGGAGAAAATTTTCAATCTTTACTGCAGAATTGTATGCTATTATTATGGCTTTGAATTGTGTTCTTACATTAACATTAGATTTGTTTGGTGTAGTGTTATGTGTAGACTCAAAATCTGTTTTGTATGCGCTACAAAATTGGAATTGCTCAGTTAGAAGAGAAATGATATTTGAAATCAAATATCTTTTACACTGTTTATTAATTAAAAATGTTACAGTTGATTTTTTGTGGGTTCCCTCTCATTGTGGAATAAAGGGTAATGAATTAGCTGATAAACTAGCTAAAGATGGTGCAAGTAAGCCTACTGAAGTTAATCATAACATGAGCCTCTCCTACTATGAATTGATCTCAATAGTAGACAATTATTTTCTTAAAAATGTACACAATAATATTTTGTCTAGCTCCAGACATTTCACAAAAATTGTCTACAAGTTAAAATTAAATTCATGGAAAACTAAATTTTCTAAAGACGTTAAATGTGTATGTTCAAATGCTCTGACTGTAGAACATTTGCTATTACATTGCCCATGTCTGAACAAATTATTTATAGAAAATAATATTTATACTGTTATCACACAGTACAATGATGTAACAAAAATATTAGCTGATAATGAATTGATGCTGACAATCGCATCTATTATATCGTGTACACAGATAGAAAAAGTATTATAATTATTTTATTCCATGTATTTTAGATGTTAAGATGATTGTGCTTCAATGTTAGGTTACATTGTTTAATCAGTAGAAATTCTTCTGGGTTTATTGTTGCTGCTGTATTCTTTTTCTTCAATTTCGTTTTCTTTTTAATCATTTTTATTTATGATTTATATATTTATTTATTATTATTTCCTTTTTCCACCTTATCATTTATATTATTTCTTTTATTTGTTTTATAGTCTAAAATCACATAATTTGTGAACAGACTTTAAATAAATTGATTGAATTGAATTGAATTTCATAGTTGTAAATACAGCTATGTTAAACAAACATGGACCTTTCATTTTATATCGTATTACGCACAGAGGACGTTAACTCATCATTTCACTGGACCCAAAATTATATTACATCAATTTGAAACAACTGGAATTTTAAAAAAATGTAGTAGTAAAAAAGTGCAGTTAAAAAAAAGAAAAAAGAAGTAAAAACTATATTGAAATTCGAAAGACTGTATCTAATTTTTCAAACTTAGCAAAAATAGCAAAAGTTAAATAAACATTCAAAATTGCTGAAGAAAAGTATTGCACGATTCAATTGTTATTGTTGAAAGGATAATAAAAGGAATTATTGAAGATTATATATTATATGAGGTAGGCTACTATATAGTAAGCTTACCTAATTCAAATGGTCGAAATATCAAGACAGCAACACTCTTGCTGTTATTTGTCTTATTTAAAATACTATACGATATACTTTTTAAATAAATAAATAAATAAATAAATAAATAAATAAATAAATAAATTAAAATAAATTAAAATAATAATAATAATAAAAATCAGGCCCATAATAGCAAAAGAACTACAGAACAAGAATGTTATTAGCTATTCAGAAGGAATCAAGGGGAACTATAAGAACAAACAACAAAATATGTAAATGTGAAGGAGGAAACAAAAACACCATGCAGAGAATGAATCTTAAATCACACAGCGTAGCTGAACTCGCTAAGTTCACTCACTAGTGAAAGGCAAACGCTCGGCGAGTCTCGGCTACGAAGTAGGACCTTAATTTGAAGAAGATTAAACATGCCATAACATAACATATCCATCGAGTTTCATTACAACATAATATAGTCCCACTAAGATTACACAAAGCCCTTGCCATAAATCGCCAACACGGACACCAGAAGAGGAAGCTCCGTTACAGTAATCTGTGTAACAGATGTCCGCGCATGTCTTGACGCCCTTCGGCTGCTCCACGAAACAGCCACTTTCTGCTGCGTTAGAGCACGACCGCACGAAGCCGATACGGTTTTCTGTGGAACAGACACAGAAATAAATTGTGGGAAAAATAGCAGTATTAACAACAGCAGGCATTGTAACAATAGTAATATTAGTTGTTGTTGTAGTTATTGTTGTTTTTGTTGTTGCGGTAGTGTAAGGCACACACTTTTGACGGGAGGAGGGGGAGGGGAGGTGGGACTAAAATGTTCAGCTTTTCAGTTTTCAAATCTTCACAGTCACAGTCATTATTTCAAGTCCTGCCATCAATATCACCCCCGTCACTGTCGGCAATTTCAATCTCATTTATCTTTTATCCCTAGTAACTAGCTGCAGGGTGGAGAACAACTGAATCAAGAAATCTCTTAATTCCGGCCGGGGCCCAGGGGCCGCCTTAGGCCCCGGGGCCAAGCCCCGGCAGGGGGCGCCTCCTGGAATAAAATGAATGTATGTAATTTTGAATGTAATTTAGGGCCTCTCCTGAAAGCAAAAAGCACAAAGGTAGAGTAAACATGAATAAAAACAACCCCCCCCCCCAAAAAAAAAAAAAAAAAAAAAAAAAAAAAAGATTGTTTTATGCACATGCCTTTCAAAAAAGTTGAGAATCTTGATTCGTAGGCCTAAATCTCGGAACTCAATATTTTTTCTCGGAAATGCAAATGCCTTCCGTGGAAATCCGCGGATCCGAGGAAAATTCTCCGCCCTGTAGCTGGCAAAGTGCATCTCGTATGGACATCAGTTTATGAAATCTGACTGAAATTTACTGAATAGCATTTTCATAAAATTTTGTGCAGTGATTTGGAAAATTGTGTCTTCCACGTAACCTCTCTCTCTCTCTCTCTCTCTCTCTCTCTCTCTCTCTCTCTCTCTCTCTCTCTCTCTCTCTCTCTCTCTCTCTCTCTCTCTCTCTCTCTCTCTCTCTCTCTCTCTCTCTCTCTCTCTCTCCATTAATCCATGGAAGTACAAACACATCCTTTCCTCCTCGTTGATCTCCCTCTCTCTGTTCATCCCTACTTATGCAATACCTCTGTCTAGAACATCAAACCAACAGTGTAAGCTTCTCGATAACAATTATTACATGTACGGGGAAATGTTTTTATGCTAAATGTTCCGCCATATGAGGAACTGAACACGAAAAAACAATTAGGGCTTGGAAGTTAGGCTTGAGGGTGGCTGGAAGAATGGGGTAGTAAGGCGGTAGATAGAAGAGAGGGGTAGAGGTAAAGTTTTTGATGATTTTCATGAAACCAGCTCCGAGTAACTATTTTGGCGGAAAGTCTGGGCAACCTTATGCACGCGAAGAGCGCTTTGTAGCGGTCTCAAAAGGTTGTTTGCTAAGAAAAAAAAAGATGGCGGCCAGAGTGGTGGGCTTTCGATTTGTGAATGGCGATGTGTTCAATAGTGAAATAGCAAGGGAGGACTTTTTGTCATTTACAGTCTGGTAAGATTTGTGTACTTGTTATTTGACGGAATAATTATTTTATGTGCAATCGGTATGAATTAATATTTATATTTTATAGTATTCTTGTGTCAGTGTGATTGACAGCAACTTTCACTTTCAGCCAACTTTATTTTGATTGACTGTTGTGCAGTGAACACGTGATGCGCCATTTTAAAATCGCTCGCGTACCGCAAAAGATTGCACAGAAGCAAAAATATTTCGTGTGGCGCAATCGCAAGCGCTTTGTGGCGCTTTTTTTTCTAGTCAACTCATTACATTACATTACATAATTGTTGCTTTAGGTCCAGCGGACTCTTCCGAGCCAAATCAGGACCGGACAACCCCCTACGCATAAAAGATCTGCCGAAACAACCCTAGTGGGAAAATTGAATGCCCTCCACCAGCCAGTCACTTTACAATAAAGACATCCCACGCAGGGGACGCTGAGGCTGCACTCTAATTTATCGAACCCCCGTTTACAAAAACAAAATAGAATACAAACATCATTATAAATTATCAACAAAACATATACATATAAAATGCCTACATTGCTAAATAATATCATTAGAAGCCCTAGTGACCACCTGGCAGAAAGCGTCCAATATTCCCAAGCTGATCCAACAGACCTCATACACAAACAAGGAGTCTTGTTTCCCGGAAGAGTTTTCAAGAAAAAAGGTAGGTGACTGGTCTAGCGAAGAAGAAGATAGTATAGCAGATTGATAGAATAGAGCAGGACTGAGAAAGAGCAAATGAGAAAGACAGCGACAGTGGGAATTTAAAGCACTAAATTTCCAGTTCAGTTCAGTGATTAAATTAACGTCCCCGGACACAAGCGTATAGGGGACAATAAATTTCCAGAAAGTGGGGATACTATTTATACTGAAACCCCCGGCAGCCCAACGGGGTTCTAGTCAACTCGGGGTTGTTTCTGTTTCAGATATGTACACAGTAAAAGTACCCAGAACCTAAGTTGTCGAAAAGACTCGTCCTACATACATGTCCGCTTGACCATGTAAGCAATGAATATAACTAACATGTCAGATTTCCCCTCTGTAAACGAGGACAATAAAACATGTTGTGTCTTCAGCCATCTTTCTCAAATGCTTACCCTCTTTGTCATATATCTGGATGGTTGAGCACGTTTGAGGGATCCCACTTCCGGGATCATTGCACAGGGATGCCTTGGGCGGCTTTGCCTCGCATTTGGGATCCTCTCTGATGTTGCAGTTACTGCACAAGATGCCTGAAACGCACACACAAAAGCGAAAACAATAATTATAATTTTACTGGAAAAAATGGAGGAAAGAAAGAGAAGAATGGGGGTTGATGATAGAACAAGAGGATGACAAAAATAGAAATAAGAATGGCAAACAGAAGAAGGAGAAGGAGGACAAGAAGAAGAAGGGAAAGGAGGAATAGAAAAGACGAAAGAGAGGAACACACACACTCACACACACGCAGACACACACACGCGCGCACTCACACACACACAAACGCAGGTATACACGCACGGAAACAGGATCACGCGCACGCACTATTGCTCCTATAAATCTTTTTCTTTTCTATTTTATAGATGGATTATACTGTTAATGAAGGGGAAGAGAAGACATTCCAAGTCATTTTTTGGGGGGTGGGTGGGTTCACATTTTGTTGAAGGATGATACATCAAAGTTTCACTTTCGGTTTACGAATGGACTTATCGTTCATCAGAAATTGTTGTGGTTAAACATTGGTATTTAATTAAATTAATTATTTTATTTCATTTATTTACCCCTCAACCAACTCCAACACCAGTAATGCACCTCTGTCCAATTTTTGGCCATTTTAACTTTCATCTTTCTTCTTCGCTGTTTCTCCTACCTCTCATTTTCTTTCTTTTTTCAATCTTTGTTTGTTTTGTTATTTCCTGTTTGGTAAGTAGGCTATCGTGTTTGAGACATTTACTAGATTATTAAAGACGTAGCTCCAAAGCTCAAGTGATTTATTGCTGCTTTAGAGACATTCCAATATTGAGACGGGAATCGGTGATACCAGCCATTCTCCAAGTTGTTACATCGATTATTGATATGGAAGAATAGGACGCACAGAAACAATATTGGGATATTTGTTCCCCACCCCTTCCCACCCCAGCCCCACCCCCACCCTCTCTCTCTCTCTCTCTCTCTCTCTCTCTCTCTCTCTCTCTCTCTCTCTCTTCCTCTCTCTGCCTCCACGATGAGAAATATACAAGTACATGATCTTCGTTCGCACTCAGAAGTGTGATTTCGGCGCTCTGGGTGACGTGAAATATTAGCTAATAACTTCTTCTTCTTAGTTAAATTAATGTCCCCGGACACATAGAGCGTATAGGGGACTTGATTAGCTAATAAATTGTTACTGTGTTTCTAAATACTATCCTATCCTGTCCCTTAACCCGGAGATCGTAGGGGCACCACAGATGATCTAAATACTAAGGAAAGGAGAAAGAACAGACTGTAACAATGACGCTTGTTATGTTATTTAGTTACGGCCCAAAACCACATTTTTATTTCATTGCGATCACATAAGCTTGAAGCATCGATACTTTATTACTTTGATAAGCGTGCACAGAAACGGCACTTTTGCGCGTGGTCAATGATCTTTTGCAGGCATCTGATCGCGGAGATGTGTCGATCTTATCGCTGCTGGATCTGTCCGCAGCCTGTGACATATTAGATCATGACTTTCTTTGTAAACGCCTCGTGGCTGTCTTTGGCTGCACTGGAACGGTTCTGGAGTGGTTCAGATCTTACCTGACAGATCGCACTCAGTCAGTTATTGTGAAAAACTCACGGTCTGCCCCATCAGTACTAAAGTTTGGTGTCCCTCAGGGTTCAGTTTTAGGACCAATTCTTTTCACAATGTATACTCATCCTTTTGGTTCCATAATCAACAACTTCGGTCATTCTTACCAGTTCTTTACTGACGATACTCAGCTTCACAACTCTGTCGCTCCTTCTCACATACAAAGCCTTGCCCACAACATGAAAGAATGCATTGAGAATGTTGCAGAATGGATGCGTGAGAATAAATTGAAAATGAATGATGACAAGACGGATCTAATTCTGGTCGGTACCAGATCTAAGCTGGAGAAGGTTGCAACTCATTCCATGGTTCTTTCTGGTAGTGAGATTACATTTTCTGATTCTGTGAAAAACCTTGGAGTCCACCTAGACAGCTGCTTGTCAATGGAGACCCAAATCAGTCAGCTCTGTAAATCTCTCTACTTCCAGCTTCGCAGAATCAGTAAAATCCGTCACTATTTGTCTGTTGATGATGCAAACAAACTGGCTGTCTCATTCATTCTTTCTCGGCTAGACTACTGTAACGCACTTCTAGCAGGTGTGCCTGACAACAAGCTTTTGAGGTTGCAAAAGATCCAGAACAGCGCTGCGCGTATGGTTCTTCGTCAGCCCCGTCGTGTCAGTGCCACCCAGTTGCTCAGAAGATAGCACTGGTTGCCCGTCAAAGCTCGTATTGAATACAAACTATCCATTCTCTTCTTTCAAATCCTACACTCTGAGTCTTTCCCATCACATCTCTCTGATCTGCTTCATCCATACACACCTGCACGTTCTTTACGTTCTGCAAGTACGTCTTTTCTCACTGTCCCATGTTACTCCTTGATTACTTTTGGAAAACGTTCTTTCAGTGTGCTTGAGCATTTAGCTTGGAATTCTCTTCATGTATCTCTAAGACAAGTTAAGTGCCTCACAACTTTCAAGAAACTCCTCAAGACTCATCTGTTTAATAAGTACCTTTCCTGAATCCCTCACCTTGGGTTACCTGCTGCCCTCTTCCTCATAGGAGTTTTATTTAAAACTGTAATGTTTTAAAGTATGCATTCATTTATCCCATGCATTTTATCTGTGTGATGCTTGCTTT